>OU342742.1:172293238-173022167 GCA_910589775.1 Avena eriantha | reverse complement strand
TAAGAGAATATCAGCATAAGGAAGACATTCTTCCCACTTCATGCCGAAAAGAGATAACGCAAGCACGGAGCAATCTTCCAGAATCTGATTATCCTTTCAACTTGTCCTTGCGACTGAGGGTGGTAAGCTGTGCTGAAGTTTAGATTTGTTCCCAAAGCATTTTGGAAACTTCCCCAGAACTTGGAAGTGAAGATGCTTCCACGGTCTGAACTGATCTCAAGAGGAACTCATACAGAGAAACAATTCTGTTGATATAGAGCTCAGCCAACTGAAGTGCAGAAATTGTTTCCTTGACTGGAAAAGAAGTGAGCTACTTTGGAAAGCCTGTCATGACACAAAGATTGCATTGTTGCCTTTTGCGACCTTGGAAAACCAGTGATGAAGTCCATCTCTACTTTCTCCCATTCCATTCCGGAGGCTTCAATGGCTGTAGAAGACCGGAAGGTTTCTGATGGACAGCTTTAACTCTACGACAGACATCACACTCCGAGACATAATGGCACAATATCGTTTCAAACCAGGCCACCAATATTGTGTTTTCAAGTCCATGTACATCTTAGTGCTGCCAGGGTGGATGGAAAAGAACAGAATCATGCGCCTCCTTGAGAACTTGCTCCTTAAACCCGGGTAGTTCGGAACAAACATCCGGTGTTCAAAGAAAGAGTGCCTTGGTCATCTATGTGAAAAGACTCATACTTTGGAAGCTGAATGTTGGAGATGATCTTTTTAGTGTAAGGATCCCCAAGCTGAATGGAACGACCTTTTCTTCCAATAGAGGTGTTGCTAGAAGGTTCAGCAGATAACCTTGATCACAATTTCAAGGTTGAGCTTGCGGAATTCCTTGCACAAGAGAGGTTGTTGTTCTTTCCACCATGAGGGTTGTTGACATAAGCTTTTCGGCTGAGAGCATCTGCCATGACATTAGCTTTGCCCGGGGTGTAGTTGATGGTCAAATCGAAATCATTGATTGTTTCAATCCACCTCCTCTGACGAAGGTTGAGAATCAGGCCTGTGTGAAGATATACTTCAGACTCTTGTGATCAGAAAAGATCTCACAACGGTTGCCCAGCAAGTAATGCCTCCATACTTTCAAAGCAAAGACAACTGCTGCGAGTTCGAGGTCATGTGTAGGATAGTTGATCTCATGCGTCTTCAACTGACGAGATGCATAAGCAACAACTTGCTTTCTTGCATAAGGACCGCACCCAATCCTTGCAATGAAGCATCACAGAAAATCTGGAAAGGCTTTGATGTATCTGGAGGAACTAAGACTGGTGTGGAAGTGAGCTTCTCTTTGAGTGTTTCAAAGCTTGCTTGACATGCAGGAGTCCAAAGATATTTCTTGCCTTTCTTGAGGAGATCGGTAAGAGGCTTCGCAATCTTTGAGAAATTTTGAACGAAGCGACGGCAGTAACTGGCCAAACCAAGGAAACTTCGGACTTCTTTGACATTTATGGGTGGAAGCCAATCCATAATTGTCTTAATAGTTTCTGGGTTAACGGCAATGCCCTTGGCAGAGATAACGTGACCAAGGTAGGTGACTTGAGGCAGCCAAAAACTCACACTTGGAGAACTTTGCATACAGGCGGTTCTCACGAAGCTTGTTTAGGACACACCGAAGGTGTTCTTCATGTTCTTCTTTTGACTTAGAATAGACTAGGATGTCATCCAGATAGACCACAACAAACTTATCAAGATATTCCATGAAAACCGAGTTCATAAGCCTCGAGAAGGTGGCAGGTGCATTGGTTAGACCGAAGACATGACCGTGTACTCATACAGGCCATAGCGAGTGGTGAAAGCTGTTTTGGGAACATCTTCCTTGCGGATCTTGATTTGATGGTAACCACTTCTCAAATCAAGCTTAGAGAATACCACAGCTCCAGCTAGCTGATCAAAGAGATCATTAATCCGCGGAAGGGGATATTTATTCTTGATTGTTTTAGCATTGAGTGCCCGATAGTCAACACAAAGTCTATCAGTCTTGTCTCGCTTCTTCACAAAGATGGTTGGACTACCCCAAGAAGAAGTACTGTGCTGAATGAAACCCAACTTCTCTTGTTCATCCAACTGACGCTTAAGTTCAGCCAACTCAGCAGGACCCATTTTATAAGGCCGCTTGGAAATAGGAGCGGTACCAGGTTCAAGTTCAATGACAAACTCAACCTCACGATCCGGAGGCATACCTGGCAACTCTTCCGGAAAGACATCTGGAAACTCACAAACTACAGGAACACTCTGAATACCTTCCATAGCATCATCATTCAGAGCCGCCAAAGAATAAAGCTGAATTGCAGGAGTCAGACTTGGAGAATAGACTATATGGCCTTCAGGAATTTTTAGAGAAACCGAACGTTCGGCACAATCAATCACAGCTGCATTTGCTGTCAACCAATCCATGCCCAAGATAACATCAATATCAGAATTGCCAAGAACAATTAAGGAAGCCGGAAACGAAGAACCACCAATCTCAATTTGATTGCCATGGCTGATATGAGCAGCCCTCATGTGTGACCCAGGAGATTGTACCACAAGACGGTGTAATAAAGGAACCATAGCCAGATCTTGCTCATGAGCAAACTTGTGAGAAACAAAAGAATGCGAAGCACCAGAATCAAACAAAACTCGTGCAGGAACTGAGTTAACAGGAAGCATACCCATCACAACTCCAGGAGCATGCTCAGCTTGAGCGGCGTTGACACAGTTGGCACGAGCAACCGTAGATCCCGACTTAGTGTTGATGTTGAGAGCCCGAGGTGGAGGTGCACGAATCATAGGAGCACTTGCCGCAGGTCTTGGAGGTGGTGGTGGAAGAGCTTTGTTGTTCATTGGACAATTCCATTGCTGATGCCCTGTGTTTCCACAAGTATAACAAGCACCAGGTGGACGTGGAGCAACGTAGCCAGGGACTCCGCCAGGCGCTCCAGGGTAGTTGTGGTTGTAGCCCCTGGGAGCCGCAGTGAAGGAGTTTGGTGGCCTTGGTGCGTAGCTTGAAGGTCTTGGTGGAGCGGGGAGCGACGGTGGGGTGTTAGGAACCCAGACACGACGCTTAGAAGGAGCTGCCATAGCAGAAGAGCTTGATGTATCACGGCTGTGTTTCTTTGACTCCTCAAACACTTGCCTACCTGCTTCTTCCTGCAGAGCTGTGTGTTGAAGTTCCAGGAAAGATGCTGGCCTTGCATGAGTGATTGCATATTTGATGGAAGCATTGAGGCCTTGCCGAAACCTCTTTTGCTTCTTCTTGTCATCAGAGATCTCATCGCCACCATAACGAGACAGGTTCATGAAGTTTCTGATGTAGGTGTTGACATTGTCAGTGCCCTGCTTGAGGTTGAGAAACACTTCCTTCATCCTTTCCATGACAATTTCTGACAGATATTGCTCTTTGAAAGCAGCAGTGAATCGCTCCCAAGTAGGCTGAAACCCAGAAAGATCTGCCTTGAGGTAATTTTCCCACCAGAGAGCTGCATCTCCCTTCAGAAGGTGAGTAGCACATTTGACCCATTCTTGCTCGGGAACATCCGCAGTCATGAGCAACCTTGACACTTCACGAAGCCAATCATCCGCATCAAGTGGCTGATCAGACACCTCAAATTGGCGTGGGTTGAACTTGAGAAAACTCTTGATGTCTCCTCGCTTGGGAGGTGGAGGTAGCGGAGCAAACTCATTCCTCCTCACACTTTCCTCGAAGCGCTGCTGGTTTTGCTGCATAGTGCCCAAAGCATTTGCAATACTTGCCAAAGCGGCCCCAAGTTCAGGTGGTATATCCTCCTCAGAACGGCGTGGTGGTGCCATCCTGTGATTGATATAAAACACAAGTCAGTACTATAATGGAGAATGATAATAATCCAAAATAGTACCAAAATGGAATTAATCAAGATTATAGAATGCAATTCACTCAGGTGATATGAAAATATCAACAAAGTTCAAGGCAACTAGAAGATATTAAGCATAACACACACGACTGAACAAGGAGTGTGGTATACAAACTAACAAAGAAAAATTTTCCGCAAATTTTGGCATTAAAATACCACTAAATGCGCAAAACCACTTAACGAATCAAGATTAGCAACTCTACTAGTTCAATATACAAAAGCAAATGACAAAAGTAGTGGTATGGTCGCGACTCCATCCCGCACTCAAATCATTACTTCGCACATGAATCAGTAAAACACATATCCCAACGACTTCTTCTTAAGGTGAACCTAAAGATTGGTAACTACGGAAAAGAACACCCCAACAAGATAACGTCGGATAACAAAGAGTAAGATAGATCGCATCGGTGTACAACGAATCAGAATAGATCGCGTCGGTTTACAAAGGACTGTCGGTAGGGAATGTACCAACAGTTGATAACCAAAAGGCAGATAGTGATAACATTTGGATGCAAGAGATAGACAAGGAATTCACACACACACACACACAAACATAACCTATGGTACTACGGAACCCAGAACACGTGAATCCTAGTTTGAAGTTTAGAAGAGGATTGAAAACGTTACACTTCCTTACCAGAAAAGGGTGGGTGGGTGGGTAAGAAGAAAAATGGAAGCAATCTTACTATCACGTTTGTTTTTCCCTAGTATACATAACTACCAAAATATTTGCTAGACAGACAACGACCATTTTGGCTGAGACCCTGAAGGGCGGGATGGCTCTGATACCAATTGTAACTACCTCGGTGAATTACACTCTTAGTTAATGCCTGGATGAACGAAAGTGGTTAAAATAGTACGGTGGGGCCCAGGGCCACTCACGGTAGACCTTTCGGCCGTCCCAACCACTTTCAGTCAACGGGACAAGAACGAGCGGCGTAATCGGCAGGCGAAGGGATCAAATACATACACAAATGAGTATGTATGCAAGCCACATACAACAGTACATCAGAGCCATACCATCTAAAAGAAATAGAAATATTGCAACGCCATACGGCAAGATCCAAATGTCCTAGATAGATATAATAATTTAGGATAGCTCCTCATACATCACCCATCAGAGTATCAGGCGGAAGCGGAAAACAAGATCCGAGTACGGATAAGAAGCAAATTGGCATAAGATGCCCCATAATTAAACACATCCCGCCCACAGATCACACGGATCCCCGCTCCCGGAATCTCTACACCGAATGATCGTTGCCAACATCATCTGACTCTTCCACCCAGTATCCATCTTGCGGGTACACCTGTTCATCTGAATCAAACAATTTATCGTGTGAGACCCTAGGGGTACTCAGCAAGTCTTTATGCCACTAAAGGGGACACAACCTGGGGTGACGCAATTGCAGCAAAAGATAATACCTAACAATTCTATAGAGACTCGCTAACCTTCCGCCTAACCAAAGATAGACGGAAGTCCGTGAATTAAGAACAACAGTTATAACAGTATAATTATCAGATCCATCCTCCTCCTCGCTTACCAACGAGGAAGCGGACGAACAACCCCCATCATCCGTTGGCAGTTTTTATTAACCATTCCATGAGTATTGCACTATTTACTAGTCAAGTACTTAGTCAATTTGAAAGCGGTACTTTAGTTATACTTGTCTATGATCGAGAAACTGTGCTCCAAGTCGTCCATAACCGCGGACACGGCTTTCAGAAAGATTTACCCTGCAGGGGTGCACGAATAGCAACACACACTCGATCAACCTCGGAAAAACCAAATCAAAACCCAACGAGGCATTCACGACAAAGCAGTCACAGGATTCAGAAATATTTCAGGGGGCCACCCCATTAAGCTACCCGCAACGAAGTTGGCCGGATCCGAGACGGACCCAAGGTTTGTGTGGACGGCGGTAAACGACTGGGAACCCGAAAATGTGACTGGGCTTGTCGATACAGCGAAAACGTGTCACGATCCAAAACAGTACAGGTGCTCCTCGCACAATCTTAAATAAAACAGTAACATGGCATAAGTACAAGATAGTAATAAAGCCCCAAACTAATTGTGGCCCCAAGAAATAAGAATGAATCAAGCTCTGGCTCAGGGGGGTCCATAGGCCTCCCGGATGTGGATAGTGCGAATAAACAAGGAACAGGAATCAAGTACTCGGGGTCCTACGGGACACAAGTGAGCATGAAAAACCAAATAGCAGATATTGCTCACCGGTGGTGCCTCTTTCATTAGTTATCCCATTACTACTCCAGTTATGTTGTTTAGGTACCTCGTTATCCTTTAGACACTCACATACCCTACTCATGCTTTTCTACGACTCGCATGGCTCAAACAACTCCTATAGTAATGGCTCATGGGACCGGAACAGGCTTAACGTGGTTTAAAAGTAAAGGCTATGCAGTACTTGGGATTCAATTTAATGCAATCGCGACTCAATGATGCAAGAATAAGATAGAGGCAATAGGTACTGTATGTATGCAAGCATGTGGTAGTGCTTGCCTGGCAGCTCAGTTGAAGCGAGAGATGGATCTGGGTAATACTCCTGTGATTCCTGATAATTCTCCTGCTGGGCGTCTATTCGAAGAAGAACCAAACAAACAAGGGCCAACATAAATAAAGTGCGCAAGCATATAAATTGAAATGCAACAAGCAACCAAGCATGCCATGATGAATGATGCACAATTTACATGGCATTGAAGTAGCATGGCAAAGGTGAGGTGTGGATACAAGAAGTAAAGCATTTTATCATTTAGTTGCCCAAGTTTTATTGTCTTAAACGGTTCAGATTTTAGATGACAACATGATGCATGCTTCAATTCAGAACAAGGATTGCATAAATAGAACGGGCTCGTCGCGCTGATCGATTTAGACATATTATTTGTCAAATTTGGAGTTATAAAACAAAAATTATTAGTTAATTAAGTAAAAAGGGCATTTTCTTGTAATTTTAATCAACTCGAAATTTAAAGTGTTCAAAATATAATGTGAAGGGCATATTTGAATTCCTCACATTTTTCTGATTCCAAAACATATATTACATGTATTATTTGGGTTTGTATTTTGAAAATTATTTGAATCTGAAAAGAATTTGAATTTAAATAAATTTGAAAAGATATGAATAAAAACAAACTCAGCGAAAAACTTTTTACACCCAGGCAATTCCAGCCACAGGCACTGACAGGTGGGGTCACAGCGGACTGGGGCCACACGCGCGCGAAAACACGTTTTTCACGCGGGACTGGTCTACCCACAACGGCTGACAGGCGGGCCAGCGGCGGAAGGGGCCACGTGCCAGTGGGAAAACTTCCAGCGGCTGACTGGTGGGGCGCCAGCTGGACCGCGGGTTGCGTCTGAGAAAGCGGAGGGGTTTTCCTGCAAAACTCCCAGAGCGGCTGGCAGGTGGGGTCGTGTAGGGCGCGGGTTGCAGTAATTAAAAAGGGAAGGGGCTTTTTGCAAAATGGCCACGGCCGGCTACTGTTTATCGTTTTCCTCCGTCTGACGCGAATCCGGCGCGCGGCGCGGGGCGGGGGTTCGATCCTGGGACGTGGGCGTGCGCGCTGAGGGGCGGACCAGTGCGGTAGTGCTAGGGGAGCTGACTGGGAGGAGGGCGCGGGCTAGATAGGGCGAGCGAAGCGCGGGAAAACTGCAGACACCGGCAAGCCCTGGCGCGCGGAGGCTGCTCGACGAAACGCACGGCGAGGCTATAGCGGGACGGTGAGGCGGAGGATGTCAGTGAGATGGAGATGCTCACCGCGAGTTGCCTGGTGGTGTCGGATCGGCACGAGGGGCTGCAGAACGGCGAGGTCGCTGGCGCTCCGATGAACTAGGGTTTCGGGGACGACGAGGTACTAGCGGCGCTGGGGAGCTCCTCGTCCACGTCGGCGCGTACAGGGAGCAGCAGGGGGTTCCTCTCGGTCGCCCAGGACACTCCCACGTCGAGCACGACGGCTGGGACGCAGAGGAGCCGAGGTTGCTGGCGGCGAACGGCGGCAGGTGGCAATCGTCGGGGAGGAAGAAGGGGAAGGAGGAGGGCGTCTCGGGGTGGATCTGGGCGAGGCCAGAGACGGGAGGAGGAGGGGAAAGTGAGAGGGAGAGGGAGGAGAGGCAGGTGGGCACGGCAGGGAAAAGGAGCTCGGGCTTTGCCCTTTTTCCTCCTCGGGCACGTGCTCGGCCGGCTGGGCTGGCTGGGGCTGGTCCAGGGCGAGGCAGGGAGGCTGCAGGTGGACCAGGCGGCGTGGTGGCTTGTGGGGCTGGCTCGGCAGAGAGAGAAAGAGGGTAGGGGCTCGGTTTAGCTCGGGTTAGTTAGGGCATGGCTAGGGTTAGGGTTAGACTTAGCTAGGTTAGAGAGAGGAGGGCTGGGGTGGTGGGTCAGGTAGAGAGGGAGAGAGAGGGTCAGGTGGTGCTGCTAGTGAGAGAGAGGGAGGGAGGATTAGAGGTAAGGTTTAGGGTTAGGGAAAAATAGGTTATGAGGAGAAAAAGAGGTTAATTAGTTTGATTAATTTTAAGTATTTAGATTGTAATTTTGTGTATGAAGCCAAACCAAGAAGAACTAAAAGGGCTTGAGCTTGCATGGACTAATGTAGAGAAGAAACTAGAAAGAAAGAAGAAGAAAAGAAATAGGTGGAATAAGGCTCATGTGGTCATACATGTAGAAAAAAAAAATTAAAATAAAAGAAAAGAAAGGAATGTGGATAAGACCATCCCAAGTGGAGCATGGTGGAGGCTAGAATGATCATGAGGTGGAGGTGAAAAGAATTCTAAGAGAAAGAAAAAGAAAAGAATTATGGGGTAAGCCTCATATGGTCCATGAATGGAGAATAAATAAGAGGAAAAGAAAAGGGTGATACTATGGGGATGGTGTAAGGGAGGTAGATGGTTTTCCCAAGATAAGATCCACTCAAACCAAGAAAAACCAATGGAAGTACAAGATGGTGGAGAAGCTTGCATGGCCCATGCAAAAATAATAATACCATTATTTATTTTGTGACAACAATAATAATATGATGGCATTAATCTTATGCATTTCCAAGAAGTGGAATAAAACCAAGCAAAGAATTTAGAGGATTTAATCCACCCCAAACTACATGAGCTAGAATTAAAATATCAAAGAAAGAAAATAAATAAATAGACAAGCTCATTGTTAAAGGGATGGTGGAATTATAGGGTGGTGGGAGATAAAGGTGGTGAAATGGAATAAGAGATATGCCCCCAACTCAACTTGGGCACTTGAAAAATATATCAATAGCCAAATATAATATCAAGAAGCAAATACAATTAATAATGCATGTGAGAGAAGAACCAAAAGACAAGGAGTTTTATATGATGCTCAAATGCAAGGTGGCATGATGACATGAGCATGCTATAATTATGATGCAACAATAATATATATGAAGTAGCCAATATCTTACTAGGACAAGTAGCATTCCAATTGTTAGACAATTGGGGTGCTACACATTTCGTCTGGAAGGAGTTGCTGCTTTTGTTGGATCGCTGGAGCGAGGAGGTGGAGGTTGTCCGGTGGCTTGAACGTGTGTGCGAGTGCGGATGCGCTGCTGAGTTGCGGCGCTCGAACTTCCTCACGATCTTGAGATTGGCAAGTGTACGACTACATCAACCACGAGTTCCTACTCGTTAACAAAGCTCGTTGTCTACGAGGGTAAGTTCTCGTTGGATGTATGTCCACCCGTTGCTTTGTACCTAGTAGATAGATCTTGGCGTGTAGTTCACACCGTAGGAAATTTTTTGTTTTCTATGTTGCGGACCCAACTGTGGTATTAGAGCCTGATCTATGCGTAGGTGCTTAGCACGGGTAGTACACATATGTTGATATGTGGGCGATGATGATCATATTATTGCATCTTCTATGTATTTTGGATATTGGTGGCATAGTGGGATGAAGTGGCCCAGACCAACCTTACATGTCATCGTACATGAGACCGGTTCCACGACTGACATGCAACTTGTTTTGCATAAGTGGCTGGCGGGTGTCTGTCTCTCCTACTATAGTCAATATCTGATTTATAACGAGTTGCTAATAACTTAGTTATCCTCGTTGTGGTTCATGTTCGTAGGTGAGAACGGTTCTATCTCCGAAAGCCCTAAGCCACGTAAAACTTGCAATTGATAAATTAGAGGCGTCTAGTTTAGATCGTTGATGGGCTAGTGTATTGATATGGTATTGTTGTAAGTAGATGTATGGTAGATACTCTTAAAACACACTCAACATGTAAGTTTCATAGACCTTGGCCTTACACACAAAGGAATGATAGAGATCATACCACGATGCAAGTGATAGAGATCAAATGCATGGACCATATCATCTCACTTTACACATTAGATGTTAGCATCTTATACTGCTAGTTTGGCGCATTTGGTAGCATTATAAGATGATCCCTCATTTAGATATCAAGATAAAAATGTGTTCTTCCTTGAGTATGCACCGTTCTATGGATCGTGTTTCGAGACATCACGTGATGATCGGGTGTACTCGAATCTACGCTTTCATAGGAACGGGTGTAAGACAGTTTTACACACGCGAATACTAAGGTTCTTACTTGGCGAGCCTAGCATGTACAGACATGGCCTCGGAACACAGACCAAAAGGTTAAGCATGAGTCATATGGTTGATATGATGCCCATATAGATGCTCGCCTTTGAAGCTATATCAACTCACGTGATTATCGGACTTGGTGTAGTGGATTTGGTTCATGTAATCACCAAAAGGACACGAGAGATGTCGTTTTTGAGTGGGAGTTCATTAGTAATTTGGATTAGTTGAACTCAATCTATCATAAACTTAGTCTAAATAAACTTTACAAATTCTGTTGTAGATGGCACCACCTGCTTTTAATTTCAATGTGTTCATGGAGAAAGAGAAACTTGCTGCGAATGGTAGCAACTTCACCAACTGGGCTATGAATTTGAGGATTCTCCTCACTGCTGCACAAAAGCAATATGTGCTAGATGCGCCGCTAGGCCCCCCACCAGCTCCTGATACCCCTGCCGAGGAAAAGAATGTCTATGTGACTCGTCAGGAGGACCACAACTTAGTTCATTGCGGCATACTATATGGGCTAGAGCCAGAACTTCGAAAGCGTTTCGAAAATGGCAATGCCTTTGATACCATGGGAGAATTGAAAATGATTTTCGATACCCATGCTGCCGTAGAGAGTTATAATGCTACAGAAAAGTTCTTTAGCTGCATGATGGAGGAAAACAGCTCCGTTAGTGAGCACGTACTCAAAATGTCTGGGTACGCCGATAAGCTTGTGTCCTTGAGAATAACGATTCCCATTGACTTAGGCATACATCGTGTTCTCCAATCTCTGCCACCTAGCTACAAGAGCTTCGTGATGAACTATAATATGCAGGGCATGAATAAGTCTCTTCCCGAGCTTCTGTCAATGCTTAAGACTGCAGAAGTGGAGATTAGGAAAGAACATCAAGTGTTGATGATCAATAGGACCACCGGTTTCAAGAAGGACAAGAAAGGCAAGCACAAGGGAAAGAAGGGTGGCAAGTCTGTTGCCACGCCTGAAAAGAAACCCCGGGCTGGCCCTAAGTCTGACACCGAGTGCTACTATTGCCAGGGGACTGGCCATTGGAAGCGCAACTACCCCAAGTATTTGGCGGACAAGAAGTCCAGCAAGGCAAACAAAGGTATATGTGATATACATGTTATTGATGTGTACTTGACTAGTACTCGCAGTAGCACCTGGGTATTTGATACCGGATCGGTTGCTAATATATGTAACTCGGTTCAGGGGCTACGGAACAAGCGACAACTAGCAAGGGATGAGGTCAGGATGCGGGTCGGCAATGGATCAAGAGTTGATGTGATCGTCGTCGGGACGCTACCTCTCCATTTGCCATCGGGGTTAGTTATAAACCTGAATAATTGTTATTTGGTGCCTGCACTGAAATGAACATTGTATTTGGATCGTGTTTGTTGCAAAGTGGTCATTCCTTTAAATCTGAAAACAATGGTTGTTCCATTTATAAGAATGATATCTTTTATGGTCATGCACCTATGTTGAATGGTTTATTTCTGTTGGATCTCGATAGTAATATTACGCACATTCATAATGTTAATGCTAAAAAGATTAAACTTGATGATGATATATCTACATATATGTGGCACTACCGTCTAGGTCATATTGGCGTTAAACGCATGAAGAAACTCCATTCTGATGGACTTTTGGAATCACTTGATTTTGAATCATTTGATACATGTGAGCCATGCCTTATGGGCAAGATGACTAGAACGCCGTTTTCCGGTTCAATGGAACGGGCGACGGATCTATTGGAAATCATACATACTGATGTGTGTGGACCAATGAGTGTGTCGGCGCGAGGTGGATATCGTTATTTTGTTACTTTCACGGATGATTTGAGTAGATACGGGTATATCTATTTGATGAAACACAAGTCTAAAACTTTTGAAAAGTTCAAGGAATTTCAGAATGAAGTGGAAAATCATCGTAATAGAAAGATCAAATTTCTACGGTCTGACCATGGAGGAGAGTATCTAAGTTACGAGTTTAGCACACACATGAAAGAGTGTGGAATAGTTTCACAACTCACGCCTGCCGGAACACCACAACGTAATGGTGTGTCGGAACGTCGTAATCGTACCTTATTAGATATGGTTTGATCTATGATGTCTCTGGCTGACTAACCTCTGTCATTTGGGGGTTATGCACTGGAAATAGCTGCATTCACTTTAAATCGGGCACCATCTAAATCCGTTGAAACGACACCGTATGAATTATGGTTTGGAAACAAACCTAAGCTGTCATTTCTTAAGGTTTGGGGATGCGATGTTTATGTGAAGAAACTTCAACCGGATAAACTCGAACCCAAAGCGAAAAAATGTGTCTTCATAGGATACCCTAAGGAAACAATTGGGTATACCTTCTATCACAGATCCGAGGGCAAGGTTTTTGTTGCCAAGAATGGATCCTTTCTTGAGAAGGAGTTTCTCGCGAAAGGTGTGAGTAGTCGAAAGGTAGAACTCGAAGAGGTTATTGAACCTTCTCTTCATGGAATGGCGAGTGGCGCAGCACCGGAAGTTGTTTCGGAGTTGACTTCACCTGATGAAGAGAGAGCTAATGATAATGATCATGAAACTCCGAAAGAGGACACTACCGAACCTCGCAGGTCAAGCAGGACATGTGCAGCTCCTGAACTGTACGACAATCCTGTTGTGAATTTCATGGTTGATGAAATGGATGACCCTGTGACGTATGAAGAAGCGATGATGAGCCCGGATTCCAACAAATGTCTAGAAGCCATGAAATCCGAGATGGAATCCATGTACGAGAACCAAGTTTGGAACTTGGTGGACTTACCTCACGACCGAAAGGCCGTTGAGAATAAATGAATTTTTCAAAAGAAAAACTGATGCTGATGGTAATGTGACCATCTATAAGACTCGACTTGTCGCAAAGGGGTTTCGACAAATTCAAGGAGTTGACTACGATGAGACATTCTCTCCCGTAGCGATGCTTAAATCGGTTAGGATTATGTTAGCAATTGCTGCATATTTCGATTATGAAATATGGCAGATGGATGTCAAAACTGCGCTCCTCAATGGTAAGATTGAAGAAGAGTTGTATATGATACAACCTAAGGGTTTTGTCGATCCTAAGGATGCTAATAAGGTATGCAAACTTCAGCGATCCATCTATGGACTGAAGCAAGCATCCCGGAGTTGGAATCTTCGCTTTGATGAGGTGATCAAAGAGTTTGGATTTGTCCAAACTTATGGAGGCTTGTATTTACAAGAAAGTGAGTGGGAGCAATGTGGCATTTCTGATATTATATGTGGATGACATATTATTGATTGTAAATGATATAGATCTTTTAAACAGTGTTAAAAGTTATCTAAACAGCAAATTTTCGATGAAAGACCTTGGTGAAGCGTCATATATATTAGGCATTAAAATCTATAGAGATAGATCAAGGCGCCTAATTGGGCTATCGCAGAGTACATACCTTGATAAGATATTAAAGAAGTTTAATATGGACGAAAGTAATAAGGAGTTCTTACCTATGTTGCAAGGCAAGACATTGAGTAAGACTCAAAGTCCGGCTACGGCGAAAGAAAGAGAGATGATGGATAAGATCCCCTATGCCTCAGCCATAGGCTCTATTATGTACGACGTGCTATGTACAAGACCGGATGTGGCACATGCTATTAGTTTGACTAGTAGGTACCAATCTGATCCAGGTTCGGAACACTGGATAGCGGTAAAGAACATCCTCAAGTACTTGAGAAGAACTAAGGATATGTTTCTTATATACGGAGGTGAAGAAGAGCTAGTCGCTAAGTGTTATGTCGATGCTAGCTTTGACACCGATCCGGATGACTCTAAGTCTCAATCCGGATACGTATTTCTCTTGCACGGAGCAACAGTTAGTTGGAGGAGTTCCAAACAACCTGTGGTGGCTGGATCAACGACGGAGGCAAAATATGTTGCTGCTTCAGAAGCGGCATAGGAAGCAGTTTGGATGAAAGAGTTCATTACGGAACTAGGTGTGGTTCCCAGTGCGTTGGACCCGATGGTGATCTATTGTGACAACAATGGAGCCATAGCCAACGCAAAGGAATCGAGGTCTCACAAGAACTCCAAACATATTAAGCGCCGGTTTCACTCCATCCGCGAGCATGTCAAGGATGGAGATATAAAGATTTGTAAAGTACACACGGACCTAAATGTAGCAGATCCGTTGACTAAAGTTCTGCCTAGGGAAAACATGATCAACACCAGAACTCCATGGGTGTTAGATTTATCACTATGTGAACTAGATTATTGTCTCTAGTGTAAGTGGGAGACTGAAGGAAATATGCCCTAAGAGGCAATAATAAAGTTGTTATTATATATTCCTTATATATATGATAGATGTTTATTTTACATGCTAGAATTGTATTGATCAGAAACATCAATACATGTGTGTTTAATAAACAAAAAGGGTTTCTAGTTATGCCTCTCTTATAGACTAGCTTGTTGATTAACAAGATGATCAAGGTTTCCTGGTCATGGACATTGGATGTTGTTAATAACAAGGTCACACCATTGGTGGAATGATGTGATGAACATTCATCCGAAGTATAGCATTACGATCAAGTCATTATGTTTATATTGCTATAACATCATACAAAGTAATCTTTATCCTTAGACCATGAGATCATGTTAATTGCTAACACCATAAGAGTATCTTGATAACATCAAACGTCACACCGTAACAGGGTGACTATAAAGATGGGTTCAGTACTATGAAGGTGTTATGTTGAGGCTCATGGATCAAGAGTGGAATTTGTCAATCCAGATGACGGATAGATATACTCTGGGCCCTCTCGGTGATATCACATTGAGATAGCTTGCAAGCAAGTGATGTGATCACTAGAATGTTATATCACGGGAATGAGAAAATAGTGCATGTCGGTAACGAGATCAAACTAGGTATGGAGATACCGATGATCGAATCTCGGACATGTAATATATCAAGAGACAAAGGGATTTAGTTACAAGCGTTAAAGGTTCTCACGATCACAGAAGTCATCGTTGAATGTGTAGGAGTCGGTACGGATCTCCAGGTCCCGCTGCTGATTATTGATCGGAGAAGGGTCTCGATCATGTCTGCGTTATTCGCGAACCGTAGGGTGGCACACTTAAGAGTTACCGGACACCATTTTGGAGCACATATGTTTCAGACGAAAGAATTGCAAAGCGCAGGAATTGTTTCAATAGAAACCGGAAATTGTTTCGGGTGAAATTGCAGAAGGTGGTTCTGCATGTGATATTGAAATATTGCAAGGGGCTATATGTGAATGTTTGTTAATTAAAGTAATTAACAAAATTCTGAATAAATTTAATAAAAAGAGTTTTATTAAATGAGAGAGCATTAAATTTGGAGAAATTTAATGCATTTAAAGTGGAGACTTTAAAAGGGAATGTGAAGAGGCATTTAATGTGGAGGGGTTACCACCACATGAATGGGGGAGGTGAGGGGTCACCCCCCCATGCGTCGGCCATGGAGAGAGGGGGCACCCCCCTCCTCCTATAAAAGGCCACCCATTCCCTCCTTCATCCTCACACCTCCTTGTGAAGGATCTCTCTCCCCCTCTAGAATTATTCCCCCATGGTCTCGGATTAGCGAGATACATGTTCCCAGTGGCATTTCCTCTGGAAGGAGTTGCTGCTTCCGCTGGATCGCTGGAGCGAGTGCGGATGCGCTGCTGAGTTGCGGGGCTCGGACTTCCTCACGATCTTGAGATCGGCAAGTGTACGACTACATCAACCACGAGTTGCTACTCATTAACAAAGTTCGTTGTCTACGAGGGTAAGTTCACGTTGGATGTATGTCCACCCGTTGCTTTGTACCTAGTAGATAGATCTTGGCGTGTAGTTCACACTGTAGGAATTTTTTGTTTTCTATGCTGCGGACCCAACACAAAGGAGGAGAACCAGCCATCTAGCTACTACATGGACCTGTAGTCCAGAGATGAACTACTCACGCATCACACCAGAGGATTGCATGATGATGAAGAAGGCCTCCATGGTGAATTCCCCTCCCCGGCAGGGTGCTGGGAAGGGCTTCGGACCCCTCTCGATCTAGGGATGGAGATGACGGCGGGTACAGACTCTTTCGTGGAATTTTGATCGGGTACTTAGGGTTTCCGTATTAGAGGCAATATATAGGCGGAAGGAGGCGAGGGGGTGCCTGGGGAGGCTAGACCACCCCTGGCGCGGGCCAGTCCTGGCTGCGCGGCCAGGTGGTGTGGCCGGGCCCCAGCCCCTCTCCGTCTCGTATTCTGGCTCTAGGTGTCCCTCGGTGAAAAACTGACTTTGGCTTTTGTCCCGTCCAATTCCGAGAATATTCATTTTCTGACTTTCCTGGAACCAAAAACAGCAGAAAACAGGCGGCTGGCACTGTGGCTCTTGTTAATAGGTTAGTCCAAGAAATCATATGAAAAGTGCTCCAAAGTGTGGACAAAACACAAGAAAGTAGATAAAACGAAGCATGGAACATCAAAAATTATAGATACATTTGCAATGTATCAAACCACCTGGATCCCAAGGTATTTTAAGCTTCATGAATTCAACGAGGTTGCAATAGGTGTTGTAGTTGACGCAAACCTTCACAGAGTTGAGGTAGCAGATGATGCAGACTTGCTTAAGGAAGGGGCCAAGGTGATAGTCGTGGTTGATGTGTACTTGGTCACGGAAGACATCAAAGTAGAAGATCTGGTTGGCACAAACCTTGCCGAAGTAATAAGCACGACCGAGGCAGTGGGCACCCAAGCCAGTTGGATTGAAGTTACCACCTTGGTCAATGATTCTAAGGAGTTCCAGGAGCAGCACTGACCAGGCAAGCATTAATCTCCAATAGCTTGTGTAGGCTAGAATCATAGCAGGGTATCCACCATAGACAACCAAATCCAGAGATGTCACAAAATTGAATTCCTTAGTCATTTGAGCTCTTCTAGAGAACATAATATGCATCCTTGCAAAATGGAAATTAACTAGGGGTGGTGACAATTGCGGCATACTCATGCAGTTAGCAAGTGAAAGCATAGATTTGTCGCCTAGAGGGGGTGAATAGGCAATTTCAAAACTATTACGGTTTTGACTTGATAGAATGCGGAATTAAACTAATGTTTATTTTACAAGCTCAAAACCTAAATACATTAGGCTCAACTAAGTGCACCAACAACAAGTTAAGCTAAGCGAGATAGCATAAGATAAATATACCACAAGTGATAAGCAAGATAAGTACTTCAAGCTCGATGGCTATCACAAGGCAAGTAAGGTCGGGTATAGAGATAATTGAGGCACGCGGAGATGAAGATGTATTCCCGTGTTCCCTTACAAGTAAGGTACGTCACGTTGGAGAAATGTGGGATTCCACGAAGGATTTCCCAACGCCACGAAGGCTCACCTTCTTCTCTGAGTCTATCTCATGAAGTAATAGGCCATTTCCTTATAGCTAGCTTTTCCTCCACTCCGGAGATGGCAAGCTCCACAACCACTTCACAAGCTCCATGAAGGAGAAGCCCGTTTCTCTTCACAATCTTTCACGAAGAGGACACCGCGACAGCAACTACCAAGCCAACTAGGAGGTCACCCTCCAAGAGTAACAAACTCACGGTCTCTCACTCAAGCAAATCATAATGGAGAGATCAATACTTATGCAAGAATGCAAAGCAAGAACACCAAGGGTGTTCAAATCCCCCACTCTCAAATCCCACCAAAGCAACAAGTGGTAGGGAGGAATTAGAGAGGAAGAACAATGGTGAAAATCAACTAGTGACTTCAAGATATATATCTAATGGGTTCCCCTCACTTACAGGAGGAATTGATTGGTGGGGATTATAGATCTAGATCTTCTCTTCCAAAACCCTCAAAAAGATGCAAGAATCATAGGAGGGAAGGGAGAGGAAGCAAGCTCAAGGGGTCAATAATGGTGGTCAATTTCGTGGTCAAGAACAACTCAATAATGTTGGGTAAGAACCCCCTTATATAGGGGAAAGTAAATATGGCCGTTGGGAGGATTCCTGCGAGGACCCGGTCTAAAAATTCGGTCGGATCGGCCCCGGGACCGAGAAAACTCGGTCCCCATGCCGGTGTACCGGCCTACAGACCAGAACGGCTCTGTATACCATCTCATAATAGACTTGGTCGTGAAAACCGGGAAATTCGGTCTATTGGTCGGTCTACCAGTGCTGGCACCGGACCGTTCGGTGTGGGAACCGGTCGAAACGGATCCACAACCGGGATGCGACCGACTTCACCAAAAACGCAATAACTTTTGTATCCGGACTCCGATTTCGACGGTCTTGGGCTTGTTTTGACAAGTACAACAAGCTCTACAAGATGGTGCAGAGAAACATCATAGTCCAACAAAGGAGGATAGAACCAAATGAAGAAAGGCATGAAGCCTCCCTATAAGAAAAACCGATAAAACCTATAAACTCGAAAACGCAATAGAAGATGCATAAGAATTCCGTTTTCAGTGAACTTGGGCTTGTTGAATAGCTAGAAACAAGATCAAGAACCTCACATGGAGAAACACCAAGAAGCAAAAAAATAGGAAGATGAAAATTATGCAAAGGATTGAGCTCCCTAAGATGATGTGATCAAGTTACCCAACCAAAAAACCCTTTTGATAGTGCGGTTCCTATAAATCGGTCTCCCAACAACCACCTTGAGACCGGTAAAAGTAAAACCTAGAAAGGACATAGCTTTGCCTTGCACATCCTGCTTGATCTTGATGACAATGCTTCAAGCTCCATCCAAGCCGGAATGCTTCACTTGATCATTGTTGCTTCGTGAAGACTCATAATTTGCTCCCCCATAAACCACTATGGGATAGCTTCATTAAGGCACATCTTCACATGTATATTATCACCAATATGGACGGCAAGCTTTAAGCAAATGATCTTATCAAGATGCTTATCTTGAACTTGCCCTTCTCAACCTTGATGACGGTCACCACTTGATGTCATCCTCTCATGGGCTATATGAGATCTTTACTTTTGATGCATGCCCATGAAAAGATACCTAACCAGTATAGATAACACAAAGGAACATATATAATGGGTTAGTTCATGAAGCATAATTGACAAGCTTACCATACCACAAGATCTATGTGGTACATTCTTTATGGTTCATGTGTTGACTGAACTTGAATCTAATCTTCACTTTTTGTATTGGTCAACCATCTATCTTCTCATGCTCCATATCAATATCTTGACGTGCATCAAGAACTCTTCATTTGATTACATGCTCTAAATATTAGTCACCATAGCTCAACTAATGAGGTTATCATGACACCGACTTAGAGCCATATCTCTAATTCTTGTACTGAGATCACACTCTCAAGATCTTGATCATATCATATTCCTCTCTTCAACTCGATGACGTTGATGCCAATACTCAAGTTACATCTTTATCTTCATGGCATCCATACTTGAATCCAACACATGGACTACAGGCATTACCTATGGAATATTCCTTAATATAAAACTCAATGAAAACACTAGTCCATAGGGATTGTCATTAATCACCAAAATCACACATAGGGTCAATTACCCTTTCAATCTCCCCCATTTTGGTAATTGATGAGAATCACAACAAGAGGGTTTATATAATGAATATTAGAAACAAGTACGCACCTTATCCGAGAATAAGTTGTGTACAAGAAGTTGTATTTCATATGGGTAAGTAACACAAAGATACTAGTCCATATATTAAAACTGATTCTACTCACACAAACTACAACTAATGTAGGAGATGTGAGTAGAACCAACATATATAGAGCACACTCCCCCACAATTATGCATGTGTGATGGACTTGAATTTCATTGCATACATTGTCAAGCATAACCTTCGGGAGAGTTTACACTATATATCCAACCATGCATAACATAAAAAATATGAAATGTATGAAAGGAAAACACTTAAGAACAAACCATTCTTAAGTATAAAACCATTTCCCTTCAACCCTGTAAACTTCTCCCCCATTGACAACAAGTGCTAGAATGGATGACAAGGTTAGAAGGATAATATAGTATGCCCAAGGTATGCATTATTACTCGTAATACGAGTGAAATCACATGCACATATCCAATGATGAATACTTGGAGGAAATCAAACCATATTGAGGGTCAAAGATTGCTAAAAGGATAACAAGGTGAAGAAACTTCAACGGATGAAGCAAGTAGTCGAAAGATCCAAATAATCAAATGGACAAATAGTGCTCTAAATGAAATAAGGAAGCTCCCCAAGGTTCGTGCATAAATTAGTTGTTGAGTGCGGATTTGCTGCCAAGGGGGATAGCTGTCCCCCTCACCAGTGTCGTACGATGTACGTTGAGATCTGCACCACTGTCTTGCTATCATTTGTTGTTTACGAGCAATATCATGGTAATTAGCAATTATGGGGTACATTGACTAGCATGTTGTGCCGGTGGACTGCATGTATCCTGGCGATGGGTTAGGTATGACAGGAACGTGTATCTGTGCAAATTTGGACCGAGGTGTGTAGAGTTTTTTGGGGTAGTGTGCAGACTATTTGTCCATGCATACCTGATACACTCGGTGGAGGCAAGGCAGGCTGTTTTTCCTTGGTTCAGACTCTAAACACATGGTTATTATCTGCCTACCTACCTAGACAATTGACACATCACGCGTGTCTCCCTTGTATTCTTCTCCTTGTATATATGGACAAATGACTTGGCTCCCCATGCTGGCTATATTACTGCCATGCAGCTAACTTTTCTCGTTGTTGCTTGCTAGTTGCTAGTCTGCTTTCATTTTTGGAGCAGGCGGCCTTCGGTGTTGTTCGTTATTATGTACTATGTACTCTCTCCGTTTTAAACTATAAGATATTATAGTTTTGTGAATAGAGTGTATGTAGATCTGTTTTGTATATAGGTTCATCTAGCTTTGGAGTGAACCAACACACTAAAAGAGGTTTAGATACACTCCATTCACAAAGCTAAAACATCTTATATTTTAAAACGGATGGAGTATCTTGTTAGCACTAATCTTGACTCAAGGGTCAAGGCATCGGACGAGTGGCTGGTCTGATCCTGTGCGCCATGGCAAGTGGAGTAGGTCGTGTGCGTGAGTCGTGCAATACCATGGCCAGGTTGTTAGCTGTATGTATCTGTGTGTGCATGTTAGCCGGTCGGGTCATTTGGATCATGGATGATCTAGCTATTAGTGCTGAACGTGTGAGTAGAAATAGGATGGCAGCGTGCGTACTGGCTGTGTCCTTAGGCTATATAAGCCTATGTAATCTATTGAAGTAGAAGCGACCAGAGCCCACAAGAGAATATGTAGTCTTTGATAGGCTTGGTGGCTGGCCGGTAGGTCGCCGTAGAGGACCGCCGGGCTGCCGAGGTGTGTGTTGGAGTGTGCCTCTTCATTTGTAGCGGTTGTGTGTCCAGAAATAAAGCCAACATATAGGCGTGTGTGCGCCGTGGTGTTCGTCGCAGGAAAAACTCCATTGTTCTAGTTTGATCTAGAGGTAGGAGAAGAGAGGCTTTGCGTGCAGCGCCGACACAGCTTGTGTAGCCCCCTATGTACACTGGTCATTGTCTTGTACTCCCTCAATCTCAAAATAGATATCACAGATTTGTCAAATTTTTGATGAATCTAGATACTATTTATAGATTCATCCAAATTTTGACAACTCGTGACATATATTTTGAGATAGAGTAGCTAGTAGCTTCGATTTATGTGATCGGCTTATTTACGTGTCAGATTATCGCGGTCGGTGCATGCGAGCACCGTAATCCGTGGTGTTAGGCAAAACACCAAAATCACGTCTGTCAACTTTGCTTACTCGGTGTGTGCGTGCGCGCTGGGATAGACGACGCGAGGATTGTGGGTACCAGCTACTGCTGCCATCTGCCGTGCTGCCGTCGGACGACTCTATTACACTAGGGCACTCTTACGCTAGATTCACATGAAACAGAAGGCATCCAGGGGACAGCTACCCCTAGAAGACTACACACGAAACACGATAGGACATCTATAGTATATCAACATATAGACAGTTGTAGGCATATGTACCTAATGCACTAGAAATGTGTACTACATTAGGTGTTATGCATGTGTGTCACACACAACAAGCCAGGCTCAATTGAGTTTCCAGCGATGCATGCAAAGGGATGCATGTCCATACATGAGTGTAGGACCATCTGGTACACGGGTGTTAATTTGTTAATTTGTCTCTACTCGTTTCTCGTGTCTCGTGTCAATGACATGGCCTGACTACATACAATTTTGTTACAGAAAAGTTTACCGGGCATCACAGTGATATCTTCCTAATTTGGTTTGTCACAAATCTCGACAACGTCGATCCTGTAGTTTGTTGATGGGGGGCACCTATCCCCCTGGGCAGGAGACTATTATCCATTAGTTGTTTCATTTGAATACAATATGCACAAACATGGAATCCTCACTCCCTCTATATAATTTAAAAACTACAATGAGTATAGATATAAATCAATACACTTGTCAAGATAAGCTTAAGTCCAAAGAAACCAAATATGAGATATGAGTGCGTGAAGATGGAATAAAAGTAAACCGAGCACTCATAAATCTAGACCTTACTAATACCATTAAAAACTAAGAGGATAAGAGATATGGTCGGCAAAGAGCGAGGATATCAAGGCGAGAGATTAACAGTCTTGTGTATATAAGTTTCTAAGTGGACTAAACATGAGAATAATCCACAAAGAAACATCCACGCATAAGAGGTTAATAAAAATAAGAAAACATGATATCCAAGAGGAAGTCATAAGATATACCTATTAGGATTTTTTTGCTTAAGTGCATATATAGCCGATGGCTCTATTTTCTCTTATGGTATATCAATGAACTTACCAAAGAAAAACAAAAATTAAAAACATCACAACTAACACTAAGGAAACTAATGCTAGTTGGGATATTGTAAGAAAGGCAACAAGTATCAAATGGAAGGATTCAATGCAATTTCAACAATATTGCACATGATAGCACCTTGAGGAATTGATATGCAATAAATTGCTAGAAGGCATATTTGGAATTGGTGAATCATGAACATGATTTTATATACTCCCCATTATATGCATCATCTCAAATCACACCCATAAGCAATAAGGATAGAGAAGTCCTTCAAAGTTCCTTGCAAGAACTGCAACATTTATAAATAAATAAATGTATGCCAAGATGCAACCTACAAGAGATTGGATGGAAGAATATTATGCATGAATAAGATACTTGTTATCGTGATAGCGATGGTATGATGTAGTAGATAAGAATTCTTTGATCATCCTAGCTTAGATCCAATTATCATGTGGTGACAACACCTTCCTTATAGATGAGACCAGCATCCATTGCATATCCAATGTACCTAAAACAACATTCAAGTACATCTTGGTCCCCAAACTTATTGGGTCCAAAGTGGTTAGACTAACCACAACACATAGGACACACTCCATAAAAATATATGCATATTTGGAGATGAAATTTGAATTTCATGCACATCTTAGACATTTAAGGATTTGATGGAGTATACCCTATATAATGGATAAAAGAAAGCAAAACATGATATAAGATATACATTTAATAAACATGCATGCACGAGACTTTCAAGATCCAACAAAGATATAATTTGGACAAAACACCAAAAAAGTCAAGAAGGCATACAAGGTGTGACAAACACATTTGTTGTCTGAACTATATCAAAGAATCAAATCAACACAAGATTTGTTCAACAAATGAACTAAGTAAAAACTATTGAGCATAGAAGATGAAATAAAAACACAAATGCTTAAAGATTTATCTCATTCAATCAAATAAAATAGAGAAGAAAGAATGAGATAACAAACTCCCAAAAGAGCAAGGTTTCAACAAATAAACCAAACCCTTAACACTTTTCACAATGGCACAAGGTTCTGAGAAGATAAAAGGTTTGTCTTCCACTAAAACACGTTTGATAATAATCAAAAACATCATCAAACAGATGTTAAAAATCCAAGGAAGACAATGGGAGCACAACAACAAAAATCTAGAAAGAAAATAAGGCAATAAGAGGCAAAATCCAAGGTGAACAAATGCTACCACACACAATTATATCAATTGTCGAAGACAATGAGTGTATTGGAATTGATTTCCGGTGGTATATTGCACGGATATTAAAGATAAATCTTCACAATAAAAATCATAGGATAGGAATAAAAAGATTGATCACTATGCAAAGATAGAGATTCTTGATAGCTTCAACTAGTCACACAATCATGCAAAGCAATGATTAGAATAACTTGAAGCAAATGGTCTCCCAAATAAGATATAGATATATGTATTTGAGGAAGGCCAAAGCAAGAAGTTCTTACTCAAACAAAGACTGAAAATACGAACAATGAAAGCTTCTAACAAAAATAAGACCTTGCTTGAGCTAACATGCCACCTAGAAACAAGATAATCAACAATGTCAACTCTAGGTGGCACTACCTCATATGTTCACATTTCCTAGGATTGTGATATGCAAAAGAAGCATATTACTCCCCCGTAATGTGATATTCAATTTTTCATAATAAGAGGCAAAACAACCTCAACTAAAGATAATTGATGGACATTTAGAATTTGAATTTCTCATGAGTATGACACACCACATAGTGACTAGATAAGCTTGCGATTTGAATACTAAGTGGTAGTACTCATGTACACACATTTTAACGTTTGATAGATGTGTGAGGCATATCACTCCCCAAAAATGGGATGTTCCATTAACCACTCGAAAAGAGCCAAATAAGATATCATCAAGATGCATTAGAGGCTCAAAACAAAACACATGAGTAAATGATGTGTTAAACACCTAGACATACTTGAATACACAAAATAAGCAAGCGTGAGGCACACCAAATACACACACATACTTGGTACAAAACCAAAACATGTAAAGGGAAAGTACCTTACAATATAAAGGAGTTGAGTTCGAGTTACCGCAAAGAGGTGCATTGGGTATATGGTAGGGAGATGATAATCCTTATAACTTGGATTGATCAAATATAATATATGCAGATCCCTTAATTCTTAATGAGGTAGCCAAGTCTCCAATGACCTCCACAAACACCTATTGATAAAGTTTGAGCTTGTTGGTCCCCAACCAAGTTGGGTCCTAAGAGGTTAGTGATGACCCACAAGTATAGGGGGTATATCGCAGTATTTTCGATAAGTAAGAGTGTCGAACCCAACGAGGAGCAAAAGGTGCTGGATAGTGGCTTGGAGCAGGAATTCTCTGTAAACACTTAGCAAACAGATTTTTAGGGTTTTTTGATAATGTAAGTAAATAAAGTGTGAGTAAATAAAAGACAATAAGAATAAATGCAGCAAGTGGCCCAATCCTTTCTTTAGCAAAGGACAAGCTGGTTGTATTACTTAAGATGACCAAACGTTCTCGAGGACACATGGGAATATCGTCAAGTGCTTTCGCTTCATATAGTTGATTAGTCTTCTTTAGTTTGCTAAGTATTGTGTGGGTGAACCTGTGCTAATGTACCGACCTTCCTAGGACTAATACATACTTGTGATTATACCCCTTGCAAGCATCCGCAAGTACAAGAAAGTAATTAAGGTAGAAACCTAACCACAACTTTAAACTCTAAGACCCTGACATCCCTTGTGCAAAGGTTTCCTAACGGGGGTTCAGGTTTCTTTCACTCCGGCAACCCCTATGATTAGTAGCCAAATACACAATGCATTCCCCTAGGCCCATATAGGTGAAGTGTCATGTAGTCGATGTTCACATGACACCACTAGAAGAAGTACACCACAACTTAAATATCAAACTATTGAATCTTTCTCAACACAATTCCACTACTAACAACATGACTTCTCCCATGTCCTCAAGAACTAAATGAACTACTCACAAGACATCATATGGATCATGATCAGAGATGAAATAATGATGTGTAAAAATCTGAACATAAACAATAATTCAATGGTTCACTCAATAGCATCAACTACAAAGAGAATCAACACTGGGAAAGTTTCCCCTAAGAACTATGCAAGATTCAACCCAATTGTTACAACGGTATGAAGTGGAGATGATGGTGGTGATGGAGATGATGATGATCCCGATGAAGTCCAACTTGATGGAGGTGTTGATGGCGACGATCTCCCCTCTCCGGGAAGGAATTACCCCGGCATAATTCTGTCTGCCGGAGAGATATTTCTCTCTCGGTGTTTTCCGCCCCACAGAGGCGGCAGAATCTTTCTGTGGTCGCTCCCCGAGTCTTAGGGTTTCGGGAGGATAATATACGCCAGAGGGGAGAGCCAGAAGTGGACCAGGGCGGCCACACCACCTGGTGGCGTGACCTGGGTGGCCCGCGCCAGGGGGTGGTGTGGGCCCCCTGTGGCCCATCTCCACTTCCCCTTCTGGCTTTCTTCGTCTTCTGGGAAAATATGATTTTCCATGTATTTTCCCGGATTTTTTGATCTTCGCGAATTTTGCCTCCAAACATCACATTTTCCATCAGAATCCTGACTATAGCGGTCCATGCTCCAAAAGTCATGAACCATGCAAAAACAGGTGAAATAACATAAGTATCATCTCTTAATATGAAATATATCAATGAATAACAGTAAATTGTGATATAGAATAGTGATACAAAATGGATGTATCAACTCCCCCCAAGCTTAGACTTTGCTTGTCCCCAAGCAAAACTGAGCTCAATAAACATGACCTCAAGTTTATGGAGTGAAGAGTCGATAAAATAATACAGACAAGAAGTATCACATTCATTAATACATAGATCATAATAGAAGATAACTCACTATTATATAACTTAACTTGCAATAAGTAAAGGAAACACAATAAAGATGCGTAAAGTAAGTCATAATTGGTAATTGTAAACTTAGCTCTTGGTCAAAGAATAGTTAACAATTTGCAGGAGTTCACAAATAACTAATTTTCAATGATAGCTTTCAAAGTAGTAGACACTAAGATAAGAGCAATGTGCAAAACAAGGAACATAAGAGACATGATTGAATAAATCATCATATGAATGAATGAAACACAACAACTCAAAATACTTGCTGAGATAGATGGGAATAGGTTTACTGACTCAACTAAAAAGTAAAAGAAAGGCCCTTCATAGAGGGAAGCAGGGATTTCAAGTTTCATAAGGAGCTTCCAAAAATTATGGTACTTATTATCTTTCAGCTCTCATTGCCCCTATCATAAGCATCTTTAGGTGATTAAGGTTAAAGTGATCAAATATGAGGATATGCTTGACAAGTTGCAAGTTGAAAATCTCATGTCCCTTGAATACGAGGGTCGCTCCTCATGCTACTCAAGTTTAGTCACCGGTAAGTTCTTGTCATAGTAAGTACATGTGTATCATAGAGAACCGCCAACAGGGTACCCCTTGCCCGATGATACGGAAGAATCCCCATATCAAAATGACAAGACAAGCAGACAACAAGCATCTCAGCAATCTTCTTATTTACCATGGGAATATGGTGCTTTTTTCTCTCTTTCCTCTTTTCTCATCTCCTTTTTTTCTTTTTTTCTTTTTCTCAATCTCTATCTCTTTTTTATAAGAAGAATGCTTCATAGATGCTCATTATGGTTACGTTGTAGGTTTCCACCATGACAACATGGATTAGACCAGCGGCCCAGGCGTTTCTCTAACACACATACGTAACTCCATGGACTTACAAGCTCCCCTTTCATTTCACACCGACGGCATCCATAGACAAAAGAACATGATATCAACTAGGTACAATGTACTAGTGAAATGTTGAAAGTGTTCCCCATGACAGCATGGTTCTGCTAATTCACAACTTACAAAGCGCAAGCATATACGCAACATACATGGGCACAATGGTTCAAGTTTATTAAGTGCAAGAAAGTAAAGTGTGCCATCAAGTTCATGGGAGCTTTAATCACTAATTTTCACATAACAAGTTTAATTTGGAAGGTAGATAAAACCATGAATTTACTTGGAATGGCAATAATGCTAATAGGTAGGTATGGTGGACACAAGAGACATAGGTTTTGGTTTAAGGATTGGATGCACGAGAAGTATTCCCTCCCAGTACAGGTTTTTGGCTAGCAAGGCTGGGTAGCAAGCATAAGAGTTGAAGGAAACAAACAAACATACAAGTGATAAAAACAAACATGTAATCTTCCTTGGAAGCACAAAAGATCTTAACTAGAGAATACTAAACTTATGAGCAAATCAAGAAAGAAAGATGATAAAATTATATTTCTTGAGAGTTGATGTCTACGCACTTCTATTCTTGTAGACAGTTGTTGGGCCTCCAAGTGCAGAGGTTTGTAGAACAGCAACAAGTTTTCCCTTAAGTGGATCACCCAAGGTTTATCGAACTCAGGGAGGAAGTGGTCAAAGGTATTCCCTCTCAAGCAACCCTACAATCAAGATACAAGAAGTCTCTTGTGTCCCCAACACACCCAATACACTTGTCAGGTGTATAGGTGCACTAGTTCGGTGAAGAGATAGTGAAATACAAGTGGTATGGGTAGAAGACAATGGTGCTAGAAAATAGCTTGATGGCGTGAAAGAGACTAAAGGCAAACTAAAATAAATATGGAAGAAAGCAAACATGTAACATATCTAATTGCAAACGGTGTTTCAATGTTTAGAAACAAGGCCTAGGGATCATACTTTCACTAGTGAACACTCTCATATAAATATCTTCTCTTTATGATACTACTCTTAACTACTCTTCGGTTGGACACTCTAATCGATGGTAGGGCTATAACAGCACACCTCAAAGTTTGCTTTCCACATCTAGATAACCCCACACTGTCACCTTGAGTACTAGATGGTTCCAACAAACACCACAGTTTCATAAAGACATCCAACTCCAAATATAACTCATAACAAGTATTTGTAATCTCTAGCCTAAGTGCCACCATGGTATGCACACTGTCAACTTCACACACATGGGGAGAGCAGAGATCTATTAAAGCACTTGAGTAGCAAGGTAGATCTACTTGATTACAAAGCTCATGATCATAATATGATCATGCATAGAGAGAGAGAGATGAACACATAGCTACGGTAGAACCCTTAGCCTCGAGGAAGAACTACTCCCTCATCATCATGGGAATCAGCAACGGTGATGGAGATGGCGGTGGAGATCGATGGAGATGGCTCTGAGGGCACTTCCCCGTCCCGGCAGGGTGCCGGAACAGAGACTTTCTGTCCCCCGAATCTCCCCTTCGGTGGCGGCGGCGCTGCGGAACTTTTCGTGGCTGGAGGCTGGACGATTTAGGGTTTCTGTATCGGGACGAATATATAGGCCAAGGGGCGAGGTCGGTGGCTAGCCAGGGGGCCCACACCATACCCTGGCGCGGCCTTGGGGGACCCGCGCGTAGGGGTGGTTTGGCCACCCTATGGCCCCCCTTCTCTCTCCTTCTGGCTCCGTGAATCTTCCGGGAAAATAACGACTTTGGCTTTTGTCTGGTCCAATTCCAGGAATATTCATTTTCTGACTTTCTGGAACCAAAAATAGCAGAAAACAGGCAACTGGCACTGTGGCTCTTGTTAATAGGTTAGTCCAAGAAATCATATGAAAAGTACTCCAAAGTGTGGACAAAACATAAGAAAGTAGATAAAACCAAGCATGGAACATAAAAAAATTATAGATACATTTGCAATGTATCAACATCCCCAAGCTTAACTCATGCTCGTCCTCGAGTAGGTAAGTGATAAAAATAAAGAATAATTTTTGAGGTGACATGCACCATCATAAACTTGATCAAAGTATTTGTAAAACATTTAAAGCTGGGATCATAGTACTTCAATCATAACATGAAAGACAAAGTTCTAGCAATAAGACATAGAAACTATGTTGCAACATGAAAAAGGCACAAACAAAAGACTCATGAATAACAATGATTTGCAAGACGTTTGTTTGTTTCACATAAAGAAAACATAGCATAATAGTATTCAGCTTGTCCCTCATAGAGTAGCAAATATAAATGCATAGGACACCTTCAAAGTTCATAAGAGTGACTAGATACAAATAGTTTAAAACAAGCAATATCAAGTTATGCATCAATCAACTAGTCTTGGGACAATGCACATAGAACTAAGAATGGCCACTATGCTCTCAAAGTAGGTGCATAAAGATAGAAGGTGGAGACTCAATATAATGGTGGAAGAAAGGCCTTCATAGAAGGAAGTAGGGATTCAAGTCTCATAAAGAGCTTCCAAAAATTATGGTAATTATAGCTTTCAGCTCTCATTGCCCCATATCATAAGCATCTTTAAGGTGATTAAGGTTAAAGTGACACAACTGGGAGGATATGCTTGACAAGTTATAAACCGAAATCTCATGCCCCTTACTGACAAAGACCGAACCTCATGCTACTCAACTTTAGTCACAAGTAAGCTCTTATCATTGTAAGTACATATGTATCATAAAGAACCGCCAACGGGGTACCCCTTGCACATGATACATGAGCTATCCCATAATCAAAATGACAAGGCAAGCAGACAATGAGCATCTGAGCGATCTTTTTATTTGCTATTTGCATATGTTTTTATTGAGGATGCTTCATAGAGTGCTCATTATGGTGATGTTGCAAGTTTCCACCATGATTAGGCATGGCTTAGGCTAGCGGCCCAGGCGTTTCTCTAACACACATACAAACTCCATGATCTTACAAGTTCCACTTTTATTTCACACCGCCGGGATCCATAAGCAAAAGAACATCGAAAAGGCTAGAAAAAGCGCGCGCGTTCCTGAGTGCACTCTGCAATCGCTGATGTTGCTGCACGTGGCGTCCGGAGAGTCCTTCGTGCGTTTTCCCTAGCCTTCCCCGCGCGACACGTGGTGCCTGCAGAGAGAGGGGTGGCGGTCCTTTTTTCCTTTCTTTTTTAGATTCAAACACGAAAAATGCGATATCTTTTAAACGAATCATCCAAACTGAGATCCGTTTTCACAATTGCGCTAGTCGCGTCGAGATCTACAAAACTAGATCCCATATGATAGGTTTTTGAAGAACTTTTGCTTTGCACTGCCGTTTGACCCTACATTGCACTGCCTTCGATTGTGTTGCACTGCCTTAGTTCACAGTGCACTGCGCGGTGTCTAGGCAGTGTACTACGCACTGTCCAAGCAATGCACCATCTATGCACTGCCTTGTTATCCTGTGTTGCACTGCCTTAGTTCGCAGTGCACTACGCGTTGTCTAGGCAGTGTACTACGCACTGTCCAGGCACTGCACCATCCATGCACTGCCTTGTTGTTCTGTGTTGCACTGCCTTAGTTCGCAGTGCACTGCGCGGTGTCCAAGCAGTGTACTACGCAGTGTCCATGCAGTGCACCGTCCATGCATTCCCTTGTTGTTCTGTGTTGCACTGCCTTAGTTCGCAGTGCACTACGCGGTGTCCATGCAGTGTACTATGCATTGTCAGGCAGTGCATTGTGCGTTGTCCAGGCAGTGTACTACGCACTGTCCAAGTAGTGCACCGTCAATGCACTGCCTTGTTGTTTCGTGTTGCACTGCCTTAGTTCGCAGTGCATGGTGTCCTGGCAGTGTACTGCCTCGTTGTACTGCCTTGCACTGCCTTCGGTCGTAGTGCACTGCGCAGTGTCTAGGTAGTGCACCGTCCAAGCACTGCCTTGTTGTACTGCGTTGCACTATCTAAGGTCGCAATGCACTGCACGATGTTCTTGGAGTGCACGCTGTACTGCGTTGCACTGATTTCGGTCGACAGTAAACGAGTTGCACCGCTCATGCACTGCCTTATTGCACTGCGTGGAACTGCCTTTCGTCACGTGCACTGCATGAGCAGCTAGCCACGTGTCGGGCTGCCGTGTGGCCGGAAAGACACGCGCTGCCGTGCGGCCGGAAATACACGCGCTGCAGAGCGGCCGGAAATACGCACGTGTGAGCTTCCACACGCCACGTGTCGGGCTGCCGTGCGGCCGGAAACGTGCGTGCTGCTGCCGAAACGCGCGCTTCCTGAAGAGCACGCTCCCGCTAGTCATTCTCAAAGAACATGATATCAATGGGGTACAAAGTACAAGTGTAATGTTGAAAGCGTTCCCCATGATACATGGTTCTACTAATTTCAACTTATAAAGCACAAGCATATACGCAACAAAGAAGGACCCAATGGTTCAAGTTTATTAGATGCAAAAAAGTAAAGTGTGCCATCAAGTTCGTGAGAGCTTTAATCACTAGTTTTCTCATAACAAGTTTAATTTGGAAGGTAAACAAAAGCATGCATATACTTGGAATAGCATAAGCTAGTAGGTAGGTATGGTGGACTCTTTGGAATAACTTGGTTTAAGGAGTTTGATGCATGAGCGGAACTCATACTTGGTTGCGGAGGCTAGCAAAAGACTAGAAGCGACAAACTAAGAGAGCAATAATGGCCATAATCATGCAGAGCGAAAAAACATCATTGATCAAAGCATAAAGTGATACTACAAGTTGAAAACGAAAGGATCATCAAGGCTATGGTGACTTGGGATAGTCATAACATGGTGTGAGCATGCGCCTAGTCAACCCAAATAAAGCATCAAAGGAGAATACCACAATACTATGCTTTAATATGCTAAAACAACACATGATCCTTCCAAGACACATTAATCAATCTCAATTGTTTATAACAACTCATGCTACAACAAAGAATACTAAGCATAAAGCCAAAACAACATCGAGCATGGCATGACAAAGCATAGGCGACAGTCAAAAAACAAGCTCTCTTTACCACTTAAGCATGAACTTTCCTACTCTTTTCCAATCCAAACCAAACTATTTGAAAACCAATGTATGAAAGAGGGGGTCCAACCAATTTATTCAGAAAACTAAGAAAACCAAGCAAACGAAAAACCAAGACTAAAACGAAAAAGAAGACGCTCTAAGAACAACACAACTGTGCATGAAACAATAAAAAGGAAGCGTTTGGAAGAAACCTAGGATTTTTATTGATGAAGAAGGTGATGCCTTGGGCATGCCCAAGCTTTGACGCTTGTAATTCTTGGATATTTCTTGGGGTGAAACGGGGTGGCATCCCCAATCTTGAGTTTTAGTCCATCCTTCATCTCATTACATCATTCCTTCAATACACCTAGAATTTTTCCTTCATACAAAACTTCACAAAATCTTTATTAGCAACATTAGTGCACTCAAGATAATAGGTCTTTAGGTTCAGGTCTAACACCAATAAAACTTACATTAAAACACAAGCTACTGTAGCACTTTCCTCAAAAATCTCAATTCCCCAAAAGAACTCAAAAAGGAACCAACAAAAAGCAAATGCAAATAATGGCAGAAATCTGTCAAAACAGACCAGCAAGTAAAGATGAATTTTTTCGAAGACCTTCTGTTGCTCAAATGAAAAAGTGTTGAACTAACGAAAGTTAGATAACAACCTGGGGCATAAGCACAAAAATTCACGCCTCAAATAGACGTAATGAGATTTTACACGAATTTTTACAGTGAAGCACAAAAATCTGTTTTGGGACAGCAACTTCCCCAATCATTACTTCTCTCTCATTATAGGTTACTCTTGGCACAAAAAGCAAATAAAAAGGATAAGGAACGGTTATTACTGAAGCAATAACTTCCAAGACTCATGTAAAACTTTTGGGTTATCTCCCAATAAGTACTTTTTTTAACGCCTTTAAGTTAGGCATGATAGTTTGAGAAGATGCTCACATAAGAAATATGAATTGAAGTAAAAGAGAGCATCAAGAAGCAAATTCAAAGCAATATTTAAGTCTAACCCACTTCCTATGCATAGGAGTATTGTAAAGAAATAAGTCATGAAAGCACAAAACAACAAGCATAGGAAAGCAAAACAAGTGCAACTTCAAGACTTTCAACATAAAGAGGGGAAACCTAATATTATTGAGATGCATAAAACCATGTTTCCCTCTCTCATAATAACTTTCAGTAGCATCATGAATAAAAGTAACAATATAACTATCACATAAAACATTCTTATCATGATCCACATGCATAAAAGAATTAATACTCTCAACATAAACATAGTCATTCTTATTAATTGTAGTGGGAGCAAATTCAACCAAATAGCTATCATTATTATTGTCATCACCATAATCATCAAATATAGGAGGCATATTGCAGTCATAATTAATTTTCTCCTCAATAGTAGGTGGACTGAAAATATCATATTTATCATTATAATCGTCATATATTGGAGGTTTCGTATCATCAAAGTAAATTTTCTCCTCCGTGCTTGGGGGACTAAAAAGACCATCTTCATAAATACTAGCTTCCCCAAGCTTAGACTTTTCCATAGCATTAGCAATAATGGTGTTCAAAGAATTCATACTACTAACATTGCTATTAGCATGCAAATAAAGTTCCATAGGTTTTTTAATTTTCTCTTCAAACACTTTATTTCCTAACTCAAGATAAATACTATAAAGCTCTCTAATTTTGTTGTTGTTTTCCATTAAGCCTAACGAGTGAAAACAAGAACCAAAAAGACAAAATTGTAGAATCTAAAGGAAATAACTTCGAGCACTCACACCGGACGATGTGAGTACCTTTTACCTTACCTCCTTGGCAACGGCGCCAGAAAATAGGCGTTTGCCGTGGGAGGTTCTTCTTCTTTAATCCTCCGGTGTGAATACCTTTTACCTTACCTACCCGGCAACGACGCCAGAAAATAGCTTGATGTCTACGCACTTCTATTCTTGTAGACAGTTGTTGGGCCTCCAAGTGCAGAGGTTTGTAGAACAACAGCAAGTTTTCCCTTAAGTGGATCACCCAAGGTTTATCGAACTCAGAGAGGAAGTGGTCAAAGGTATACCCTCTCAAGCAACCCTGCAACCAAGATACAAGAAGTCTCTTATGTCCCCAACACACCCAATACACTTTCAGGTGTATAGGTGCACTAGTTCAGCGAAGAGATAGTTAAATACAAGTGGTATGGATAATTATAAGTGGTAACGGTGGTAGAGAATAGCTTGATGGCGTGGAAAAGACTAAAGTAAAACTGAAATAAAGATCAAAGCAAGCAAACATGTAACAGATCTAGTTGCAAACGGTGTTTCAAAGCTTTAGAAACAAGACCTAGGGATCATACTTTCGCTAGTGAACACTCTCATATAAATATCTTCTCTTTATGATACTACTCTTAACTACTCTCCGATTGGACACTCTAATCCATGGTAGGGCTATAACAACACACCTCAAAGTAAGCCTTTCCCATCTAGAAAACCCCACACTGTCACCTTGAGCACTAGATGAACAAACACCACAATTTCATAAAGACATCCAACTCCAAATATAACTCATAACAAGTATTTGTAATCTCTAGCCTGAGTGCCACCATGGTGTGGACGTTGTCACTTTCACACACATGGGGAGAGCAGAGATCTATTAAAACACTTGAGTAGCAAGGTAGATCTATAGATTACAAGCTCATGACCACAACAAGATTATGCATAGAGAGAGAGATGAACACATAGCTACCGGTAGAACCCTTAGCGTCGAGAGAGAACTACTCCCTCCTCATCATGGGAATCAGCAGAGCGATGGAGATGGTGGTGGAGATCGATGGAGATGGCGGTGAAGATGGTGAAGAGGCAGCGGCGGCAGCACGGAGGACTCCTTCCCCGCCGCCGGTATCACAGGGGAGCACCGCCCCTTAGCACCCTTCCTTCATGGCTTCTTGGGAGCCCTTCCCATGGAGATGGGATCCATGGGGGAGGCAAAAACGTGGCTTTGGTGGCTGCAAATTCGTGGGTGGAGGTGCCCTGAGCGAATTAGGTTTCCTCCCTTTATATAGCTTCTCGGATTCCCGTCACCCCATCCTGGGCTGGAGTAAATCGGCCCTAAAAGGCCCGTCCGGACTGGGAATCAGCAAAATTTTATGTCCAGAACGTTTGTCGCGAAATTTCCAAGAACTTTGTGGTTGAAAAGTTTTCCGTTTGATGCCGTATTCGACCCGAAACGTGACCATCTTCAAAAAGAGTTCTGAGATAGATTTCTGCAAAATCCCAATTTGACTCTAACAAGGTTTCCACTTGTATTCTTGGTAATTCCTACACATCAAAGTGTAAAACAAGAACGTTGTGCACTTTTGTAACTATTAGGAGGTTATTCCAAATAAATCATAAACTTTATATAAAAAGGAGTATCAAAACAATATTATTAGCATAAAACCATCAAAAATTATAGATACGTTATGGACGTATCAATAGCTACTAACAACGGAAAGCATGAAAGATCACAAATAACAAAGGCATGATAGAATCAATAATCAATCTGAAATAGCATCTCAATATCCATCGGATCCCCGCAAACACAACATGCAGAATTACAAATAGATGATCTTGATCATGAACGGAGCTCACAAGATCTAAACATGATAGCTCACAAGAAGCACTAACGGGGTACCCCTTGCACATGATACAAGAGTTATCCCATAATCAAAATGACAAGGCAAGCAGACAATGAGCATCTCAGCGATCTTTTTATTTGCTATTTGCATAGGTTTTTATTGAGGATGCTTCATAGAGTGCTCATCATGGTGATGCTGCAAGTTTCCGCCATGATTAGGCATGGCTTAGGCTAGCGACCCAGGCGTTTCTCTAACACACATACAAACTCCATGATCTTACAAGTTCTACTTTTATTTCACACCGCCGGGATCCATAAGCAAAAGAACATGATATCAACAGGGTACAAAGTACAGGTGCAATGTTCAAAGCGTTCCCCATGATACATGGTTCTGCTAATTTCAACTTATAAAGCGCAAGCATATACGCAACAAAGAAGGACCCAATGGTTCAAATTTATTAAATGCAAAAAATTAAAGTGTGCCATTAAGTTCATGAGAGCTTTAATCACTTGTTTTCTCATACCTGGTTGTGGAGGCTAGCAAAAGACTGGGAGCGACAAACTAATAGAGCAATAATGGCCATAATCATGCAGAGCGACAAAAAATCATTGATCAAAGCATAAAGTGATACTACAAGTTGAAAACAAAGGGATCATAAAGGCTATGGTGACTTGGGATAGTCATAACATGGTGTGAGCATGCGCCTAGTCAACCCCAAATAAAGCATCAAAGGAGAATACCACAATACTATGCTTTAATATGCTAAAACAACGCATGATCCTTCCAAGGCACATTAAGCAATCTCAATTGTTTATAACAAGTCATGCTACAGAAAAGAATACTAAGCATAAAGCCAAACCAATATCAAGCATGGCATGATAGAGCATAGGGCACAGTCAAAAACAAGCTCTCTTTACCACTTAAGCATGAGATTTCCTACTCTTTTTGCAATCCAAACCAAACTATTTGAAAACCAATGCATGAAATAGGGGGTCTAACCAATTTATTCAGAAAACTAAGCAAACCAAGCAAACGAAAAACCAAAACGAAAACGAAAAAGAAGACGCTCCAAGAACAACACAACTGTGCATGAAACAATAAAAATGAAGCGTTTGGAAGGAACCTGGGATTTTTATTGATGAAGAGGGGGATGCCTTGGGCATCCCCAAGCTTTGGCGCTTGTACTTCTTGGATATTTCTTGGGGTGACATGCGTGACATCCCCAAGCTTGAGCTTTAGTCCATCCTTCATCTCATTACTCATTCCTTCCATACACCTGAAATTTTTCCTTCATTCAAAACTTCACACAATCTTTATTAGCAACATTAGTGCACTCAAGATAATAAGTCTTTAGGTTCAGTTCCACTACCAATAAAACTTCCACTAAAACACTAGCTACTATAGCACTTCCCTCAAAAAGCTCAATTCCCCAAAAGAACTCAAAAAGGAACCAACAAGAAGCAAATGCAGAAAATGGTAGAAATGTGTCAAAACAGACCAGCAGGTAAAGACGAATTTTTTCGAAGACCTTCTGTTGCTCAAATAGAAAAGTGTTGAACTAACGAAAGTTAGATAACAACCTGGGGCATAAGCACAAAAATTAAAGCCTCAAAAGGACGTACAGAGGTTTTACACGAAGTTTTACGGTGAAGCACATAAATCTGTTTCGGGACAACAACTTTCCCAATCATTACTTCTCTCTCATTAGAGGTTACTCTTGGCACAAAAAGCAAATAAAAAGGATAAGGAGCGGTTATTACAGAGGTAATAACTTCCAAGACTCATCTAAAATTTTGGGTTATCGCCCAATAAGTACTTTTCTTTAACGCCTTTAAGTTAGGCATAAGAAGCAAGAAAAAGGATCAAGTGTTTGAAGAAGCATTAAAACCAAATTTCTTGCCCTTACCTCTCTTACTTTTATTCTTAACTTTGGGGAACTTGTGAATGCTTGGTGGAGAAACAAAGCACATGGTGCCCTTTTCCACATCTATTATTGCTCCAAGGAGTTTCAATAGGGATCTTCCAAGTGTGATTTGTCCTTTTCCTACACATTCAATAACAAGATAATCAGTAGAAACCATTTTCCCTAGGATCTTTGTAAACACTCCTTCAGCTATTCCAATGGGTAATATTGTGGCATTATTAGCAAGAAAAATTTCTTCTCCTCCTTTAGAAAGCCTCCAAAGATTCAAAGATTCATAAATATCTTTGGGCATAAGACAAAATTCAGACATGATATCACATCGAGCATGAAAAGTTTCACTGTTTATAGCAACCTTTCCTGTGGGAAGCCATTCTGAGGGTTCAGAATTTATCGGAACATAGTTATGATGCTCTCTAAGCGTATTATAGCAATCTTTTAAACTAGTAGTGCGGGTATCAAGAGTATTCAATCTAGCAAATATGTTCATAAAGGAAGAATCAGATTTGCTAGGTAAGTTGTAAGTAAATATCAACTTCTTTATGGCATTAACAGCATCATCCTCATTGCATTGGAAGAAATCTCCTCCCACAACATCATCTAAAGCATATCTATAGCAAAGAGCAATTCCAAGGTAAAAACTGCTAAGGAACAAGCTTTGAGTCATTTTTGGTTCAATATTTTCATGTAGATTAGAGATTCTAGACCAAGATTCCTTGAAACTCTCTTCAATCCCTTGTTTAAAAGTGAAAATCATTTCCTCAGGTGACATAGTGATTGGAGCAATAGGTGTGCTCATAAAATCATTGTTGTTGGTGCTAGTGAAGTCACACAACTTAGTATTTTCAAGAGTAGTCATTTTTGTGTGTTTTTAATAAAGAAAGCAAACTTGTAAAACTAATTTTGTGTGTGTTTTTGATAAGGAAACAAGCAAACAAAACAGAAGTAAACTAAGCAAAACAAAACTAATGTAACATCCCAATTTCTACAACCATGATTAGTTGTCCGGAATGCAAAAATCAGGGGGAACAAAATCTTTTTCTTGCTCATGGGTGCAGTGTCTGCTTGTGGTTTGTTTGTACTTGTGCATATGAGTGTATACCACATGATACTCCTTACCTCACCAGCAGTTGACAAAAACTATTTAACAAAACTATCCTGGCTCATTTCACATATTCTCAAATGTTCCTGCATTTCAAAGCATGAGCCAAGGTGCTTTTGTAACCAAAACTATTTTAGTAAATTCTATTGATCAAACTATGGACAACTATAATCTCCTTATGTTTTCAAGACAGAACCTTCAACTAATCTTATCTCTAGGTTTCCCAAAACCTCTTTCCTAAGCTTTTGAATTCTACTCTTGGTAGAGGTACCAAGGACTCGCATCTTATTCAAAATCCAACCTCTTCAAAATGCCCCAACCTTACCTCAAGCTAGGCTTGATGGTAACCCCAGTAGTGGAGTTGCTTAGTTCATAAGATGAGTTGCCTTGATCTGCTTTCTGATGAGTGCCTCGATCTGCTGTTTGATTATCTGCTTAGGAGATAGTATGAGCTACTCTAGGAGCTCATCACTAGGATCAAGAGGTTTCCAAATCACCACACCCTAAGCAAGAATACAAAGCTAGATCTAATCTCTAGCCACTAGGGGATCATCTAAAACCCTTAACCAGATCCATTCTGCAGTGATCCATTCTAGAAGCTTCCCAGTCCATGAAGACCAATATCAAGCATGGATCCCTTATACTCCCTCTACACTTCAACATCATCCACTTGATGGAGCTTTGGTACCTTGCAACCCCTCCAGAAACTTTCCCTCTCATACTCTAGTCAAAATCCTCAAAACTGCCAAATTTGACTAAGTCTAGAAACTGTTTCAACATCACCTTTTTAAATGCCCCCTTTCTCAACCCTTGTGCATTATTGGTAATGCACCTGAACCATATTGTTAGCCATCCTAAGGACTCCCAAGGACCACCTTGGACCTTGGTTAGATCATCCTACAACCCACTTGTTCTTGATGGTTTTGCAGGCAAGAAAATAACTTTTTATGCAAATCTAGTCCTCATGCCTACTTTGACAGAAGCTCACACCATCCTCCAACCTTCTATGGACCAACTCTTTGCATGGTTGTGTTCTAATCATATAGGTCTATTAGTATCTACTTCACTTGTTCCAAGTGGATGTTTGTGCTTCGTAAACCCACATGGTTTATAAGGCATCATGACTCATCTGCTATGGCAGCCTTATTTTCAACAAGGTTTGCCATCACTTCTAGACCACCTCAAATGTAACCAATCCAAACTCCTTCTGCCATGATCATATATATGACTTGGTATAACCATCCATCTATCCCTTACATCAAGGTGAGCTCTAAGCTCCAAGATCCAACAAGGTTCTGGTGGTATAAAAATAACATCACCCTAGATCCACAACTCCTTGTTTTCCATCTAATTCAAGTTGGATTTCCAATTCCCAAGGTTGCAAATGCTTGCTACACCTTGTCTACATCATTTACCTTGATCATCAAGATTTAACAAATCTTATCCATAATTATTATGGACCAAATCTATTTAAGTCCTTTAATAGACAAAATCCCCAAAACTTCATCCACAATAGAAAGTTTGACTTTCTCCAAAACACATCCCCATGTTTAAGCTCTTTGGAAGTCTATTTATCCTACCCTATCTTCCAACTTCAAAAATAAATATTTTTGAAGAGCTTTAATAATTCTTTTTCCCCTCTTTCCTAAAAGGCCGAAACAACAAAATAAATGTTTGAAATACTTCTATGCCTCAATAAATCTTGGGAAAATTCCCCTAAGTGTGCATTCACATTTGGGACCCTCTCACACCAAAAACCAACCTTGTCCAAAATTTAATTATATAAAATGATCTTCTAGAATCTAGTTCTGCCCTTTTTGAATAAATGGATTTAAGAGGACTAAAACCCCTTATAAAAATCCCAAATAAATCCTAGGAAGGTACCTTAACCATACCCAGCTACCAGTGCTATCTCCCCCATATTTCCCAATGCAAATCTCTGGACTCCTTCACAAGCTCTCTTGGGATCAAAATTTGCAAAACCAACAAACTTGAGCTAAACCAAGACCAAACCATCCCCAAAGCTTGTCAAGCACTCCTCTCCAGCAACCAATCCTCCACTGGCCGTGAGCACTGTAGCTCTGTCCCAGCCCTTGCCCCTTTTACCCTTGGATTAGTAGAGAGAGAGACAACCACATCTTACAAGATATGCCCATTTAATTAACACAGCTCCCTCCCTACCTCTCTGCCCGACTAAATCCCACTCTCACCCCTCCCCACCGCCCTCTAGGACAATCATAGGCCAGCACTACCCCTCCTCCATGTCCAAAGTGGACATTTTCACCATCTATCTCTCCATTACGGTATAAAGGCCAGAGGCCACCCCCAGCATGCCCTGGCCCGTATTTGCTCCCTCTCCCCTCCACTCACTACCCCCAAGCTCCACTCCCTCTCCCCTGCCTTGTCCTGCCCGAGAAGAAGAGAGAGAGCTCTCGGCCTCTCCCAGAAATTCGAGCAAGGCTCCCTCTCCTCAGCTCCCTCCTCCTGCATGTCACCCTGTTGTGACCCTCTCCTCCTCCTCTATCTAACCAGGGTCTTTTTCTTGCCCAGGACCGTCCCCTCCGTCGTCGTCGTTGATCTCCGACGAGGTAACCCTTGGTCACCGTCGCGCGAGCACCTTCCCAGGCGTGAACCCGACCGTGCCGCCCCTCGATCTGCTCGTCGTCAAGCACCGATTGATCTCCACCATGTCTTGTCGCCTCCCGAAACCCCACGGTAAGCCCCGCCGCCGCCCAGCTCCGCCCTAGGATTCCGGCCAGCAGACCCTCTGTCCTCTGGAGACGACGAGCTCCGACCGTCGGATCCTCCTTACCCCAATGGCCCAGATCCGCGGATACCCGTTCGGGAGCCACCATCACTGACCAACGGGCCCCCTTGCCAGGGATTCGAACCCCGCTCCCGCGTGTTGCATCGCCTGCCGTGGGCCAATTTCCCCTCTGCAGCCCATTTACCCTATAGATCTGGCCCGGCTAGCCCTGCGTGTTTATTCTTTTTCCCCAGATCTGCTCATCACATGTTCAGTTTAAATCATTTCAAAAATGGAAACCGACTCCAATTGCTTAGATCTAAATTTCCAAGGTTACTGATTGTTTACTCTAACATGCACTACTCTTGGTTTCCCCAAATATTGCTCATATTAATTATACTAAATTTACTATCCAGATGTACCTTTTTCACTAATAATTTCTCTCTGTAAGTTTTGCAACTCAAATTGGGGTAAAACCAACTGTCCCTGGTAGGTATTACCTGTACCTACCTCATGGCTTGGGACTTATGCCAAGTTGATCTATTTTTTGTCTGTACCAAAAATAACAAAAGCTACACAATTTTGACTTCAGAAAATTCTCTAGGTCAAACCAAATGAGGTATTGACCTATTTCCAACTCCCATGGTTGTGTCTTATCAAAATATATCCAACCCCAGCAGCTCAAATTTTATTGAACTCTGGTTGAATTGTAGTGAATTAAACTATTCTGTGTACCCATTTTTCACTAAATAAATCACTCCAGGAGTTTGACAACTCCAAAATGCGTAATTCCAATTTATACAGAAAGGTACTCTTAATACCTACCATGTAAAATTGGAATCACACTAAAACCTTCTGTAAAAGAAATCTAGTGAAAAGGACAAAAACCTTGCAGAACTGCCTTTGATGATTTATTAAGGGCATTCTGGTAATTCTTTCGACAAGATTCCACTTCTGTGTGGTTAGTACATCAAATACTACCTAACCACCCAAGGAAATAATTTTTGGGCCCCTAGATAAATTCTAGTGAATTATTTCCTCAAGCTAGAGTTTATTCTACTATAAAAAGCATAACTAAATCTAGGTAAGTGATAATCTAGTGAAACCACTTGTGTTGGGTTTGTTTTGTCAAAACCTATCTAAGGATATCTTTGTTACACATTGACATCCTACAGACCTCAGATTCCCACCCCAAGTTCTTGGTAAATAGCCTTGACAACTACCCTCCAAGGGAAAAACTCTAGTTGAGCAACCTAGTAATTCCATTACTAGTACCCAACTTCTCCAAAACCTACCAAATTAAGTTGTAGGCCATATGTTTGTTTGATGTATGGTTTGATGCTCGTATTCCTTTTATTGATTGTGGTATTGTCTGCTTGCATGTATACTCGATGACGGCGATAATGTGATTGTTTAACAATGAGAAGAAATGGACTTCTTATTATTATTTATTGGGTATTCTTGGTTATCTAAGGAAGTCCAAGGACTTATCGCTGATCACAGGCAAGCCACCATTCCTGAATTCCTATACTTGTCCAATACCTTTTATTACCTGCTTTGTATCTCCTTTATAAATTGCATTATTGATCTGCATGTCTTGTTTTATAAATACTGCGCTAATGACTTGGCTCCTCCAAGTTATGACTTGGTGTCCCTCGTGGCACCACCCTGATGTAAACCCACTAATTACGCCTTTGATCGAGGTTATGATGATTAGCATCCTACCCCGTTGAGAAACCACAGATTTTTGTTGAATAAATTGTTTTGGGATATTCCCTACTACAAATTTTTCAAAACGGCTTTGCAAAACCCTTGGGAAGAGGCATCATTCCAAGCGGATGTTTTAACGAAAGAAATGGTGATAATGAGAAATGAGAAAATGGACAAGAGAAAGAGAAGGGATGTTCTACGCCTTTACCAGAACATTTTTTATCCGTGCAACCACATTACCCCAGGTGCTAGGGCTTAGCTCGTAATTTGTCTTCATTAGCCGAGGCAGCTTGTACAAGGCTTATAGGGAGAAATCCCTTGAATTCCGGGTAGGCACTGACCGATCTACGGATCTGGAGCCTGTAGCTTGCTTCGGCAAGAGTGAGCCTGTCTTGACAGGAGTGTCGGTGCAACAATTGGGTCTCCCGCAGACGGTATGACTTAGGTGGTATAGAAGGAAGTGGAGTCACCAAGTTAAGGTATATGACAAGCTGCGGTTTGGGTATATGCGTGTAAGGAAGATAGGACTATGGCTGGGAGCCACATACTCATTGCCGGGGAGAACAAACCCTAAAGGAAAAGCAACCTTTGCTAGGGTCGACAAGAAAAGGGTTAGGTTTGATTATCCGGACCCCCGTCTACCGTGTGTAACGGGCCGTGGTTGTATCCCGACATATGTATTGATTCTTGGGGGAAAGTGCGCAAACTCTGCAGAGTATAATCTATTCAAATAGCCGCGTCCACGGTCAAGGATGGTTGGAAAGGTGATGGCTAGGAGTACCCAAGTGGTGGTGTTTGGAAAGAATGGATGAAAGTATGGAGGTTTCGAGGGAACCTGAGTTTAAATTTTTGTTTTGACCAGAGGTGGTCAAAGAGGTTTAAAAAGGGTTTTTACTCCAAAACTGTTTTCAAAAAGGTTTTCATCAAGGATATGGGGATATCTTGATTTATAAAATAGAGGTATGTTTCAAAACTCTTTTTCAACAAAGATATGGAGATGCCATAACTACAAGAGTTAGTCTAGGCTCTTCAAAAACAACCCTAGATAGAGCTATCTCGCCACAACCAGAATTGCATTTCCTTATTTCACTTATCTTGGTGGTTTGCGAGTACATTCAAAGTACTCATGGCTTGTCCCTGGCTATTTACTTGGCCAGGCTTTCAGAGGTTCGACATCGGATGATTAATGTGATGTCCAACGAGCTAGACCATCTTCCCAGTCAGTCGCCTATAGGTTGAGGCACGATTGGCTCTGCGTGTGATGATGTTCCGCTGCTAAAGATGGTATAGCCATAATGGAATTTATGTAAGTCTTGTATATTCATTATGTTTCAGATGTTGTAATGATACTTGTCGGTTATGTTCCACGGCTCACTGATCATGGGAACATGGATATATACATAATAGGGATTTCTTGGATGGTTAAATCCGGGGGACCCCACAACTAACAAAGTAAAGAGATTGGTTATGAGGGACTCCCCTTGTGAAGATGTCCTTGACTCCCCGATAACGGCGCCAGAAAATATACTTCAGATCCCTCCCGATATAGGGATGGAGATGACGACAGCTACAAACTCTTTCGTGGAATTTTGATCTGGTACTTAGGGTTTCTGTATCGGAGGCAACTTATAGGCGAGAGGTGAGGCCGAGGGGGTGCCTGGGGTGGCCAGACCACCCCCTGGCGCGGGTCTGGCCTGTCCGCGCGGCTAGGTGGTTTGGCCATGCCCTAGCCCCTCTCCGTCTCGTATTCTGGCTCCGGGTGTCCCTCGGTGAACAACTGACTTTGGTTTTTGTCCCGTCCAATTCCGAGAATATTCATTTTCTAACTTTCCTGGAACCAAAAATAGTAGAAAACATGCAGATGGCACTATGGCTCTTGTTAATAGGTTAGTCCAAGAAATCATATGAAAAGTACTCCAAATTGTGGACAAAACATAAGAAAGTAGATAAAACCAAGCATGGAACATCAAAAATTATGGATACATTTGCAACGTATCAGTTCACTCAATAGCATCAACTACAAAGAGTAATCAACACCGGGAAAGTTTCCCCTAAGAACTATGCAAGATTCAACCCAATTGTTATAGCGCTATGAAGTGGAGATGATGGTAGTGATGGAGATGATGATTGTGATGATGATGATAATGATGATCCCGATGAAGTCCAACTTGATGGCGGTGTTGATGGCGATGATCTCCTCTCTCCGAGAAGGAATTCCCCTGGCAGAATTCTGTCTACCGGGTAGATCTTTCTCTCTCGGTGTTTTCCGCCCTGTAGAGGCGGCGAAATCTTTCTGTGGTCGCTCCTCGAGTCTTAGGGTTTCGGGAGGATAATATACGTCAGAGGGGAGAGCTAGGAGTGGACCAGGGCGGCCACACCACCTAGTGGCGCGACCTAGGGTGGACCGCGCTAGGGGGTGGTGTGGGCCCCCTATGGCCCATCTCCACTTCCCCTTCTGGCTTTCTTCGTCTTCTGGAAAATAGGATTTTCCATGTATTTTCCTGGATTTTCTGATCTTCGCGAATTTTGCCTCCAGACAGCACCTTTTCCATCAGAATCCTGACTGCAGCGGTCCATGCTCCAAAACTCATCAGCCATGCAAAAATAGGTGAAATAACATAAGTATCATCTCTTAATATGAAATATATCAATGAATAACAGTAAATTATGATATAGAATAGTGATGCAAAATGGACGTATCAGTTAGTCACAATAAGCTTGGCAACCCAAATGGTTCTCTTCTTGACACCACTTTGAGTTCCAATAAACTTGGAAAACACATTGTCGTCCTTATCATTCCCAAGATAATAATAATCATCAACGATGATAGGGTTAGATAAGGTACCGTTTGAACATGAATAGGCAAAGTGCCCCTTCTCACGACATATGTAGCAACAAGTGCTACCCTTTCTCTTCTTCATTAATTTCTTGGCTTGGGGAGCCTTATCTTGATTCTTCTTGGGAAGTGGCATAGCTTCAACTTGAGGTTGAGACTGGGATTGACCATGAACTTGTGGCCGCTTCCCTTGTTGCTTCTCACTCAAGTGTTTTTTCTTTAATGGATAAGATCTTACATGATGCCCTACAACCTTGCACTTGAAGCAAATAATCTTGGTTGAATTCTTGACTTGGTCTTGGCCCTTCTTCTTATTTCTCTTGGACTTGTTCTTGTTATTGGAGTTGAATCCAAGTCCACTTTTATCATTAGTGGATTTTTGCACCCTCAAAATATTATCGAGTGTGGATTTCCCTCATGACTCTTTTCCAATTCTTTCTTCAAAGAAGTGACTTGGACCTTGAGCTCTTTGATTTACTGTACAAAGTTAGTAGAAATAGAGGTACTAGAGGAAGTAGAAGCTTCATTGTTAGATAAGCAAGGCAAATCAAGTAATCCAACACAAGGTTTATCACTAGTTTGACTAGAAGGAACACTAGGACTAGCACATGTCAAAATAGCATTTTGAGTAGAAGTTCTACTAATGTACAAAAGAGGCTCACAAGATGTTACCTTAGTAATACTTGCCTCACGAGCTAACTTTAGCCCATCATGGGAGATTAGAAGATCATTATGAGATACCGGGAGATTTTTATGACTTTCTTCCAATTTCCTATACTTGCTAGTTAGCAACTCAAGCTGAGCCCTTAGCTGAACATTCTCCTTTAGGGTAGATGCTTCATAATAAGTAGAGTTAGTAGCACAAGCATCATTAATGGAATTTTCTTTTTCAAGCTTATAAGATTTAATTTTTTGTATGAGGAGACAATTAGTGTGCTTCTCCTTGACAAGATCTTGCTTAAGGAGATTCAATCTCCGACTCCCATCATCAAGTTGGAAATCCAACTCCTCTATGGTTCCCGTTTGTTTAGTTATGGTGTCCATAACTTGTTTGAGACAAGCAACAAGCTTATTATTACCACGAAGAGAGTTACAAAAAAGGTCAACTCAAGCACGAGAGCACTAGTATCCTCATCAATGTCATCATCACTATCATTGTTATTATCTGTAGAAGATATGTTGGGATCCAAAGTAGGAGATACCTTTGATCCTCTTATAGGGAACATGTGAGCATGAGAGGATGAAGATGAGGATATTCTTGAATCTCCATTCATGATTGTCTCTTGCTCCATAGAATGTTGGATTTCCTTTACATTGTTAGATACACAACTAGAGGAAATAGAAGCATTTTTCTCATGGGAACAAGACAAATCAAGCATACCATATACATTAGTACTCAAATAGTTTCTGAACGATATGCAAGGCCTAGCAACACAAGGGGATACAGAATTATTGTTGCAAGAAGTGTTTAAGTCCAAACTCTCTACACCATTATCACTTATAGAACAAGAATCATTGGTGTAAAGAGAAACACTACCATCATGATGAGTCCAAAATTGAAGCATATTTACCTCTTGTTTTTGCATAAGTGGGGTTTTAGTATTTTACTACGCTCGTGCGCACCTTTCGTCTTGTTTCAACAGGATCCTGAATTACTAGGTCTTTCTTGAACATATCAATTGGGACTGTCATATTATGTAGTAATATGATATTTCTAAGTGATAAATGTCATTTAATTGATTTTCCTCGCACATGGGAGAATAGCAAACGTAGAGAATACTACAAATGGTTTAGTGAGCACTGGTACGGGCGAAGCTTGCCCGTACCGTCTGCCCGACTATACCACCTGTCATAGCATTCGTATTGTCAAATACTCTCACCTTGCAAAGACGGATCTAATACCCGGCATTCACAAAAACCACCAGCCTCGAAATACCACGCCAGGGAGGGATCTGGAGGAGGAACTAAGAGAAGGGAAAATCCTTGCTGCTCTGTGGATCATCGGAGGACATCACATCATCCCCTTCATCATCAACCACTATGTCTCCATCACCATTACCATTCCCCTTTTCCATACTTTAGATCTTGTTGTAATTCCAAATACAATTGTGCTTTGCACTAGATTTACCTTCATACTTTTATCCATCCATTTGAATATGATGATGTTGTTGATTGCTTCCATGTGTGAGTAGTTCTCTTTGTTCTTGGGGAGATGGAGAAAACCTAGCATTATTATGAAATGAAATAAAGATGATCTATTACTTTGGTCCATGATACAATGATATATGATGTTGTGTTTGATCTATCTCTTTAGATGGTATGTATAGTCGGCCACATATAATTTGCCTTCGGGTCTAAAGATAGGGTGATACCCTTAGGACGTGTATGAGAGTATGTCCAGTGTTAATTTTGTGACTCAAGCATTGGCTTATAACCTACGCGATCAATGGGGGATTAAAGAGGAATTCACTAAGCTTATTACGATATCCATGGGGAAACCCTTAATTGTGGTGGTCTGTATGAGTGACTTCTCTCAGGCGTCAAAGTGGTTATTTAGAGATGACCTTGTTACCTGACTCAAGAAAGTGACTGCCCATGAGTCTTGTAGTGAACATCTTATTATTGAGCTCTCTCCACACATATCATGACGAAAGGAATAGGTTATCCTAATTACAATTAATTACTCCATGCAAGTGGTGTATCCTAAATCCATGAGAATGTTTTAGCATTATTAAGTTCCAACACCTTTATCCAACACTTTATTTACTTGTTTTATTACCTTCTTGCACACAAACTCAAAACCTTTCAAACACCCTTTACTTGATATCAAAGGTAGCTTACAAGTATCCTTTGGTAGATAGTGACGAGGGGCATAAAGACCTTAACCAAATAGCTCTATGTGGGTTTGATACTCTTATTTTGAAACTAGCTATAATTGATCTGTGCACTTGCAGACATCACATCATCACATATTATTTTTCCACTCACCATGCCATTACCTTGTGACTTGTCACGTGTAAGTGAAGTGGAAAGAATTGAAATCTCATCGCGACCATAGGTGGAAGCAACTTGGAGCTCTTCATGATGTAAAGGAGAAGAGAGATCCTTGGAGATACCACCAACCCTATAAGAAATGGACCCACCAAATATTTCTTTAAGCTTGGTCCACATCTCATGAGATGACTTGCGCTTTACAATCATCAAGAACAAATTAACTGTGGGGCTCAAGGAGAAAATAAGCTCATTAGATACTTGAGTTTGTTGATAATTTTTTCTCATCCTCCAAAGATAGATTTTGTGGATCCATCGGAGGAGAAAAACCTACATCTGGAAATCGCTCAATATTTGGACACAAGGTCCGAATATTACAAAGCAAGTAGTTTCTCCACAAAGTATAATTTGTGCCATCAAAGATAATTGTGTCATTGTGCACTATACTACTAGCCGACATCTTTACACTTTTGGTGGTGAAGCCTAAATAAGGAGACACTTTGCTCTGATACCAATTGAAAGGATACATATATCGCCTAGAGGGGGTTGAATAGGCAATTTCAAAACTATTACGGTTTGGCTTGATGGAATACGGAATTGAACTAATGTTTATTTTATGTTGGACACTTAAATTGAGAGTCTATTCTGATGATAAACTGAAACATAAACTATTTAGCCAAACTCTAACCAATATTGCTTTAGCTTGGTATAGAATTTGCCCTGCAGAGAAAATTGATATTTGGGAAAAGCTGAAAGGAGAATTTGTATTTCGATTCTTTCCCAAAGTAAAGACAACTGAAGTAAGGCGGGCAATCACAAATTTCAAAAACCGCCCAGATGAAGGATTAGTAAGAGATTTCAAGAGGTATAAATCCATCCTTAATAGATGTCCCCATCATGATTTACCTGAATGGTATGTTTTGCATATTTTCTATGGGGGACTTAATCAAGAGATCAAGCATGAACTTGCCACTAATTTCGGGGGTTCTTTTATGGAATTAACTATAATTAAAGCTTGGGAATTGCTAGAACGAATTCACTGCAATACATAAACTTGGGGATTTTATTTAGGCGGTGAAGGAGGGATAGAAGTTGAATAAGATTATCCCAATGCTTATAAAGAACCTAGAAAGGTTAAGGAAACCGCTAATGAACTTCAACTTGATGATGATATTATTCTGCAAATCCTCCAGTCTTTTACAGAACACATTGAAGCTCCCAAGAAATTTTTGCTCCAATACACTCCACCACCCAAGCAAGGTGAAGAATTTGAAACAAAAATTGTGGCTCCAATAGAGACATTAAAGAGGGAGGCCTGCTATGTTGAGCCCCTTCCTTTTCCAAGGATGGCGAGAAAACATATGATGGCTCAACAAATGGAAGAACGATTGGAGGAAGAAAGAATGTTCCTTAAGAAGCTAGAGGAAGAGGCAAAACCAGGAGAAGTCAACCAAGTAAGTATTCACGAGACAGGTCAGCCAGCTAAAGAAGATATATTAACCATGTCTGCACATTGCAACGTGATCGATCTAGACACCGAAGCTTCACAATTCGTTGAAGCAAAGGTAAGAGCTAAAGAGGTTAGTAAGCCTATGCTTCCTTGTACTTTTGGTGGATCGTCCCACTATGGCCTTTGTGATATAGGAACAACTGTTAATGATCCCTTATAATTTTTACTTAAAAATTCAAAATGAACTTCTCCCAGCTGAATTAGAGGACACCGATATGACAGTAATGTTAGCGGATAAGACGCTCAGAATTCCTATGGGGGTAGTTAGAGATGTTCCAATCTGTATTGTACCTTACAAATACCATATTGATTTTGTGCTTGTTGATATACCTACTGATGTCTATTGTCTAGTTATTTTTGGAAGAGCTTTTCTGAACATTGTAGGAGCAAACATTGATTGTAAGAAACAAACTGTATCTCTCAAGTTTAGCAAAGATAAAATGAATTTCCATTTCTCCAAGTTTGATCCTAGGCCAATGATAGCTCCAAATTTCAACACTTTTTATCATTGTTTTTGCTCTTGTTTATTGCTGGATTTCACTGAAGTTTACCCTTTCTACTAATGATAACATTGCAATTAGCGAGTCCTTGGTTTCTTGTGATGGTTTTCAGGCAATGAACTTTTTTGGAAGATCTAATAGCATTTATGGGCTAATTACACCTAAAGAAGCAAATCCCCAATTGGAGCCTCTCTCATTGGAGGTGTTCAGAGTGCATAAGGACGACCGGTACGGTCGGGATGCACCCGTACCGTCCGCCCATACTACCTACTGCCAACTCCTTTATATCAATACAAGCAACTTTTGTGAAGGGGAGATGACAAAAACAGAACACAACCGCCACAAACTTATCCAGAATGGGAGAGATTAGATTTGGAGAAAGAGAAGAACTCCGTCTCATTCATCAACGATCTCTAGCCTCTAAACCATTCACTCCAGCATCATCCCCGTAGGTACTTAGAGAGAGATTGGCACTTGTAAGATTAGGGTTTGATACTTTGATCTACCTTGGTTTGTATTTGATTTAATATTCAACTGGTATTGTGGCTTGCTATGATAACTTTGAGATGATTTCCATTTGCAATACAATTATGCCTTTGATTAATCTTCCTCTCATGTCTGAGTAAATCCCCATAGGCGTGGGAGATGTAGGGGATTGGTGAGATGTGTTGTGCCTTCTTTAATTCCATCCATTTGTGATTGTTGTGGTGTTTATTAAATTGTGAGAATGATTATCTATGTTTGCCTAATGCTTGTTATCTAATTTAAGGGCCCAGGTAACATGATCGAAAGATCTCATAGGTATGAACTTGTATACTAGTGAATCGGTGACCCCCGAGTGACACGGCCGATATCAATGAGGAGCTAGTACTACTCGAGGACAACAAGGAACCATCAAAATTAAAGCCTTGATCTAGTGGGAATACCTTAATTAATGTCCTGACCATTGCCGTGGTAATAGGCGGACGGATAATTAGGGTTGGGAATAATTGGCCATGAGGACTCCCAGTCAGTATATGGGTTGCTTGCCTACTGATTTATAAATAATAAATATCATGATCACTTATTCCACTTTATTCATCTGACACTTTCACTATTACCATGAACCATTTCTCTCCGCGCCTATTTTCTCATGTGCAGATACCTCAAACACATTTCTCGTCTTTACTTTTATGCTATTTAATTCCTATTTTTCCTTACGCAAGTGTCCTTTATTATTCACTCACCACCTTCCCCTTCAACAAATGCAATAAATTCACTCAAGACCGGTGACACCTTGAGTGCGACAGAAATGCCGGATAAAAACACTCACCTAGGCTCCTTATTGGGATTGATATAAAAACTAGAATTAATACTTCCATGAAAACATGCTCTGATGAACCTGTGCACTTGCAGGCCATCAAGCTATTTTCTAGCGTCGTTGCCAGGGAGCTAAGCGCTAAGTGTTGTTTCTTGACATAAGTAATTGTTGATACCATCCATGATCTCCGTTGAAGCCAGAGGTACCACTCGATCTGGAAAAACTTATTTACCTCCGTATATCGACCGTATTCCAACTGAAAGACGCCTAGAATTTATTGAAAGATTTTCTAACTCATGTACTGTATACGTGAACTGTTTAATTCCTTTGATGGCAGACTTGACCATCACCCAGGGGGCCGAAGAGCCTTAGCTACCATTGGGAGAATATGGGAATCCATCTAGGCACTTATAAAAATGCCTATTCTTTGTCTTGAACTTGAAGGACAGGAATTTGAAATATATCCTGAGCTAATTTATATGATGAAAGAAATTGCTTTCGCAGGAAAAGAAGAGGAGGATCCTATCGATCACTTGATGAAGGTCTATGACCTTTGTGCCACTCTTAAACCAGCAAGTTGACCAACAGAGTTTGTACTCCTTAAACTTGTTTGCTGGTCTCTAAAAGATAATGCTTTTTACTTGGTTACAATCATTACCAAATCACACTATAAAAAGCTAGGAAGATTACATCCAAGAGTTTATGCATAAATATTTCTCGTTCACTAAAATCATGTAGATTAAACGTAGCATTACAAACTTTCTTCAAATAGTTGGAGAAAACTTATATCAAGCATGGAATAGATTTTATGCAATGATTATGAAAGTCCTGAATCATGGTTTCCATGAGCACCTGATTATCCAATATTTTTATAATGGTCTTAATGATGATACAAAAGAAATGATTGACTTATCTGCAGGGGGAGCTATTTGCAACTTAACGTTGCCAAAATGTGTAAAGCTTTTCGAGGCAAGCTCCTTCAATGATGAACAATACAATCTAGTTGAGGATGTTAAACCACGAAAAGGTATGTTTAACATACCCCATGATCTTTTGTCTGGAGTTAAAAAGTCCATGGAAGAAAAAGGAATAACTTCGGAACTTATTAAAGGAAATAAAGTTGGCATTCTTCAAGCTTATGTAATGGAAGATGAAATAAATCTTGTAATGAAATTTTTTAGATATCAACAAAAGTAGTTCCATGAAAAATATTATAAACGTCTAATGACTCAAGAAAAGAATATAAAAGAGGTAACTGAAGTCTTTGATGACTTAGGACATGCCACGAAGCATTTGGATAGATATTTGAGTATGGTTAAGACCCAGTGTGATCAAATAATTGAAACCCAAATTCTGATTTTGAACCAAGGAAATTTTAATACTGTTTCTACTAACATTGTCACTAGACGTGGTACAGAAATGCAGGAACCCCAAGGGCCACCTTGGTATCAAGAAGAACAAGCCCGCAAGGCAAGGGAGACTCAAGAGATGAGTCAAGAAGATGAGGACCTAGTAGATCCCCAAGATGATATTGATTATGAAGCTCAGAAAATAGAACTTGAGACTTCTAGAGATAAAGAAGATGAAGAAGCAGGAGATAAACATAAACAGTATGACTTAGATGCTGAGACAACCGACTCAAGGGAAGAGGCCGATCTCAGAAAGGAACAAGGATAGAAGGTTATCACCTCATGTGAAGAACTTGTTGATAAGCAAAAACTAGCTGCAAAGAATAAAACTAAAAGGGATGTTGAACTAGTGGCGAAGGTAAAGGAAAAGGTAATACCCACTAAAAATAAAATTTCTTATCCTAATCAAGTTCAATATGAACCGGATAAAGCCATTTATGATTCCTTTGCCGAAGCACTAGGAAGCCTTCATTTATAACTTCCTTTAACTGACGCGCTATTCAAGTTCCTACTTATAAAAAGTTTATGCGATATATTCTTAATAGAAAAAAGAAGGTGACTAAGACTGTAGCAGTAATGACAAGCTTTGGTGATAAGCTGCCTGCTAAGCTTGGGGACCCTGGTATACCAACTATCTCTTGTGCAATTGGAAAACCAATATCGTTGATGCTCTTTGTGATTTAGGTGTAGGTGTTAGTGTAATGCCTTATTCCTTGTTTAAGAAATTGAACCTTGGAGAGTATTCTACCACTTCAATCACTTTGAAAATGGCTAACAAGACAACTAAACAACCTATCGGTATGATCGAAGATGTTTTACTTAGAACTGAGCAACATGTTATACCCACTGATTTTATCATACTAGATGTTCCGGAAGATGACAAACTTTCAATCATCCTTGGAAGACCTTTTCTTAGCACACCTAGAGCTAATGTCGATTGTTCTAGCGGTAAGATTGTTTTCAATATTTATGATGATCAGATTGTTTGCTATTTTCCAAAGAAACATGAGCATAATGTCCAATATGTTCCACCACCTAAGCGTATTCAAGCGGTGAAAACCATCAATGAAGGGTAGCTTGAGGTAAACGCTAATGACATTGAGGTTGGTTGATAAGCTAACTCTCCTTAATAAAATGTTTAATGGGAGTCAACCCATTCTTAATAAGTTAAGTTTGAATTTGTTTTATTTTAGTTTTTGTGTGTCTTAGACTTGCAGAAAATTTATACCATGGTGAAGTTTAAACAAAAGCAAAAGAAAAACGAAAGGAAGAGTTAAACAGGGTTCAAACTGTGTAACGAGCAATGGTATGGTCAGAGGTACCCGTACCATCTGCCTATACCATCGAAGAAAATCCAGTCGGAAAAATTATTTTAACAAGTGCTTATAACGAGCACTGGTACGGACGGAGGTACCCGTACCGCTTGCCCATACTAAACTTCGACAATTTTCTTCAAAGCTCACTCCAGCGATAACGAGCACTGGTACGACCGGGATGCGCCCGTACCGTCCACCCATACCAGACCGCCAAGTGTGATCTCAGAACCCTAAATTTGATCCAACGGTGACGACCACTAGTACGGGCGGGATGCGCTCGTACCACCCGACATACCGACTACATCACCAGGTAAAGGCCGACGGTGGCTGGCTCACAACCAGCCCCTTTGTTCTTCCTCCTCATTCTTTCTTTCTCTTTCTCTCTCCACCTCAAACCCTAATCCCCTAGACCTTTCATTCTTCATTAATTTCATGTTTTTGAGTGGGGGAATGTTCACATCAGTAAGTTTCTCATCCGATCCATGCTTTATTTTCTCAAATCCATGGTTGAATTCCTCACATAGACTATTTAGATGAGTTCATCATATTTTGAGATTATTTTTGATTCCTCATGTTAGGATTTGTAATTTCTACTTGTAATCGTTTGTTTGTATAATAGAAACTTGATGCCTAGAGTTTTCTTTAAAAATTTCATAGCACAATGCATAACATTGGAAGGATTTTCCGCTCGGGCAAGGGCTCTGGAACGGCATGGGCCTCGGGCTCCACTAGGCCGCCAGGTTCGAAGAAAAGGCGTTCAGAGGCAGACAACTTGAGAGCCGTGATAGCTGTGAGATTCGACACATTTTTGATGGTTTTATTGATGGGTTTCTCTCGGATTTGATCGTTTTCTAGCTTTACCTAACGCTAATACTTAGATAGCAAAAAAACTTGGTTTTTAATGTGTGTTTCAGGTTCTGAACGTCAACAGAAACACAACATTCAGGCGAAAACAAGCAAGTCTCTCTTTGGAAGCAATCGAGGGAAGCATATAGAGGCTTTAACGAGCAACTATACAGCGGGAACATTTTTTCGACCGTATAGTTCCCGCCATATAGCTACCACCGCCTCCGTCTTGTCAAAAGGGACAACTTCCGTGAAGAGGCCAAGGATGTAAACACAACACAACAGTCGCCATCCCACCCAGAAAGGAGAAAGAAGAGATCCGAAGAATAAGGGGAAGACGTTCTTCATCTCGCTCCACGATCTTCCACTTCCTAGCCAATACACCCCTGATGACTGCAAGTGCACAAATTGTTTGTAGCTAGTTTCGAAAAAAGGTATCGATCCCACAGGGAGCAGGAGTCTGAAGTCCAATAACTCTTGAAATAAATATTGCGATAGAAATGCTAGATTAAGTTTTAAGTAACAAGATAAAATGCGAGTATTGTGTAAAAAGGTGTTTTTGGATTTTTGATATAAGATCAATAATAAAGTAAAGCAAAATAACTTAATACAGAAAGTAAGTATCGCGTATGTAAGAGAGATTGGAACTGCAATAGGGAAAAACGTTCTTAGGGAGTAGCGGATACACCACTAGTATTATAAGGATCTAAGATAAAGATTATCATCATGAACATTCTCAACTATGTATGTGTGCGAGGAACTCCATATTTGGAAAATTAGGCAGCAACCACTGCTCACATCATCCTCAGAACCACAGCAGTCAGCAAAGGCATCAATCGAGTTACTGTGCTATGAAGGGACGTAATCCCGTAGGACGTATCCCATGGCATGGATAGTGTTTCGTGTGTTTCCCCGGTTTCCCAAGTTGATACGTAAGGGGTTCCAACAGCTTTATAGTCATTGTAAGTGCTAGCATGATGTCTACACACTTCTATTCTGGTAGATAGTTGTTGGGCCTCCAAATGCAGAGGTTTGTAGAACAGCAACAAGTTTCCCTTAAGTGGATTACCCAAGGTTTATCGAACTCAGGGAGGAAGTGGTCAAAGGTATCCCTCTCAACCCTGCAATCAAGATACAAGAAGCAATCAAGGTATCCCTCTCAACCCAATACACTTGTCAGGTGTATAGGTGCACTAGTTCGGTGAAGAGATAGTGAAATACAAGTGGTGTGGATAATTATAAGTGGTAATGGTGCCAGAAAATAGCTTTGATGGCGCGTGGTTGATGGGTAGGAAAATACTAAAGGCAATCTGAAATAAAGATGGAAGCAAGCAAACATGTAACAGATCTAGTTGCAAACGATATTTCAATGCTTAGAAACAAGGCCTAGGGATCATACTTTCGCTAGTGAACACTCTCATATAAATATCTTCTCTTCATGATACTACTTTGAATTACTCTCCGGTTGGACAACTCTAATCAACGGTAGGGCTATAACAGCGCACCTCAAAGTTCGCTTTCCCCATCTAGAAAACCCCACACTGTCACCTTGAGCACTAGATGGTTCCAACAAACACCACAATTTCATAGTGACATCCAACTCCAAATATAACTCATAACAAGTATTTGTAATCTCTAGCCTAAGTGCCGCCATGGTGTTCACGCTGTCACTTTCACACACATGAGGAGAGCAGAGATCTATTAAAGCACTTGAGTAGCAAGGTAGATCTACTTAATTACAAAGCTCATGATCATAATATGATCATGCATAGAGAGAGAGATGAACACATAGCTACCGGTAGAACCCTTAGCCTCGAGGAAGATCTACTCCCTCATCATCATGGGAATCAGCAACGGCAATGGAGATGGTGGTGGAGATCGATGGAGATGGCTCCGGGGGCAATTCCCTGTCCCGGCAGGGTGTCGGAACAAAGACTTTCTGTCCCCCGAATCTCCCCTTCGGTCGCGGCGGTGCTGCGGAACTTTTCGTGGCTGGAGGCTGGATTATTTATGGTTTTCTGTATCGGAGGTAATATAGGCGAAAGGGGAGGCTGAGGGGTGCCCTAAGTGGCCACACCACCCCCTGGTGCGGGCCAGGCCTGGCCACGTGGCTAGGTGGTGTGGCCGGCCTCTGGACCCTCTCCGTCTCGCCTTCTTGCTCCGTGTCTCCCTCGGTGAAATATTGACTTTGGCTTTTCTCCCGTCCAATTATGAGAATATTCATTTTCTGACTTTCCTGGAACAAAAAATAGCAGAAAACAGACAGCTAGCACTGTGGCATCTCGTTAATTGGTTAGTCCAAGAAAGTGTATAGAAATACTCCAAAGTGTGGACAAAACATAGGAAAGTAGATATAAACCAAGCATGGAACATCAAAAATTATAGATACGTTAGCAACGTATCAACATCCCCAAGCTTAACTCCTTCTCATCCTCGAGTAGGTAAGTGATAAAAAGAAAGAATAATTTTTGAGGTGACATGCACCATCACAATCTTGATCAAGGCATTTATAACATCGATAGCTGGGATCATAGTACTTTAACATAGCATGGAAGATATAGTTCTAACAATAAGTCATAGAAACTATGTTGTAGCATGAAAAGGTACAAACAAAAGATTCATGAATAACAATGCTTTGCAAAACGTTTGTTTGTTTCACATATACAAAACATAATGAGAATGGTATTCAGCTTGTCCCTCATGGAGTAGCAAAACATAAATGCATAGGACACCTTCAAAGTTCATAAGGGTGACTAGATAGAAATAGTTTAAGAACAAGCAATATCTACGTTATGCATCAATCAACAAGTCTTGGGACAATGCACATTAAACTAAGAATGGCCACTATGCTCTCTTAATAGGTGCATAAAGATAGAAGATGGGGACTCAACATAAAAGTAAAAGAAAGGCCTTCATAGAAGGAAGCAGGGATTCAAGTCTCATAAAGAGCTTCCAAAAATTATGGTACTTATTAGCTTTCAGCTCTCATTGCCCCTATCATAAGCATCTTTAAGTGATTAAGGTTAAAGTGACACAACTAAGAGGATATGCTTGACAATTTATAAGTGGAAATCTCATGCCCCTTGCTTACGAGTACCGAACCTCATGCTACTCAACTTCACTCACAAGTAAGCTCTTGTCATTGTAAGTACATATGTATCATAGAGAACCGCCGACGGGGTACCCCTTGCCCCATGACATAGGAGCTATCCCATATCAAAATGACAAGGCAACAGACAATGAGCATCTCGACGATCTTTTTATTTGCTATTTGCATAGGTTTTTATTGAGGATGCTTCATAGAATGCTCATTATGGTTATGCTACAAGTGTCCACCATGATTAGGCATGGCTTAGGCTAGCGGCCCAGGCGTTTCTCTAACACACATACAAACTCCATGATCTTACAAGTTCCCCTTTTATTTCACACCACCGGGATCCATAAGCAAAAGAATCATGATATCAACGGAATATAAGTGCAATGTTGAAAGCATTCCCCATGATACATGGTTCTGCTAACTTCAACTTATAAAGCGCAAACATATACACAACAAATATGGGCACAATGGTTCAAGATTATTAAGTGCAATATAGTAAAGTGTGCCATCAAGTTTGTGAGAGCTTTAATCAGTAATTTTCACATAACAAGTTTAATTCGGAAGGTAGATAAAAACATGAATATACTTGGAATAGCAAATGCTAATAGGTAGGTATGGTGGAATTTTTGGAATAACTTGGTTTTATTTGGAGTTGGATGCATGAGTGGAACTCATACTTGGTATGGAGGCTAGCAAAAGACTGGGAGCGACCAACTAAGAGAGCAATAATGGCCATAATCATGCAAAGCAACAAAACATCATTAATTCAAGCATAAAGTGATATTACAAGTCAAAAACTAAATGATCATAGAGGCTATGGTGACTTGGTATAGTCTTAACATGGTGTGAGCATGCGCCAAGTCAACCCAAATAAAGCATTTAAATGAGAATGCCACAATATTATGCTTTTAATATGCTAAAACAACCCATGATTCTTTAAAGGCACATTAAGAAATCTCAATTGTTTATGACATGTCACGCTACAGAAAAAATCACTAAGCATAAAGCCAAAACAATATCAAGCATGACATGATAAAGTCCAAGTCAGAGTAAAAAACAAGCTCCTTTTATACCACTTATAAGTATGAACTCTCCTACTCTTTTCCAATCCAAACCAACTTATTTGAAAGAACTCACAAAGACACTAATAAATAAAGATCAGTGAGATTGTCTCACAAATCCAAAAGGAATAACTAAAAAGTTCTAAGATGAAAGCACAAGAAAACTAAGGCTATACCCAGTGCTAGCAAAAGAGAACACTCACAAAACAATAAGAATGAAAACTAGAGTGTTCTAGGCAATGAATAACAGGGTGTGTATCTCTCCAAAAGAAGTGTGTTGGGATCAAACCAACTTATTGCAGCAAAGAAAGCAAAAGAAAACTAAAAACAAAGATGAAGGCGCTCCAAGAACAACACAATTGTGCATGAAACAATAAACATGAAGTGTTCGGAAGAAAACCTGAGATTTTTATTGATGGAGAAGGGGATGCCTTGGGCATCCCCAAGATTTAACGCTTGTACTTCTTGAATATTTATTGGGGTGACATGGGTGGCATCACCAAGCTTGAGCTTTTGTCCATACTTCATCTTATCACATTGTTCTTCCCTACACTTGAAAATTTCCTTCATACAAAACTTCACACAATCTTCATTAGCAACATTAGTGTATTCAAGATAATAAGTCTTTAGGTTCAGTTTCAACATAAGTAAAACTTCTATTAAAACACAAGCTACTGTAGAAATTCCTTTTAAAAAGTTCAAATGATCAAAGATAACTCAAAGAGAAAGATATTAAGAGGCAAATGCAAATAATGGCAGAAATCTGTCAAAACAGACCAGCAGGTAAAAACCATTTTTTTCGAAGACCTTCTGTTGCTCAAATCGAAAAGTGTTGAGCTAAAGAAAGTTAGATAACAACCTGGGGCAGAAGCACAAAAAATTACAGCTAAAACTGACATACAGAGATTTTCACGAATTTTTACAGCGAAGAACAAAAATCTGTTTCGGGACAACAACTTTCCCAAGCATTACTTCTCTCTCATTAGAGGTTACTCTTGGCACAAAAACCACACAAAAATGATAAGGAGAGGTTATTACTGAAGCAATAACTTCCAGGACTCAACTAGAACTTTTGGGTTATCTCCCAAGAAGTACTTTTCTTTAACGCGTTTAAGTTAGGCATGATAGTTTGAGAAGATGCTCACATAAGAAATATGAATTGAAGTAAAAGAGACCATCAAGAAGCAAATATGGAATAAATTTAAGTCTAACCCACTTCCTATGAAAAATAATCTTGTAAAGAAACAAGTTATGAAAGCACAAAGCAACAAGCATAGGAAAGCAAAACAAATGCAACTTCAAAATTTTCAACATAAAGAGGGGAAACTTAATATTGTTGAGATACATAAAACCATGTTTACCACTTTCATAATAACTTCCAATAGCATCATGAATAAAATTAAAAATATAAATATCACATAAAACATTCTTATCATGAGCCACATGCATAAAATAATTATTACTCTCCCTATAAGCATAGTCATTCTTATTAATCGTAGTGGGAGCAAAATCAACAAAATAGCTATCATTATTATTCTCATGACCATAATCATCAAATATAGGAGGCATATTGTAATCATAATTAATTTTTTCCTCAATAGTAGGTGGACTGAAAATACCATACTCATCATTGTAATCATAATATATTGGAGTTATAGTATGATCAAAGTAATTTTTCTCCTCCATGTTTGGGGGACTAAAAATATCATGCTCATCAAAACCAGCTTCCCCAAGCTTAGACTTTTCCATAGCATTAGCAATAATGGTGCTCAAAGAATTCATACTAATAACATTGCTAGTAGCATGCAAATAAAGTTCCATCGGTTTTTAAATTTACTCTTCAAACACTTCATGTCCTAACTCAAGATATATACTATAAAGCTCTCTAATTTTGTTGTTGTTTTCCATTAAGCCTAACTAGTGAAAATAAAAACAAGAAACAAAAAGATATAATTGCAGAATCTAAAGGAAATAACTTTGAGCACTCACACACCAGCAACAATGCTAGAAGATAGCTTAGTAGCCAGAAGATGTGAGTACCTTTTACCTTACCTCCCCGGCAACAGCGCCAGAAAATAGCTTGATCTCTACGCACTTCTATTCTTGTAGACAGTTGTTAGGCCACCAAGTGCAGAGGTTTGTAGAACAACATCAAGTTTCCCTTAAGTGGATTACCTAAGGTTTATCAAACTCAGGGAGGAAGTGGTCAAAGGTATCCCTCTCAAGCAATCCTGCAATCAAGATACAAGAAGTCTCTTGTGTCCCCAACACACCCAATACACTTGTCAGGTGTATAGGTGCACTAGTTCGGCAAAGAGATAGTGAAATACAAGTGATTTGGATAATTATAAGTGGTAACGGTGCCAGAAAATAGCTTTGATGGCACCTGGTTGATGGGTAGGAAAAGGCTAAAGGCAATCTGAAATAAATATGGAAGCAAGCAAACATGTAACAGATCTAGTTGCAAACAGTGTTTCAATGCTTAGAAACAAGGCCTAGGGGTCATACTTTCGCTAGTGAACACTCTCATATAAATATCTTCTCTTCATGATACTACTCTGAACTACTCTCCGGTTGGACAACTCTAATCAATAGTACGGATATAACAACGCACCTCAAAGTTCGCTTTCCCCATCTAGAAAACCCCACACTGTCACCTTGATCACTAGATGGTTCCAACAAACACCACAATTTCATAGAGACATCCTACTCCAAATATAACAAGTATTTATAATCTCTAGCCTAAGTGCCACCATGGTGTGCACGCTGTCACTTTCACACACATGGGGAGAGCAGAGATCTATTAAAGCACTTGAGTAGCAAGGTAGATCTACTTGATTACAAAGATCATGATCACAATATGATCATGCATAGAGAGAGAGATGAAGACATAGCTACCGGTAGAACCCTTAGCCTCGAGGAAGATCTACTCCCTCATCATCATGGGAATCAGCAATGGCGATGGAGATGGTGGTGGATATCGATGGAGATGGCTCTGTCGGGCAATTCCCCGTCCCAGCACGGTGCCGGAACAGAGACTTTCTGCCCCTCAAATCTCCCCTTTTGATGGCGGCAGCGCTGCGGAACTTTTCGTGGCTGGAGGCTGGATTCTTTAGTGTTTTCTGTATCGGAGGCAATATATAGGCGAAAGGGGAGGCCGAGGGGGTGCCCTAGGCGGACACACCACCCCTGGCACGGGCTAGGCTAAGCCGCGCGGCCAGGTGGTGTGACCGGCCTCTGGCCCCTCTCTGTCTCATCTTCTGGCTCCGTGTCCCCCTCGGTGAAATATTGACTTCGGCTTTTGTCCCGTCCAATTCTGAGAATATTCATTTTCTGACTTTCCTAGAACCAAAAACAATAGAAAACATGCAGCTGGCACTATGGCATATTGTTAATAGGTTAGTCCAAGAAAGTGTATAAAAATACTCCAAAGTGTTGACAAAACATAAGAAAGTAGATATAAACCAAGCACGGAACATCAAAAATTATAGATACGTTAGCAACGAATCATAGCACGCCTCCGTCTACCAACTAGTAGTTCCCTCCATCAAGTCCCCATGAGAGGCAAATATTGATAGGTCGACTTCTCTCAACATCAAGATGTAGAAAATCTAACACATGGTCACAATGATGAATATCATAATAGACTTTATCTCATTTCAATCTCATACTAGGGTTTCTCCATCTCCCCAAGAACTAGAGATCTACTCAGACATGGAGGCAATCAACATCATGGCAATGGTAATGGAAACAATCATAGATTAATAGTACTTGTATAAATCCACAATGAATAAGGGAATTACAAAAAGATCTAGACAAGATGTAGATGGGATGGATGGAGATGGTGGTGATGCAGCGGTGGTTAATGAAGATCGATGTCTTAGCCTCCTGAATCTGCGCAGGGCGAAGATGGATCCCTGGTGGATGAGTTCCCCCTCCAGATGCCTTCCAGAGGTGAGGTTTCTATGATTTTTGGGTGTTCTGTATGTCGTATCCTCGAACCAGTTGCATGGGGTGAAACTATTTGAGGAGGCGGAGGCGGCGCCAACTATACGACCGGAGCTATACAGCCGGAAAATTTTCTCCCGCCGTATAGTTGGTTGTTGAACCTTCTGCCTCCCCTGTTCACTTCTGATTTTCTTCTGGTATTATTAATATTTCCCAAATAAGCGATTTATGTTGTTTTTGACTCCTATTCTCCACAATACAACTGCTCCAAGAATTGTATCCATTGGATCCATCATCTATCCTGATCCTAGTGAAAACAAACATAAAATGTGCACGCGGGCGCTGTAAAATACCAAGATCCTACATCTACAATGCAAAATAATAATGTAAAACATTATGCAAATATGCACTCATCAACTTCCCCAAGCTTAGACTCTTGCTCGTCCCGATAAAGTTTTAGCTTAATGGATGTGATCCTCATATTCATGAAGCTGAGTCGATTAAAATAAATGAGGCAATTGCAGCATCTTTTCATCATATACGATACATACTTATAAGTTCGTGAATAGTACCTTACTCAAACCATCTTAATAGTATTAGCAGGCTTTCACACCTTAGTTATCAACAGTTCAGAAAAGATGAATCTCATCATAATGTAAAAGTATTCGGTTCAACCGAATGAGTTAACGAGGTAGTCCCAAGTGTTTAAGGATCAATGTATTCACTTGGGATTCAAAATCTCAATAGTGTCTCTTTGTCATACTACAATAAAGTGGTATATGCCTATTTGCTCTTTGCACACTCGCTCTTTTTCTTCTTTCTTTTCTTTTGCATATATGCTCACACTTTTGTTTTAAGTGTTGTGCAAAGGATATAGCCATATATTCCACCTTATGTAGGAATTCAAAGTGTAACGATCTCAATTATCAAATTCCAACTGTATATGAAGCATTCTTATGACTTGTAGATTCTACCTCGACTTGTTCTCACTCTATTTTGATAGAGTTTTCATTTTCCTTTGTTCAAGGTTTCTTTTTCAACTTAATTTTATAGATAATTTCTCTTTGTAAATCAAACCGTAGACTTACAACATATTGACCAAATTATCTTTATGTGTTCCATTAATACCAATGGTGTGGAAGACTTCTATTGCTATCATCAAGTGCAAGTAAAATCATACTCAAGCCATTCATATATCATTAAAGCAAACACAAACTCAATATTGCTCCATATATAATAATAAACTAGGAATTTCATTAACAGGGTTGACTATTCTTGAAGGGAATTCTAATGATGCAAACTTTATTTCTAGTTTGAATTAATGCAAAAATAATAATAATAACTTATAAGATAGAATACAAGGTCTTAAAGATTTCCCCAAGCTTGGAATCAAGCCAGGCAGGATCAAATAATCCCTTGCGATTATTTGGTACCGTGATTGTTGTAGATCACTGTGGCGCCATGGCATGTGGTATCTTCTTCTCATGGGCCAGCCTAAGGCGGAGGGATTGATTGACAACTTCTAATTCTTTAACACGCAGCTTGTAGAAAATATTGTTCCTCTCCAGCACTTTCACTTGTTCTTTAATGAACTCATTGTTATCCTGAAGTGTTTGTAGCGCCTTAAGACTCATAGAAAACCCGCTTCGGTTGTCTGCTTGATATCTTCATCAAGTTTATCAAGATAAAGGCGCACCAATCGAAGGTGTTTGGGTCTCCCTAGCTTCTCCTTGTCCAACTCTTCACTTTATAGCTCCAGGGCCTTCAAATCCCTCTTCCGACACCCATGGTTGGTGTCAAGGAACTCTATGGGGATGGTTTTGATCTCCTTGCCTTGCTCGTTGTTGCTCCCGATCTCCATAGGAGCTTTTCTTCTTGACTTCTGTCGCTTGGTTGAGAGCCCTCACGTGTAAATAAAAGGTAGATTGGTTTATGGAGATTATGACTAGAGAGAGAGACAATGGCAGTATATAAGAGGGGTCAGAGGTTGGTAAAACTTGCGATAAATACCAAATTGTCATCCAAGAAACGAATCTTAACAAAACAGGGAAATAAATCACGGATTTGGAAGATTTCTGCCGCGTAATGACCAACTATACGGGCGCGACCCATATAGGTCCGGCCGTATAGTTGGTTCCGGGCAGATATGTCCAAATATCTGGAGTCCAGGTCGATTAAATCACAACTCGGAACCGACACTAAGTTTTTTTAGATGAATAAACGAAAAGACAAACGAAAAGTGTCTGAGAGTTTAATGACCAACTATACAGCCAGAATTTTGGCTCCGATCGTATAGTTCCGCCCGTATAGATACAAACACCGAAAATCAAAAGTGTCTGAGAGTTTAACGACCAACTATACGGCCAGAATTTTGGCTCCGATCATATAGTTGCGACTGTATAGATACAGACACCAAAAAGAAAAACTATCTGAGAATTTAACGACCAATTATACGGCAAGAATTTTGGCTCCGGTCGTATAGTTGTGACCTTATAGGCTCAGATAATGAAAACAATTTCACAAAGATGATACAAAGAGTTTAACGACCAACTATACGATGGGAGCTCCCTCTCTGGTCATATAGTTCCGCCCGTATAGATGGTAAAAACCCTCTAAAACTTCAGAAAAACACAAGGAATTCAAAGGCTGATTTTTTAGGAGTAAAATTTGTGAAAACAAATCACTTATTTGGGTAAGAACACTTACCTTGCACTTACCATTTGCTTATTCGGGGATGAGAAAGTTCCTCCAACAACAAATATTTCTTCTCTCTTGAAGGAATTTACCTTAATTCTTTGAATAATTCTCGTAAATAAAAATCACCAGAACTAAGGTTCCTCTCAACAAGATTGATGTCTTGCTCGGCAATCATTGACACTGCATTTAACATCTTTATTTCCTGCCTCTGCATAATCTGCAACTCAAATTCTTGAAGTGAAAGAATCCAACGGATCAGTCTTGGCTTATGTTCTTTCCTCTCAAGGAGTTCTTTTAAACCATCATGATCCGTATAAACTCTTAACTTTGCATCAACTATGTAAGAACAAAATTTATCACAAGAGAAAAATACAGCAAACAATTCCTTTCTTCCTTTGGGTAATTCTTCTAAGCACCACTTAGATTTCTACTAGCATGATGTATTATATTAAATCTGTGACCAATATGTTTTCCCAGAGTTACTCCTACAACATCATCAATAGCGTCACATATTAAGTCAAAGGTTGTATCCTAGATAGGTGGTTTAATGATGGGAGCACGAGATAAAGCATTTTTGAGTTTATTGATACATTGCAGATGTATCTATAATTTTTGATGTTCCATCCTCATTTTATATCTACTTTCTTATGTTTTGTCCACACTTTGGAGTATCTTTACACATTTTCTGGAACTAACCTATTAACAAGACGCCACACTGCCAGTTGCCTGTTTTCTGCTGTTTTTGGTTCCAGGAAAGCCATAAAATGAATATTCTCGGAATTGGACGGGACAAAAGCCAAAGTCAATATTTCACCGAGGGGAACAAGGAGCCAGAAGATGAGACGAAGAAGGGCCTCAAGGGGGCCACACCCCCTGGCCGCGCAGCCAGGCCTGGCCCGCGCCTAGGGGGGTGCAGCCGCCTCGGGCACCCCTCGGCCTCCCCTCTCGCCTATAAGAAGCCTCCATACAGAAACCCTAAGTACCTGATCAAAATTCCACAAAAGAGTCTGTAGCCACCGTCATCTCCATCCCTAGATCAGGAGGGATCTCAAGCTCTTCCCGGCACCCTGCTAGAGGGGAGAATTCACCCTGGAGGCCTTCTTCATGACCATGCCTTCCTCCGGTGTGATGCGTGAGTAGTTCATCTCTAGACTACGGGTCCATGTAGTAGCTAGATGGTTGGTTCTTCTACTTTGTGCTATCATGTTTAGATCTTGTGAGCTCCGTTCATGATCAAGATCATCTATTTTTAATCCTACATGTTGTGTTTGCGGGGATCCGATGGATATTGAGATGCTATTTCAGATTGATTATTAATTCTATCATGTCTTTGTTATTTGTGATCTTGCATGCGTTCTGTTGTTAGTAGCTATCTTGGCCAAGTAGATGCTAGCAATTCCAAGAGGGAGTATTTATGCTCGATAGTGGGTTAATGCCTCTAGTAATCCGGGGAAGTGACAGAAATCTCTAAGGTACTAGATGTGCTGTTGCTACTAGGGAGAAAACAGCAATCCTTTGTTCATAGAACAATCGTATTGTTTACTTTACACACTTTGCTTAATGCGATTATCTCTTGCTTGCAACTTAATACTAGAGGGGGTTCGGATGATAACCTGAAGGTGGATTATTAGTCATAGATGCAGTTGGATTACGGTCTATGTATAATGTTGTAATGCCTAATCAAATCTCAAAGGAGTCAAGATGATTAGTATAGGCATGTATGCTTTCTTGATGTTTGTCAATTGCCCCGCTGCAATTTGTTCACCCAACATGTCATCTATCTTAAGGAGAATCACCACTAGTGAACTATGGACCCCGGTCCATTCTTTTACCATCAATCTACAACTATTTACTATTTTCTGTTTACTTTCTGTAAAGCAATTACTCTCTTCCACACAATACGGTTAATCCTTTTTTTCGGTAAAACCAGTGAGATTGACAACCTCACTATAAGTTGCGGACAAAGTTATGTGGTTGTGTTGTGCAGGATTCCAAGTTGGAAACAACACCTTGGAGGTGGTTCCTTGCTCCTACTGGTTCGATAACCTTGGTTTCATAACTGAGGGAAAACTTGTTGCTATACTCATCATACCTTCCTCTTGGGGTTCCCCAACGATCTCAACATATTGAGTAAGCATTTATCAAAGGCTTCAAGACATTTATCATCAAAATTAAATCTTACTCCCTTTTGCAGGAGGTTAGTCAATGGTTTAGATATTCCCAAGAAATTTCTAATGAACCTTCTATAAAAACCCACATGACCAAGGAAACTTCTTATACCTTTAATATCCCTAGGTCGTGGCATTCTGTCTATTGCCTCAACCTGAGCTCTATCAAATTCAATTCCCTTACCTGATACCTTGTGTCCAAGGACTATACCTTCTTTGACAATAAAATGGCACTTCTCCCAGTTTAGAAAAAGATTGGTTTCTTCACAACGCTACAAAACTCTTTTGAGATTATCCAAGCAACTAGTAAACGAAGTTCCATAGACAGAAAAGTCATCCATAAATACTTCCATTATAAGTTCTATGAAATCCGCAAAAATAGTAGTCATGCATCTTTGAAAAGTAGCCGGAGCATTACATAAACCAAAAGGCATACGTCGGTTAGCATGTAAACCTTAAGGACTAATGAAAGTTGTTTTAAGTTGGTAATCATGATGAACAAATATTTGAGAAAAACCAGAGTATCTGTCCAAGTAACAAAAATGAGTATGGTTTGCTAACCTCTCTAAAGTTTGATCTATGAATGGTAAAAGATAGTGATATTTCCTAGTTTCTTTATTTAATTTTCTGAAGTCTATGCACATCCTATGCACAACAATAGTTCTAGTAGGTATCAATTCATTATTTTCATTAGGAACAATTGTGAAATCGCCCTTCTTAGGGACAGAATGAACATGACTTACCCATTCACTTTCTTTAACAGGATAGATTATACCTGCGTCCATTAGGCGTACAATTTATTTTCTTACCACTTCTTTCATTTCAGGCTTCAATCTTCTATTAAATTCTGCAACTGGTTTAGCACCTTCCTCCATGAATATTCGATGGATGGCTATCATGGGACTGATGCCCTTCAAGTCATCCATTGAGTACCCAAAGTCCTTGCGATGCTCCTTAAGTATATCCATATGTTATTCTTCTTCTTTTCCTGAAAGTTTAGCACTGATAATAACATGAAATTTATTTGTATGATCTAGAAACCTGTATTTGAGATTATCTGGTAGTGTCTTCAACTCCGGGGGTGGTAGTTCCTCATCCCCTCTCTTTTCTGGCTCTTCAAAAGCCTCGTCAGTTGGAGGTCCCATTATGGGAAGTGAATCAAATTCATCTTCTAGTTCTTCCAAGGACTTGTCCTCCATAACTATTTCTTCATAATTTGGATCTTCATTTATTTCTTGTTCTTGATTACCAAAGAAAAGAGACGCCATTTCTTCAATAGTTCTCTCTTCCTCTTCTTCTTGTATTTGTGGACTGTCTTTAAATTTGGAAAAATGGAATTTAGTTTCCGTCCCCCAAGCTTAAGAGACATAATCTCCTTCTTGAAATTAACATAGGCACCTGATCACCCAAAAAGTTTCTTCCAAATATAATATTGCAAAGAGTGTCACCGGGCATATCAACAACTACAAAATCGATGGGAATTTTTTTGTTGCTAATTGTGATAGTTGCATCTTCAACGACTCCCATTGGAATTCTAAGATTTTTATTGGCTAACATAATTGCCATATCAATATTTTCAATTGTAGCCGATTCTATTTCTTCTTTTTTTCTAAATAGAAATCATAAGATATAACATTAACTTCGGTGCCAAGATCACATAAACTGTAATGTGAGGTTTCTTTAAATATGCAAGGAAGAATAGGCTTACCCACATCTTTTACCTTTGTTTTACCTTCAACCAATATGGAAGTCTCTTCATCAAGTTCAACTATGTTACAATGTGCGTACATAGCCATAATTGCTTCCTTGGTTACCTTTTCATCTTTGGTTTCCTCCAAATGTTCCACGGCTTCTAGCATATTTTCTTCTTCCTTTTTATCCTGCACTGCTTTGACATGTTCATATTCAAGAATATGCTTTCGTGCAGTGTTAGGAAAAGGCATCTCATTTATTGGTTCTAAGGAGGCCAGTGTTGCTTTATCTTCTCTTTTCTTCTCAGGTTCGGGTGGTCGATCATACTTGACCGGTCCCTCTTTTGGAGCTTTAATATGTTTTGTAAAAGCTTTAACAACTTCCAACACAAGATCTGAATCCAAATAAAGTTCTTTAGATAATTCTTTAACATGGCCTTTTTTATTATAGTCATGAATACAATCATGTTCTATTTCTATGCCTCCTTCACTTCCTAGACCAAAATTCCATGAAACTCTATGATCACGAATTCTATTAAGTAAAGCCCAAGCTTTAGGTATAGGAATATTCATAAAGGCTCCTTCCGCGAAAGAGTCTAGTTCAATTTTATTAGGTTTAATTAAACCGCCATAAAAGATATGCAATAAATACCATTCAGGTAAATCATGATACGGACATAGACGTAGTAAATCTTTAAATCTGATATAAGCTCTTACTAGTCCTTCATTAGAATGGTTTTTCCAAGTCATTATAAGTCGCCTGATTCCAAAAGATTTTGACAATGGATAATATTTTGCTAAAAATTCACAGGCTAGATTATCCCAAGTAGTAGTGGCTTCAGGTGGTAGAGATCTATACCATGAGAGAGCTGTACTAGTCAAAGTCTGACTAAAAAGTTTAACCCTTTACCTCATCAGCGGTATATCCCATCAATACAAAAGTGCCACATATATCCTTGAAACATGCAATATGCTCATATGGATCAGGATCTTCTTCATCTCTAGTAAATTGCTTCTTGTGTAAAATACCAAGTAGTAGAGGATTTATTTCAATCCCCCTTGTCTTCTCATTGGAGTTGTCTCTTTTATAAATATCATAGGGCTTCCCAAAGCAGTTGAGTGGGTTAGCACTAGTCATATGCTCAAACTCCATCATGTTGGTGGGAACCTGTAAGTCAAAACAAAATTTTGCAAGATAAAAATAAATAAGCAAAAACTAAAAGACCTACAACGCTTAGCTCCCTAGCAACAACGCCAGAAAGTAGCTTGATGACTGCTCTCTTCCTCTTCTTCTCGTATTTGTGGAGTCCTGTCTTTAAATTTGAAAAAATGGAATTTATTTTCTGTTCCCCCAAGCTTAAGAGACACAATCTCCTTCTTGAAATTAACATAGGCACCTATATCACCCAAAAAGTTCCTTCCAAATATAATTGGGCAAAGAGTGTTAGTTGGCATATCAACAACTACAAAATTGATAGGAAAGTTTTTGTTGCCAATTGTGACAGTTGCATCTTCAACTACTCCATTGGAATTCTAAGGTTTTTATTGGCTAACATAATTGTCATATCAGTATTTTCAATTGTAGCCGGTTCTATTTCTTCTTTTATTTCTAAGTAGAAATCATAAGATATAACATTAACTTTGGTGCCAAGATCACATAAACTGTAATGTGAGGTTTCTTTAAATATGTACGGAAGAATGGGCTTACCCACATCTTTTACCTTTGTTTTACCTTCAACCAATATGGAAGTCTCTTCATCAAGTTCAACTATGTTACAATGTGCGTATATAGCCATAACTGCTTCCTTGGTTACCTCTTCATCTTTGGTTTCTTCCAAATGTTCCACGACTTCTTGTATGCTTTCCTCCTCCTTCTCCTGTACTGCTTTGACCTGTTCATATTCAAAAATATGCGTTTGTGCAGTGTTAGGGAAAGGCATTTCATATATTGGTTCTAGGGAGGCCAGTGTTGCTTTATCTTCTCTTATATTTTCAGGTTCGGGTGGTGGATCATACTTGAATGGACCCTCCTTTGGAGCGTTTATATGTTCAGTACAAGCTTTAACAACTTGCAACACAAGATCTGAATCCAAATAAAGTTCTTTAGATAATTATTTAGCATGGCCTTTTTTATTATAGTCATGAATACAATCATGCTCTATTTCTACGCCTCCTTCACTTCCTAGACCAAAATTCCATGAAACTTTATGATCACAAATTCTATGAAGTAAAGCCCAGGCTTTAGGTATAGGAAGATTCATAAAGGCTCCTTCCGCAAAAGAGTCTAGTTCAATTTTATTAGGTTCAATTAGACCGCCATAAAAGATATGTAGTAAATACCATTTAGGCAAATCATGATGAGGACATAGACGTAATAAATCTTTAAAATCTGATATAAGCTCTTACTAGTCCTTTATTAGAACGATTCTTTCAAGTCATTATAAGATGCCTGATTCCAAAAGATTTTGATAATGGATAATATTTTGCTAGAAATTCACAGGCTAGATTATCCCAAGTAGTAGTGGCTTTAGGTGGTAGAGATCTATACCATGAGAGAGATGTACTTGTCAAAGTCTGACTAAAAAGTTTAACTCTTACCTCATTAGCGGTATATCCCGTTAATAGAAAAGTGCCACATATATCATTGAAACATGCAATATGCTCATATGGATCAGGAACTTCTTCATCTCCAGTAAATTGCTTCTTATGTAGAATACTAAGTAGTAGAGGATTTATTTCAATCCCCCTTGTCTTCTCATTGGAGTTGTCTCTTTTATAAATATCATAGGGCTTCCCAAAGCAGTTGAGTGGGTTAGCACTAGTCATATGCTCAAACTCCATCATGATGGTGGGAACCTGTAAGTCAAAACAAAATTTTGCAAGATAAAAATAAATAAGCAAAAACTAAAAGACCTACAACGCTTAGCTCCCTAGCAACAACGCCAGAAAGTAGCTTGATGACTGCAAGTGCACAGATCGTTTGTAGCTAGTTTCGACATAAAGATATCGGTCCCACAGGGAGCAGGAGTCTGAAGTCTAATAACTCTTGAAATAAATATTGCGATAGAAATGCTAGATTAAGTTTTAGGTAACAAGATAAAATTCGAGTATTGTGTAAAAAGGTGTTTTGGGGTTTTTGGTAAGCAATAATAAAGTAAAACAAAATAACTTAATACAGAAACTAAGTATCGCGTATGTAAGAGAGATTGGAACTGCAATAGGGAAAAAGCGTTCTTAGGGATTAGCGGATACACCACTAGTATTATAAAGATCTAAGATAAATATTATCATCATGAACATTCTCAACTATGTATGTGTGGGAGGAACTCCTTATTTGGACAATTAGGCAGAAACCACTGCTCACATCATCCTCATAACCACAACAGTCAGCAATCGATATCGACCGAGTTATTGTGTTATTAAGGGATGTAATCCTGTAGGATGTATCCCATGGCATGGATAGTGTTCCGTGAGTTTCCTCGGTTTCACAAGTTGATACGTAAGGGGTGCCAACAACTTTATAGTCACTATAAGTGATAGCACGCCTCCGTCTACCAACTAGTAGTTCCCTCCATCAAGTCCCCATGAGAGGGAAATATTGAGAGGTCGACTTCTCTCAACATCAAGATGTAGAAAATCTAACACATGGTCACAACGATGAATATCATAATAGACTTTATCTTATTTCATCTCATACTAGGGTTTCTCCATCTCCCCAAGAACTAGAGATCTACTCAGACATGGAGGCAATCAACATCATGGCAATGGTAATGGAAACAATCATAGATGAATAGTACTTGTATAAATCCACGACGAATACGGGAATTACAACAAGATCTAGACAAGATGTAGACGGGATGGATGGAGATGGTGGTGATGCAGCGGTGGTTGATGAAGATCGATGCCTTAGCCTCCCGGATCTGCGCAGGGCGAAGATGGATCCCCGGTGGATGAGTTCCCCCTCCAGATGCCTTCCGGGGGTGAGGTTTCTATGATTTTTGGGTGTTCTGTATGTCGTCTCCTCGAACCAGTTACACGGGGTGAAACTATTTGAGGAGGCGGAGGCGGCGCCAACTCTACGGCCAGAGCTATACGGCCGGAAAATTTTCTCCCGCAGTATAGTTGGTCGTTGAACCTTCTGCCTCCCTTGTTCACTTCTGGTTTTCTTCTGGTATTATTAATGTTTCCCAAATAAGCGATTTTCATTGTTTTTGACTCCTTTTCTCCACAATACAACTGCTCCAAGAATTGTATCCATTGGATCCATCATCTGTCCTAATCCTGGTGAAAACAGACATAAAATGTGCATGCGAGCACCGTAAATTACCAAGCTCCTACATCTACAATGCAAAATAATAATGGAAAATATGATGCAAATATGCACTCATCAACCCCCATAGCCGTTACTTGTACTTGAGAGAGAGAGATAAAAATCTTCACCTTGCAAGACTAGGGTTTGAGATTGTTTCTTCCTATCTTGAATTGTGTTGGATTACTTTTCTATTCTTATTGTGGATCTCCACGGTAATAGCGAGAAGAACTCCCTTTATCTAATTATATCGATGATGCTTTATTCTCTCATGTGTGAGTAAGTTTCTTGGGTGTGGGAGATGTAAGGGATTGGTGAGATGTGATGTGCCTCCATATATTTTCCATTAGGGAGTGATTGATTTTAATTACTATATTATGTGTGCTTGACTATCTGTGGGACGCCTAATGCTTATTGTCCAATTAAGGTCCCAGATAACATGATGCTTTGTTCTATATAGATAGGATCTTGTTCGCTAGTAGACCGGTGACCCCCTGAGTGACACGGGGATATCAATGGAAAACTAGTAGACTCAAGGATAACAAGGAACCACTGTGCTTATTGCATTAGTCCGATCCAAGGAGCTTAATCACTAAGTGACCTGAAGGGTCTTAATCGTCTAGTGTCTGACCATGGTTTTGGTAATAGACTAGTAGGATTATTGAAGTTGGGACGAAATCTACCAAGAGGAGTTCCGACTAATTATGGGTTGCTCACCTTCACATATACTTATAAGATTATAATTGTTATTCTCATGATTCGTCCATCTAGCATAGTCACTATCACCATGAATTGTATCTCCCTGCGCCTCTTTCGCCATCTGCAGAAAACAACAAACAACTAAATCGTTCTTTACTTATATGCTTTTTATTTCTGAAGTTTATGTTTTAGTTTTATTTAATACAACCAGTTTAATCCAAATTCCATTCTCATTTTTACACTTGTAGTCAATTCACTCGAAGACCTGTGACAACTTTGGGTGTGATAGAGACTTCATCCATAAACACTTACCTTTGGGCGCCCTGTGGGATCGATATCTATACTTCGAAACTAGCTATAAACGATCTGTGCACTTGCAGACATCAAGCCGCCATGAACAAATACTATGAGAGGGTGAGCCAACGCAAGGTTTTACCCACTAAGAGGGTAAGCCGTGAGTTCCTCTCCCACCAAGGCCTGTTGGAGGACTTCGAGCAGATGACCGTGCAAGCTGTTATGGTCCCTTTCTCCTACCTCTCCGTCGACACCTACCAACTCGCCACGTACGAGTTCCTGTCATTGTTCCACGATGATATTGAGGTCCAGGAGCGTAATTGCACTGTAATTTTTTTGCTCAACGGGCAACCCCATAGCCTTTATTTTAATGAATTTTGTGATTGTTTTGGGTTCTCCTATGAGGGGGGAGCTCGATATTAATGACAATGTCCACGCAGAGGCAATGCATTCTTGGGAGCAGATTTTTGTCCACAAGAATGCTGATTATTTGCGCAAGAAGAGCGCTACCATCCAGAATCCCACTACCCGTTACTTCCACACCTTCTTGGTCAATTCTATTTTTGGGAAGGGAGATGCCAGGGCAATGGCAGGCCTCGAGATGAGAGTAATTCACATGGCTTTGCATTCTGAGATGGAGCACAAGGTAAACCTGGGTGCTTTGCTCATACAGCACTTGTGCCGCCAAAGGTCGGCTTCCTCGGGTGACATCCATTGCGATGGCTTGATCACATAGATCGCCTACACAAGTGAGTTTGTCATTTCCCAGGAAAGAGTTATTGCTGGTAGTAAGATTCTGGATGATATTCACATGGCTAGCACCAAATTCATGGGTATCTACAGACCCCAACACGCCCTTCGTGCTTATCAATTTTATTTTAAGCCTAATGGTGATCTCCACCAAGTTTTGCTTCTGCTTGTCCAAGCTTTTGGTTTGCCAGGTAAACAGAGTTGGGTCCTCACTGAGAAAAAATTCCATCAGGCATTAATCCTCTTAGGGAGGATTGCATAGACGGAAGGTCATCCCAACTAGGAGAACGCAGCAGATGGCCAACAGCAGCAGGAGCAAGGTGGAGAAGACTGGAACGCAGCAGGCTAGGATGACTACGGTCAGCAGCATCATCACCAACAACCTTTCCCTCAGCACCAGCTGCAAGGTATGCCCCCACCGCAGCTGGGATTCAACTATGTCCCAAGGAGTGATTTTGACTAGGTGGTGAATTGCATCGACAATGTATAGAATACGTTGCATGATGTGAACACCAACATAGTCAACCTCACCCAAGACTTCACCTCCTTTATGACCGATTTTCCAAATCACTACCCGAACTTCCCATACTAGCAGCCGCCGTCTGTTGAAGGCGACAATTTTGATTCTGGATAGGCCAAGAGCCTAAGATTGGGGAGGTTGAACTCTTCCCTACCTTTTGCATTCATATTTTTCGTTCTTCTTTTGATTTATTTTATTTTCATTCTAGTGCATGTTTACCTTTAGTTTGCATTGATAAAAGAAAACCCAAAAATATTATACTAGCTTTTATCTTGGTTTGTGCAAAGTTTTCTCGGCTCTCGTTGATTTTTCTATAGGTTATTCACTTCTAGTGATTTAGCTATGGAGATGAACGCGAGGATTTAACCCAAGTGGAAGATGAGCAAACAAGAGGAGGTACCACATTCCTATTTTCCCTCTTCCTATAAGTTTATTCATGAACATTTTATGTTTGTTCGGTTGCACTTGAGTTCTACTCCATGCTTAGATCATTATCTTTTAGGGCGAGCTCAAAGGTTATTGTCACTACTTTGGTTGAGACTTATGACAATTACTATCGGTTTGAAAAACAACCATTTGGATTAAAATCCAAACTTTAAGAACAATAAAAAGTGTCTGATGACAACTTTGGTGCCATGTTTCTGTCTTAAGGGCTTAACCTTAGCAGTACTCAACCCCACATACTAATCGTTGACTTGATAATACCTTCTGAAAAAGAATTGTTTGATGGAACAAAATATTTATGGTGGTTGAGGGAGATGCCAAACCTGTTTTGATCAGCTAAAAAGAGAAACTTCACGAGAAAAATAATTATAAGAGCACCCAAAGTTCATGGAACTAACAACTCCCATAGCCTATGAGTTGGTTAGACATTGACAACATTGCTGAGATGGGCAAAATTTTAGTTCCATGGGCCAAGTACTCGAGTAAAAAAAGAGAACTACCATCAAGATATGAGCTGAAACTATTCAATACTTAAAAGAGCATTAGTATCACCTCACCACCTAAAATGAATAAACTAGAGTTCTTGAAAAAAGGAAAAGAAGAGGTGTTTGATAGCTATGATTATCGAAGTGGGTGTTAATGAAACGCTCTAAGTTTATCCTTCTTTTGACATTTACTTGTGCACCCTTAATTTTGACTGAAAGCGTCCTCGCTTGAAAATATTTTACTCTCATAAAAGAGGAGCGCTTATAAGAATTGATTCTCAAGCCTAGCCAAATTTTTGATAGTCTCTTTTGAGTTTTAAGAACTATTAGCTAGCGAGTAACTTGCGTTTAGGAATCGAACTCAAGGTCAACAGGTCAGATATATTATGCTCATGTTCAAGGTTGCAGGATTTGAGACAATGGAATAGGATATAACCTCGAAATTGTGAGTTCTTCCTCTTGATTCAATTTCTCGCTATTACTCACTATAGCTTTGTCACTCGAGGGCGAGTAATAGCTAAGCTTGGGGGAATTGATAGCTCCAAATTTCAACACTTTTTATCATTGTTTTTCCTCTTGTTTATTGTCAGAGTTCACTGAAGTTTACCCTTTCTATAACATTGCAATTAGCGAATCTTTGGTTTCTTGTGATGGTTTTTAGGCAATGCACATTTTTTGGAAGATCTAATAGAATTTATGGGCTAATTAAACCTAAAGAAGCAAATCCCCAATTGGAGCCTCTCTCTCATTGGAGGTGTTCAAAGTGCATAACGACCATCGGTACGGTCGGGATGCGCCCGTACCGTCCGCTCGTAGTACCTGCCGCCAGCTCCGTTATATCAATACAAGCAACTTTCGTGAAGGGGATACAACGAAAAAAAGAACACAGCCGCCGCAAACTCATCTAGAAGGGGAGAGATTAGATCTGGAGAAGGAGAAGATCTGTCTCATTCATCGACGATCTCTAGCCTCTACACCATTCACTCCACCATCATCCCCATTGGCACTTAGAGAGAGAGAGATTGGCACTTGTAAGATTAGGATTTGATACTTTGATCTACCTTGGTTTGTATTTGATTCTATCTTCAACTAATATTGTGGCTTGCTATGATAACTTTGAGATGATTTCCATTTGCAATACAATATGCCTTTGATTAATCTTCCTCTCATGTCTGAGTAAATCCCTATAGGCGTGGGAGGTGTAGGGGATTGGTGAGATGTGTTGTGCCTTATTTAATTCCATCCATTTGTGATTGTTGTAGTGTTTATTAAATCGTGAGAATGATTATCTATGTTCGCCTAATGCTTGTTATCTAATTTAAGGGCCCATATAACATGATCTAGATATCTCATAGGTATGAACTTGTATGCTAGCGAATTGGTGACCCCCGAGTGACATGCCCGATATCAATGAGGAGCTCGTACTACTCGAGGACAACAAGGAACCATCAATATTAAAGCCTTGATCTGGTTGGAAGACCTTAATTAATGTGCTGACTATTATCGTGGTAACAGGCAGACGGATCATTGGGGCTGAGAAGAATTGGCCATGAGGACTCCCAGTTGGTATATGGGTTGCTTTCCTACTCACTTATAAATAAGAAATATCACTATCACTTATCCACTTTATTCATCTGGCACTTTCACTATTACCATGAACTGTTTCTCTCCGCTCCTAATTTCTCATCTACAGGAACCTCGATGACCTTTCTTGTCTTTACTTTTTTGCTATTTAATTCTCGTTTTTCCTTACACAAGTTTCCTCTATTATTCACTCACCACCTTCCCTCTTCAACAACTGCTGTCAATTCACTCAAGACCCGGGGCACCTTGAGTGCGACAGACACGCCGCATAAAAACACTTACCTAGGCTCCTTATTGGGATTGTAATATAAAACTAGAATTAGTACTTCCGCGAAAACATGCTCTGACAAACTTGTGCACTTGCAAGAAATCATCCAACTATTGAAGAGGTTGATGAATGTGAGTATGAGAAAGAAGAAGAAGGTAACATCACTAGTCTTGTCGTTGTATTTATTGAAATTCCTGGTGACAATTTAATAAGAAGTCTAGTGGATAATGATAGTCTACCTGAAGATATAGATAAAATTTAAATTGATAATTATCTTGAATCAACCCCTGCAGTTGATCCTGAAATGAGCCAAATTTATGAGATACCTATGATAAAAGGGGATGAGGCATTTCCACCTCCTACACTCAAAGCCCTTCCCATGGAACTAAAATACAGATTCCTTGAAAAAACTAAAAAAATATCCTATTATTGTAACTTCCAATCTTGCAGAAAAAGATGAGGATAATTTAATGGTGGTCTTGAGGATGCACAGGAAGGCCCTTGGATATTCGATGGATGACTTGAAAGGGATTTGCCCCTCGATATCCACCCATAGAATATTTATGGAAGAAGGAGCTCAACCATTTGTAGACTTTCAAAGGTGACTTAAACCTCATATGAAGGAAGAGGTAAGAAAGGAGCTAATACGCTACTTTATGCAAGTACAATCTTTCATGTGGAATAGAGCGAATGGGTAAGTCGTGTTCATTGTGTTCCAAAGAAAGATGGGTTCACTATTGTCCCAAACAAACATGATGAATTGGTTCCAACTCGTATAGTTATTGGTCATAGGATGTGCATTGATTATAGAAAACTTAATAAAGAAACTAGGAAAGATCATTACCCTCTACCATTTATAGATCAAATTTTAGAGAGGCTTTCTTTGCATTCTCCTTTTTGTTATTTAGATGGTTACTCTGATTTTCCCCAAATAGTCGTGCATCCTGCTGACCAACTTAAGACAACTTTCACTTGTCTTTTCGGTTTATATGCTTATCGTCGTATGCCTTTTGGCCTTTGTAACGCTCCTACCACTTTCCAAATATGAATGACTGCCATATTTGCTGATTAAGTTAAAAATATTATGGAAGTATTCATGGACAATTTCTCATTCTATGGAACTTCGTTTAACCATTTACTTCACAATCTTCATAAAGTGTTGTAGAGGTGTGAGGATACTAACCTGGTCTTGAATTCGGAGAAGTGTCACTTCATAGTTCAAGAAGGTATAGTGCTTGGTCATAAAATTTTGGGTAAGGGCATCGAAGTCGACAGATCGAAGGTGGAAGCAATAGAATGACTTCCCCTCCTCGTGATGTAAAAGGTAACCGGAGTTTCTTAGGTCATGCTGGATTTAATAGAAGGTTTATTAAGAACTTCTCTAAGACAACTAGACCTTTAACTATTCTCTTACAAAAGGGAGTTGTTTTAATTTTGATGAACAATGTCTAATTGCTTTCACGGTATTAAAGAAAGCTATTTTAGATGCCCTTGTCATTAAACCACCTAATTGTAAGATTTTTTTTGACTTGTCAACGTATGAGTAACATTGGTAGAAGACAGGAAATGTCTATGAAATATAATCTCGTAACAGAGGCATTTGATGTTCGGGGAATGGATTTTATGGGGCCTTTTGTTCCCTCTAACGGTTATACTCATATTTTTGTTGCTATTGACTATGTTACTAAGTGGGTAGAGGCTATACCCACTTCCCATGCAGATGCAGCCGCTTCATCAAAATGATTAAGGACATCATTTTTTCCAGGTTCGGAGTACCTCGGTTTTTGACTACTAATGGTGGAACTCATTTTATGAAAGGTACTTTTAGCAAGATAATTCAAAAATGTGGAGTCGATCATCGGGTAGCCTCACCTTATCACCCATAAACAAGTGGGCAAGTGGAACTGTCTAACTGGAAAATTAAAGTTATACTCCAGAAGACGGTGAATAAGTCAAGAAAGGATTGTGCTATGAAGCTTAATGATGCATTATGGGCATATCACATACCATTCAAAAATCCAATGTGAATGACGCCATACAAGATGGTCTATAATAAAACTTGTCATCTTCCATTAGAGATAAAGCATAAGGCTCATTGGGCTATCAAAACTATGAATTTTAATTTTAAAACTATCGGGGAAAACGACTCTTATATATTCATGGTTTGGATGAAATCGGAAATTAGGCCTATGAAAATGCTAGGATATTCAAGGAAAAGGTAAAGAAATGGCAAGATAGAAAGTTAGAGAATAAGGAATTTAAATTAGGAGATAAGGTTTTGCTCTATAACTGTAGGCTTAAGATTTTTGCAGGTAAACGAAAATCCAAGTGGGAAGGATCTTATGAAGTTGAGGAGGCCTACCCTTTGGGAGCGATAAAGTTGAAAAATACTACTCCCTCTTCCTCATCCTGGATTGTTAATGGCAGCATTTAAAGCACTATAGAGTTGGGGGAGCTGACACGATGGAGCTAATCTCCTTAATCTCAGCCGAGGAGTATTGTAAAGTGAGGTAACAAGATTTTAGCAGCTTAATTTTTGCTAATCCAAAATATCTTAGTTCATTGAGTCTTGTTCTTTGCATTCCCTTCATTTTTCTGATTCTTCTGAGCTATTTCCTGACCTGGTACGGGTGGGTCGTACGGGCAGACGTGCCCGTACTAGTGGTCGTTAAATAGTCAAGACCTCGTGCTCGTTTTTTGCATTTCGTTACGACCGGGCCCTACGTGCAGACGTGCCCGTACCAATGTTCATTACCAGCTCTGTTCTTTTTCTTGTTCATTCGTCGTGTTCTATGATCTAAAAAATGATGAAAGTCGGTAAGACGTTAGTATGGGCGCACGGTATGGACGGACCCGTTCATCTAGGATTTTTTTGTTTTATTTACACCTTTTCTCCTTCTTTGTCTTTCGCCATCGTCTTTCATATCTTGAGTTTTCCTTTTTCGTCTTCTACCATGACACCTCAGATCTCACTTGGTCGTTCAAGAACTATGTAGCCTTTTCATATCAAGTAGATCTAGACCAAGAAGGGAGACGTTCCTGTAGCCCAAGTCAAAAGAAGGGGATTCAAGGGGGATACTTCATATTCCTCAACCCAAGAGTCTACTCAAGTGGTTCCACTCCCCAACTGACAAGATATGTTTCCGCGCAAGTTGGAGATGCTCAGCCACATGGAACAAAGGAAGAACAAAGGAGAATCCCCACTCAACCCCTACAGGTATAACCTTCATGGATATTCTCTCAAATCTCCTCTGGGATCCTCTTCTCGAAAAGAGGAAAGACAGGATGAGATTTGGGAAAAGATTGAGAACCTTGAAAAAGATTTCCAAAGCTTGTGTTGAAACTATTAGGGAAGGAGTTTACTCTTACTAGATGATGGGTAAAGACCTTGAAAAGAAAGTCGATCACATCGATGGTAGAGTTCAACTCCTAAGCAAGATTATCATGGAGATGGTTGATGACAGGAAGAGGTTAAGAAAAATAATTACAGAATAGCATGCTAGCATCACAGAGATGTCCACTCGATTCGCATGTATTGCTCATGCCTGCAGCCTCAAGTGATGGCGATATGCCAAATAGGGTATGCCCAGCAGGACGTTCCGATTGGCCTAAGGACCTTGCAAGTGGGCCTGCAGGATAGCAACTGGAATGCGACTAAGGAGCAAGCCTGGCGACTAGAAGCTGGAGGCCCAAAAGCATAACTGAAGCCCAGTTGGATTAGGTCAAAACCTCCGAATCCTTGACTAGTTCGGTTGTAAATAATGTAAACCCTAGCGAGGTACCCCCTATATAAACCTCCCTAGGGTTCCCTTTGTACTCACGTTCCATCATACACCCCTTCAAGCGACTCGCTGCTTAGACGCCGAGCTCGCCACCCTTGTAACTCGCTCTCCACGAATACAATCTAGCAGGAGTAGGTCTTTACCCTCCGAGGGCAGAACCTGGGTAAAGTCATGTGCATCCGCCCCCATATCGCACCGCAGATGGCTGCCAGCTCTCGCCCCCAATATTTTCAATCGCTACCCCTAGTAGCGATTGCCGTGGTCATTCCCACGACAGTGGCGCCCACCATGGGGACTAGCCAGACTGTCCTCGGCGAGACCCTACTCGCCAATCTATCGGCCGATCGCCACCGGTCGCATGATCGCTAGTGGCGGGATCCTCCAGATCCTGCCCAATAGCTACATCCCGGCGTCACGCCCGATCACCCATAGCGCGGTGATGCTGGTCGACACCACCAACATGTTCATTGGCTTCACCAACGTAGTCAACCTGGCGGGAACAACGATCGTCGGTGGGCTGCCACCACGCCGCGATATACTCTCGGAGGAGCATATCCGCTCCATCAGGCGCCTTGCCACCGAGTACGACTCAACCGCCAGCAACGCGGTCAGGACTGACGCCGCCGCAGACGACGCGGCTCTCCACGACAACACCGACTCCGTGACCCCTGCCTCGGTCACTGGATCCATCACCGCCGCATCATGGGAAGACTCCATCACGCGGGTCTCCAACCCTGAGGACTTCGAGGACTCCTCCATCCTCGGGATCTTCGATTCTGATTCCGGCTCGGAATCCCCCGAGGACTTTCGCGCTAGATCTAATCGCTTCAACGCGATCTACATGGCGGGCAGCACGACTGCCCTGCCAGATCCATTCTCCATGCCGACCCCGCCAACCGCCACGGCGATGGAGCTGGAGGAAGCCCGCTTGCGCCTGGAAGAGGAGACACGCAAGGAGCTCGCCGAGCGCGAGAAATTCCGCCTCGAGCGGGAAACAGCGCATGAGCTATTGCTCTACCATCAGCGTCGCATTAGGACCCGCCTGTACTCCAACATCCAGGGCCGCGTCCTGAACTTCAACGATGAGGGCAACCCCACACGCACGGCCGAGCGCGAGTATTGCGAGAATGCGCCGCCCGGCAGCAGCAATCGCCCACCACCCTGCGCACCAGCGACCAGAGCCCCACTACCACCCATAGGTCGCACGCCTCCACCGGACCAGCTGTGAATCATCATCTCGTCGTAGGCCCGAGACGCCAATAGGCTCCCGCTGTACTCCACCCCCATGGACAACGTCATCGCGGCAGATGCCGCAGTCGCCCACCTTGACATCCAAGGAGAAGGCGCGCTGCAGATCCAGTACGCCAAGTCCCTACTCGCAAGGGTCATCGAGCAGCAGGCCACGGGAGTCGACCCGCGAGGGCGGATGTATCCACACATCAGCAAGCAGGGCAGCCTCGAGCGGCCACCCAACTGTTGCCAACGCCCTCAGCTGCCCACCTCCTGAGCCGCTGCCACACTAGCCACGGTCTGCCAATCCCGCGCTCTCAACCAACGAGCCGCGGCCGATGAACAACACGGTCGCTGCCAATGGTCAGCCCATCGACGCACGCACGCATATCGTCAACAACTAGGCCTAGCGGGCGCTAGCCCAATGACTTGAGGCATACCCTCAACAACCATGGCAACCCCGAACTAATGGGCTCGCTAAGCCGAGTCGGCCCCTAGTGCTTCGGACCAATGATCCGAGGCGAAAAGTACCCCGCCAACTTCAAGGAGCCCAAGGAGATCGAAAAGTACGATCCCACGTACGACCCAGCGGTGTGGCTAGACACGTACCTTATGGCGATGGGAATCGCCGCCCACACCGACCTACTCACTGCTCGCTACCTCCTCCTGATGATGGAGGGAGCGAGCAGGCAATGGATCAACACCCTCCTTGCCGACAGCATCGACTCGTGGGAGGAGATGTGTGATGCCTTCGTCAGGCACTTTGAGGGCTCCTACACCTGCGCCACCACCATCGAGGACCTGGAGCAATGCATCCAGGGGAAGTAAAGGGTCGACCCGCCACTGGATCTAGAGGTGGCAGGAACTGTGGATCAACGCCTCCGGCATCCACCCAAACATGGTGATCCACTGCTTCAAGAACGTGTGCCGGTACGAGCATCTGGTCGCTAAGATCAAGAGGGTCTCGACAACATTCCCGGCCTCCTCGAGATTGCCAAGCGATATGCGGAGGACCCCAACCAGGACTATGACGATGAGTCGGGTGGAAGACGCTGCACCAGCAGCCATGACAATGGGCGACAACGCGACATGCGCTATAGCTACACTCGCCTCAGCGGCAAGTGCCACGGTGATGGGTGAGTCGACTTCATTGCTAACGCCAGCTACAGCCAACGCGGCCCATAGAACTTCCTCTGTGACTGAGGAAACTACCGCAACAACGCAAATTACCATGCCAACAACACGGTGAGGCTGAAATTTGACCCTGCCGCCCTGCTCAACCAGCCCTATGTTTACCACAGCAGGGAGGGGAAGCCCGCCACCCACACACCGCAGACTGCCACTCCCTAAAGGAGATTGAGAAGGCATGGCGGGCACGGGACGACCCCAACAATAACCCGCCAAGGGACAATGGCAACACTGGCAGCTTCGACAACGCCGTCGGATCGCTCCACATCTTCACCGGGCTCGGCACCAAGTGCAAGAAGATGGTGCTCTCCCATGCAGTCGCCGTCAATGCGGTGACCTAGGTCGACATCCCCCGCTTCCTCAACTGGTCCGAGCAAAGCATCACCTGGAGCTGCCAAGATCACACGCCCAGGGCGAGTCGCCCTGGTGGTCAGGCCCAAAGTGGCCGACTACTGGCTGCCCAAGACACTGATGGACGGCGGAAGCTCCATCAACATCATGTACCTAGACACATTAAAGCGTCTCCACCTCCCAGAGTCGGTGATCGAGCCGACACTCACCACTTTACACGACATCGTCCCTAGTCGGAAGGCGTACCCAATCGGCAAGGTGATGCTGCCAGTCACCTTCGGCACACCAGCAAACTTCCGCACCAAGCGGATCATCTTCGAGCTAGTGAACTTCCGCAGCCCCTACCACTACGTCTTGGGGCGCCAGGCGTTCGCCAAGTTCATGGCAACCTTGCACTATGCCTACAACATGATGAAGCTCCCGGGTCCAAGCGGCATCATCACCATCCACGGCGACCCCAGCATGGCCATGGAGTGCGAAGACAAAGGTGCCGAGCTCGCCAATGCCGTCATTTCCACGGAAACAAATCACGAGGGCGAGCTCGCGAAGTACGCGAGCAACATCGACAAGGCCAACCCCACCATCCAGAAGAAGCCAACCGCTGCAAGCTCCACCTTCGAGGCGACCGTGCACACCCGCACCATCGAGCTCGTCCCAGGCGACTCCAGCCAGACGGTTACCATCGTGACGAACATGAGTCCCGCATAGGAAATCACACTCATCGAGTTCCTGCGTGAGAATTGCGACATCTTCACATGGAAGCCATCTGACATGCCTGGTGTCCTGAGGGAACTCACTAAGCACAAACTTAATGTCGACCCTAAAGTGCGACCAGTGAAGCATTCGCTATGGCCCTTCGGTGAAGAGAGCCACCGAGCAATAACCGAAGAAGTGCAGCGCCTACTCGCTGCAGGCTTCATTCGGCCCATCAAGTACTCCAGGTGGCTGGAAAATACAGTCCTTGTTCTCAAAAAGAATAACACCTAGAGAATGTGTATCGACTACATTAGCCTCAACAGCGCCTGCCAGAAGGAGGAGTTCGTCCTACCGCGCATCGATCAGATCATCGACTTGACCGCGGGATCGGAGTCGCTGTGCTTCCTCGACGTGTACTCTGGTTATAACCAGATCAAAATGGCGGTCGAGGACGAAGAGAAGACGGTGTTCATCACACCATTCGGTGCCTTCTGCTACACCGCCATGACGTTCGGCCTAAAGAACTCTAGCGCGACCTATCAGCGGTGCATGCAGGAGTGCCTTGCGAGTCAAATTGGCCGCAACATCCACGTCTACATCGACGACGTGGTGGTAAAATCCACCCGCCAGAGCGACCTGCTCGCCGACCTGGCCGAAACCTTCGCAAATCTGCGGAGGTACAAGATCAAGCTCAATCCAGGGAAGTGCACCTTCGGCGTACCCACCGGACAGCTCCTAGGGTACGTGGTCTCCAAACGAGGCACCAAAGCTAACCCCACCAAGATCAACACCATCATGAGACTCGGGAAACCCGAGTGCTTGGACGATGTCCAGAAGCTGACCGGGCGAGTTGCGACCCTCAGTCGCTTCATTCCTCGGCTCGGTGAGAAGCCAATTCCTCTCTACCACCTAATGCGCAAGAACCCCATGTTCCAATGGGATGAAGAAGTAGACAAAGCGCTCAAAGCGCTCAAAGAAGTGTTGCGGGCGGCACCACTCGCCGCCCCAACTGACAAAGAGCCGATGCTCATATACGTCGCAGCCTCCACTCAAGTCGTTGAGCGACCGGAAGAGGGCAAGGAACGCCCCATACAGCGCCCCGTCTACTACATCAGCGAGGTCCTCACGGACTCAAGACAGCGCTACCCGCAGTACCAAAAATTGGTGTATGCAGTCTTCAGAGCCGAGCGACGACTCCCACATTACTTCTAGGAGCACCCCATCACGGTCATCTCCTCCGCACCGCTGCAGGACATCATCCACAACCGCGAGGCGACTGGGCGAGTTGCTAAGTGGGCCGTCGAAATCGGCGTCCACAACATCAAGTATGAGCCATACAAGGCGATCAAATCGCAGGACTTGGCCGATTTCCTCGCTGATTGGGAAGAGGCGCAGCAGCCGGAGAAGCTACCTTACCTCCACTACTGGTCACTCCACTTCGATGGCTCCAAGAACGCGGACGGCGCATGGGCCAGGGTCGTCCTCACCTCCCCCAAAGGCGACAAGCTTCGCTACATGCTCCACCTCGACTTCACACCCTGCACCAACAACATGGCCGAATACGAGGCCCTACTCCGTGGCATACGGGCCGCGAAGGAGATGAACGTCAATCTCTTACGGTGCTACGGTGACTCCGACCTAGTCGTCGGCCAAGTCGCTGGGATCTGCAACGCCGTGTCCCCCACAATGACCAGCTGGGGGCCACTTCACCGGCTACTCCGTCGAGTGGATCGACAAGCGCAAGAACGAGGTGGTCGACACCCTCTCCCGCATCGGGTCGGCCCGCCAAACTCCACCCGCAGGCGTCTTCCTCGACATCAACACAAGCCCTCAGTCTCCCCGCCAAAGGAGATTGACATCGGGATACCCCTACAGCCCGAGCCCGCTCTAGTCGCCATGGTCACGGAAACCAGCGACTGGACCGCACCATACGTCGCCTTCCTCGAGCACAAGATCCTTCCAAGCGACGGGACGAAAGCGTGAATGATCGTGCGCCAGTGCAAATCCTTCATCATCATCAATAGAAAGCTCCACAAACACAGCGTGACAAGCGTGTTCCAGCGCTGCGTACAACGAGAAGAAGGATGCAAGATCCTCCAAGACATCCACGCCGGCGACTGTGGCTATCACGCCGACGCCAGGTCGCCAAAGCCATGCGACATGGCTTCTACTGGCTCACCGCGCACGCTGACACCATCGACATCGTCCAACGGTGCATCGGGTGTTAGAAGTACGCCAACCGGACGCACATCCCTGGCTCGGCACTCAAGACCATCCCCATCACCTGGCCATTTGTCGTGTGGGGCATGGACATGGTCGTCCCATTCAAGAAGGCCCCATTTGGCTTCACCCACCTCCTGGTCGTAGTCGACAAGTTCACCAAGTGGGTCAAAGCCAAGACGATCAAGAAGTGCGATGGCAAGACTGCCACCAAGTTCCTCTGCGAGCTCATCTACCGGTATGGCTACCCGCACAGCATCATAACGGACAACAACACCAACTTCGCCAAAGGTGCCATGGTGGAATTCTGCGAGGAGCACAACATACGGCTTGACCTCACCTCAATCGCCCACCTAGAGTCGAACGGCCAAGCAGAGCGCGCCAACCAAAGCGTCATCCACGGCCTCAAGCCACGACTTCAGGTGCCCCTTGAGCGCACCCCCGGATGCTAGGTAGAAGAGCTCCCCTCCGTGATATGGGGCATTCGCACATCCGTCAACCGGTCCACGGGGTTCACACCCTTCTTCATGGTATACGACGCTCAGGGCGTAATGCCAACTGACCTAGAACACGACTCACCTCGGGTTGTAAATTATGTGGAGGCGGCAAATGAGATCGCCCGCCAAGATGGAGTCGACCAGCTCGACGAAGCACATGACCTAGCTCGCTCCCACACCACCATCTAACAGCAAGGACTCTGCCACTACAACAGCCGCCGAGTCCGGACTCGCACCTTCCAGGAAGGTGACCTGGTCCTACGACTGATCCAGGACAAGAAGGGCATGCACAAGCTTCCCCCCCATGGGAGGGGCCATTCGCCATAGGGTGAGTCCTCGGCAACGACGCCTACTACCTGATCGATGTACGAGGAGATGGCCAGCTCAAAGTTGGGAGGCCATGGAATGTAAACCACCTCCGCAAGTTCTACACATAGAAATAAAACTTGTACTCTACTGCTACATAATAAAAATTCGGATCGCACAAATTATGCCTACTCGCCATATTCTTGTGCCAATCACACTCGTACGCTTCGCAATATGCTATCTATAGAAGTCAACCTTTGGTAGAGCGACTGGCATGGCTAAGTAGTGCACCCCAAGGGCACCGAACACAACGGGCCTTGTGCCGTCCACGAACACGCCACCCCGGAGCCCCCATTGGAGTCGCCTCGCTCGACTGGCTCGCCGGGCCAAGACAACCGATAAACGCTTCTCATAGCAAACTGTCCTCCCCATCCTCGTGCACAGTGACTCGAACGGTTAAGTACCACGCGCGGGACTTGTCTACAATAACCCCTACGTGGCTCTGGAACACACCAAGTAATAGAGCCTACCCTGGACTCGCCACGCGACTGACTCTTTGAGCCAGGGGGAGAGACACGTTACAAACAACACACCAAATCCTCACGCTCGGGGACTTGCCTACAACGACCCCAACCAACACAACAAACTAACACAATCAAATTTACATACAAACAAGGTAAACCACAATAAAGGGCGGACGCGGTCAGGGACTCGCTCACCTAAAAATCAATAACGAACCCAATTTAAACATGCATTGCGAGTCGAGTGACTACTCCTACTTCCATACATATTGTTTACATTACAAAAGTGGCAAATCACCATAACTCACAAAAGCCCCTTAGGGCAGCGACTCATTTTGTAGGCTCTGAAGAAGAAGTGCCACCATCACCCTTGACCCAGACGAACGGCTCCCACGAGTTCATTCGGTATGTCGTCAGTGACCTCAACAACACTGACCAGAAGGGCTGCTCCGACTTTAGGTCGCGGTGCGCTGGCTCGGGGTCGCCCGGCACCACCACCGTCTCCTGGTATGACAACAAATCTCCCATCGCCAATACTCGCTCCGCGAACAGAGCGGCCTTGGCGGTTAACCTCTGAACCTCCAACATCTCCACCGAGCCAATCACCGAAGGGTATCTGCTGGTGACATCGTTGAGGTCGAAGTCCTCAGGGAAATGGGCAAACCTAAGGCTCAACGTCGTGGTGGCCCCGCGCCTGAAGGACGATCATGCCATCCACTCGACAACGACGGGCGCCTCCTCCAGATAGCGCGAAACCTCAGTCAACCCCAGGAATAACCTCGGTGGGGGACATCCCTTGAAGCACGGCTTGGACGCATAGCGCCGAGGTGGTGGCTGCATTCACCACCGCAGTCACGCATTGCGAGGCGTTGAAGGTCTGCACCACCAGGTCGCTTTGTCCTATCAGGGCTGCAATGTCAGAAACCGAACATCACTAAGGACTACCCCGCTTGGGGACTTGCTGCATACCAAAAAAAAGAGTAGACACTCACCAAGAAGCTTCCGGCAGTTCTCTGTCACATGCTTCTCAAGGGCACCAAGGTCATCCTGCAACCCGAGGATGATCGAGTCGGAAGCCTTCCATTCCTCCTCCGCCACGGCGACTGCAGTCTTGGCCCTCTCTTCAGAAGAGATCATCGATGCCTTTGCCTCCTCTAGCTCCCTCACCAGCGAGTCGATCGGCTCCTTCGTTGTATCCAGTTCAGCAGCTGGAACATACCCCTCACGGGCCTTGGCAATCACAGTCGGAAGTCCATCTATGAAGCAAAAGGAAACACATGAAAGTCTCACGTAAGCGGCAATGGTTTGAGCTCGCCAAAGGAAGCAACAACTCACCAGAAGTGTGTTGGAGCCACCGGTTGGCCTCATGTGCCACGCGCAGGTCATGCTCCAAGCGTTCCTTCACGGCTTACCGATCCGACGATTCCCATTGCAGGCCCTGCCAACAGAACAACACTAAGTGACCGGACGACTAAAAACCTAAGTGCCTAGCCACTGAAATTCAGTGTCTAGACACTCAGGGACTGGACAACTAAATATCTAAGTGCCCAGCCGCTGAAATTCAACGACTAGACACTCGGGGATTGGGCGACTGGAAGCTTTAAGTGCCCAACCGCTGAAATTCAGCAATCAGGCACTCAAGGACTAGACATACCTGAATGGCGGCACCAAGCATGCTATGAAGTTCGCTGGCATCCGTCGAAGGAACCACAAAAGATGTGCACCCATGACGTGGCCCAACGTCTTCATCAACGATCTCTGGAATTTGAGGAGACTGGTTCCCCACCGCGGTCGAGAACACCTTCGCCATAAAGCGCGGAAATGACGCGGCCATCCTCGTCGGGCACTAGTCGTCGGAGCCAGTGGTTCTGATGGCAAAGCCCCCTTGACTGGTTTCGATTGGGCGGCCGTCACTCCTTCGGCACGGGTAGCGGAGTCACCCTCCTCCGTGTTTTCCCCTATCGCGACATCAATGACGTCCCCTTTCTTCTTCTTCTTTGCGCCCTCGGCTGGCACGTCTTCCGCAACAGGTTTCCTCTTCTTGGAGGGGTCGGCTTCCCCTCCGGCATCGACTGGTGGGATCTTGGCCACCATAGGGCGACCTATCTTCTTGGAACTAGACTTGCGAAATCACCACGGTCAGCAAGCAAATTATGCAAGAAAACATTAAAGCACGGAAAGGAGTATATTAGACTTACTTGGCAACTGGAACGACACGCAGCCCCGTGCTAATATGGGCAGGCTTATCCAGCTCCGGGCCTAGCTTGCGTGAGAGCCCCTTCTTGAAGACACTCGTGGCCCGCGACATCGTGGGCTTCTTTGACGTCGAGGTCACGGTTGTAGGGACCTCCGGCCCGGGCGACACAGCCATTCCCGCCGGTGGCAGCGACCTCAGCCCCACGGTCTCAGCAGCCCCTGGTTCCACGGTAGCCGGGACTATTGGCGCAATCGCGGCAAGCAGAACCTCCATCTCCACCACCACGTCTGCAACTCCCGATCCTGTCTCTGGATTTGTGTCCTCAGGGATCTCGGGCGAGGCTTTAGCCGCCTCATCGTCGGATTCTTCGTCTGACTTGAATGCCACCACAGATCTGGGCGGTGACACTGGCTTCAGAACCGGCTTCTTCGTAGGTGATTTCGGTTTTTGCACAGGCTTCGCCGGTGTGGCCGTTCGTCGTGAACTGTGCTCCTGCAGGATTACATCGTCATCATCGCGTTCTTTAAGACTGCGACTCGCCTCGATCTCGTGTTGCTTCTGCATGTGAGTCTTGCGGGCCGTGGGCACTAGCGGGGGAACCTCCTTCGCCTCCTCTTCGCTCTTGGAGGACTCCCATTCGGTCCCCTCTTCGAGCTCTTTGGGAATCTCCTCGTAGAGAGGGGGAATCCAGCCCTCGAGGACCTAAAACAATTGAGAGTGGACAAGGAAAATTGACTCGGTTAGAAACCACGAGTGAATATTACGAGTCACGGGTGCAAATTGCGCCCGCGCGAGTTACATTGAAGACAAAGCAGTGACATAGAAAGTCTTACCATGGGAGCTTCATTCTTCCCAGTTATGTATGGAGGGAGCCCAACCGACGTATCGGTAAACTCCACATCCATGATCTTCTTCAAGGCGGCCTTGTAATCTGTGGCCTCCCAGGACTCCTTGCTTGTCCTGGAGGGGTCGTTCTTCCCGGTGTATTCATACATCTAATGAGGCCGGGTCGCCAGAGGGACCAGGCGCCGCCCGAGCTAGTAATTGTAGAGGTTGATTGTTTCAAGCCCCTTGTCCTTCAAGACCTTGATCTGCTCCATCATCTCCATGACAGCCATCTTCTGGTCTTCGGGGAGCTTTGACGCTATCAACCGACGAGGCGCGCTCCTCTCTGCAATGTACATAGGGAGCACCACTTCGCCGGAGGGAGTGGATTCCTTTACGTAGAACCAGCTCTTCTTCCACTCGCTCGCGGCCTTCTTCGGCAGCAGGAGCTTGAAGAAATTGCCTTCGGCTTCAGTTGGAAGGTGACGCCACCCATCACCAAGATAGGGCCGCCAGATCCTTCGCGGTTGATGCGACCGTGGAACAGCTCTAGCCATAGCGGGAAGTATGGACGGCATCTGAGGTAGCATTCGCAGAAGGCGACGAATATCGCCAGTTGCTCGATGCTATGTGGACCAAGATCCGACGACTTGATCGCGTAATACACGCAAAACCGCTGGAAGAAGATTGATGTAGGGAATCCCAAGCCCCTCTCCAGATGGCTTGGGAAACAGATGAATTCGTCGGTGCGAGGCTTCGGCTCGGTCTCGGAGGGCGCGGGAATTCGCCAATTCCCCTTGCAGAGAACCCCCGCGTCCTCAAACGACCTGAGTTGCGCGGCGGTGCACCTGGACTTCCCCCACAGATCCTTCAGAGGCGCCATCAAGGAGAGGGTGAGGTCGCTCGGTCTAGAGATTCTGGATCACGGAGAGACAGAGAAATTGGAGGTGCGCAAGAGTGAGGAATGTGGAGGAAGATTTATAGGGTTTTTTCGCCACTCTCCTTATAAAGACGTGCTGCCCGCCAATCTCGGGATAGCCATTACCCGCGGTAATTACGCCGAAGTTACCATTGGGTTACCCAACGGCTAGTTTGACCAAGCTAGCGGTCCAACTTCTTCCAGCCCTGTCCAATCGGCAGGTGCAACGACTTGAGCATAAGTACATTCGCCAATGCTGCGAGTAGAAACTAGGTGGGAAAATTTCCTCCCTTGTCAATAGAGTCCATCACCGATTGGACTGCGTGTCCAAATTGGACTCGACTACTCCGATTGCCAAATGAACACCTGCGCTGAATCGACGATGGCCTCGGGGACTACTGATGGGGATATGCGAAGTGGGGTATGCCCAGCAGGACGTTCTGATTGGCCCAAGGACCTTGCGAGTGGGCCTGCAGGACAGCGACTGGAATGCGACTTCGGAGCAAGCCTGGTGATTGGAAGCTGGAGGCCCAAAAGCATAGCTGAAGCCCAGTCGAATTAGGTCAAAACCTCCAAAACCTTGACTAGTTCAGTTGTAAATACTGTAAACCCTAGTGAGGTACCCCCTATATAAACCTCCCTAGGGTTCCCTTTGTACTCACATTGCATCATACACCCCTTCAAGCAACTCGCTGCTTAGATGCCGAGCTTGCCACCCCTATAACTCGCTCTCCGCCAATACAATCTAGTAGTAGTAGGTCTTTACCCTCCGGGGGGCGAACCTAGGTAAATTCATGTGCATCCACCCCCATCTCGCACCGTAGATGGCCGCCAGCTCTCGCCCCCAATATTATCAATCGCCACCCCTGGTAGCGACTACCGTGGTCATTCCCACGACATCAAGGCAGAAGAAGGAGAGGAAGATGATGACTTATTCACTCCCAAGAAGGAGTAGGTATTCACAAGAAACTCTGGGATCCCACCGACTTGATTCCAAGCTTGGGGGACCTGTGAACACCTTGTAATCTATCTTGCAGTTTAGCATGTTTACTTTCCTACACGCATGATAAGTTTTAATTCAAGAATTTGCATTAGTTGCATCAACTTCAAGCTCCTTTCTATTCAAGAGAAGATTTATATTCATTGAGTTTTGAGGCTTTATTATATTTGAAGTTATATTTTGATTCATGATCATTATATTAGATGATTGAATTAGGTTGAGTGTTATGATACTTGTACAGTTGTCATGATTTTAGGGACTTCGACACCAATAAAAGTATTAATTAAACTATGTGAAGAAAAAATTTGGTAGCATATTATAGTCATGGGTTATTAAAGGCTATAAAAGTAGTGACCATGATCAAGTGGTTGTACTAAAAAAGAGAGATAAGAGAACATCTATCAAAAGAATCCCAAGGGCAAAAGAGATACAAGAAAAAGAATGATCATGAATCTTCATTACTGAAATCAAGTGCTCAATTAATTCAACTCTATGATTATATAATATGTTGAATCACTAAAATCTTTTTATAACTTCATTGATACTAAAAAAGGTGTGGAAGCCTCTAAATCATGTGATGTGTAAAGGTGTGATAATACCCCTGAAATAACTTTACATCTGATATTGTATTCCTGTTTATTCTTCCCCATTTATTGCAATGTCTTGTGCCTCATGAACATGATGATCTTGATCATAAGCCACCATCTTGCTCGGGGACGAGCAATATTCTAGCTTGGGGGGGTTGATGAGTCCAAAATTGAAGCATATTTACCTTTTGTTTTTGCATAAATAGAATAGAGATTTTGGTATTTCACTACATTTGTGCGCACCTTTTTGTCCTTGTTTCAACAGAATCCGGAATTACTAAGTCTCTTATGAACATATCAATTGGAACTGTAACGTTATGTTGTAATATGATATTTTAAGTGATAAAAGTCATTTTATTGATTTACCTTTGCACCTGGGAGAATATCAAACGTGGGGAAGGCACGTGCAGTGATAATGACCAGTGGTCTAGGCGGAACCCGCCCATATCACCCGGTAGAGCGTCCGCCTCATCAAATACTTTCTCCTGGCGAAGACGATGAAGAGATCCAACATTCACAGCAATCTAGAACCACGAAAAAGCACACCAGAAAGGGATCTAAAGGAGGAACTTGGAGAATGGCAAATCCCTACTGGTTCACGTATCATTGGAGGACATCACATCATCCCCTTCATCATCAACCGCTGCATTTCCATCACCATTAATACCCCATCTCTCATCTATTAGATCTTGTTGTAATTCTAGATTCAATTGTGGTTTGCACTAGATTTATCCCCGTACTTTTATCCATCCATTTGATTATGATGACATCGTTGATTGCTTCCATGTGTGAGTAGTTTTCCATCGTTCTTGGGGAGATGGAGAAACCATAGCACTATTTTGAAGTTGCAATAAAGATGATCTATTCTTGTGTCCATATGACTTACTGGTCTATGATAGATTTATGATTTGTGTTTGATCTCTCTCTTTAGATGGTATGTGTAGTCGGCCACATATCATTTGCCTTTGGGGCTAAAGATGAGGGAGAAATCCTTTGGACGTGTTTGCAAGTGTGCCCAGAAAGCTTCATGACAATTAGCACCGACTAGCAACCTGCACGGTAAAAGGAGGATAAAGAGAGACTCCCTAAGCTAATTACAATATCCACGGGGAGACCCTTAATTGCGGTGGTCTGTGTGGGTGATTGCTCTCAGACATCGTGGTGGTTATTTAGAGGTGACCTCATTCTTGGCTCAACAAAGTGGCTTCCTGCGAGCCTTATAGTGAACATCTTATTATGGAGCTCTCTCCACACATATCATGACACAAGAAGTAGGTTATCCTAATTGTGATTAATAATATCATGCTAGTGGTGTATCCTACACCCCCGAGAATGCTTTAGCCCTATCTAGTTCAACCACGTTTTCACACACTCTTGTTACTTGCTTTCTTTTACTTGTTTTAATTAGTTTTCTGCATTCAACAAAAAACCTTTCAAACACCCTTTACTTGAAATCAAAGGTTTCTTACAAGTATCCTTTGGTAGATAGTGATGAGGGGCATAAATTCCTTAACCAAACAGCTCTATGTGGGTACGATACTCTTATTTCAAAACTGGCTACAATTGATCTATGCACTTGCAGCCATCACCTATCAAGATCATACCTTTGCCTTGAGCATCCCACTTGAGCTGAATGTAGACGATCTTGTCTTCTTCGAGTGGAACATTTTTCTTGATCGCTCTTGCTCGTTATTTGCTTGATGAAGACTTGTGACTTGCTCCCCAAAACCTTCATCACTCCATGATCATCGAGGATGGCAATCTTCAAGAACGAGATCTTCTAGAGATGGCGCACCTTGAGCTTACACTTCATTTCTTGATGATGTCTTGAAGATAGCCCTAAGTAACTCCATCTTCTTCTTCTCCAAGACATTCTTGATCTTCTACTACTTCTTATTCTTCTTTTACATGATTCCAATAGGCACAAAGCCCTTGGACATTTCTTCTTCTCCTTTTTTCAACCTTGAAACCAACACATGGCCCAAGCGATCTCAGCTTACTCAATATGTTGAGCTTGTTGGGGAACCCCAAGAGGAAGGTATGATAAGTATAGCAACAAGTTTTCCCTCAGTTATGAAACAAAGGTTATTGAACCAGTAGGAGCAAGGAAACACCTCCAAGGTGTTGTTTCCAACTTGGAATCCTGCACAACACAACCACAGAACTTTGTCCCCAACTTACAGTGAGGTTGTCAATCTCACCGGTTTTGCTAAAAACAAAGGATTAAACGTATTGTGTGGAAGAGAGTAATTGCTTTGCAGAAAGTAAACAGAAAACAGTAAATAGCTTTGTAGATTAATGGTAAAAGCGTGTACCGGGGTCCATAGTTCTCTAGTGGGATTATCCTTAAGATAGATGACATGTTGGGTGAACAAATTACAGCGGGGTAATTGACAAACATCGAGAAAGCATACATGCATATACTAATATTCTTGACTCCTTTGAGATTTGATTGGGCATTACAACATTATACATAGACCGTAATCCAACTGCATCTATGACTAATAATCCACCTTTAGGGTATCATCCGAACCCCTCTAGTATTAAGTTGCAAGCAACAGATAATTGCATTAAGCAAAGTGTGTAAAGTAAACAATACGATTGTTCTATGAACAAAGGATTGTTGTTTTCTCCCTAGTAGCAACAGCACATCTAGTACCTTAGAGATTTCTGTCACTTCCCCAGATTACTAGAGGTATGAACCCACTATCGAGCATAAATACTCCCTCTTGGAGTTGCTAGCATCTACTTGGACAAGATAGCTACTAACAACGGAAAGCATGCAAGATCACAAATAACAAAGACATGATAGAATCAATAATCAATCTGAAATAGCATCTCAATATCCATCGGATCCCCACAAACACAACATGTAGGATTACAAATAGATGATCTTGATCATGAACTGAGCTCACAAGATCTAAACATGATAGCACAAAGGAGAAGAACCAACCATCTAGCTACTACATGGACCCGTAGTCTAGGGATGAACTACTCATGCATCACACCGGAGGCATGCATGGTCATGAAGAAGGCCTCCAGGGTGAATTCTCCCCTCTGGCAGGGTGCCGGGAAGAGCTTCAGATCCCTCTCGATCTAGGGATGGAGATGACGGCGGCTACAGACTCTTTCATGGAATTTTGATCAGGTACTTAGGGTTTCTGTATTGGAGGCTTCTTATAGGCGAGAGGGGAGGCCGAGGGGTGCCCGAGGCGGCTGCACCCCCCTAGGCGCGGGCCAGGCTTGGCCGCGCGACCAGGGGGTGTGGCCTCCTCGAGGCCCTTCTCCGTCCCTTCTTCTGGCTCCGTGTTCCCCTCGGTGAAATAGTTACTTTGGCTTTTATCCCATCCAATTCCGAGAATATTCATTTTCCGGCTTTCTTGGAACCAAAAATAGCAAAACAGGCAACTGGCACTTTGGCATCTTGTTAATAGGTTAGTTCCAGAAAATGTGTAAAGATACTCCAAAGTGTGTACAAAACATAAGAAAGTAGATATAAAACAAGCATGGAACATCAAAAATTATAGATACGCTTGCAACGTATCAATACCAATGGACAAAACCTACAAGTGAAACTCAATTCACACATTAGTCCATAGAATTATCATTAATTACCAAAACCACACATAGGGGCACACATGCACTTTCAACCTTCTTCTCTGAGTCTATCCGACGAAGGAATAGACCTTTCCTTATGGATAGCTTTTCCTCCACTTCGGAGATGGCAAGCTCCACAACCACTTCACAAGCTCCACGAAGGAGAAGCCCGGGTCTCTTCACAATCTTCCACGAAGAGGACACCACGACACCAACCTCCAAGCCAACTAGGATGTCAGCCTCCAAGAGTAACAAGGTCATGATCTCTCACTCGAACAAATCGTAATGGAGAGCTCAATACTTATGCAAGAATGCAAAGCAAGAACACCAAGGGTTTTCAAATCCCACCAAAGAAACAAGTGCTAGGGAGGAATTAGAGAGGAAGAACAATGGTGGAAATCAATCAGTGACTTCAAGATCTAGATCCAATGGGTTACCCTCACTTATAGGAGGAAGTGATTGGTGGGGATTGTAGATCTTGATCTCACCTTTCAAAGCCCTCAAAAAGATGCAAGAATCATAGGAGGGAAGGGAGAGGAAGAAAGCTCAAGAGGCCAATAATGGGGGTTAATTTTGATGCTCAAGAACAACTCAAAAACGTTGGGGAATAACCCCCTTATATAGGGGAAAGCAAATATTGTTGTTGGGAGGATTCCTGTGAGGACCCGGTCTAAAAGTTGGTCGAACCGGCCCCGGGACTGGGTAACTCGGTCCCTAGGCCGGTATACCGGCCTACATACCGGAATGGCTCTATATACCATCTTGGAATAGACTCGGTCACGAAAATCGGAAAATCCGATCAACGGGCCAGTCTACCGGCGCTGGCACCGGACCATCCGGTGTGGGAACCGGTCGGACTGGATCCACAACCGGGATGCAACAAACTTCACTACAAACGCAATAAGTTTTGCATCCGTACTTCGATTTCGATGATCTTGGGATTTTTTTGACAAGGACAACAAGCTCTACAAGATGGTGTAGAGAAACATCATAGTCCAACAAAGGAGGATAGGACCAAATGAAAAAAGGTATGAAGCTTCCCTAAAATAAGAACCGGTAAAACCTCCAAACTCGAAAATGCAATAGAAGATGCATACGAATTCCGTTTTTGATGAACTTGGGCTTGTTGAAGAGCTAGCAACAAGCTCAAGAACCTCACATGGAGAAGCAATGAAATAGGAAGATGCAAAGTATGCAAAGGATTGAGCTTCCTAAGACGATGTGATCAAGTTACCCAACCGAAAACCCCTCTAGATAGTGCGGCTATCTATCCTATAACTTGGTCTCCCAACAACAACCTTGAGAACGGTAAAAGGAAAACCTAGCAACGACATACATTTGCCTTGTGCATCCCGCTTGATCTTGATTACAACGCTTCAAGCTCCATCCAAGTCGGAATGCTTCACTCGATCATTGTTGCTTCGTGAAGACTCATAATTTGCTCCCCATACACCATTATGGGATAGATTCATTAAGGCAAGTCTTCACATGTCCATTATCACCAATATGGACGGCAAGCTTCAAGCAAATGATCTTCTCGAGATGCTTATCTTGAACTTGCCCTTCTCAAACTTTATGACTATCACCACTTGATGTCATCCTCTCATGGGCTATATGATATCTTTACTTTGCATGCCCATGAAAAGATACCTAACCAATATAGATAACACAAAGGCACATATATAATGGGTTAGTTCATGAAGCATAATTGACAATCTTACCATACTACAAGATCCATGTGGTACATTATTTATGCTTCATGTGTTGACCAAACTTGAATCTTGAAGGGTTCGCAGCATAGAAAACAAAAAATTCCTACGATGGGAACTATACGCCAAGATCTATCTACTAGATACAAGCAATGGGTGGATATACATCCATAGAGAACTTACCCTCGAAGACAACAAAGCTTTGTTAACGAGATGGAACTCGTGGATGATGTAGTCATACACTTGCCGATCTCAAGATTGTGATGAAGTCCAGAAGGTCCAGCCGGTCCAGCTCCAACACGTCCATCAGATCCAGCTCCAGCAAGTCCAGCACCACTAAGTCTAGCACCGCAAAGCAGAAGTGCATCCGTGATTGCACACACGTCCGGTACCCCGACAACCTCCATCCCTCGCTCCAACAAAGCAGCGGAAGAAGCAACTCCTTTCTAGATAAAGCCACCGGGAACATGTATCTCACTAATCAGAGACCATGGGGGGAAATACTACAGGGGGAGAGAGATACTTCACGAGGAGGTGTGTGTGTGAAGGTGTGAGAGGGGGCCTTTTATAGGAGGAGGGGGTACCCCCTCCATGGCCGACGCCATATGGAGGTGACCCCTCACCTCCCCCATTCATATGGTGGTAACTCCCTCCACATTAAAATGCCCTTCACATTCTCTTTTAAAGTCTCCACTTTAAATGCATTAAATTTCTCCAAATTTAATTCTCTCTCATTTAATAAAACCCTTTTATTAATTTTATTCAGAATTTGGTTAATTACTTTAATTAACAAACATTCACATAAAACCCCCTACAACATTTCAATATTACATGTAGAACCAATTTCACCCGAAACAGTTTTGGTGTCTATTGAAATAATTCCAGCGCTTTCTTAAATCTTTATCTGAAACATATTTGCTCCAAATGGTGTCGGTATCCCTTAAGTGTGTCACCCTACGGTTCGTGAATACTGTAGACATGATCGAGACCCCTCTCAGATCAATAATCAGAAGCAGGACCTGAAGATCCATACTGACTCCTACACAGTCAACGATGACTTCTGTGATCGTGAGAACCTTTAATGCTAGTAACTAAATCCCTTTGTCTCGTGATATATTATATGTCCGAGATTCTATCATCGGTATCTCCATACCTAGTTTGATCTCGTTACCGACATGTACTCTTTTCTCGTTCCCGTGATATAACATTCTAGTGAACTCATCACTTGCTTGCAAGCTAACCGATGTGATATCACTGAGAGTGCCCAGAGTATATCTATCCGTCATCGGGATGGAAAAATCCCACTCTTGATCCATGAGCCTCTACATAACACTTTCGTAGCACTGAACCCACCTTTATAATCACCCTTTCACGGTGTGACGTTTGATGTTATCAAGATACTCTTCCAGTGTTAGTGATTCACCTCATGTTCTAAGGACTAGTATTACTTTGTATGATGTTATAGCAATATAAACACAATGACTTTGATCGTAATGCTATACTTCGGATGAATGTTCATCACATCATTCCACTAATGTTGTGACCTCGTTATTAACAACGTCCAATGTCCATGATCAGGAAACCTTGATCATCTTGTTAATCAACGAGCTAGTTTATAAGAGAGGCATAACTAGGAACTTTCCTTTTGTTTATTAAACACACATGTATTAACGTTTCCAAATTAATACAATTATAGCATGCAAAATAAACATTTATCATAAATAAGGAATAAGATAAGAACCACTTTATTATTGCCTCTCGGGCATATTCCCTTCAGTCTCCCACTTGCACTGGAGTCAATAATCTAGTTTGAAAAACTTTGAGTATTGAACACCTATGGCTTTCTGGGGTTGCATATACGCGATTACTAATGGTTAACATAATCTACGGATCTAACAGTTTGAGGTCCCTATGTATTTGCATGCCTTTGCGTCTCTACGCATCACTCATTCTCAAATGAGATGGCATTGTATAAATTTGGTCCTTTGGTGAGACCTTTAGTTCGTTCGGGTGAAAATATGTTGATATTATTGTCATACAATATATCTTCGTAGTATTAGCCCACTTTGAACCACACCTAGTTTGATAACAAACTACTTAACACAAATGCCCTCCTTTCCTGCTATTATAGCAGTCATATACTTAGCCTTTTGTTGTAGTATCCGTCAAAATGTCTCAATTTTGGAACTCATCCAAATACATCATGGAACATCTTTTCCATTACATTGTGCCACCCATAGTCTAAATTCAGATAAATTTAATTTGTATCTTGTGACAAAACTAGTATCAATGTAACACTTTATAATGAACTACCTTTAACTATTTGTCACTTATACATGGTATATTCTTAGTTCTTCCAAAGATCATAAGAATATCTTTACTATCGTCCAATGATCATCTTATGAATCATTCTGGTATGTGCTCATAACATTTAGAGCATAGGACATATCTGGATATATACATATCACGGTATAATTGATCAAAATCTTCATGTGATTTTACTCACCAAGTGTTGAAACACTTGAATCTTGATACAATCCTTTCCATGCATCAAGAACCTTTCTTGTTGTTTCCATATTAAACTCATTCAATATCTCATATACGTATGTTTGGCATAACAATATTAGTGCCTCAACTATCCATATAGAAATTGATGCCTAATATTCGGGTTTTGCCCAAGTCTTTCATCGAAATCCTATTTTAATGAAATTCTTAACTTGTGTCAATAAAATATACAGCATTTCCAATCCACAATATGTACTCTGCATAATGTATTGGAAATTTTTCTCAGTGCTCCCACTTAATTTCTTGCAAATGCAAGCATCTTCATTGTCTCCGATGAAATTAAACTCCTTTAACATTTTCATCATGGTGAAGATTCCAACTCCGCTATGATCACTTCAACTATTGAAGTTTGCATGCCCTTTTAGCACCCTTTGAATTAACAAAACCCTTCGGATCGTGTCTTTTACACGTCCTAGGTAACCATTCTATTAGAAGAACATTATTTTGTTTGTTCAACTACCATACACCAAATTATATGTAGTGGTTGCTACATTAATCCGTCAAGACTAAATATCGCTATGAAAGATCAAATCTTGTCATAGTCAACTCCTTGTACATTGCCGTAAACTTCTTTCTGACATGTCGACTATTTCATAGATGTTAAAAATCCATGTCTATTTCTTTATTGATCCAAACATGACCGATAGGCTTCACGCCTTTCCGGAGAGTCTTCCAAGTTTAGAAACTTGATTTCTCGTGTATGGATACTATCACGGATTCTATGATTTCTAGTCATTTTATGGAGTCAGGGCCCATCATCGCTTCTTTGCATGCAGTCGGTTCATCATTGTCAAAACAATAACAACTTATGTTTCAAATCTTACTATTTGATTCTTACCGACCCACATGGTTCAATAGGAACTCTAATCTCCGAGATCACACCCTTTGTAATCATGGGAGCCATGAGCATTGTGGCCACCACCAGGACACTTTCCAGCACTGCGCTACTTAGCACATTTAGCTAAGGTTCAACAACCTTATCAAAGTTATATTGTCCTCCCACTTAACTTTTCGCAAAAAAATCCTTCTCAAGAAACTTTACGTTCCAAGCAACAAACTCTTTTGTCCTTGGTGTTATGGAGGAATTCCCAACAAATTCTTTTGGAATAACCTACAAACACGTGCTTATCCGACTTTGGTTGTAAACATTTTACTTATGCATAGCATACCAAAATTTAATAAAAGACAATTCGGGTTTTATCCCAAACCATAACTCATATGGTGTCATTTCAACGGATCACGGTGGTGCTATTTTTAGTGTAAAAGCGGTAGTCTCTAAAGCTTTAATCCTTAAAACATAATGGCAGTTTTATAAATGACACCTTTGATCTTACCATGTCAAACATGGTTTGATTTCATCTCTCGAACATACCATACTCCTGTGGTTTATCGGGAAGTGAAAATTCATGGAACAATTCCTGAAATCTTAGGTGTTTTGCTAAACCTGTAACTCAAATATGTTCCTTTATGATCAAATCATAAACTCTTTTATTTTCTTGTTACAATGATTTTTCACTTCATCTTGAAAGTCTTTGAACAATTTTCAAATGTTTCATACTTCTTCCTTATTAAGTAAATATATAGATATATTCACTCAAATTTCTGGAGAAAGCACATGAAGATAAAAGATCCATCGCATATGGCTACACATAATGGACTATATACATCAATATGTATAATATCCAATAAGTTAGTCATCTGTTCCTCTTTGGCCTATGGACAGAGTTTCAATTATCTCGAGGAAAGTTTCAAAAGCGTCAATTGATCAAAATCAAAAGACTCCAAAAATCCATCAACATGGATTTTCTTCATGTTTTCTTTCCAATATAATTTAAACAGCGATGTCACTTCATAAGTGGTCTTTCAATCATTTGTCTTACAACATTTTAGCAATAATGTTTATGGATGTAATTTCTCCAACTAGACTTGTAAAAGTTCATCCATTCTATATGTAATACGGTAATTATGTGAACAACCATTGTTCTCGTAATACCGGAACAAAATAACAATTATTAAAACAAATCTTGAAGGCTAGGTTTGACGTCAATGAAAAACACAATAACACTTTATTTGTTTTCGATGAACATCATCACTTATTCTCTTGCTAGTTACTTAGGCCATTGCAGTTCATGAATTGCATTGTCCTGTATGACACTTCATACCAAACAATTTGGTATCCAATACCTAAGAACCACATTGTTTAACAAGCAAGGAATACAGCCATAACAAGTATATCTTCTATATACCTAAGTTGGACATCTCCAACCTTTTATTTTATGCCAAACATTTTATAGATTCTCTTTCAGCAATTCCTTTTCTTTTAAAAGAATCTATCAACATCAACAGTGGTATCATTCACATGACACATAGTACAAAGTGTATATAGTCAAATACTAATACCTTTGGATTTGCACTTTGAAGTGGATCACCATCATCAAATGTTTGGTGTTCTTTCAAAAATCCATTCTTTAGTAATCTATTAGTGTAGTAAACATTTTACTTACATCTTCTATTCATCCTTATCATGACAACTTTCATGATCAAGCTACTATAGCCTATAAGGATGAATCGTGACTATAATATCAGTTCCCAAAACCTTTTTGGTATATTAGGACGCCTAGCATCTCCAACCTTCACAAATTCTCATACAATATGAGAACATGTATTTTCCTAAATTATATTGTATCATAATGCAACCAAAAACATTGTTTCAGATATCACAATATCTTCCACACATGATGGTTTCTGAAACAATTATTTCAGCTCCTAGATAACCTCGATATTAAAACAACTTTCGAATATCAAGAATCATGGAGGCAAACATGATACTTTAGATACTAACATTGGAATTCTTACTCTTGATTTAATACTACTTATTAAACTTCACGGAGTAATAGAGTTTGCTGAAAGTTTGCAATAGGACTTCTAAACTTTAAATTGACATTCAAAACAATACGATAGTTGTAAAGTAAATATCCAGAATTCTATAGTTCCATTATCTCAATTACAACTAAGCATGAGGTAGAAAACGAATGCCAATGACTACAAAAAACTATGCAAATTCACTTAGATTTAGTTTATGACAAATTTGGTTCGACTAATCCAAATTAGAAATGAACTTCCACTCAAAAACGACATCCCTCGTGCCTTTTTGGTGATTACATGAACAAAGTCCACTACACCAAGTCCGATCATCACATGAGTCGGTGTAGCTTCAAAGACGAGCATCTATATGGGCATGATACCAACTATATGACTCATGCTTAACCTTTTGGTCCGTGTTCCGAGGCCATGTATGTACATGCTAGGCTCACCAAGTAAGAACCTTAGTACTCGCGTGTGTAAAACTGTCTTACACCCGTTGTATGAAAGCGCAGATTCGAGTACACCCGATCATCACGTGATGTCTCGAAACACGATCCATATAACGGTGCATACTTAAGGAAGAACACATTTTATCTTGATATTTAAATGAGGGATCATCTTATAATGCTACTAAAATGCCAAACTAGCAATATAAGATGATCCCTCATTTAAATATCAAGATAAAATGTGTTCTTCCTTAAGTATGCACCGTTATATGGATCGTGTTTCGAGACATCACGTGATGATCGGGTCTACTAAAATGCCAAACTAGCAATATAAGATGCAAGCATCATATGCGTAAAGTGAAATGATATGGTCCATGTATTTGATCATTATCATGTGCATTGTGGTATCATCTCTATCATTCCTTTGTGTGTAAGGCCAAGGTCGATGGAACTTACACATTAAGTGTGTTGTAAGTGTATCAACTATACATCAACTTACAACATTACTATATCATGACACAAGCCCATCAACGATCTAAAGTAGACGCCTCTAATTTATCAATTGCAAGTTTCACGTGGTTTAGGGCTTTTGAAGATAGTACCATTCTTACCTACGAACATGGAACCACAACGATGATAACCAAATTATTAGCAACTTGTTGTAAATCAGATATTGACTATAGTAGGAGAGACAGACATGTAACTACCTCGCTGAATTATGCTCTTAGTTACATGCCTGGATGAACGAAAGTGGTTAAAATAGTACGGTGGGGCCCAGGGCCACTCACGGTAGACCTTTCGGCCGTCCTAACCACTTTTAGAACATCAGGACAAGAACGAGCGGCGTAATCGGCAGGCGAAGGGACCAACTACATACACAAATGAGTATGTATGCAAGCCACATACAACAGTCCTCAGAGCCATTCCATCTAAAAGAAATAGAAATATTGCAACGCCATACGGCAAGATTCAAATATACTAGATAGAGATAATAATTTAGGATTGCTCCCCATACAACAAACATCAGAGTATCAGGCGGAAGCGGAAAACAAGATCCGAGTACGGATAAGAAGCAAATCGGCATAAGATGCCACATAAATAAACACATCCCGCCCACAGATCTCACGGATCCCCATTCCCGGAATCTCTACACCGAGTGATCGTTGCCAACATCATCTGTCTCCTCCACCCAGTATCCATCTTGCGAGTACACATGTTCATCTGAATCAAACAATTTATCGTGTGAGACCCTAGGGGTACTCAGCAAGTCTTTATGCCACTAAAGGGGACACAACCTGGGGTGACGCAATTGCAGCAAAAGATAATAGCTAGCAATTCTATACATACTCGCTAACCATCCGCCTAACCAATGATAGACGGATGTCCGTGAATTAAGAACAACAGTTGTAACAGTATAATTAACAGATCCATCCTCCTCCTCGCTTACCAACGAGGAAGCGGACGAACAACCCCCATCATCCATTGGAAGTTTTATTAACCATTCCATGAGTATTGCACTATTTACTAGTCAAGTTCTTAGTCAAATTAAGAGCGGTACTTTAGTTATACTTGTCTATGATCGAGAAACTGTGCTCCAAGTCATCCATAACCGCAGACACGGCTTTCAGAAAGATTTACCCTGCAGGGGTGCATGAATAGCAACACACACTCGATCAACCTCAAAAAAACCAACTCAAAACCCAACGAGGCATTCACGACAAAGCAATCACAGGATTCAGTAATATTTCAGGGGGCCACCCCATTAAGCTACCCGCTACGAAGCTAGCTGACTCCAAGGCGGACTCAAGGTTTGTGTGGACGGCGCTAAACGACTGGGAACCCGAAAATGTGACTGGGCTTGTCGATACAGCGAAAACATGTCACGATCCAAAACAGTACAGGTGCCCCTCGCACAATCTTAAATAAAGAAGTAACATGGCATAAGTATAGGATAGTAATAAAACCCCAAACTAATTGTGGCCCCAAGAAATAAGAATGAATCAAGCTCTGGCTCAGGGGGGTCCATAAGGCCTCCCGGATGTGGATAGTGCGAATAGTCAAGGAATAGGAATCAAGTACTCGGGGTCCTACGGGACACAAGTGAGCATGAAAAACCAAATAGCAGATATTGCTCACCGGTGCCTCTTTCATTAGTTATCCCATTACTACACAGGTTAAGTTGTTTAGGTACCTCATTATCCATCAGACACTCACATACCCTACACATGCTATTCTACGACTCGCATGGCTCAAACAACTCCTGTAGTAATGGCTCATGGGATGGAGGAACAAGCTTTGGTGGGGCTTAAAAGTAAAGGCTATGCAGTACTTGGGATTCAATTTAATGCATTCGCGACTCAATGATGCAAGAATAAGATAGAGGCATTAGGTACTATATGTATGCAAGCATGAGGTAGTGCTTGCCTGGCAGCTCAGTTGAAGCGAGAGATGGATCTGGGTAGTACTCCTGTGATTCTTGGTAATTCTCCTGCTGGGCGTCTATTCGAAGAAGAACCAAACAAACAAGGGTCAAAATAAATAAAGTGCACAAACATATGAATTAAAATGCGACAAGCAAACAAGCGTGCCATGATGAATGATGCACAATTTACATGGCATTAAAGTAGCATGGCAAGGGTGAGGTGTGGTGCAAGAATAAAGCATTTTATTAATTATTTAGTCAAGTGTTATTGTCATAAACAGTTCTGATTTTAAACATGGCATGATGCATGCTGCAATTCAGAACAAGGAGTGCATAGTTAGAACAGGCTCGTCGCGCTGATCGATTTAGACATATTATTTGTCAAATTTGGAGTTGTAGAATTAAAGTTATTAATTTATTAAGAAAAGGGGATTTATTTGTAATTTTAATCATCTCGAAATTTTAAAGTGCTCATATAATATTTTGAATGGCATAATTGAATTCCTCACATTTTTCTGATTCAGAAACATATATCATTTGCATTATTTGGATTTATAATTTAAAAGTTATTTAAAATCTGATTTAAATTTGAATTTAAACAATTTTGAATTGGTTTTGTTTAAACAGATAATCGGAAAATACTTTTGTTACCCAGCCCTTCTCCAGCCCCAGACGCTGACGGTGGGGCCGGTCTGACTGGCGGCGCAGCGCGCGGAAGACTTCTTACACCGCGGGTTGGCCTAGCCGCTGCGATTGACAGGTGGGCCAGCGGACTGGGGCCCATGTGCCAGAGGCCGAACCCCGCAGCGGCTGACGGGTGGGGCGTGTTGGAGCGCGGGTTGAGCCGGCAAAAACACAGGTGTCTTTTTGTAAAGAGCACAGGGAGGCTGACCGGTGGGCTCGGTTGGGTCGCGGGTTTAGGAATCCAAAAGGCTGGGGGGTAGATTGCAAAACGTGCACGGCTACTGTTCTTCTTCTCCTCGATCTGACGACTGACGGCAAAAAAACACCGCGCGGCGCGGGACGGGGGACTCGAACCGGGGATGTGGGCGTGCGCGTGGAGGCGGTAACCACTGCGGCTTGTTGAGGGATGGTGACAGCAAGGTGGATGGGGGCTAGATATGCCGTCTGCGAGGCGCTGCGACAAGCGAACGCAGCGACCGCCAGCGCGCAGAGGGTGTTTGCTGTAAGGTCCGGCGCGGCTAGACGACGACGGCGAAGATGGGGTTGTCTAGGAGGTACAGGGGCTCACCGCGGGCTCGACGGAGGGCTCGGATCGAGGCGAGGAGCTGCGGAGCAGCGAGGTTGCAGACGACCCGGATCTAGGGTTTGCGGGGGAGCGGCGAGGGTACTGACGGTTCTGGTGCTCCTCCTCCTCGCTGGCATGTCCAGAGCGAAGCAGGGGATCCTCCTCGACCTCCTCGACCACCTCCACGTCAACCACGCCTGCTGGATCGAGGGGGCGGCGGCGCTACTGGCGGTGACCGGCGAGAGAGGGGTTGGCGTGGATGAAGAAGAAGGAGGGGAGAGGCTGGGGCTCTCGGGTGGATCTGGCAAAGCCAGGAGACGTGAGGAGAGGGACAAGGCGAGGAAAAAGAGAGGAGGATGCTGTGGGGTACGGGGTAGAGGTAAAGTGGCTTCAGCCACTTTTCCCTTCTCCCATGCACGTGCTCGAGCTGGGGCTCGAGTTGGGCAGGGCATGGCAAGTGGGCCAGGAAGAGGCAAGGCGGGGCAGGTTCGGGTGGGGCATGCCCGGCTGTGAGAGAGAAGAGAGAGGAGATGGGAGGCTCGGGTGAGCTAGGTTAGAAGGGAGTAGACGGCTAGGGTTGGGGCTAGCTTCGGCATGGGTTGGGGTAAGAGGGGCTGGTGGGACTTGCTGGCAGGGAGATGGAGAGGGCAACCTCGGCATGGGGTTTGCATGGGGTTGGGGTTTAGTTAGATGTTAGGGTTTGGAGAGAGGGCTAGAGTGAGAGATTAGAGAGAGGGTAGGTGTTAGGGTTTGGTTAGAGTCACCCTTGGTCATACATGGATGGAGGTGAGAAGGAGAGGAATGAGAGAACATGGTGGATGATTTTAACATGATTAACAACAAGCTCCATCAAGTGTGTGGTTATAACATGGAGGTAGGGATGGGAGAAAAAGGTGGCGAGGGAAAGGTCCCACATGTCCATACATGGGTGCATGCACTTGTGAGAGAAAAAGAGGAAGAAGGATTGATGCACATGGCCAAGATACAAGATCAAGGTGAAAAGGGGTTTATAGAAAAAGAGAGCTCAAGAAAATGATCCACTTAAAAATCAAATAATAACCAAAAGAGAAACACATGGTGGTGATAGTTGCATGGCCCATGCAAAGTATTAAATGCCATGTTTTACTTTGTGAAAACAATAATAATCACATGGCATTATTCTTATGCATTCCCAAGAAGTGGAATAAAGGCCAAGCAAAAGAAATTATAGATGAATCCATCCCAACCCACATGAGCTAGAGTAAATGCCAAAATAAGATAAAAGCCCATGGTTAATTAGGGTGGTGGAATTATAAGGTGGTGACAAAGAAAAATGGTGGAGTGGAATAAAAGATATGCCCCCAACTCAACTTGGGCATTAAACAATATAGCAATAACCAAATACAATATCAAGAGGCAAATACAATCAATAATGCATATGAGAGAAGAACCAAAGAAAAAGGGTTTTATATGATGCTCAAATGCAAGGTGGCATGATGACATGAGCATGATATAATTATGATGCAACAAATATCTGTAGGAAGTAGCCATTATATTACTAGACCAAGTAGCATTGCCATTGTTAGACAATTGGGATGCTACAAGACACCCGTCAGCCACTTATGCAAAACTAGTTGCATGTCAGTCGTGGAACCGGTCTCATGTGCGATGACATGTAAGGTTGGTCCGGGCCGCTTCATCCCACTATGCCACCAATATCCAAAGTACATATAAAAAGCAATAACATGATCATCACCGTCCACATACTCTTATGTGTTCTACCCGTGCAAAGCACCTACGCATAGATCAGGCTCTGATACCACTGAAGGGTTCGCAGCATAGAAAACAAAAAATTTCCTACGATGGGTACTATACGCCAAGATCTATCTACTAGATACAAGCAACGAGTGGATATATATCCATAGAGAACTTACCCTCGAAGACAACAAAGCTTTGTTAACGAGATGAAACTCGTGGATGATGTAGTCATACACTTGCCGATCTCAAGATCGTGATGAAGTCCGGCAGGTCCAGACGGTCCAGCTCCAACACGTCCATCAGATCCAACTCCAGCAAGTCCAGCACCACCAAGTCCAGCACCACAAAGCAGCGGTGCATCCGTGATCGCACACACGTCCGGTACCCCGACAACCTCTGTCCCTCGCTCTAGAAAAGCAGCAGAAGCCGCAACTCCTTTCCAGATAAAGCCACCGGGAACATGTATCTCGCTAATCCGAGACCATGGGGGAAAATACTAGAGGGGGGAGAGATCCTTCACGAGGAGGTGTGTGTGTGAAGGTGTGAGAGGGGGGCCTTTTATAGGAGGACGGGGATACCCCCTCCATGGCCGGCGACATATGGAGGTGACCCCTCACCTCCCCCATTCATGTGGTGGTAACTCCCTCCACATTAAAATGCCCCTTCACATTCTCTTTTAAAGTCTCCATGCATTAAATTTCTCCAAATTTAATGCTCACTCATTTAATAAAACCCTTTTATTAATTTTATTCAGAATTTTGTTAATTACTTTAATTAACAAACCTTCACATAAAACCCCCTGCAACATTTCAATATTACATGCAGAAACAATTTCAGCAATTTCACCCGAAACAGTTTTGGTGTCTATTGAAATAATTCTAGCGCTTTCTTAAATATTTATCTGAAACATATTTGCTCCAAATGGTGTCGGTATCCCTTAAGTGTGTCACCCTACGGTTCGTGAATAATGGAGACATGATCGAGACCCCTCTCAGATCAATAACCAGAAGCGGGACCTGGAGATCCATACTGACTCCTACACATTCAACGATGACTTCTGTGATCATGAGAACCTTTAACGCTAGTAACTAATCCCTTTGTCTCGCGATATATTACATGTCCGAGATTCGATCATCGGTATCTCCATACCTAGTTTGATCTCGTTACCGACATGTACTTTTTTCTCATTCCCGTGATATAACATTCTAGTGATCTCATCACTTGCTTACAAGCTAACCAATGTGATATCACCGAGAGGGCCCAGAGTATATATATCCGTCATCGGGGTGGAAAAATTCCATTCTTGATCCATGAGCCTCTACATAACACTTTCGCAGCACTGCACCCACCTTTATAATCACCCTTTCATGGTGTGACGTTTGATGTTATCAAGATACTCTTTCAGTGTTAGTGATTGACATGATCTCATGGTCTAAGGACTAGGATTACTTCGTATGATGTTATAGCAATATAAACACAATGACTTTGATCGTAATGCTATACTTCGGATAAATGTTCATCACATCATTCCACTAATGTTGTGACCTCATTATTAACAACATCCAATGTCCATGATTAGGAAACCTTGATCATCTTATTAATCAACGAGCTAGTTTATAAGAGAGGCATAACTAGGAACTTTCCTTTTGTTTATTAAACACACATGTATTAACGTTTCCAAATTAATACAATTATAGCATGCAAAATAAACATTTATCATAAACAAGGAATAAGATAACAACCACTTTATTATTGCCTCTCGGGCATATTCCCTTCAAATCTAATCTTCAATCTTTGTATTGGTCAACCATGTATCTTCGCATGCTCCATCTCAAATAGTGGTAACTCTTGCAGCTTGATCAGTAAAAGGACCTTGTACATGTTGGCGACATGGTCATCATCAACACCGAGTGCAGCAAAAGTGAGTGGCATAGCATACGTACTAACGACGAAGCGGCGATCACCTGCCACATCTCTCGCAGAAATGAACACGAGTGGACACTTTACATGCGAACGAGCAAGCAGCTGCTCATCCTTGTGCGTCGTAGTATCAGTGTCAGCACAGTCAGATTTATCAAGCATCGCCGACATGGAGACCAACACATGGGATCCTCTGGATTCCACAATATCAAGCATGACATGCTTGAGCACGGCCGCTGGCGCATCGGGAATTGGGTCGGGGCTCACCACAGATATGGTCGTTGGATGCGCCATGATGAGGTTGTACTCAAGCTTCGCTGATGACGCTGGTTTGTTAGTCTCTAGAGTCGGCGCTCTAGGACCGAGCGTGATGTCTACGCTTGAAAAAGCCGTCAACGCAGTGTCTGTCACAACATGGGCGAGTGTTGGCATGGCCACTGGTTGGGCCATAGGATAGACGCAGCTGTCGCGTGCCCTGCAAGCCGTGGTTGGCCACTGGTTGGGCCATAGGATAGACACAGCTATCGTGTTCCCTGCAGTCCGTGGTCACATCCGCCTCACCAATCACCATGGAGGCCACCATGGAAGCAGCCAGAGCACCCGAGTTGCCGCCTGGACATAAGGATGAACAGGTGGTGGGCGATGTGTGCTCGAAGTTGCCATCGCGCACCACACATGTAGTGAGGATTGCCGCGGATGCTCGAGAATTTGAGGCCGCCATCGCTAGTGTTGTGGTAGATGGTATTCTGTCACGGAAAGCAGCATGATGCTTCGCCATCTTCTCCGCCCACACAGGGTCACGCCTCACCCTATCTTCAGCCAACTGGATGTGATGCCTTAGGCGCCTTGTCCTCCCATCGACTGACTCATCAAACGCTGAATCACGAGTTGGGAATATGGAGGAGAAGTCGCCGAAGGCGAGCGCTGACACCAACGATGTGACGACACAACTTGGGTATTGCGTCGAACAGGTGGCGGGAGTCGTAGCAGCAAGGTCGACGACGTGCGATGCGGCCATGTTGGGGTCGTTGCCGAGGGCGGTAAAGACCGGGGGCTTGACGGAGGTGTTGACGGTGGTCGCCGCCGGCATGAGAGCTTGTCCTATCTCCCTGATCTTACGGAGGAGGCGTTGCTTCGAGGCATCGGTGTTGGCACGCATGCCCTCGATGGTCGGCTGCAACGAAAGCTTGATGACCGTCTCCATGGACGACTCGACCGCCGCATGCACAGCCGCCTCCATGGAGGAGGAAAGCTGGGCTTTCCAATCCATGGATTTGATGGTGAAGGTGGTGGAGATGGGAATTTTGCCTAGCTCCAACTTGGGAATTGTGGGGGGAATTTGTGTTGGATTTTTGTGTGGATTTTGTGTTGAGGAATCGACCGGCTCTGAATACCAAATGTTAAGAGCACGCTAGTCCAATGATCTTTTTCTCACCAATTCAGAGTACAGAGCAGAGATTCAGAGAATTCTAGCCATTACAGGAAGAGGAACAGGGAAAGAAGAGAGAAGACATAAGCAGAGGAGGCCGAAGCCGTCCCGTTCCGAGCCCAGTTGTTTGTGGTTGTTTCCTTCGTATACGTAGTTGTTGCATTGCGTAGCTTCAGAGTATCCCAAAGGGAATATAAGTAGCCCGCGGTCCAGCCCATGGCAATACTAGGAAGGGTGGCTAACATTATATATTTTTTTAAATCAAACTATGTGAAGTTTGATCAAGTATTTAGAAAAAAAATTATAATATAAAATCCTTTAATACACCATGAAACATATTTACACATGGTATCTATATAATATCATAGTTTTTGATAATTTTTTCTAAAAGTTTAGTCAAACTTTCCATAGCTTGACTTTTTTAAAAGAAAACATTAATCTTTAGAACGGAGGTTGTACGGACTAGGTAGTGGATATCGATGAGGACGAAGGGTTCCCATTTAAGAAAGACGAGGACGGGGTAGGTCTGGATCACCAGCGGCTATTACTATCCCCATTTGCTGGCGCGCAAGTGCCGCAAAAACCAGGAGAGGACAAGCACACATAGTCCACTGCACACTCAATCCAAATCTAGGCTATGAATATGGGTCGGACAGATACAAACATCCTCAACATCTACAGCTCAACTTTTAACCTCGTGTCCTCGTGCCATCTCAACTGCTGGTTGAGTCGTTGGCTTTCTGGTTGACCAGGCTTTGTGAGACCCTTGAAAAACTCATTTGCAGGTTTGGCGCGTTCATGTTCTCGATGAACACCCTGGCAGGCTCCATTTGTGTTCTTCGGCTCGGGCAGCTTTCAGTAATACTTTTCTCTTGTGTGCTTCTAGGCTATAGAGTCGACTCTGATCTTCAGAGCATAAGCTTATTATACCTTGATTCAGTTCTTAATATATTATTAGCTCTTTCGTTAAAAAAAGACACAAACACGGGCGCAGTCCATTTGCCATGCCCCGTTGGACCTCTATACGCGAGGATGGTTTCAGACGGCTTCAGAACAGAGCACTGTTGGAGTTGCCCAAAGAGGGGCGTAGGAAACACCCAGAAGGCCATTTTCCCGATAGCGCTAGGCCATGAACGGGCAACGATTTTATCAGTCAAATATTTTCGGCAGACCGGGGACGACAGGAACCAGGTACATGATCTGACAAGTATACAAACATAGCATACTATAAAAATATCACCGCCTGATTGTAACAGACCGGAGCTAGTGTTTCTCACAATTTACATGGCCAACAAAGGCTGAACGGCTGCTCAACATCCAAGTGAACATTGTGTACATGGTGTAGTTCAGTAAAAATCAAAGAATTTACTTGTGAGCAACATGAGGGGGTCCGGTATTACAAGGGGATCAGGCAACGAAGAATATGAAGATCATGAGGAAGACCATCAGCACGAAGAATATTTTCATCATCAGCCACCGGTTCGACGAAATGCTGTTCAGGTACTTCAGGAGCTGACCCTGTGCTCCCTCGACGTTTGCTACTGTCTCCTCCATGTTCTCGTCGATTCTGTCATACATACAACAGAAAATACAGCTAAGCAAAAACTGTAACCCAACAGAAAAAATCAAGAAAAGATGAGCATGAAGAAAGTATTGGTGCAGAAAACCTAATCTCGTATAATCCATCTGAACTGATTTTCTCATGAATAATTAAGAATATTTAACCCTGGTATCACAGGCTTAAATAATACTTTCACTAAAATGTCAAGAAAAAGAATCTTGTTCTCCGGTAGATGAAAGACTGAAATAATCAATTAAGATCGGGAAACATCCATGACAGTGCCTAAACAACCACCCTTGCCAAATATAACTTCTGATCCAAATTAGTTGTCACAGGTTCACTGAACCTAGACGGATTTTAGGCAACATTTTGCCTAAATCCGAGACAATTAATTTGGATCAGAGGGAGTACCATTAACCTTCTGATCTAAAGATAACTCAAGCGACACCATTATGCAAAACTAAGATCCATCGCTATTTTTCAGAAAATCCCATATAATGGGGATACTCTAGGACTCTAGATTGTGATCAGGTACACAGCTTGAAATTCTTCAGAAGGTATACATATGACTTGGGTCTAACATTGGCTACTCCTGCGAATAGATGAAACAAACTTAAATAGCAGAAAGTTCACCTGATTGCTAGCTCTCCCTGCTGAGACACCATGGTTGCCAGCTGTGTAAAGATGTTGCTCAGCTCATGTATGGTTGATTCCACATTTTGAAGAGCCTCAGCTCTGCTCTGCATGTAACTGTCCTGCTGTACAGCCAACTGCTGTTGCTGCATGAAAGCAGGAGTTGATGATGATGATGCTCCATGATCTCCATTGGTTTTCTTTCTGGTGAACAGAAGCAGAAAATTAAAAACAGAACTCCAGAAGCACACTGTCAAATACTTGCAAAGCTTTATATGGTTAAACGACAAATCAGGAAGAGTCAGTCCAATTCAATCCCATTAGTCCGTTAAAGCAGATCATATCTGCACTTGTCTACATGTTAGTTTCTCATTCCCCTGATAACAGACAGTCTGATTTTGATTCCATTAGTCTGTTAAGCAGATCATATTTGCACTTGTCTACATGTTAGTTTCTCATTCACTTGATAACAGACAGTTATATAAGCCTTGGCCTTTTGTATTTCTCATCAAGCAATGGAATAAGAATTCTCGTGCTCGATTACCCCTACCTGACTTCCCCTTAGGCACCTTTCAGACAATGTGATATCAGCCCATAACGGCACCTAGACAGCAGGGTTCAAGGCCTCGACCCCATATTGTCCATAGCTATTAATAACGGTATAACCTTCATGGTACTAATGGCTCTATCACAGGCGGGGAAATGTTTATCAAAGCAAGTTTCAGCAGCCACCATCTTTTGGGTTTGCAAATCTCTGTCTAACTGTCTATATCATTTTATCACAACAATCAGACATCTGACAATAAGTATAAAATATTTAATGGTTTTGCAGTGTGATCTCCAACTAGCATATAGCATGCAAAGGCCTAAACTAAGCGGGTGTGCATACTTGCTCAAAATTGAAGTACACTAATAAAATGTAACACTTGCAATCTTACCTCTGAAACAAAGGCGTAGTCGCAGAGTCACTGGCCCATGGTGCTGGAGGCACAGAGTCGGATGCCTCCCTGGTGACAAGTGGGCGCTGACGCATGAATGGATTTGATGCATCCTTCGCAGCTGAGGAGGAGAACATTTGCCTTCTATTTTCATGAACCTTCAAGTTCTGCAAATTCAGGGGAAAACAAGCTTAGTATGCCATTTATAATGAAGACACTATCTACAGAACACGGAAATGGGAGACAACATATTTGAATACTGAAATTGCTATTTTTATCTGACCTCTGTCCGCATAGTAAGAACTTCTTTGAACTCTTTCGTGGCACTCATCAGGCGATTTTTTAGGTTGTCCACAACAGTAGTGGAATGATTTGTTGTATCCATGGAAAGATTACCACTCTCATTCTGTGAATTGCAGAGAACTTGTAGGTCCATAACAGCATTGTTCAAAGCACCGATATCCTTCTTAACAACTGAAGTCAACTCTTGTATCTCTAAGGTTGGGTCATCAAAAACGGATGTCCTCTTTGCCACTGTAAATAATCATGTTGTGAAATCAGCATCAATCCATACTTTCCATTGCAAAAATAACACATTAATACAAAATGGTGCAAATAAGTAGCAACCATATTAAATCCACACTTCACTCCAAAAAAGGCAAAAGCATTAGCGCTAAAGGGATGCATCCTCCTATGAAGTGACAACATGAAAGAGCCAACCAGTGGGACCAAACTGCACAGCATTTGAGAGATATGCAGACATTTCATAAACCATACAGAGATCAAGGTACCGTTTTACACTCAATAACATAGCACTCGTATTGCCACATCAGTAATGCACATAATACCGAGGCTGAAAAGAATGTTCATCTAACTTCCTTCAGTACAAGGTAGTAATGACTTAAGAACCGCTCATCTAACAAGTAGCAACTATCAGACCTAGCAGTAATACACAAAAGTGGCACGACATGAGGCAAATGCAGTCAATGATACCATCACAAGTGCAGAGCATCATCCATCCTGGTAACAACAAAACAAACTACACACAAATGATCTCCAGTAAGTCCTAAGCACTAGAAGATTGATAAAAACATTAAGCAGCCAAGCCAAATATCATACAATATAGGGGTATATGTCTTGCTCATATGGTAAATGTAAACACGTTAACTACTCGCAATCATCCGCAAGACCACAACTACAACGCAAAGTACCAGATCGTCATCCATACATGTTGGCATCTCCCATGGTGCAAACGAACCGAGCATGAGCTCCTCAGTCTACACAACGCTCATACCGAGATCCCAACCCAACAGCTCAGAAAGGGAGCTACCAATTCAACTGATCGGTGACAACGCAAGCACGAACGGACAACTATGGTAAATGGAAATGGAACGATGGGGGAGTTATGTAGGTGGGTAGGTAGGTATACATTTGGCGAGACGCGTGAGCTTCTGGGAGGTCTGGTGGATCTCGAGCCCGATCTTTGACACGAGTGCACCGACGCAGCAGAGCACGGGTCGTCCAGGGCGAGCATGGTAAAGGGATGCCAAATATCATTAAGAACTGGAAGATCGATAAAAACATTAAGCAGCTAGGCCAAATATCATACAATATAAAAGTTTATGTCTCAGCTCGTATGGCAACTGTTAACACGTTAGCTACTGGCAATCATCGACAAGACCGCAACTACAACGCAAAGTAGTCCTCCATACATGTTACTATGCTAGCGTCTTCCTATGCTCTGCAGTCTACACAACGCGCGTACCGAGATCCCAACCCAAACGCTCGAAAGGGTAAACTACCAATTCGACTAACCGGTGGCGACGCAAGCACGAATGGAGTATGGTAAATGGAACGAGAGGGGGTTAGTTAGGTATACATTTGGCGAGGCGGGCGAGCTTCTGGGAAGTCTGGTGGATCCCGAGCCCGATCTTGGACGCGCGGTGGTTGAACTCGGAGTGCGCGGACGCGGCGGAGCGCGAGTCGTCGAGGGGGCCGCCGCTGCCGCTAGCCGACGCGGCGGCGGGGTAAGGGGCATCGTGGCGGCGCACGCTCTCGACGGCGGAGCGGAACTCGTTGGTGCGGTCCCGGAACGACGCCGGCGCGGACCGCGACGGGTGCATGGCTGCCGCCGCCGGATCTGGATCTGGGTCGCCGCGTCGGTTTGGGTCGGCCGGTGGGTGGGGATTGATGGGTTTGGCCACGGTACTGGAGGAGGGGATGGAGAGGAGCACGCGATGGGGGAGACGCGGTGGAGGTGAGGGGAACGAGATTTGGTGGGAAGGAACGGGGAATCAATCGAGCTGGGAATCGGGGAGGATCGGTGATTTTCCCCTTTTCTGACGAGGCGAAGAGAGAAGTGAGATCGCCCGCCGAGCCGGAACGCGACGGCTGCCTGCCACAGACCACAGTAGTAAGCGTGACGCGCCTTTCGTCTGGTCACGAAGCGACGGTTCGGATTGGTTCGCGCTGGAAGCTGCTGCGGCATCCATGGTTGTCGCCAACCTGGTGACGCGTTACCTACACAGGTCGAGTCTGCACCACTCAGTAAAAAAAAAATGAACATGGAAGGGACCCGAAGGCCCTAGCATTAATAAACAAAATTGTTACAATACTGCAGGAAGGACCTGAAAGAAAAAGGAATTACAACCATGTCCCTCTGATTTGCAGAAAGGACCCCAAAACATAAACCAAAACGCAATCGGGTCCTCAAGCAAATCCCGACCTCGCCAGCGATGCTATTGCCAGTTGGCACCATCGCCGGCGTGTCCTCGTCGTTGATGGGCAAGGTGAAGAGGGCCTCCCGCTGGAGGTTGAAGGAGGGGGCGTTGAACGATTCTGGCAAATCATTTTGAAGCCAGAGAAGCAGTCGAGCCACCCAGGTAGCTTGCTGGAGAGGATTTTTTAGGAGCATCTTGAATCCATTAGCATGGGAGGTTGTCACAGTAGCTGAAGAAGAAACTTGAGCGCTCATGCCAGTACAGAGGAGATCCTGGTAGCAAAGAACCGTAGGAACTCTTTTCCCCAACTATAGATCAAGCCCACTGCAAATCTTCACTTGGCCTGCAACTTCTTCCTCGTCACCATGACGAACAAGAAGAGCAGAGGCCGCGCTCTAATCTCCACTAGCATATCTGTAGAACGCGAGTTTATTAGCCGGGATTCCGGGGCCCTCCACCACCTCTGCCTCCGGCTCCGACCACCAGAGCACCACAGAGACGACGACGAACACCGACAACCACTAGATGAGACTTGCACCATCCGGGCGCTCACCCCAGATGAGTATGAAGCTCAGACGCCATGACGACAACCCTAATCTAAGTCCTACTCCACTATTTACACGGGATGCCCGACCACCTAGACCATCTCCTCGCCAGCAAGCAGCACCGCTGGAGAAAGAGGAGGTCAAGGGAGGCGAAGGAGAACTGGGTTGACTCTCAAAGAGGCGAGAGAGGGGGCGAACGAGATGTTCCTTAGTAAATTGAAAAAACCTACCACAATTCAGGAATTGTGCTCAAAGACCTGATACATTGCAAATGTATCTATAATTTTTGATGTTCCATGCTTGGTTTTATCCACTTTCTTGTGTTTTGTCCACACTTTGGAGTACTTTTCATATGATTTCTTGGACTAACCTATTAACAAGAGCCGCAGTGCCAGTTGCCTGTTTTCTGCTGTTTTTGGTTCCAGGAAAGTCAGAAAATGAATATTCTCATAATTGGATGGGACAAAAGCCAAAGTGCCTATTTTTTCGGAAGTTATCAGATGCCAGAATACGAGACGGAGAGGGGCCAGGGGCCAGCCACACTGTTGGGGATATACTTTCCGGGTATCCTCATAGTTCCTCACTGACCAGGGTGGCCCACTTCGGGTTAGAGCTTTGCTTCACGGGTGGCCCAGTCAGGGAGAAAGACGGAGTCCAATCCAGCTACGGGAAGGCCCAGAAGACTTACCGACTTAGGCCCATAATGTTACTTGTAGTTCAAGATGTACTCTGTAGCCGACTCTTAGTCGTAGCCGGATAGACCTCTCCTGTAAACCCTAGGCCGGATATCTATATAAGCCGTCCTAGGGAGAGCCTTTAGGGCAACACCTCAATAGTCTACAATCTCAACTCGCACAGGCGAAACCCTTGTAACCCATATTCCGGCTCTGCCGTATTACTGGATTGCTAGCAGGAGTAGGATCCGTCCAAAGCCGGCGGATTCGAACCTGGGTAAACTTGTGTGCTCACCATCCCAGAATATCGTACGTCTCACACCCCTCTCTTCCGCACGCCTCGAGGACCCCCTCATGGCGTACTTGTCCTCAATCCGACAACAGTTGGCGCCCACCGTGGGGCAAGTGAGCTTCGGATCTGCGTTCGGAGCGGAATCTGCAAGAATTGGAATCGGCGAGACTATCGTCGTCGGTCGCATCCTCTACGTCAGCGACATCCCTCTCATCGTTCTCGACGAGACCTGGATTCCGGCTAGGGAGGCTGTGACTACCTACACAATCATGTCTTTTGGCGAGATCGATGTTTTCATCGGTTTCGCTGAACCTGCCCAACCCACCCCAGCGGTGATGATAGAGGCAGAAGAATCTTCTGGGTCCCCTTTATCCGCGGAGACGACAGAGTTCCGGATCTCAGAAAACCCTAATCCCACCTAGCCCGCACCAGTTGCGGAGATAGTGGAGAAATCTGAGCCTGAAGAAAACCTAGCGGTCCAAGTCGAATCTGGAGTGGATCTCCCTGGAGAAGCCGGATCCCAAATCGACCCACCCGTGGAAGTCGAAATTCAGGAGGAGCATAACAACGGCACTGATTCCGGCTCTGACGACGCCGAGACAAACAGGCCTTTCCTGAGGTACACACTAAGACGTATGATACTGCAAGGCGAAAGCGCAGATGCAATCCTCGAGACCATCAAAAGTTTCGACATGGCTGATCGCGAAAGCCGCAGGTACCTCAGGAAGCACGCGTCGCACTTCGTCGAATACATGGGATCCGGATCTGGCTCTGCCGATGCTGGAGAAAACACTGACTCTGTGCTGGAGGCAATTGGAACAAATGTCGACATTCCCGCATCCTCGGATGAATCGTCAGCAGATTTCCGAAAGTTCTCCGCGGAATATGAAGAGGAGTATAACTCCAAAACTGAAGAAGAAGAAGGAGAAGCCATGGATGAAGGATTCGGGGAACACTCTCCCAAAGCGCAGGATGACATGGACGTCGGAGATAATCCCAAAGTCCATATGTCCGAAAGTACCGATCAGATCTTGACTCCGGGAAACGAACTCAAAACCGTCTTTGCTACTGGCGCTGCCAAGAAGGCAAAGAAGAAGAACAAGAAGAACAAAACCCCGGCAAAAGACCCTCTGATAGAGGAGGTGATTGTCGAGGAATACGAGGAAGACTCAGATGGAGCACTTATCCCAGAAGAGACGAAAAAAGAAGAATCGATGGATGGACACGTGATCACCGAAGGTGCGCGTAAACTCGTCGATGCTGCACTAACCACACCTATCCCTACAGCCGCAGAACTTACTGCTGAAGAGCTGGACGAAAGGGCCCAAGCCCTAGAAGCGCGTCGTCAACAACTCCTCGATGAAGCCAAAAACATCAAGGTGGAGAAGAAACGCATGGCAACTAAGGACTACATGTCTCGGTTGCATCAGAAGACACGGAAGCATCACACCGATGACGACCAATTCCCACATGTCCGTGTCGTCCTTTTTGGAGATGAGATGGGGAAGCCGTGGAAAGATAGCAAAGGAGATTGGGTATACCCAACCCCAGTACAGAAAGATAGCAAAAGAGATGATACCGCGGGATACAAAGCTAAGCGGAAGAAGGGAAAGAAAAATCCCGAAAAGGACAAAGAGACCAAGGAAGATTCCGGCATGGAGGAGGCTGATGCTTCAAATCCCAAGCCGGAAGGGAAGAAGACTTTCCCACCATGAAGGACGCTTACGTCACTTTCCTCGGATCTCAACCAACGAAGGTCAAGAAAGCAGTTCTCCACGAGCTCAATGCAACAGTTCCGGTTGTCCCTCAATATCTGGACTGGTCGGAAGTGGCAATCACATTTGACCGCGCTGATCATCCTCCTAAGTTGCACAGGCGAGGAAAATACGCCTTAATCGTCAACCCACTTATTGACGGTTATGGTTTCTCCAAGACCCTCATGGACGGTGGTAGCAGCATCAATATTCTCTATGTCGAAACGCTACGCCGGATGAAGATCTCGGAGACCCAGCTGAACCATAGCTCTGTGATCTTTCACGGAGTTGTCCCAGGAAGACAAGCTAATTCCCTGGGAGAGATTACTTTGGATGTTACCTTTGGAACTCCAAAGAATTATCGGACGGAGGCACTTTCCTTCGAAGTGGTCCCGTTCAAGAGCGCATACCACGCTATATTCGGACGTCCGGCTTACTAGACTTTTATGGCTCGTCTGTGTTACATTTATAATATGATGAAAATTCCAGGTCCCAACGGCGTGATCACCATCAGGGGAGATCCGAAGAAAGCGCGAGAGTGCGAGGATGGAAATGTCGCCTTTGTCGAAGTCGTGCTGCACGCCCAGGAGTACCAGGAGATCAAGAAGAGCATAGATCCGTCCGAGATGCCCGCAAAGAAGAAGGAGGTGACAAAGCCAAATCCGGAGTTCAAGGTATCAGAAGAGACGAAGAAAGCACCGTTGAAGGATGATGACCCCTCCAAGGCGACCTAGATAGGCGTAGGCCTAGGTAGCGCATAGGAAAGCGCACTCGTCAAGTTCCTACAAGCAAATCAAGATATCTTCGCATGGAAGCCATCTGACATGACCGGAGTACCTAGGGAACTTGCCGAGCACTCTCTAAATGTAAACCCGAACGCTAAACCCGTCAAACAGTCCTTACAGCGGTTTGGTGATGAAAAGCGTAAGGCAATAGCTAAGGAACTAGCACGGCTCGAGTTAGCCGGATTCATAGAAGAGGTCATCCACACTAAGTGGTCGGCAAATCCTGTAATGGTCCCTAAAAAGGATACCACTGATTTAAGGACGTGTGTTGATTATACTACCTTGAACAAGGCTTGTCCAAAAGATCCTTTCGCTCTGCCTAGAATTGATCAAGTTATCGATTCTACGGCAGGCTCGGAACTCCTCTGTTTTCTCGACGCATATTCCGGTTATCACCAAATCCGGATGAAGGAATCTAACAAAGTCAAAACTTCATTCATAACCCCCTTAGGAACCTTCTGTTCTGTTACGATGCCCTTTGGGCTGAAGAACGCAGGAGCTACATACCAACGCACGATGCAGCGTTGCCTCCACGACCAACTCGGACGCAATGTACATGCATACGTGGATGATATCGCGGTGATGTTCAAAAAGAAGGAAACACTGATTTCCGACTTGGAGGAGACGTTCGCCAATCTACGAAAATACAACATCATGCTTAACCCGAAGAAATGCTTCTTTGGAATACCAGCCGGAAAATTGTTAGGTTTCATCGTATCTCAAAGAGGCATAGAGGTGAACCGAGACAAAATCAAGGCTATACTCAATATTTCCAGGCCAACTCGCCTGAAGGACGTACAAAGATTAACTGGTTGTATCGCTGCGGTGAGTTGATTTGTAAGCCGGCTTGGTGAAAGAGCCACACCATTATACAAACTCCTGAAAAAGACCAAGGATTTTGTTTGGACTGACGAAGCTGAAGCTGCACTACAAGATCTCAAGAGAGTACTCTCATCTGCTCCTATCCTTGCAGCGCCGGAACCTAAGGAATCGATGCTGCTCTACCTTGCTACGACAAATAAGGTCGTTAGTATCGTCATGGTGGTGGAGAGACGAGAGGAAAATCAGGAACACCTGGTGCAGCGTCCGACTTACTTTGTCAGCGAGGTCTTGGTAGAATAAAAACAGCGGTATCCGCACTATCAAAAGTTGGCTTACGGTGTTTTTCTAGTATCTCCTAAGTTACGACACTACTTTCAGGAGCATCCAATTACCGTGGTGAGCACAGCTCCCATGAGAGATATAATCAACAACATGTTGGGTCTGCAGCATAGAAAACAATTTTTTTCCTATGGTGTGAACTACACGCCAAGATCTATCTACTAGGTACAAAGTAACCGGTGGATATACATCCAACGAGAACTTACCCTCATAGACAACGAGCTTTGTTAACGAGTAGGAACTCGTGGTTGATGTAGTCGTACACTTGCCGATCTCAAGATTGTGAGGAAGTCCGAGCGCCGCAACTCAGCAGCGCATCCGCACTCGCACACACGTTCAAGCCACCGGACAACCTCCACCTCCTCACTCCAGCGATCCAGCAGAAGCAGCAACCCCTTCCAGACAAAATGCCACCAGGAACATGTATCTCGCTAATCCGAGACCATGGGGGAATAATTCTAGAGGGGGAGAGAGATCCTTCACAAGGAGGTGTGAGGATGAAAGAGGGAATGGGTGGCCTTTTATAGGAGGAGGGGGTGCCCCCTCTCTCCATGCCCAACGCATGGGGGGGGTGACCCCTCACCTCCCCCATTCATGTGGTGGTAACCCCTCCACATTAAAATGCCTCTTCACATTCTTTTTTAAAGTCTCCACTTTAAATGCATTAAATTTCTCCAAATTTAATGCTCTCTCATTTAATAAAACTCTTTTTATTAAATTTATTCAAATTTTGTTAATTACTTTAATTAACAAACATTCACATATAGCCCCTTGCAATATTTCAATATCACATGCAGAACCACCTTCTGCAATTGCACCCGAAACAATTTCCGGTTTCTATTGAAACAATTCCTGCGCTTTGCAATTCTTTCGTCTGAAACATATGTGCTCCAAAATGGTGTCCGGTACCTCTTAAGTGTGCCACCCTACGGTTCGCGAATAATGCAGACATGATCGAGACCCTTCTCCGATCAATAATCAGCAGCGGGACGTGGAGATCCGTACTGACTCCTACACATTCAACGATGACTTCTGTGATCGTGAGAACCTTTAACGCTTGTAAGTAAATCCCTTTGTCTCTCGATATATTACATGTCCGAGATTCGATCATCGGTATCTCCATACCTAGTTTGATCTCGTTAGCGACATGCACTCTTTTCTCGTTCCCGTGATATAACATTCTAGTGATCATATCACTTGCTTGCAAGCTATTTCAATGTGATATCACCGAGAGGGCCCAGAGTATATCTATCCGTCATCTGGATTGACAAATTCCACTCTTGATCCTTGAGCCTCAACATAACACCTTCGTAGTACTGAACCCATCTTTATAGTCACCCTGTTACGGTGTGACGTTTGATGTTATCAAGATACTCTTCCGGTGTTAGCAATTAACATGATCTCATGGTCTAAGGATAAAGATTACTTCGTATGATGTTATAGCAATATAAACATAATGACTTGATCGTAATGCTATACTTCGGATGAATGTTCATCACATCATTCCACCAATGGTGTGACCTTGTTATTAACAACATCCAATGTCCATGATCAGGAAACCTTGATCATCTTGTTAATCAACAAGCTAGTCTATAAGAGAGGCATAACTAGGAACCCTTTTTGTTTATTAAACACACATGTATTGATGTTTCCGATCAATACAATTCTAGCATGTAAAATAAACATCTATCATATATATAAGGAATATATAATAACAACTTTATTATTGCCTCTCAGGGCATATTTCCTTCAGTCTCCCACTTGCACTAGAGACAATAATCTAGTTCACATAGTGATAAATCTAACACCCATGGAGTTCTGGTGTTGATCATGTTTTGCCCAAGGGAGAACTTTAGTCAACGGATCTGCTACATTTAGGTCCGTGTGTACTTTACAAATCTTTATATCTCCATCCTTGACATGCTCGCGGATGGAGTGAAACCGGCGCTTAATATGTTTGGAATTCTTATGAGACCTCGGTTCCTTTGCATTGGCTATGGCTCCATTGTTATCACAATAGATCACCATCGGGTCCAACGCACTGGGAACCACACCCAGTTCCGTAATGAACTCTTTCATCCAAACTGCTTCCTGGGCCGCTTCTGAACCAGCAACATATTCCGCCTCCGTCATTGATCCAGCCACCACAGGTTGTTTGGAACTCCTCCAACTAATTGTTGCTCCGTTCAAGAGAAATACGTATCCGGATTGAGACTTAGAGTCATCCGGATCGGTGTCAAAGCTAGCATCGACATAACACTTAGCGACTAGCTCTTCTTCACCTCCGTATATAAGAAACATATCCTTAGTTCTTCTCAAGTACTTGAGGATGTTCTTTACCGCTATCCAGTGTTCCGAACCTGGATCAGATTGGTACCTACTAGTCAAACTAATAGCATGTGCCACATCCGGTCTTGTACATAGCATGGCATACATAATAGAGCCTATGGCCGAGGCATAGGGGATCTTATCCATCATCTCTCTTTCTTCCGCCGTAGCCGGACTTTGAGTCTTACTCAATGTCTTGCCTTGCAACATAGGTAAGAACCCCTTCTTACTTTCGTCCATATTAAACTTCTTTAATATCTTATCAAGGTATGTACTCCGCGATAGCCCAATTAGGCGCCTTGATCTATCTCTATAGATTTTAATGCCTAATATATATGACGCTTCACCAAGGTCTTTCATCGAAAATTTGCTGTTTAGATAACTTTTAACACTGTTTAAAAGATCTATATCATTTCCAATCAATAATATGTCATCCACATATAATATCAGAAATGCCACATTGCTCCCACTCACTTTCTTGTAAATATAAGCCTCTCCGTAAGTTTGGACAAATCCAAACTCGTTGATCACCTCATCAAAGCGGAGATTCCAACTCCGCGATGCTTGCTTCAGTCCATAGATGGATCGCTGAAGTTTGCATACCTTATTAGCATCCTTAGGATCGACAAAACCCTTAGGTTGTATCATATACAACTCTTCTTCAATCTTACCATTGAGGAACGCAGTTTTGACATCCATCTGCCATATTTCATAATCGAAATATGCAGCAATTGCTAACATAATCCTAACCGATTTAAGCATCGCTACGGGAGAGAATGTCTCATCGTAGTCAACTACTTGAATTTGTCGAAACCCCTTTGCGAGTTCAATAACCTCTTCGAGTTCTACCTTCCGACTACTCACACCTTTCGCGAGAAACTCCTTCTCAAGAAAGGATCCATTCTTGGCAACAAAAACCTTGCCCTCGGATCTATGATAGAAGGTATACCCAATTGTTTCCTTAGGGTATCCTATGAAGACGCATTTTTCCGCTTTGGGTTCGAGTTTATCCGGTTGAAGTTTCTTCACATAAACATCGCATCCCCAAACCTTAAGAAATGACAGCTTAGGTTTGTTTCCAAACCATAATTCATACGGTGTCGTTTCAACGGATTTAGATGGTGCCCGATTTAAAGTGAATGCAGCTGTTTCCAGTGGATAACCCCAAAATGACAGAGGTAAGTCAGTCAGAGACATCATGGATCGAACCATATCCAATAAGGTACGATTACGACGTTCCGACACACCATTACGTTGTGGTGTTCCGGCAGGCGTGAGTTGTGAAACTATTCCACACTCTTTCATGTGTGTGCTAAACTCGTAACTTAGATACTCTCCTCCACGGTCAGACCGTAGAAATTTAATCTTTCTATTACGATGATTTTCCACTTCATTCTGAAATTCCTTGAACTTTTCAAAAGTTTCAGACTTGTGTTTCATCAAATAGATATACCCGTATCTACTCAAATCATCCGTGAAAGTAACAAAATAACGATATCCACCTCGCGCCGACACACTCATTGGTCCACACACATCAGTATGTATGATTTCCAATAGATCTGTCGCCCGTTCCATTGAACCGGAAAACGGCATTCTAGTCATCTTGCCCATAAGGCATGGCTCACATGTATCAAATGATTCAAAATCAAGTGATTCCAAAAGTCCATCAGAATGGAGTTTCTTCATGCGTTTAACACCAATATGACCTAGACGGCAGTGCCACATATATGTAGATATATAATCATCAAGTTTAATCTTTTTAGCATTAACATTATGAATGTGCGTAATATTAATATCGAGATCCAACAGAAATAAACCATTCAACATAGGTGCATGACCATAAAAGATATCATTCTTATAAATCGAACAACCATTGTTTTCAGATTTAAAGGAATGACCAATTTGCATCAAACACGATCCAGATACAATGTTCATGCTCAGTGCAGGCACCAAATAACAATTATTCAGGTTTATAACTAATCCCGATGGCAAATGGAGAGGTAGCGTCTCGACGGCCATCACATCAACCCTTGATCCATTGCCGACCTGCATCCTGACCTCATCCCTTGCTAGTTGTCGCTTGTTCCATAGCCCCTGAACCGAGTTACATATATTAGCAACCGATCTGGTATCAAATACCCAGGTGCTACTGCGAGTACTAGTCAAGTACACATCAATAACATGTGTATCACATATACCTTTGTTTGCCTTGTTGGACTTCTTGTCCGCCAAATACTTGGGGCAGTTGCGCTTCCAATGGCCAGTCCCCTTGCAATAGTAGCACTCAGTGTCAGCCTTAGGGCCAGCCCGGGGTTTCTTTTCAGGTGTGGCAACAGACTTGTCACCCTTCTTTCCCTTGTGCTTGCCTTTCTTGTCCTTCTTGAAACCGGTGGTCCTATTGATCATCAACACTTGATGTTCTTTCCTAATCTCCACTTCTGCAGTCTTAAGCATTGACAGAAGCTCGGGAAGAGACTTCTTCATGCCCTGCATATTATAGTTCATCACGAAGCTCTTGTAGCTAGGTGGCAGAGATTGGAGAACACGATGTATGCCTAAGTCAATGGGAATCGTTATTCCCAAGGACACAAGCTTATCGGCGTACCCAGACATTTTCAGTACGTGCTCACTAACGGAGCTGTTTTCCTCCATCATGCAGCTAAAGAACTTTTCTGTAGCATTATAACACTCTACGACAGCATGGGTATCAAAAATCATTTTCAATTCTCCCATGGTATTAAAGGCATTGCCATTTTCGAAATGCTTTCGAAGTTCTGGCTCTAGCCCATACAGTATGCCGCAATGAACTAAGTTGTGGTCCCCCTGACGAGTCACATAGACATTCTTTTCCTCGTCAGGGGCATCCGGAGCTGGTGGGGGGCCTAGCGGCGCATCTAGCACATATTGCTTTTGTGCAGCAGTGAGGAGAATCCTCAAATTCATAGCCTAGTTGGTGAAGTTGCTACCATTCGCAGCAAGTTTCTCTTTCTCCATGAACACATTGAAATTAAAAGCAGGTGGTGCCATCTACAACAGAATTTGTAAAGTTTATTTAGACTAAGTTTATGATAGATTGAGTTCAACTAATCCAAATTACTAATGAACTCCCACTCAAAAACGACATCCCTTGTGTCCTTTTGGTGATTACATGAACCAAATCCACTACACCAAGTCCGATCATCACGTGAGTTGATATAGCTTCAAAGGCGAGCATCTATATGGGCATCATATCAACCATATGACTCATGCTTAACCTTTCGGTCCGTGTTCCGAGGCCATATCTGTACATGCTAGGCTCGCCAAGTAAGAACCTTAGTATTCGCGTGTGTAAAACTGTCTTACACCCGTTCCTATGAAAGCGTAGATTCGAGTACACCCGATCATCACGTGATGTCTCGAAACACGATCCATAGAACGGTGCATACTCAAGGAAGAACACATTTTTATCTTGATATCTAAATGAGGGATCATCTTATAATGCTACCAAACGCGCCAAACTAGCAGTATAAGATGCTAACATCTAATGTGTAAAGTGAGATGATATGGTCCATGCATTTGATCTCTATCACTTGCATCGTGGTATGATCTTTATGATTCCTTTGTGTGTAAGGCCAAGGTCTATAGAACTTACACGTTGAGTGTGTTGTAAGAGTATCTACCATACATCTACTTACAACAATACCATATCAATACACTAGCCCAGCAACGATCTAAACTAGACGCCTCTAATTTATCGATTGCAAGTTTTACGTGGCTTAGGGCTTTTGTAGATAGAACCGTTCTCACCTACGAACATGAACCACAACGAGGATAACTAAGTTATTAGCAACTCGTTGTAAATCAGATATTGACTATAGTAGGAGAGACAGACACCCGCCAGCCACTTATGCAAAACAAGTTGCATGTCAGTCGTGGAACCGGTCTCATGTATGATGATATATAAGGTTGGTCCGGGCCACTTCATCCCACTATGCCACCAATATCCAAAATACATAGAAGATGCAATAACATGATCATCATCGCCCACATATCAACATATGTGTACTACCCGTGCTAAGCACCTACGCATAGATCAGGCTCTCATACCACTGTTGGGTCCGCAACATAGAAAACAAAAAAATTCCTATGGTGTGAACTACACGCCAAGATCTATCTACTAGGTACAAAGCAACGGGTGTACATACATCCAACGAGAACTTACCCTCATAGACAACGCGATTTGTTAACGAGTAGGAACTCGTGGTTGATGTAGTCGTACACTTGCCGATCTCAAGATCGTGAGGAAGTCCGAGCGCTGCAACTCAGCAGCGCATCCGCACTCGCACACACGTTCAAGCCACCGGAAAACCTCCACCTCCTCGCTCCAGCGATCCAGCGGAAGCAGCAACTCCTTCTAGATGAAATGCCACCGGGAACATGTATCTCGCTAATCCGAGACCATGGGGGAATAATTCTAGAGGGGGAGAGAGATCCTTCACAAGGAGGTGTGAGGATGAAGGAGGGAATGGATGGCCTTTTATAGGAGGAGGGGGTGCCCCCTCTCTCCATGCCCAACACATGGGGGGGGGGGGGGTGACCCCTCACCTCCCCCATTCATGTGGTGGTAACACCTCCACATTAAAATGCCTCTTCACATTCCCTTTTAAAGTCTCCACTTTAAATGCATTAAATTTCTCCAAATTTAATGCTCTCTCATTTAATAAAACTCTTTTTATTAAATTTATTCAGAATTTTGTTAATTACTTTAATTAACAAACATTCACATATAGCCCCTTGCAATATTTCAATATCACATGTAGAACCACCTTCTGCAATTTCACCCGAAACAATTTCCGGTTTCTATTGAAACAATTCCTGCGCTTTGCAATTCTTTCGTCTGAAACATATGTGCTCCAAAATGGTGTCCGGTAACTCTTAAGTGTGCCACCCTACGGTTCGCGAATAATGCAGACATGATCGAGACCCTTCTCCGATCAATAATCAGCAGCGGGACCTGGAGATCCGTACTGACTCCTACACATTCAACGATGACTTCTGTGATCGTGAGAACCTTTAACGCTTGTAAGTAAATCCCTTTGTCTCTCGATATATTACATGTCCGAGATTCGATCATCGGTATCTCCATACCTAGTTTGATCTCGTTACCGACATGCACTCTTTTCTCGTTCCCGTGATATAACATTCTAGTGATCACATCACTTGCTTGCAAGCTATTTCAATGTGATATCACTGAGAGGGCCCAGAGTATATCTATCCGTCATCTGGATTGACAAATTCCACTCTTGATCCTTGAGCCTCAACATAACACCTTCGTAGTACTGAACCCATCTTTATAGTCACCCTGTTACGGTGTGACGTTTGATGTTATCAAGATACTCTTCCGGTGTTAGCAATTAACATGATCTCATGGTCTAAGGATAAAGATTACTTCGTATGATGTTATAGCAATATAAACATAATGACTTGATCGTAATGCTATACTTCGGATGAATGTTCATCACATCATTCCACCAATGGTGTGACCTTGTTATTAACAACATCCAATGTCCATGATCAGGAAACCTTGATCATCTTGTTAATCAACAAGCTAGTCTATAAGAGAGGCATAACTAGGAACCCTTTTTGTTTATTAAACACACATGTATTGATGTTTCTGATCAATACATATCTAGCATGTAAAATAAACATCTATCATATATATAAGGAATATATAATAACAACTTTATTATTGCCTCTCAGGGCATATTTCCTTCACAACAGTGACGCCACAGGACGCGTCGCCAAATGGGGCATAGAGCTTTCAGCTTTCGATATTGAGTATAAACCTCAGACAGCAATCAAATCCCAGATCCTTGCTGACTTTGTCGCTGATTGGACAGAGACGAAGGAGAACATGATCCTCCCTGAGTCGGAGTGTTGGACCCTCTTTTTCGATGGGTCTAAGGCTTGAGGGGGCTCCGGGGCTGGCGTGGTGCTCAAATCACCCCAAGGAGATAAACTTTTATACATGTTGCAGATCCACTTCACAGTGACAAACAATATTGCCGAGTATGAAGCACTGCTGCATGGAATCCGGATTGCTAAGGATATTGGCATCCGACGTTTGATGTGTTACGGAGATTCGGATCTTGTTGCTCAGCAAGTGTCGGATATTTGTAATGCAAATAAACACATGGGAACATATAAAGCTGTTGTGGATGATCTATCTAAATCGTTCGAAAGGTTTGAAGTTCAACACATCCCTTGAGCAGAAAATGAGGAAGGAGATGCACTATCTCGGATAGGTTCTACGCGGAAAGAGGTCCCGGATGGCGCTTTTTTAGAGGACCTCAAAGTTCCCTCAATAAAGGGAGTAGATGAGGAATATCCGACCAAATCCGACTCACCTTTGATAGCAGTTCTGGCTGTTATTCCTAGCTGGACTCAACCCTACCTCGATTATTTGGTAGATGGCAAATTACCTGAAGACGAGGTGCTGAGCCGGCAGATTATCCGACGAGCAAAAGCCTATACTATTGTTAAAGGTGAGCTACATAAACGGAGTATTTTTGGGGTTTTTCAGCGCTTTGTATCTCAGGAAGAAGGAGTGGAAATCTTAAGGGAAATCCACGAAGGCGAGTGTGGTCACCACGCTGCAGCCAAATCTTTAGTGGCAAAAGCTTTTAGACACGGATTTTTCTAGCTTACAGCTCAGGCAGATGCCGAACGATTAGTCAAGACGTGCAAAGGCTGCCAAAAAGTACGCCAAGCAAGCTGATGTTCTGGCTGATCAGCTGCGAACAATACCTATAACATGGCCCTTTACGGTCTGGGGGCTTGATATGGTAGGACCATTTAAATGAGCTCCAAGTGGATTTACGCACCTCCTAGTGATGGTGGATAAATTCACCAAATGGATTGAGGGTAAACCTGTCACTAGTTGTGATGGAGCAACAACCAAAAGATTGTCGAGGATGTTATAATCTAGTATGGTTATCCGCATAGCATTATCACGGACAATGGGAGTAACTTGTCTATGGGAGAATTGGCTGAATGCAACGAGCAAAATATCTGGCTTGACATTGCGTCAGTCGCACATCCACAGGCTAATGGACAAGTCGAAAGAGCAAATGGTTTAATCCTACAAGGCCTAAAACCGAGACTCGAAGCACCACTACGACGTGCTGCGGGGGCTTGGGCAGAGGAACTACCCTCTGTAATTTGGAGTTTACGAACAACTCCAAACATGTCAACATGATACACACCTTTCTTCTTGGTCTCTGGCGCAAAAGCAGTTCTTCCTACTGATTTGATTCATACTTCTCCTAGAGTGGCCGCGTATATCGAAGAGGATGCCGAGATTTCTCGACAAAATGATCTTGACTTAGTCGAAGAAGTTCGCGTCGTTGCTAAAATGAGATCTACAGCCTATTAGTAGAAGTTACGCAAATATCATAGCCAGAGAGTCCAAAATAGATCTTTTAATAAATGTGATTTGGTTCTCTGGCTTGTGCAACAAAGGAAGCATAAAATTTCCCCAGTATGGGAAGGGCCCTTTTTAGTTAGTCGAGTATTGCACAATGGATCGTACTACTTAACTGACATGAGGCCAGTCAAAGAAAGACCTGCTGCTAAGAAGAGGAAGAGAGCTGGAGGCAGTACAAATCCGGATGAGTTAGACAGACCGTGGAATATTGCTCAGCTATGTCCCTTTTATTCTTAGTTTATCCTTCTTTGTAATCATACATATGTACATGTTCTGTGAGAAATAAAAGTTTTGATTGCCTCAAGTTTTTTGAGAAGTTTTTACCATCTTATTTCCAAATGATCATGTCATAGTCGAAAATCCCAGAATGCTTGGAAGTACTTTATGCTCATGTTCGTTCTGGTCTAGATTTCTGATTCTAAAATTGCTACCTTCGAGTATAACTCTAAAATTTCTAGTCTTTACTTTGGTTATTTGTCTGATTGCTGGATGCGGGCATTTTCCGAGTAGTGAATTATTGGTACTGGAAGCCGGCTTTGTTTCCGAGTTTAAACTAGTTTAGCAATTGAGCTCCGTTGCTCGGCAAAGTTTTCGGCGGAAGGTTTAGCCGGCTCACGAAAGGGACGAGGCGGAAAGCCAGATAAACGATAAGTGTAGACGAAAAAATACAAGTGCTTGTGTAAACATTTCAGGCACACAAAAAAAAATCAAAGCCAAAAAGTGCTGAATAGATCAAAAGCTTAGCATTAGCAAAGTTAAAATAGTGCATATTTACAAACGCATCATGTTGTACAAAAAAAATCTGATCTATGATGCAGGAGGAGATGAAGGAGCTGTCGGCTTGCTGGTTACGCCGCCTTGGTATCGTTCCGAGATGTCCGCATCCGAGGTGGTGCGTTCATCGTCGGAAACTTCTGCGGATTCTTCTAGAGGAGGAGGCGGAGTATCCACGCGGGTGAAGAAAGGGGTCTCGTAGCTGGTTAGGTCAGCCACGTGACACCTATATCCGGCGCAGGAGTGCATGATGGCTTGAAGGTCCTGCTCCTAGCCGACCTCATCTACTTTGCAGTACCCTCTGGTCACTTGCCATATCTCCATGTTTCCATGGTGGCTCATGACCTTGGTGAGAGCGTTCTGCGTCGCAGTCCACGCGTAGGACATGTTCCAGTCCCGAACAAGTTGCGACATCTCCTTTGCCTTGTCCCGCACCTGAAAATCTGACATGCTGTGCATGTCCGGAATCCGGAGAGCTTTGCCGATGTCCTCAAGGGATTGGCGGAAGTCATGAAACAGGTCACCGACTTGGGTAAGCCGGTGGGTGCGAGGCTCGGTGGAAGAAGCGTCCGTCAAGTTCAGAGGACCTATATACAAAACAAGTTAAGAAAAATTCGACATTGAAGGAAGTCGAAGAAAAAGATAAGTCAGACAAATGGAACATACCGAAAATGACGTCGTCAATTTTGGTCTTCTCCTCCCGGAGACTCTAGAGTTTAGCCCGGAGTGCCTAGGAAAGGTCCCTCTCTCTGCTAAGCTCATTCTTGAGGTCCGAGATTATTTTATCTTGAGCAGCGATCTTGCGATCGCGCTCTTCAGTAGCCATGGAGGAGGATTCAAGGACTTGAGCTATACTCTTTTCATGGTTTGCCTTGAGCTGGTCCAGCTCTTGGCCAAGCTCCTTATTCTCCACCACCAAGGTCTTGAGGTTCTCGGCCTCTTCGATCATGGCGCAGGATTGTTTCACCAGTGCTGTAAGTCAAAAAGAACAACAGTTCAGAAAAATTCGACATTAAAATAACAAAGACAAGGTTTGAGCCTCGAAATGTTTACCTTCGGCCTCATCCTTGGCAACTTTAAGTTCAGCATTTTTAAGCCGGAGAGCTTTGATCTCTCTCCGCTTATCGCAAACATTTCTTAGTAAATCCTGGTTATAGGAACATACTTTCTGTAAGTCAGAATACCCAAAGTCAGAAAGCTACTTAAGACTCGGGCTAATATTTTTGCTAATATCAGCACGAGCCTTGGGGGCTACACTAGTTCATTCTTTGGCATCCTAATGAAGCATAAACCTGGATTATATATTCTACTTCATGCTTGGGGGCTAGAGGATATGATATAAAATAATGGAAAAAACAGGAGTTGGAATTCCGACTTACATATTGTTCGCGGGTGAGTTTATCCAAACCCGCGTTCACTTTAGTGGCCACCTTTTCGGCGAGAGTCAGAGGAATCACTGGGGTTGTTGGGAGCTCACCAGTCCTAATCCTCTCGTCGTGAAGGCGCACTTGGACGAGAAGGTCGGAGAACTTGACGTCCTCTGCTTCTTGCGCTTCTTCTTCGGCAGATAAAGTACTTTTCTCCAGGTATTGCCTGGCGAGCCGCTGGATTTCTTCAGCAGATTTCCGAGATAGGCCAAACTTGGCCAGTCCCAGATTGCTGATAAGGTTTTCGGCGAAGGTTTCTGCCAAGGGATCATTACCCAAAGAGGGTTCACCCTTATCTAGACCTGACTCACCCATGGTGATGTCAGTGTGCGATTCAAGGATCACGGGCTTTGTTGAAGGAGCTGGATCTTCTGCAACGACCGGGGAAGGAATGGTCGCTGGCATTGCATAAGGTTGCGGGGCAGGAGTCGGAGGAGCCACGGCAGGGGAAGCTATGGTGAGCTTCGTCTGTCGCAAGGGCTTCGAAGAAGTTCCCTTCACCTTGCCCTTGATGAGCGGTTTTGCTCTGAGAATGTAGTAAAGTCAGAAACGTTACATCTTGGAAAGAAATTTGAGTAAAGTACAAAGGCGGAAGTTGTGTGTTGGGGGTATACCCCCGGGTAGGGTCACGCCGGAGTATAAAGGCCGAGTTAGCCGAGGTTCGGCAAGGCCAAAGCGGATGCTGGCCAGGTCACCTCAAGGCAGGCCGAATCACGGGGTAACCTGGACCAGGGGGCGTTCGCCTAACTAAGTCTCAACCGACTTAAGCAGTAAGTCGAAAATGCCTGTTAAACTTGTATGCAGGAATGGGTGTGGCCGGATCAACTATGATCCGGGTCACGTCTAGCTTCTAGGAGAAGGAAGGAATCTCGCTGGTCAAAAGAAGCCCCGGTACGCACTACCTGAGCGAAGCAGACAAGGGCAGGACCACCGGGGCATGGCCGACAAGGGTGACGACGCCCATGTCGGCTGACACGGGCGCCGCAGAGGCTCACGTAGCCTCTGCATGTGTGACGCGGGGGAAAAGCACCCCGGTCGGCTTACTACTTTGGGAGGAGGAATATGCCTCCACGTATGTCCTAAGCAGAGACCTAGCTCCCTCTATATAAGGAGGGCTAGGGTCTCAGTAGAAGGGGTTCCGCTATTCTGATTTGGCTAGGGTTTTAAGGGTGATCTGTGTGTGAGAGTAAGAGAGCTCCTTCTTCCTCCTCTCGCCAATACAGCTCAAGGAGCACTTGTAATCTTGGAAGAAAAGCAAATACAAATTTCTGTGGGAAGAATCACTTCACTATCCCTCCCTGGATTCCCCTAGCGTGTATTAGTCCCCACCTTTAGCCTATCCATGGCATCTGTCGTGACACCACCACGACAGTTGGCGCCCACCATGGGGCTAGTAGCGCTAGCAGGGGTCAAGATCCGAACGGGAAACTTCATCGTCACCGGCGAACGCATCGTCTCCGGGCTCGTTCAGCGCTTTGGAGCGCTGGACTTTGTCAGCGACAACGCTGGCTGCTTCGGCACGCGGCCGCTTCCGCGCAACGGCCTCTTTGTTAAGCTCGGCGCGCACAAGGTCTACGTAGCTGTGGACGTGTCATGTGTTCATCCGCGACACGTCGTCGAGGCAGGGGAGCCACCCCTCACCATGGTTTGCGGGACGCGTATCACTCGCTCCCCGGACCATGCAGAGGTGATGATGACTGCGCCAGGTGTAGGCGCAAGCAAGGATCCGGCGCCAGATCCGGAGGTAACACCTAAAGCACCGAGGAAAGGTAGAGGTCCTCCACTAGAGAGGCCGGAGAATGTGCTGAGAGAAGCGATGGATAGCTTGGCAAACCCCGTAGTAGTAGCAATAGATCCGGCTCGGGCACAGGCTGAGCTAGAGGAAACTAGGCAAAATATACTAGAGGGGGCAAAAAAGATAGCCGCGGCTCAGCAGTCGTTGAACATGACGCTGCGTGAGTACGCAAAGGCAAACAAAGTTGATGCTATAAAAGTAAAGGGGAGAAATCTCATGAGCGAAATGAACAGAGAGGGTGATACAGGAATTGAGGAATCAGAAAACTATTTGTCCGTGGGCTGCCGAGGTATAGTACCCCGGCAAAGAACCTCAGAGCAGCGGATGCAGCTGCATCCAAGTTAGAGAGTCTAACGGGCGAAGCCCGGCAAAGACAACAAGATAGGGTCAATGAGCTGGTTCGGATCGCGAACAGACAAAACGAAGAACTACTCAGAGCTAACCCGGAGAGAGCTGGGGCCTCCAAGATTGTCCATTCGACGGTGGGTAATCCGGAGAAATCCGCTGGAGCCGCATCGTCTCCACATGGTGGTCCGAGGAGAGAAGAGGTAGTAACCTCGGCCAGACAGAACAAACAGATCGTCCCGTATGATCCAACACGAGCAGGGAAAGGAAAAGAAGCGCAGAAAAATGATGATCGACGAAGGGTGAGTCGAGGTGAAGCTGCCCGGGGTAACCGCGACCAAGGCAATGCCGGTCAAGGGAACACCATCAACAGCAATGCTAGACAGCGAAACTCGGCAGGAGCAGGACAACCGCAGCAGTGGAATATACCAAGGCAAGAGCAAAGTGTCGGCCGAGGTATGCAACAAAGAGGTGCTCCACAAGAGCAAAACCGGTACAACGATGGAGATTCGGAGATGGTGAACGCAGGATACCCAAGGTCGGACTATCATGTGATAGGGTCAAGATTGGGAAGCAGGGATTTAATGCCGGACGATGCCAGGTTGAAACTGGATCGACTATATAGGTCGGAACAGATCGAATGTCAAGTTCCACCAGGTCCTGGGTGTTTTGGGCCCCGGATCATGAAGGAGCCACCGGTACCCAACTTCCAGTTACCCAGAGGCACAAAGACGTATGCCGGCAGTACCAAGCCGGTAGATTGGTTGATAAATTACGCTACAGCTGTGAAAATTGCCACAGGCAACTTGAGATGGGCTGTACGATACATACCCCAGATGTTGGAAGGGCCCGCAAGGGTATGGCTGAACAATTTACCACCCGGAAGCATAAACTGTTGGATAGATTTTGAGATGTTCATCAGCAATTTCTCGAGTACGTATCACAGGCCGAATAGGCCATAGACCCTAGCTATGTGCAGGCAAAGACCGAATGAGACGGATTGGGAGTTTTTAACCCGGTGGTGTACCGTGAGAAACTCATGTGAGGGCGTGATAGAATCACAGGCCATAGCATGGTTTGCACAAGGGTGCAGATATGCAAGTGAGCTGTGGCAAAAGTTGCAAAGGAAAATGCCAACTACGTTGGCAGAGATGATCCGGATTGCAAATTCGTATGCTTTGGGTGATCCGACTCAACCTAGGCTCGTATCAAAAGAGTCAAACGATGAGTACTACCAGAGGGATGGAGCCGGATCATCCCAGAGGAATGACTACAGAGGAAAAAGAAGAGATGATAGCCCGGATCATCGATACGGTTCGCAACAAGTTGCAGCTGTGAATCAAGATCAGCCCGGAGTAGGGGGCAGTCAGCGCCAGAAAACTGGAGGGCAATGGACTCCGAGAAACGATGGCAAGAAAACTTAGACGCCAGAGCAAAAGAAACAGTGGCAAGAAAAGAAGGACTGTCCGAGGTATACTTATGAGTCGATGTTGGACCAGCCGTGTAAGTTTCACACGCCAAATCTGAGTAACCCAACGGGTCATACGACGAGGCAATGTGAGTGGATGCACAAGATTGAACAAGGTGGTTCGGGGAATGCTCAGGCACCCCGGAATGATCAGCCTCAGCAGTAGTTACCCCGGCAGCAATTGCTCTCCGGAGCGAACACGCAACAGCTAATGTTGCCTCCCCCTCCGCCGAGGTATGATAACAATGAGAGAAGGGATGCAGTGCATCAGGTGGAAAATCAGCATCAGCCGGATCAGAGGTACCCCGGAAATGAGGGGAGAAATGAGTACAGAGAGCATCATCAGAGCTATTGTGTGTTCACCACTGAGGAAAGAGACAGGGAGAGCTTGCAGCACAGGCATATGGAGGTGAATGCGGTGATGCCTGCAGTGACGAGGTATATGCCTTGGTCTGATCAGGAAATCACCTGGAGCATAAAGGATCATCCCAAGCTTATGCCGAGCCCTGGTTCGTATGCGTTGGTGCTGGACCCGACGTTCATTGGGCCTAGCATTAATGTAAGGTTCTCAAAGGTACTGATTAATAATGGCAGCAACATTAACATCATGTATGCGGACACAATGCGCAAGTTGGGTATCTCGGACAACATGCTACAGGCCACGAGGACAACTTTCCATGGTATTGTGCCAGGCATTTCTTGCGAGCCCATAGGCAAGGTCCGGGTTGATGTATTGTTCGGCACGAGAGACAACTGCCGAACCGAAAATTTGGAGTTCGAGGTGGTGAACTTGGAAAGTGCGTACCATGCGTTACTCGGAAGGCCAGCGCTGAACAAGTTCATGGCAAGCTGTCACATTAGCTACTTGAAGATGAAATTGCCCGGGCCGAACGGAGTAATTACCATTGCAGGGGATTTCCGACGTTCCATGGAATGTGCGTCAGTCGGATCTAACTTAGCCGAGTCACTTGTGATTGCGCAGGAGAAAAGGAAAATCCAAGAGGTGGCGGCATTGGCTCAGTCCGCGCAGCAGTATATGTCGGCGCTGAGTAACCCACATGGAAGTGTCTCTTTCCAAGCCACGAAAGATACCAAGAAGGTTCGAATTGATGATATGTTCCTAGAGCGCACCGTAACAATTGGTGCCGGGTTAAGTGACAAATAGGAAAGCGAGCTCGTCAGCTTCCTCCGTGAGAATCGAGACATTTTTGCTTGGTCCACACATGACTTGCAAGGTGTTCCGAGGGAGTTGGCCGAGCACTCTTTAAATGTGAGACCCGGAGCAAAGCCGGTGAAGCAACCTCTCCGCCGCTTCGCCGAAGATAGGAGGAAAGTCATTGGGGATGAGATAGCTCGATTGCTAGCTGCAGGATTTATCATGGAGGTTCTTTACCAGGATTGGCTGTCTAATCCGGTGCTGGTGGAGAAGAAGAAGGATGATCCGAATTTGGCGGTGGTTTGGTGAATGTGTATCGATTACACGAACCTGAACAAGGCGTGTCCAAAAGATCCATTTCCACTGCCGAGGATAGATCAGGTCATAGACTCAACTGCTGGATGTGAATTGTTGTCATTCATTGATGCATATTCTGGTTTCCACCAGATACCTCTAAACCCGGATGATCAAATAAAGACTGCGTTTATTACCCCGTATGGGGCTTATTGCTATCGCACCATGCCGTTTGGTTTACGTAATGCAGGAGCAACGTACCAGAGATGTATGCAAAAATGTTTGCACGACCAGATCGGTTAAAATGTACAAGTGTACATGGATGATGTGGTTATCAAGACCAAGGAAATAAAAACGCTCCTTGACGATATCAGGCAAACGTTTGCGAACCTAAAAGGTTCCGAATGAAACTTAACCCGGAAAAATGTACCTTCGGTGTTCCGGCTGGAAAATTGCTCGGCTTTCTTGTTTCTAGCCGAGGTATCAAGGTTAATCCAACTAAAATCTGGGCCATCGAACGAATGGAACTGCCGAAGTGTCTTAACGATGTCCAGAAGTTTACGGGTTGCCTGGCATCGTTAAGTCGGTTTGTATGTCGGTTGGGAGAAAAGGCATTGCCTCTTTACCAACTCATGAAAAAGTCGGATAAGTTCGTTTGGACGCCGCAGGCCAATGAAGCCTTTTCCCACTTGAAGAAGATGTTAGCCACTGCACGAGTGTTAGCCTCACCACTATCAAAGGAGCCAATGTTGCTCTATATAGCCGCAACCAACCGAGTTGTAAGTGCGGTGATAGTGGTGGAGCGCGACGAGGAAGGTAAGTCAGTGCAAAGGCCAGTGTATTACCTGTGTTATCAGCCTCAAAGCAGAACTATCCACACTATCAAAAGGTGGCGTATGGCGTGTACATGGCCGCTAAGAAGCTGAAGCACTACTTTGAGGAACATCCTATCAGGGTCATATGTGAGGCCCCCATATCCGAGATAATGAGCAACAAGGATGCGAGTGGAAGGATTGCAAAATGGGCAATTGAACTAGCTCCTTATGTGCCACAATATGACAGAAGGGAAGCAATCAAATCTCAAGCTGTGGCGGACTTTTTTGTGGACTGGGCCGAGGTGCAATACGAACCACCGTTGCCAGATCCAAACTATTGGCGGATGCACTTTGACGGATCAAAAACAAAAACCGGGCTAGGTGCCGGATTTGTACTTACCTCGTCAAAGAAGGACCAGCTGAAATATGTGCTGCAGATCCATTTCGCGGCATCAAACAATGTCGCTGAGTACGAAGCGCTTGTGCACAGGCTCAAGGTGGCAAAAGAGATTGGCATACGTCGGATCATATGCTTTGGCGACTCAGATTTGGTGGTGCAGCAAGTGTCGGGACTGTGGGACGCCCTTGATCCAAACATGGCACTGTACAGATTTCATGTGCAGAAGATATCTGGTTACTTTGAGGGATGCGAATTTCACCACATACCCCGGGGGAAAATGAGGCTGCCGACATGCTGTCGAAGCTCGGGTCAACCCGACAAGCAATTCCACCGGGTGTAGCATTAGCGCACCTCAAGAAACCATCCATCAGGCCGTCCCTAGAAACTGACTCAATCTATGTCCCGGAGGACACGGAATCAGGAGCTGTGCCCATGGACATTGACATGGGAAATGGTGCGCAAAACCCGGGGACTGCCTCGGCGAACCCGGGGACTGCTCAGCGTGATTCGGTTGAAGTTATGCCGGTGGATCAGATGGAAATTGATGAGGATGTGTTCCCTGTGCGAGCAATACCAACTTGCGCACTACCTATATTTCAATTCCTGAAAGATGGAACGTTACCCATTGAGGAAGTGCTGTCTAGGCAAACACAGAGGAGGGTAAAGGCATACGCGATCATCAACTCCGAACTATACAAAAGGAGTGTGACCAATGTCCTCCAGCGATGCGTTGACCCGCAAGAAGGGCTTGACATCCTCCGAGATATACATCAAGGGGAATGCGGGAATCATGCCTCGTCCCGAGCCTTGGTGGCAAAAGCTTTCCAGCATGGATTCTACTAGCCAAGTGCCTTAGAGCAAGCAGAAGATCTAGTGAGGAAATGTAATGGTTGTCAGAGGTACGCTACCAACACACATATGCCAATGTCGGAACTCAAGACCATACCAATTACATGGCCATTTGCCGTATGGTTCTTGGATATGGTTGGCCCGTTCAAACCAGCAAGGGGAAATATGACTCACATTTTGGTCATGGTTGACAAGTTTACAAAGTGGATTGAAGTAAAGCCTATAAGAAAGTGTGATAGAGCTACGGCCGTAACGTTTCTCAAAGACATCATCTTGAGGTACGGTTATCCTCACAGTATCATAACTGATAATGGCACAAATTTTGCGGAAGGAGCATTTGCGCGTTTCTGCCGGGATAAGAAGATCCGGCTGGACGTAGCCTCGGTAGCCCACCCCGCATCAAACGGGCAAGTGGAAAGATCCAACGGATTAGTATTATCCGGGATAAAACCCTGGCTCATTGAGCCGCTGCAAAGATCAGCGGGGCGCTAGATAGAAGAACTACCAGTGGTACTGTGGAGTTTAAGAACAACTCCGAATCGATCAACATGCTATACGCCATTTTTTCTGGTATATGGGGCAGAAGCTGTATTACCAGCCGACATAGAGCATGATTCGCCTAGAATCACCCAATACACAGAAGCCGAAGTGCAAGAAGCCCGGCAAAATGATGTTGATCTGCTGGAAGAAGCGAGAGAACTGGCATTGTCCAGATCCGCCATATATCAGCAAAATCTCCGACGCTATCATAGCCGGAAAGTAAGCCCCCGAGTCTTTCGGGAAGGCGATCTGGTGCTCCGGTTGGTACAACGTACTGCTGGCATGCATAAATTATCCCCCATGGGAAGGGCCATTCATCGTGAGCAAAGCGTTGCACAATGATTCTTATTATCTTATAGATGCAAAGCCACAGGAGAAGAACAAGGCAGACAGGTCCGACGAGGAATCTAAGCGTCCATGGAATGTAGCCCTACTTCGTCCTTTCTACACTTAGCAAAAAAGTGTATGTATCCGAGTCTTCTCATGTGTCGGCATGTGTGCCGGCAATGAGCTTATCAATGAAATGTTGGCACCTCGAGCAGTAACTCGGGGACTGCTTTAATAATATTTGTTATCTTTTGTTATTTGTACATCAGTTGGAGTAAGTTGTTCTACTTAACTCGGATTAGTAGTGTGCGAGCACCAAAAACCCAACTCTTCGGCTTGCTGTTGTCCAACAAGAATTGGCTTCATGGTAAGCAAGAGAACAAGTTTGGAATTGCGTAGCACGCGAAAAACGACTAAGGAGAAGAACTTAATCGAGCCGACGTTTGTTTTTCGGACTAACCTTGTATTTATTTTCAAATTATTATGCTGTTTTATTTTGAGCTTAACCTAAAGGTTTCCCAGTATTGTTAAGACAATTTTTGAAGCTCGGATTCGTAAGTCGTAAAAGCCAAATCAAGGTAGACACGAGCCGAGCCAAAAGATTGGACGAACAAGAAAAAGAAACTCAAGGACTACGCCTAACTTAATCCGGCATAAGAACGTAGTAGCAAAATATCACATGTATGTGGGATACAATTCCACCCGGCATACCGGGGATCTGATACATTTTCAAGTTTTTTCTCAAGGAGAAGCAGGAGGAGGAAGTTCGGTGTCATCTTCGCCGTCTTCGATATCCGAGGCATCGTCCTCTCCATCACCGTCTGAGCCATCTTCATCGTTCTCAACCTCTTCGTCCCTAGCGGCTTCCAGGAAGCTCGGTCCCTCAACCCATTCATGAATGGGAGCGTATTCGACGAGGCTATTTACAAGCATGGCGCCGAGCTACCCACTCCGGGTCATTGGTCCATCTGGATCCGGTGCGCAGGCGTGTCAGGAGGCTGAGATCGATCTTCTCATACCATGTGAGTATGCGGTGAAGAACGGTATCAGCTGCAACACGCCCAGCGGACTCCCTCCAGAGGTCGAGCTGAGTCTCGGTTTCCATCAGTTTCTCAACAAGAATTGCGGTGGTCTCTGGAGTATGTTCTCCGGGCCAGAACGTGTTGAAGATGCGAACTGCGACATCGAGGATATCCTTGCCGTAATTCTTGATGAGCTCCACGCGAGACGACAAGCTGACCAACAGGTCCTCCATGTCATAAGGAATTTCTTCACTGTCAGGAGCGGCAGGAGTACCCCTTTCTCGGCGAAAATCTGCAACCGATGCGCTCGCAATAGCAGTGCCCTCTGGAAATTTGCCTGAAAACAAGGCAAAGGAAGAGGGTAAAGAAAAGACATATGAAGTATCTCGGAAAAGTATGTCGGATCAGGGAAGGAACTTACGTGATATATGGCTAAGGATCCGGGTCAGCTCCCGGGTACAGTCATCACGCCTTTTGCGAAGCTGTGCAAGTTCAGCATTCACCGACCCAAGCTGGATGTCGGACTCCTTGAGTAGATCCCTGTCCTTAGCGATCTGGAGATTGAGGCGCTCGCGTTCTTCTGTGTAATCCTGGCCAACCTTTTGGAGCTCGGACTGGTGCCGCGTTTTCATTTTCTCCATCTCTGCCTTGAGCCTGACGATCTCATCATCCTTGGTCCGGAGGAGGGCAAGCTCATCATCTTTCTTCTTAAGCTCGGCTTGGTGCTGCCCTGCTTGTTCGAGAAAATGCAGCATCATATCAGGCACGGGCACACTATCTTCAAGAGATGCTGAAATAGTGTGTTGACCCGGCAGAGCCGAGGTATAAATGTTTGCCGAGCCAAGGAGAAAAGAAGATGGGAAGCACGATAAGGTCAGACAAAAACGACTTACCCTTGATCTGCTCTAGGTTCTTCCGCATAATCTTGTTCTCAGCCTCCACCCCAGCTGCGGAAATCGAATGATGAGATTAGTTCGGCAGAGGAAGATGAAGAAAAACGGAGCAGCACCAAGGGAGAAATTTACCCCTTTTCTCGTGTTCCGCGAGAAGTGCAGCTTGCTTTGCGTAGCATCTTGTGAGTATCCAGGAGACGCTGGAATTCAGCACTCCGGCGATTGGTGGTCACCTGAAAAGAGTGCAAAAACATAAATTAGCTTGGTGCATATTCAAAGTATACAAAATCCGGGCCAAGTGGAACTTAACCCGGCTCTAGGTATGTGCATATTCGAAGTGTATAAGATCCAGGCCAAGTGGAACTTAACCCGGCTCTAGGTGTGTGCATATTCGAAGTGTACAAGATCCGGGCCAAGTGGAACTTAACCCGGCTCTAGGTGTGTGCATATTCGAAGTGTACAAGATCCGGGCCAAGTGGAACTTAACCCGGCTCTAGGTGTGTGCATATTCAAAGTTCTCATGGAGCTACGTTAGTTTTCTATAGAGCATCCGGCCGAGTAACAAGTTACCCCCCCAGAGGCTCGGGAACTAATGGTTATTATCTACAGCATGTAAAGGGGAAGCGACGTACCTCCATCATCCGCCCCGCGAGGTTGATTGCCTTAGCGGCTGTGTTCATTTGGGCGGAAAATTCGGCGGGGCCAAACCTCTCCGGGAGATCGTTGGACGAACTCCGCCTTGTTCCAGTTGTTGACGAATTCAATCAACATCGGAGGGTACCGCTCGCCGGTGGGCATATGAGGCGCCACCAAGCCCTTTGCATGCGCTTCCTTTCTCTCAACCAAGGCAAGGGCTGGGCTGGTGTGCAAAACCATTTGTTGTGCATCGGTTGGCTCGGCAGGGGTGTCCTTCACTGCTGGAGTTTTCTTGGAAAGCATGGAGGCGAGGGTACGCTGCCCAGCCTCGATGAATGCTGCCTTAGTAGCGTCAGTAGCCTTTTTGCCCTTTGGCTGCTGGGAAGAGGAAGTGGTTACAGCGGATTTTCCTTTAGGAACTGCCGGGGTATTTCCTCGCCGAGATTGAGAAGACTCGGACGAGGCAGAGGAGCTCGGCGTTGGAACTATGGGTGTTGGACTTGGTGTCGCTGCTGATGTTCTTGTAGCCGGAGTTGGTGTTGGTGCCGGACTTGGTGTTGGTGCTAGTTTGGTTGCTGGTACTGGAGCTGGTGCTGGTGCCGAGATGGTCTCAATAGCTGCTGGTTGCGGCGAAGCCGAAGTTGTGGATGCCGTCACCTCGGCTGGGCCAGTCTCCCCCGCTCCGAGGTTACCCTCCTCTTGACGAGGTGGAACAGAACCCGGAATAGCCGCAAAACCCTCTGGAATAGGGCTCAGCGGGCGTGACTCGTCGTCACGAGGAGGAGAAGGGCTAGGCCGGAGCAGCGAACAGATGCTAGATCCACTCTGAGGGACCTCCACCGCAGCCCTGCCGAATCAAATAGTGTCAGAGAAGAGACTGCAACTATGCAATGAAGAACAAGTTGCAGAGGGAAAAAGACTTACGCATCCGAGGTTTGGGGCTCCTTGGGTTTCCGAGCCCTTCGAGCTGGGGCCTTGCCCACTGGCTTGGAGGAAGTCTTGTCCCCGGACTTCTTTCGCCTTTTAGCAGGCTGAGAAGGTCCGGAGGAGGAACTTGGAGCAGCCCCGCGCTTCTTCTTCGGCGCTACCGGAACAGGTTCGCCCGTAGCAAGGGGAGGGTCCTCGTGGATATGCCCACCGGGAATAGCTGATGCCGGAAAAGCATAAGAAAGGGGGACATCATCAACAGGTTCAATCACCTCGACATCCGAGTCATCTTCATCATCGGGCCAATCTGTAGTAGAAGAGGATTTACCGGTGGGTCGCTTCGTAGCGTCGGTCATCGAGAGGAACATCTCCTGGTCCGGCTCTTCCTCGTCCGGGGTCTCCCGGTCGGGCGCCCACTTAAGGGTCGGATCGGTGCCGTCCTCGAGGGTCTGCTGAAGAAATAGCTGAAGAAAAGAATGAACAACAGAGTCAAAAATGCAACAATGACCGACATATAATTAGTCCGGAGTAAGTTTGCACCACGAAGCTTACCGCGGGAGGAAGCATGTCACGGCAAAAATGCTCAATTCCCCAAGTCCACTTAGAGGAGAAGTCCTTGTGGGTGGTGAAGAGAGCCTTAACCCGACGATATATCTCCGTGTTGCTCAACTCAAAGGATGAGGTCCGGTTGGGGTAGCGGCCGAAGCTCATGTGGCACACCTTGTGGGTGCGCTTTTGGAGGGGAGAGATCCGGTTGCGGACGAACGTGATCATAGCGTCCTCGTTGCGCAACCCTAGCTTCTTCAGCTCCGCGAACCTCTTGTTGACCTGGTTGGCCAAGGCCGTGGGCTTCTTAGGAACAACGTCCCATAGTTCCGGGTTAGGTGGACTCGGAGTATAGGGGAGCAACCGGATTAAGCCTTCGGTGCCTGTATTCCAGACATAAAAGAAAGTCCCGGCCCACCCTTTGCAGGAGTCCAGCCCAGTGACCCGGGGAAAATGGAAAGCCTCCGGGGTGAGATGGACGCAGCTCCAAATTGAGTGAGATGCTTGTCCTCCGGATCGAGTTGGATGTTTGGGATGACATTACGACGAAGGCCGAAAAACCGGATCCATAGCTCCTTCATGGGCCATAGTCCGGCATAGCCTTCTATTGTAGAAGCAAAAGCGGAAAGAGAAGTAATGGCGTCCGCAGGAAGGTGGTGCGGCTGGAGTTCGTAGGTGCTAAGCCAATCCCGGATGAAGTCGCTGACCGGCAAACCGAACCCCCGTTGGAAGTGGGACAAGAACACGACGTACTCACCCGGATTGGGTGAGGGGGCCAGTTCGGTGGAGGCAAGACGAGCGGCGACACCGGTGGGGATGCGTCTGGTTTGGTAGAGCCAGTCCAGGTCGTCTTGGCAGACCCAGGACCTAGCCCACGCACCACGGTCCGCCACCGCGATGTCGTCCTCCATCTCTTGCTCGGCGACGACGAGCTCCTCCTCCGTCATCTGGTGTTCGCTGCCTCGCTGGCGCTAGCGGCGGCGGGGGGCAGAGGCCTAGATTGGCAGCGAGCCGTGGTGAGGGAGGTGCGTAGCGGTGGCGGCGACGCAGAGGTGTGGGGAAGTAGTGCGGCGGCGGCGCTGCTACGGAGAAGCACAGGCGGCGGCCCTGTCACGGGGAAGAAGAAGAAGAAGAGCAAGGGGCAGAGGGGCGCGGAAGGGAAAAAATCCTAAGAGGTGCGCCCCTCCCCTATTTAACCACTCCCTCAAGGGGAAAGTGGGATCGCGTCCTGCGAATATGCCACACGGTGTGGCCGTGTATAGCCCACCTCGGCCAATCAGCAGGGAGCCACATGGAAGGCCACATGGTGGGGTTGATCCCATGACATGACGCATTGACACGGTATACGAGGAGGCATGCATGGCGTGACCCGCGCGCAGTGATAACTGACAATTACTGCGGCGGTTACTGTAGCTGGCCCTTAAAATGAGGCAACCTAATGATTAGCCTCCACGTGGGTTGGCGTACGAGAGAAGGAAGGAAGACCCGGATAGGACCGTGGTAACCCGGCCAGCAAGTGAATAATTGGAATGTGCAGAGGGAAAAGTAAAACCATGAGGTCCGAGTCAAAGTGGTAACCCGGTCGGCAATTGAAAACTTGGAATGTGCGAAGGGAACGTAAATCCATATAATCCGAGATAAAGAGGTAACTCGGAAATAATGACCAGAGCTCAAAATTGAACCTGATGTGGCCTTAGCGTCCAAGGCAGCTAAGACCGCACCAGCTTCAGGGACTAATGTTGGGGGGATACCCCTGGGTAGGGTCACGCCAGAGTATAAAGGCCGAGTTAGCGAGGTTCGGCAAGGCCAAAGCGCATGCTGGCTGGGTCACCTCAAGGCAGGACGAATCACAGGGTAACCTGGACCAGGGGCGTTCGCCTAACTAAGTCTCAACCGACTTAAGCAGTAAGTCAGAAATGCCTGTTTTACTTGTATGTAGGAACGGGTGTGGCCGGATCAACTATGATCCGGGTCACGTCTAGCTTCTAAGAGAAGGAAGGAATCTCGCTGGTCAAAATAAGCCCCGGTACGCACTACCTGAGCGAAGCAGACAAGGGCAGGACCACCGGGGCATGGCCGACAAGGGTGACGACGCCCATGTCGGCTGACACGGGCGCCGCAGAGGCTCACGTAGCCTCTGCATGTGTGACGCGGGGGAAAAGCACCCCGGTCGGCTTACTACTTTGGGATATGCCTCCACGTATGCCCTATGTAGAGACCTATGTAGAGACCTAGCTCCCTCTATATAAGGAGGGCTAGGGTCTCAGTAGAAGGGGTTCCGCTATTCTGATTTGGCTAGGGTTTTAAGGGTGATCTGTGTGTGAGAGTAAGAGAGCTCCTTCTTCCTCCTCTCGCCAATACAGCTCAAGAAGCACTTGTAATCTTGGAAGAAAAGCAAATACAAATTTCTGTGTGAAGAATCACTTCACTATCTCTCCCTGGATTCCCCTAGCGTGTATTAGTCCCTACCTTTAGCCTATCCATGGCATCTGCCGTGACACCACCACGACATTGTGACTGAAAGTTACCTCTTCATGACAGGCACCTCCTTTGTGCCAACAGCCACTATTGGAGCTTTGCGCTTCTTGAGCGCAAGGTCCGGCAATGGGACCACCTTTGTCTTCTGAGAAAACTGAGGAGGATATCCTTCGAGCGGAGCAAGTTCTGACTCAGGGAGGTCGGCAAGCTGAATATAAGAAAAAATATCAGTATTGCAGTATAACTCGAAGATTGACACACATAAAAAGTGTACTGATGGAAGCTTACCAGCACTACGGGGTTTTCCGCCGTATGCATATCCAGAGAAACCTCCGGGATTCTCCTCTCGATCCGCTCTCGGATCAGCCACTTGATCTGGCTTATGTAGCCTTCAGTGGTGTAGGATTTGGGGCTGATGCGGAGGGAGTCTTTCTTGGATGACGTGATGGAGTGCATCAGTCGATCCCCATGGTACTAAAGGGGCTGGATCCGGCATGAGACTCAGCATTGGACCAAGTCGGATCCCTTCAGTCCCTTGTGTTTGATCAAGTATTCGATCCGCCTCTTAGTGAGGATCAGATCGTCGGAGAGAGCCGGAGCAGCCTCGTCCCAAGAAGGTTGGGTCGTGGCAACTCCGTCAACAAAAGCCGGCAAAGAAGTGGCTTTGCCGGGAGCCGAAATATCCCTATGATAGAAAAACGTGGCTGGCCATTGTTTGACCGAGTCACTAGCTAGAATTTTGGGATACGCGTGCTCGTGTCTAAGCGAAAAATTAATAGTGCCGGTAATGTAAGGAACACCGGCGGTAATTGAGTTTCTCCAGACATGAAAATAGTACCGGACAAGAGTCAAACGCGGCCTAATGCCGAGAAAGCCCTCACACAACAAAGTGTACGCGCTCATCTCTAAGAGAGAGTTGGGAGGAAGATGATGGAGTTGAACTCCGTAATGATCAATCACCTCGCAGAAGAACTCCGAGGGAGGAAACGACAATCCTCTGTCGAGGTGGGTGCCGAAGTGGACCCGCTCACCGTCGCGCGGGTTGGGGATGGTTTCCTCGAAGCTGCTTCGCCAGTCGCCGGCGGTGAGAAGCCCCTCCTTATCCACGTTCTTGAGGCCCTCCTCGTTGAGCGCACAGGGAATCCAGAGCCCGCGAAAGCTCTCTTTCGCCGCCACCGCTTCCATCGTCACCGCCGCCGCCGCTGCCACCAAGCCGGAGGAAGAAGATGAAGCCATTTGTCCGGCGAGCAGTTGACCTAAAAGGGGTGGCGCTGGGAGTTCTGTGGGGGAGGAACAGGGGAGCTATGTGCGCACAGGGAGATTGGGAGGAGAGGAAAAGGCAAAGGACTGGTGGAAGGAGAAGGAGAAAATCCTAACCCCTTATATCCACCTAACTGCGCCAAGATTCGTGCAAATGCTACAGTGTAACCGCCACGCGTCGTGGAAGGAATTGGGAAGGACCCACGCGATGATTACATCACCTCGATCTCCACGCACGCATTGAAACGGCGCCTCGGTTCTACGAACCGCGGACCCACCAATGGTCGTGCTGACGGAATGCCTGTCAGATGACGTGACTTGACCATGACTTGTGTCAGGTGGCGTTAGGAACCAAGTTCCGGCTTAGATTGAAATCAAGCTAGAAAATCCGAGTAACCTGTTGATAGGTCTGACTTATTTTTTAAGACCCGGGTCGTATTTTTTGTTGTGAAGTTTCAGGAACCCTTCAAGATTCTGCAAGCCGAAGATCAAGCCAGACGATGTTGAATCCGACTTTGGATCTTGGAGGCCTCCGGGGGCTGCTATTGGGGATATACTTTCCGCGTATCCTCACAGTTCCTCACTAACCAGGGTGGCCCACTTCGGGTTAGAGCTTTGCTTCACGGGCGGCCCAGTCAGGGAGAAATACGGAGTCCAATCCGGCTACGGGAAGGCCCAAAAGACTTACCGACTTAGGCCCATAATGTTACTTGTAGTTCAAGATGTACTCTGTAATCGACTCTTAGTCGTAGCCAGATAGATCTCTCCTGTAAACCCTAGGTCGGATATCTATATAAGCCGTCCTAGGGAGAGCCTTTAGGACAACACCTCAATAGTCTACAATCTCAACTCACACAGGCGAAACCCTTGTAACCCATATTCCGGCTCTGCCGTATTACTTGATTGCTAGCAGGAGTAGGATCCGTCCAAAGCCGGCGGATTCGAACCTGGGTAAACTTGTGTGCTCACCGTCCCAGAATACCGTACGTCTCACACCCCTCTCTTCCGCACGCCTCGAGGACCCCCTCATGGCGTACTTGTCCTCAATCCAAAGACAAACACCATAGGGTGGCGCGAGTCCCCCTTGGCCGTGCCACCAGGTGGTGTGGGACCTCCGGCCTCCACCGACCTTGCCCTTTCGCCTATATATTCCCCCCGATGCGAAAACCCTAAATAATCAAGGCTCCAGCCACGAAAAGTTCCACAGCGCCGCCGCCACCGAAAAGGAGATTCGGGGGACAGAAAGTCTATGTTCCGGCACCCTGCCAAGACGGGGAAGTGCCCCCGGAGCCATCTCCATCGATCTCCACCGCCATCTCCATCACCATTGCTGATTCACATGATGAGGAGGGAGTAGTTGTCTCTCGAGGCTAAGGGTTCTACCCGTAGCTATGTGTTCATCTTTCTCTCTATGCGTGATCATATTGTGATCATGAGCTTTGTAATCAATTAGATCTACCTTGCTACCTTTGATAAACCGGAGAGTAGTTCAGCGTAGTATCATAAAGAAGAATATATTTATATGAGAGTGTTCACTAGTGAAAGTATGATCCCTAGGCCTTGTTTCTAAGCATTAAAACGCCATTTGCAATTATATCTGTTACATGTTTGCTTGCTGCTATCTTTATTTCAGTTTGCCTTTAGTCTCTTCCACGCCATCAAGCTATTTTCTATCACCATTACCACTTATAATTATCTATACCACTTGTATTTCACTATCTCTTCACCAAACTAGTGCACCTATACACCTGACAAGTGTATTAGGTGTGTTGGGGACACAAGAGACTTCTTGTATCTTGATTGCAGGGTTGCTTGAGAGAGAATACCTTTGACCACTTCCTCCCTGAGTTCGATAAACCTTGGGTGATCCACTTAAGGGAAAACTTGATGCTGTTCTACAAACCTCTGCACTTGGAGGCCCAACAATTGTCTACAAGAATAGAAGTGCGTAGACATCAAGCTATTTTCTGGCGCCATTGCCAGGGAGGTAAGGTAAAAGGTATTCACACCGGAGGATTAAAGAAGAAGAACCTCCCACGGCAAACGCCTATTTTCTGGCGCTGTTGCCAGGGAGGTAAGGTAAAAGGTACTCACATCCTCCGGTGTGAGTGCTCGAAGTTATTTCCTTTAGATTCTGCAATTTTGTCTTTTTCTTTCTTGTTTTCACTAGTTAGGCTTAATGGAAAACAACAACAAAATTAGAGAGCTTTATAGTATTTATCTTGAGTTAGGACATGAAGTGTTTGAAGAGAAAATTTAAAAACCTATGGAACTTTATTTGCATGCTAATAGCAATGTTGTTAGTATGAATTCTTTGGACACCATTATTGCTAATGCTATGGGAAAGTCTAAGCTTGGGGAAGGTAGTGTTTATGAAAATGATCTTTTTAGTTCCTCAGCTTTGGGAGATAGCTATTCTATTGCTTATGATGATACCAAACCTCCAATATATGATGATTACAATGATGAATATGATATTTTCAGCCCACCTACTATTGAGGAGAAAATTAATTATGATTACAATATGCCTCCTATATTTGATGATTATGGTGATGAGATAATAATGATAGCTATTTTGTTGAATTTTCTCCCACTACAATTAATAAGAATGACCATGCTTATGTGGGGAGTAATAATTATTATATGCATGTGGCGCATGATAAGAATGTTTTATGTGATAGTTATATCGTTAATTTTATTCATGATGCTACTGAAAGTTATTATGAGAGATGGAAACATGGTTTTATGCATCTCAATAATATTAAGTTTCCCCTCTTTATGTTGAAATTTTTGAAGTTGCACTTGTTTTGTTTTCCTATGCTTGTTGCTTTGTGCTTTCATGACTTGTTTATTTACAAGATTCCTATGCATAGGAAGTGGGTTAGACTTAAATGTGCTTTGAATTTGCTTCTTGATGCTCTCTTTTACTTCAATTCATATTTTTTGTGAGCATCTTCTCAAACTATCATGCCTAACTTAAAGGCGTTAAACAAAAGTACTTATTGGGAGATAACCCAAAAGTTTTAGTTGAGTCTTGGAATTTATTGCTTCAGTAATAACCTCTCCTTATCATTTTTGTGTGGTTTTTGTGCCAAGAGTAACCTCTAATGAGATAGAAGTAATGATTGGGAAAGTTGCTGCCCCAAAACAGATTTCTATGCTTCACCGTAAAAATACGTGTAAAATCTCTGTATGTCATTTTGAGGCGTGAATTGTTGTGCTTCTGCCCCAGGTTGTTATCTAACTTTCGTTAGTTCAACACTTTTTGATTTGAGCAACAGAAGGTCTTCCAAAAAAAATCGTCTTTACCTGCTGGTCTGTTTTGACAGATTTCTGTCATTTTCTGCATTTGCTTCTTGTTGGTTCCTTTTTGAGTTCTTTAGGGGAATTGAGCTTTTTGAGGTAAGTGCTACAGTAGCTAGTGTTCTAATGGAAGCTTATTTGGTGTTAGAACTGAACCTTAAGACTTATTTATCTTGAGTGCACTAATGTTGCTAATAAAGATTGTGTGAAGTTTTGTATGAAGGAAAAATTTCAGGTGTATGGAAGGAATGAGTAATGAGATGAAGGATGCACTAAAGCTCAAGCTTGGGGATGCCACGCGTGTCACCCCAAGAAATATCCAAGAAGTACAAGCGTCAAAGCTTGGGGATGCCCAAGGAACCCCTTCTTCATCAATAAAAATCCCAGATTTCTTCCAAACGCTTCATTTTTATTGTTTCATGCACAGTTGTGTTATTCTTGGAGCGTCTTCTTTTTCGTTTTAGTTTTGGTTTTTAGTTTGCTTGTTTTTCTTAGTTTGCTGAATAAATTGGTTGGACCCCCTCTTTCATAAATTGGTTTTCAAATGGTTTGGTTTGGATTGGAAAAGAGTAGGAAAGTTCATGCTTAAGTGGTAAAGAGAGCTTGTTTTTGACTATGCCAATGCTTTGTCATGCCATGCTTGATATTGTTTTGGCTTTATGCTTAGTATTCTTTGCTGTAGCATGACATGTTATAAACAATTGAGATTGCTTAATGAGCTTTGGATGAATCATGCGTTGTTTTAGCATATTAAAGTATTGTTTACTGGTATTCTCCTTTGATGCTTTATTTGGGTTGACTTGGCACATGCTCACACCATGTTATGACTATCAAAAGTCACCATAGACTTGATGATCCTTTATTTTTCAACTTGTAGTATCACTTTATGCTTTGATCAATGATGTTTCGTCGCTTTGCATGATTATGGCCATTATTGCTCTTTTACTTTGTCGCTCCTAGTCTTTTGCTAGCCTCCACAACCAAGTATGAGTTCCACTCATGCATCCAACTCCCTAAACCAAGTTATTCCAAAGAGTCCACCATACCTACCTACTAGCTTATGCTATTCCAAGTATATTCATGTTTTTGTTTACCTTCCGAATTAAACTTGTTATGAGAAAACTAGTGATTAAAGCTCTCACGAACTTGATGGCACACTTTACTTTTCTTGCCCTTAATAAACTTGAACCATTGTGTTGTCTATGTTGTATATGCCTGCACTTATTTGTTGGGAATTAGCAGAACCATGCTGTCATGGGGAACACTTTCAACATTGCACTTGGTACTTGTACCTAGTTGATATCTTGCTCTTTTGTATATGGATGTCATCGGTGTGAAATGAAAGGGGAGCTTGTAAGTCCATGGAGTTATGTATATGTGTTAGAAAAACGCCTGGGCCGCTGGTCTAATCCATGCTGACATGGTGGAAACCTGCAGCGCAACCATAATGAGCTGTCTATGAAGCATTCTTCTTATTAAAAAAGAGTCCTATATTGAGAAAAAAAGAGAAAAAGAAAAAAAGAGATATCATGAAAAGAGGAAAGAGAGAAAAAGCACCATATTCCCATGGTAAATAAGAAGATTGCTGAGATGCTCGTTGTCTGCTTGCCTTGTCATTTTGATATGGGGATTCTTCCGTATCATCGGGCAAGGGGTACCCCGTTGGTGGTTCTCTATGATACACATGTACTTACGATGACAAGAACTTAACGGTGACTAAACTTGAGTAGCATGAGGAGCGACCCTCGTATTCAAGGGACATGAGATTTCTAACTTATACTTCGTCAAGCATGTACACCATAGTTTGTGCACTTTAACCTTAACCACTTCAAGATGCTTATGATAGGGGCAATGAGAGCTGAAAGCTATAAGTACCATAATTTTTGGAAGCTCTTTATGAGACTTAAATCCCTGGTTCCTTCTATGAAGGCCTTTCTTGTTGGGTCCGCAGCATAGAAAACAAAAAATTTCCTACGGTGTGAACTACACGCCAAGATCTATCTACTAGGTACAAAGCAACGGGTGGACAAACATCCAACGAGAACTTACCCTCGTAGACAACGAGCATTGTTAACGAGTAGGAACTCGTGGTTGATGTAGTCGTACACTTGCCGATCTCAAGATCCTGAGGAAGTCCAGCAGGTCCAGCTCCAGCACGTCCATCAGATCTAGCTCCAGCAGCACCAAGTCCAGCACCGCAAAGCAGCGGTGCATCCGTGATCGCACACACGTCCGGTACCCCGACAACCTCCGTCCCTCGCTCCAGCAAAGCAGCGGAAGCAGCAACTCCTTTCCAGAAAGCCACCGGGAACATGTATCTCGCTAATCCGAGACCATGGGGGAATAATACTAGAGGGAGAGAGAGATCCTTCACAAGGAGGTGTGTTTGAGAAGTGAGGAGAGGGTAGCCTTTTATAGGAGGATGGGGGATGCCCCTCCTTCATGGCCGGCGCATGGAGGAGGTGTCTCTTCACCTCCTCCATTCATGTGGTGGTAACCCCTCCACATTAAAATGCCTCTTCACATTCCCTTTTAAAGTCTCCACTTTAAATGCATTAAATTTCTCCAAATTTAATGCTCTCTCATTTAATAAAACTCTTTTATTATTTTTATTCAGAATTTTGTTAATTACTTTAATTAGCAAACATTCACATAAAACCCCTTGCAACATTTCAATATTACATGCAGAACCAATTTCAGCAATTTCGCCCGAAACAGTTTCGGTGTCTATTGAAATAATTCCAGCGCTTTCTTAAATCTTTATCTGAAACATATTTGCTCCAAATGGTGTCGGTATCCCTTAAGTGTGTCACCCTACAGTTCGCGAATAATGCAGACATGATCGAGACCCCTCTCAGATCAATAATCAGAAGTGGGACCTGGAGATCCATACTGACTCCTACACATTCAACGATGACTTCTGTGATCGTGAGAACCTTTAACGCTAGTAACTAAATCCCTTTGTCTCGCGATATATTACATGTCCGAGATTCGATCATCGGTATCTCCATACCTAGTTTGATCTCGTTACCGACATGCACTCTTTTCTCGTTCCCGTGATATAACATTCTAGTGATCACATCACTTGCTTGCAAGCTATTTCAATGTGATATCACCGAGAGGGCCCAGAGTATATCTATCCGTCATCGGGATTGACAAATTCCACTCTTGATCCATGAGCCTCAACATAACACCTTTGTAGCACTGAACCCATCTTTATAGTCACCCTGTTACGGTGTGACGTTTGATGTTATCAAGATACTATTCCGGTGTTAGCAATTAACATGATCTCATGGTCTAAGGATAAAGATTACTTCGTATGACGTTATAGCAATATAAACATAATGACTTTGATCATAATGCTATACTTCGGATGAATGTTCATCACATCATTCCACCAATGGTGTGACCTTGTTATTAACAACATCCAATGTCCATGATCAGGAAACCTTGATCATCTTGTTAATCAACAAGCTAGTCTATAAGAGAGGCATACCTAGGAACCCTTTTTGTTTATTAAACACACATGTAATGATGTTTCCGATCAATACAATTATAGCATGCAAAATAAACATTTATCATAAACATGGAATAAGATAATAATCACTTTATTATTGCCTCTCGGGCATATTCCCTTCATTTCTTCCACCATTATATTGAGTCCCCACCTTCTACCTTTATGCACCTACTTTGAGAGCATAGTGGCCATTCTTAGTTCTATGTGCATTGTCCCAAGACTAGTTGATTGATGCATAACTTGATATTGCTTGTTTTAAACTATTTGTATCTAGTCACTCTTATGAAATTTGAAGGGGACCTATGCATTTATATTTGCTACTCTATGAGGGACAAGCTGAATGCCATTATGCTATGTTTTCTTTATGTGAAACAAACAAACGTCTTGCAAAGCATTGATATTCATGAATCTTTTGTTTGTGCCTTTTCATGTTGCAACATAGTTTATTTGTCTTATTGCTAGAACTTTATCTTTCATGTTATGATTGAAGTACTAGGATCCCAGCTATCAATGTTTTAAAAATACTTTGATCAAGTTTATGATGGTGCATGTCACCTCAAAAATTATTCTTTCTTTTTATCACTTAGCTACCCGAGGACGAGCAGGAGTTAAGCTTGGGGATGTTGATACATTGCAAATGTATCTATAATTTTTGATGTTCCATGCTTGGTTTTATCCACTTTCTTGTGTTTTGTCCACACTTTGGAGTACTTTTCATATGATTTCTTGGACTAACCTATTAACAAGAGCCATAGTGCCAGTTGCTTGTTTTCTGCTGTTTTTGGTTCCAGGAAAGTAAGAAAATGAATATTCTTGGAATTGGATGGGACAAAAGCCAAAGTGTCTATTTTTCTGGAAGTCATCAGATGCCAGAATACGAGACGGAGAGGAGCCAGGGGCCAGCCACACCATAGGGTGGCGCGGGTCCCCCTTGGTCGTGCCACCAGGTGGTGTGGGCCCCTCCAACCTCCACCGACCTTGCCCTTACTCCTATATATTCCTCTCGATGCGAAAACCCTAAATAATCAAGCCTCTAGCCACGAAAAGTTCCGCAGCGCCACCGCCACCAAAAAGAAGATTCAGGGGACAGAAAGTCTCTATTCTGGCACCCTGCCGGGACGGGGAAGTGTCCCCGGAGCCATCTCCATCGATCTCCACCGCCATCTCCATCACCATTGCTGATTCACATGATGAGGAGGGAGTAGTTCTCTCTCGAGGCTAAGGGTTCTACCGGTAGCTATGTGTTCATCTCTCTCTCTATGCGTGATCATATTGTGATCATGAGCTTTGTAATCAGTTAGATCTACCTTGCTACTCAAGTGCTTTAATGAATCCCTGCTCTCCCCATGTGTGTGAAAGTGACAGCGTGCTCACCATGGTGGCACTTAGGCTAGAGATTACAAATATTTGTTATGAGTTATATTTGGAGTTGGATGTTTCTATGAAATTGTGGTGTTTCTTGGACTCATCTAGTACTCAAGGTGACAGTGTGGGGTTTTCTAGATGGGAAAGATGAACTTTGAGGTGTGCTGTTATAGCCCTACCAACGATTAGAGTGTCCAACCGGAGAGTAGTTCAGCGTAGTATCATGAAGATAATATATTTATATGAGAGTGTTCACTAGTGAAAGTATGATCCCTAGGCCTTGTTTCTAAGCATTGAAACACCGTTTGCTACTAGATCTATTACATGTTTGCTTGCTTCTATCTTTGTTTCAGTTTTCCTTTAGTCTTTTCCCACGTCAATCACACGCCACCAAGCTATTTTATATCACCGTTGTCTTATATCTATACCACCTGTATTTCACTATCTCTTCACCGAACTAGTGCACCTATACACCTGACAAGTGTATTGGGTGTGTTGGGGACACACGAGACTTCTTGTATCTTGATTGCAGGGTTGCTTGAGAGGGAATACCTTTGACCACTTCCTCCCTGGGTTCGATAAACCATAGGTGATCCACTTAAGGGAAAACTTGCTCCTATTCTACAAACCTCTACACTTGGAGGCTCAACAACTGTCTACAAGAATAGAGGTGCGTAGACATCAAGATATTTTCTGCGCCGTTGCCGGGGAGGTAAGGTAAAAGGTATTCACACCGGAGGATTAAAGAAGAAGAACCTCCCACGGTAAACGCCTATTTTCTGGCATCGTTGCCGGGGAGGTAAGGTAAGAGGTACTCACATCCTCCGGTGTGAGTGCTCGAAGTTATTTCCTTTAGATTCTGCAATTTTGTCTTTTTGTTTCTTGTTTTCACTAGTTAGGCTTAATGGAAAACAACAAAAAAATTAGAGAGCTTTATAGTATTTATCTTGAGTTAGGACATGAAGTGTTTGAAGAGAAAATAAAAAACCTATGGAACTTTATTTGCATGCTAATAGCAATGTTGTTAGTATGAATTCTTTGGACACCATTATTTGCCCACTCCACGTACTCTCTCTGCCAAATCCCTAGGCCGTCGCCTTTGCCCACCCCGCGTACTCTCTCTCCACCAAATTCCCTGGTTGTCGCCTACCCCAGAGGGCGCCATTCCCTGGACGCCGCTGATACCTTCGATCCGGATTACGGATGTAGTATAGCTTATTTTTTCCTAGTAGACCTAGGTTATCGAATCCTCGAGAAGCAGATGCGTAGTGAAGTTACTTTAACGGACCTTCCGGAGTTTTAGAATTCCTTTTATGTTTTTACTGGACCAAGAGTTTGCGTCTTTTTTTGTTGTCGATGATGGAGAGAGAGGTCCTAGGGCATTCGGTTTCACTTGTAGTTGTGCAAAACATCTTATGGGAATAAAAGATAAAGATAAAGTATGCATGTAATTGTTAGAGCAAGATAAATTATATATGGACAGTGCATCCATAATTGCTATTGCCTCCGCAACCGCTTATAGCAATAACCTACTAGTCTCATCCATAGAAGAAAGAGAACTAATGATATGCATAGTGATGTCACCGTTAATCCCAAGTAAATCCCTCACATACAGCTGTACTACCCCTTCTGTCACTGGGGTCCCCAACCTGCAGATCAGCCATTACTCATACTCCCTATCCCTGGCTCAATCCTCGGGGTCTTGGATACCTGACAAGTCCTTATATTGAGGCAAGAGAGGATACAATAATCATCATGTCATACAAACTAATACATGATCCCATCTATGATAAATAACATGCACAAACGCTACATGGCTAGGCCGAAGCCCCTAGCCTAAGGATAATTACTCACACATAGAGATGATACCAACAATCACAACATTGTAATGGAAATCATAAGTTTGATAGCAAATAGTCTTACGATATCGCCAATCGAAGAAGAAATCTACTATTACAAGTGGTGGAATATGGCTATGGAGATGGAGAAGGGTTTTGAGATCTGGAGACGGCTGATGATCTGAGGCAGAGACTATAGGGCGAGGCAGGCTTGTTTTCTCGTCGCCCGAGGCTTCTTTTTATATGGGTCCCTTCACGAAAGTTGTTCTGTTTTACCTAGCGGTGGCGGCGCCAATTATACGACCGGAACTATATGTAATAGCAATTATATTGGTCGTTAAAGTGTTCGCCTCCATTTCACGGCTCCTGGTTTCTTCTGGTTGTTGGAAATCTCGTATCTTTGACTTTAGTGTAGTGATTCCCATCTTTAAACGACATTATCTGTGTAGGAAAAAATAAAAAGAAAGGATTGCATACCCCTTTGAATATTAGGCATTAGTTTTTTTTAAAGATCATGACCGTAGGAGAAGCCCCTACGGTATATATATTTTCCTTTATTTATGAATACAAGAAGGTCCCAATGTACAAATCGTGTCGTGTAAGTGTTTAGAGAGATATTTCATCGAAAATATGAATAATATCTAGTTTAAATCGTGTAAGTGTTCGGTGCCACATACTTGAAAGTCCCCAGTGCTGAAGATACAACTAGGATTTTGGAGGTGAACAAGGCTAGGGGATTTTCCAGAATACTTGGATCAACTGATTGTATGGATTGGAGTTGGAATAATTGTCCCGCGGTGTGGCATGGACAATTCAAAGGCCACAAAAAGGATTCCACTATAATCATTGAAGCCCTAGCCGATCACGAGACTTGGATTTGGCATGCATTCTTTGGAATGACCGGATCATGCAATGACATCAATGTTCTACAATGATCACCACTTATGACAAGGATTGCATTGCTGAAGGTCACTGGTGGAGTTTCAAGCAAACCACCACACATACCACTATGGCACTATCTTTCCGACAACATCTCCCAAAGGTGGCAAACATTGTGAAGCCGGTTCACAAACCAAAAGGTAAGAAAAAACTTGGCTTTCATAATGCACAAGCGGTGGCTAGAAAATATGTTGAGAGAGCATTCAGGATTTTGCAAGCCTAATTTTCTATTGTCAGAGGACCGGCTAGAATTTGGGACCAAGAGTTCCTTTGGTACATCATGAATATTTATGTCATCATGCATAACTTGATCACATAGGATGATCATGGCAAACTCATATGACTTGATGAGGATTCCCGTGCAAGTGCAAAGGAGATAAGAGAGAGTGGTGTGTTTCATTGCCTCGTACCATTCGATTCGGTCTAGTAAGGTGCATGATGAGCTTCAACATGATATCATCGAGGAGTGGTGGAAATGGAATGGACAACAAAACAATTAGTGTCTACTTATTTGTATGTTTGTTGTATTACTGAAAAACAATTTGTTGTATTGCTCATGAACATGTTGTTGTATTTATTGTATTGTTCTTATACTATTTGCTCGTGTTGTAATAATTAACTAGAAAATTTATTATAGATTTATTTTTTGTTTGATTGATCTTTTTTATTACATATATATGTGTGTTTGTTGTTTGCGTTAGTTGCGTGCGCTGCATTTTGCAGCGCCTGCTGGAGAGGTACTTTCCGCTGCTTGATGCGCGCTGCAAATTTGCACCTCCAATGAAGCTGACGTGTGCTATATGTGCTTACAGGGCGCTGCATATGTGTTTTACAACACCGGATTTTGGCACGGCTTTTGGAGTTGCTCTAAGTGTACTAGTTTAGACTTGAACGGTGCTGCAATCCAAACTCTAGAACTTGTGGGCGTTATATAGACTTTTTCCTTTTGTGGCCTGACTACCCAGATAGAGGAAAAATGATTGAAGTGTACCAAACACCCCCTTAGAGCAAATCTAGTAGATACTGTAAATAGTTGAACTGAAAACCAATAGTACATGGCACTGAACTCGTGATTTGCAGTTCAGAATTAGTTCACACACATCAGAAATGGTATACGAAAATGAAGATTTTGAAATTTGCACTCGTGGCAAAATTCAACGAAGTACAAGGTTCAATCATACTAAAATTTACACATACTGCAATTCAAAAGTTGCACACCTAATTACGCATTCTAGATGGCACACTTCTACTCCCTAGACCAAAATCGAGATCAGAGAGCTTTTAGGCGCGGCGGCGGGCCGCTCGGTACTCAGAGATGTTGATCAGGTCCATCCCTGACAGCTTCATGACGGTCGCCGCGCGCCTCCTCCCACTCCCTAGCCACGCGCTTCTCGATGAGTGCGACAGCCCTCCGCATATCCTCTTCGCAGTTGATCTCTGACTCGCGTGTGAGCATCTCCATCGCGAGGTGCGCCTCGTCAGAGTCCTATGCGAAGATAGGGGCACCACGATGGAAGAACGTGGGGGAGAGGGGGAGCTCCATTCGTTGGAGCAGGGGGACAGAGGAGCGAGTGATACGTCCAAAACGTATCTACTTTCCCGAACACTTTTGCTATTGTTTCTCCTCTAAACTTGTGTGATTTGGATGCAACTAACACGAACTGACGCTGTTTTCAGCAGAATTGTCTTGGTGTCTACTTTTTGTGCAGAAAATCAACTATCAGGAAAAATCCCGGAAAATATGCCAAAAATCCTATTTCACCAAAAGACTCCCGGAGCCAGAATACGGGACGGAGAGGGGTTGGGCCCAAGCCACACCACCTGGCCACGCGGGCAAGCCCAGGCCGCGCCAGGGGGTGGTCTGGCCACCCCAGACTGCCCCTCGGTCTCCCTCTTTGCCTACAAGTTGTCTTCTGACCTAAAAACTCAGTGGGGTTCAACGTTTTTCCAGAAGGAGTTCCGCTCCGCCGCCACCACCAGATTCCATGAAACAGCACCAGAAACTCCATTCTGGCACCCTGCCGGGACGAGGAATTGGAGGAGATCATCGCCATCATCATCACCATCGCTTCTCCATCGACCATCCATGTTTCCCCCATCTATGAGTGAGTAATCCCTCGCTGTAGGCTATGGGGATGGTAGGGCTTGGATGAGATCGTTCATGTAATGGCATCGGATTGTTAGGGCATGGTGCCTAGTATCTTCTACTAGTGCTTTATGACTTTGTTGCGACTTGTTATGCTTAATGCTTGTCACTAGGGCCCGAGTGCCATGATTTCAGATCTGAACATGTTATTGATTCATTATGATAGTATTGTTTTTGGTCTTATCTGCAAGTTGTATACACACGTTGTTGTCCGGAACCAATGGCCCCGAAGTGACAGAAATCGGCATAGCCGGAGGGAATGGCTTTGATGTGAGGATCACATGTGTTCACGAAGTGTTAATGCTTTGCTCTGGTGCTCTATTAAAAGGAGCACCTTAATTGCCAGTAGTTCCCTTGAGGCCCCGCTGCAAACAGGCTGGCAGGACAAAAGATGTTGTGCAAGTTCTCATTGCGAGCACGTATGACTATATATGGAACACATGCCTAGGATTATCTAGTACTTGGATGCTTTATCTTATTTATCTGCAATTACCCTATGTTTTGATTGCTACGTGAATTGTCTTGTCCATGCAACGCCCGTCCATCCATCCCTATGCCTACCGCACTCGAATCCTACTGGTTACTGCTATTGTTACTGCTGTCTTTACTTTACTAATGCTGTTACTTTACTATTTCTACTACAAAACTGTTGCTACTGATAAACTGTTGTGAGAAAGATTGTTTCCAGGTGCAGCTGAATTGACAACTCAGTTGTTAAGGCTTATAAATATTCTTTGGTCCCCTTGTGTCGAATCAATAAATTGGGTTTCACTTCCCTCGAAAATACTGCGATACACCCCCTATACTTGTGGGTCATCAAGACTATTTTCTGGCGCTGTTGCCGGGGAACATAGCTTTATTTATCAAGTTCACTTGGATTCTCTATTGTTTGCTGCTATCCATCCATCATGGGTAAGTCTCGTGATGGCAAGGTTCATATTTTACCATCCACTACAAGAAGAGGTACAGTTCTGAACACCTCTGTTGCTCTTGATTCACCATCTGTTATAAGTAAGCTCGTTACACCACCACATACACATGCTACACACACTGCTAGTACTGCTGAATCTGAAACTTCTGATGCTTATGATGCTACTTCTACTGTGCTTGATAAGAGTGGTTCATTAGTTCCTTTCCTAGATGCTACGATTGCTAGAACTATAGCTGGAAATACTGAAACTCCTAATGAGGACACTACCACACCTGTTAGTTCACCTGAGTCTAATGAAAGTTATGATATTGAAGATGGTTATGTTGAGATGACTGATGAATTTATTAAAGAATGTAAAAACACCCATGATAGGAGCGCTGCTAAGAGTCTCCTGGAGAGGCGTACTATTAGACCCAACTTATCTCCTATTGCTAAGTTTGTTGCCTCTCCCATAAACATTATAGATGAAGATTATGATTTCTCTCTCGGTCTATATTACATAGCTATTGTTGAGAAAGAACCTTTTTGTGGGACTAAGAATAAAAGTGCGGTAGCACATATGAATGAACTTTCTACCATGAGTGGCTTGTTTTCTGATGATATTAAGATGCGTACTTACTTTGTTGCTAAGATTTTCCCCTTTTCACTGAAAGGAGAAGCTAAAACTTGGTTTAGTAATTTACCTCCTGGATCTATTGATAGCCCTGATTGCTTGATTAGTACTTTCCTATAGAAATATTTTCCTCCTAGTGCTAGAAATGCTGTTTTACAGGAACTTTTTGATTTTAAACAGGGAGAAAAAGAGGTATTGCCTGAATCTTGGGCAAGGTTTTGTGCTTTGATTCATGCACAGGCTAGAAGTCCATTACCTAAGAATGAGCTTCTTGATATATTTTATAATGGACTAACCGAGGAATCTAGGACATACCTAGATAGTTGTGCTGATTGTGTTTTCAGGAATAGGACTCCTAAGGAGGCTGAGGAATTAATGGCTAAAATAAGTAAGAACTATGAAGATTGGAATCCTCCTGAACAAGCTATACCTGAAGTAATTGTACCTGAACCTACTATAGTAGTGCCTATTCCAACATCAAAGAAGAGGGGAGTTATTGAATTAAATGATGAAGTGATGAAGGAAGCTAAGAAATGTCTTAAGGAGAAGGGAATTAAAGCTGCAGATGTCAAGAATTTACCTCCTATAGAAGAATTATGTAAGCCTATTCCCTACTCATCCACTATCGAGGTACACTCTCTCCAACACTTTGATGAAGGTGATATCCCTTACTCTAAACCTCCTGATCAATGCTTAGAAGAATTCGATATCTTTATTGTTAAGCAAGATAATTTTAATAAAAGGGTGCAAAATCATCTAATGGAAAACACTAGAGCTATTGTTGAGTTGAAAGATATTGTGGAAAGAACCTCTAATGATGTTAAAATGATTGTTAAACACTTTCAATGGTTCAAACTCAAATAGATCAACTCGTTAAAGTGCAAAAAGACTTGCTAATTAATGCTGCTAAAGAAAAACATGCTTATGAAATTAGAACTAGAAGTGGAGCTGCTACCCAGGATCCTTTATATCCTGAGGGGCATCCCAAAAGAATTGAGCAGGATTCTCAACAAGCTGAAAATAGTGGCTCTACTCGTAAGAAAAGGAAAAATAAACATAAAACTATTGTAGAACCCTCTGAACCTGCTATAGATCCTAATAGTATATCTATTTCTGATGCTGAAACTGAAAGTGGTAATGAAGAAAATGAAGTTCCTAATGAAGAAAAAGTTGAATAAGAACCTGAAAACCACACTAAGAATACTAAATACACTAAAGAATATTTTATTGCTAAGAAACATGGTAGTGAAAGAGAACCTTGGGTCCAAAAACCTATGCCATTCCCTAATAAGAAACACAAGTCAAAGGAAGATGAACACTATAATAAGTTTTGTGAGTGGATGAAACCTTTATTCCTGCAAATTCCTTTGACTAATGCTATTAAATTGCCTCCTTACTCAAAGTATATGAAGGATATTGTCTCGAATAAAAGGAAGATCCCTAATGAAGAAATTTCTACTTTGCTTGCTAATTATTCTTTTAATGGTAAGGTTCCTAAGAAACTTGGAGACCCAGGGATTCCAACTATCCCTTGCTCTATTAAAAATAGTTATGTTAGAACTGCTTTGTGTGATTTGGGAGCCGGAGTTAGTGTTATGCGTTTCTCTCTCTATAAGAGGCTTCAACTAGAAAAGTTAATACCAATTGATATATCTTTACAAATGGTTGATAAATCTACCACTATTTCTGTCGGTATATGTAAGGATGTACCTGTTCAAGTGGCTCATAATTGCTTGATATTAACTAATTTTGTTGTACTTGAAATGCCTGAACACTACAAGAGGACCCCTCCTACACCAACGCATTTATCTGTATCTAAATGCCTATATGAGCGTTGCTAGTGCATTTACCAACGGATGAAGGTGCGTTGCGTTTTTGGGTGTTGCAAAGGTACAATGCAACACATATAGGTCCTTTGGTAACAAGGGCGTTGCTAGGTAGCAACACATAGAATTGGATCATAACAACACTTTTATACGTTGGTGCTTACCCTGTTCAAATTGCCATGCAACAATATTATTTTCTGAATATATAATTAAATAGCGGCAAAATCAATCTTATCTTTCCATTGTTCTAACTGGGAACTGAACTTTGGATTATTCAAGTATACCGTTATATTAGAAATTTAACACATCGGTTAGATCTCAAGGATAATAATAAGTAAATCATAAAGCTTTATTGGCTGAAATTCTGAAATACAATCCGAGTTACATACATCAATTTGATAGATAATAAATCGAAGTAAATCCGAGTTACATAATAATAAGTAAATCATAAAGCTTTATTCAACACTAAATCATCCAGTTATCCCTCATATGCTTCATGACATTGTTTTATAGAAATAATTCAAAGAAGTATAGTGAAATCATTCATTGTGCCTTCTCCATGTCTTCTCGTTGGATTCTTGATATATGGATGGCGTACATACAATAGTGCATCTATATTTACCTCCTGCAATGAAAAATTAAGTTGGTTGAGTGCATATACTAGTATAAAATGTCCGTTCATAAATTTAGATTTAAAAAGAAACCAAAGTAACTTTAGAGGAAAGGAGCGTAACATAGAACAATAATGTATTACTAGTTGCACAAGCCAACCATCGATCAGGAAAACAATATTAGCCACTAACCTGTGCGCTAGTGAAATGTTTTCCAGTAATCAATTCTATGTCCGGTTGTTCAACTGACGATATTTCATTGCCTGCACTATTTGCAGTATTAATTTTTATAGTAAACTTTAAAGTGAATACAACAAATATATCAAGGAGCATCGAGCAGAATTTTGTGACAAGAGAAGTACTACTAAACAGTAAGTTGAGAACTACCCACAGAAAAAAACTTGAGAACTACCTGAATTCCAAAAAAGGCTAATGCGCGGGTTGTCAATCTGCAAATAAAGTATCAACCTCCTATTGCGTACAGATGTGGTCTGCAGTCTACACATCTAGATCCCACGAGCATAAGCAAGAAGATTAGAAAACGAACCATGCGGTGCACTGGTTGATCATATAGACATTGAAAAGTGCAATAGATGAAGAGAAGTAATGCTTCACTGCTAGCGGCCTGCCTAGCTCCAGCTGGCTCCGGTCGTCTAGTCTGAGCAAGAAAGCCATGTAAGTATACAAACCGGTGAAGAAATAAATCTATTCATTCTCTCTTTAAAAGAAAGAACATGGAAGATTCAAGATGCAGATATGACAAGGCACTTAACATTTGTAGTTTGCATGTTAGTTAGGATACGAATTGGCAAATCATTTTGCATCATAAACTTAAGATTTCTGTACAACCAAGAATTAGGAGATAGCCATTTTGATGTATGTTTATTTTTCTAACTAAATCATGCTTACCATGAGACCCCTGCAAGCTACACACGTCATCATTATTGCTGACCAGGAAACCTGTGAGCTGCACACATAAGGCACAATTAAAATTTTATTTAACTAAGCACAATTGAATCGATCTGAGATGGTAAAAACCCTCTACTCCTTCCCGCACGTTCCCTGATTACAATCGCTTCTTTCTGGCTTCAATTATGCAGATTCAAGAACAAGAAACCTGAGAAGAAATGTTTAATAGTACAAGAGATCAGCTAAAAGTGACAATGAATTAGTAACTTAAACCAGCTCATATAGGTAATATTTGCATGGCACACAAAATCACCTAATCCCATGTCCCCCTATAGTTAGTGCCTGACCCAAACTTCCAGCGCTCGATGTTCAGTTCGCCCGGTACACAGTACAAGCGCAGATAGTAGACCAAATAAATTATGCTTGCTGCATGACAAAGAACTGAATCAATTGGTTGGGGATCAGAATAGAGAAAATAATCACACATGCGCCAGTAATTTCACAGACTGAAACCAGGTTAGTACATGATGGACAGATCTCGATCTGTATTGCTCAAGTCAACCAAAATCACTAGTGACATTTCAAACTGATCCGATGATCTCATACGAAAAAACCGATTACTCAATTTCGATTCAGAACTCAACTAGAAGCACTACAGATCCAACACACTTAGCCCTGCTATGTCTTCATGCGCGTACTGCAGATTAGAGAAACACCTAAAACAGGACTAACCTGGTTGTTTGAAACGGCGATGCAACAGCGGAACGGCAAAGACTAAGGGAGGACGGCACCGATGCATGTTGGCAGCATTTGTCAGGAACGTGGGGGGGACGACACCAATGCATGCCGGCGGCGAGCCGGCGATACAATATTGGCAGCCAGCACTGTAGAAACCCTATGGGCGGAGGCAGCTGGGTGTTGAGCGTCGGTTGTGCGTCTCGTTCGCCCAATGCCCAACACCAGCGTGGAATCCAATGTGTGTTGGTGCCGCAGCTCCGTCAGTACCTCCATCGAGAACTGCTAAAAGAGCGAGAGGCATGTCGATCAGCCGCCTACAAGTCCTAACACAAGGACCATCGGCTTCCTCTCGAGACGCAGATGAGGGCGGCCAAGATGGAGATGACACCGAGGGAGGACGAGGGCACGGCAGTGGGAGGCGGCGTGGAGGAGAGCTGGTAGATCGGGATTGCAATTGTAGGACTTGGTAGGGGATAAGAGTAGATAACGTAGAAATTTCCTCGGATTCAACTGCATAGGCTTCTTCGGCGCGAAATTTTCGTGTAGGCATGTTAAAAAATATTTTTCTGTGTACGCGTCAATAGGTCCCGTTCTGGGAGCCAAATTTTCCTCACGCGCGCTTTCCAACATTTTCTAACAATCGCATGTCAGGGAACGGATGCAGCGGCATCACATATATCTGTATCTAAAATAAAATTTTGCAACGGGTATCCAAAGGGTTGTAAATCAAGTGTTGTTCTAGGGTGGTTCTCCTTGTAGTGGAAGATGATAATATGTCTATTATTCTTGGAAGACCTTTTATTAATACTGCAGGAGTTGTTATTAATTGTAATCAAGGAAATGTGACTTTCAATGTTAATGAAAAGGAACATACTGTCTATTTCCCCAAGAAGATTAAAAGGACTTATGGTTTGAATTCAATTGAACATGTTGAGGGTATTCAAGTTAGAGAAATATATTGTCCCATACCAAGAGAAAAATTTGAAACTATTATGATTGGGACCATTGCTATCAAGGTTGAGGTAACATAATCATTAGTGGAATACAAGGTTTTGTCTCATATGAAATTGTTTTGGTAACAATACCTGATCAACCTTGTTAACAAAAGGATTTCGTTGAACAAAACAATGTTTTCACTATGATTATCTCCGTTTACTCCTATTGCTATCCATTTTAGTTTTTGTTTTCGTTTAGTTTTCTTTGTTGTTAGTTGCTTGCATGTTAGAGTGTCTTAGAACTTCTGTAGTTCTAGCCTTGTTTTTTCATTGTATCATTTCCAAAAAAAATATGTCTGTTACAAAATCATTCTTCTATACCTGAAAAAGTCCAAAAATAAAGTGTCTCGAAAAATTCCAGAAAATTCATATTAAATTTTTACGTGAAAAAGGGGCAAAGGAGTGCCTGGGAGGTGCCAGGGGGACCCACCAGGCAGGCACACCACCTGGTGGCGCGCCCTGCCCTAGGTGGCGCCATGGCATGGTGTGGGCCACCCCTGGCCCTCCACTAACTCTCTCACCTGCCACATTCTTCTCTCTCCCGAGTAAGCTCCAGTTCATTGCTCAAAATCACGTTCTTGCTGTACTTGCTCTCGATTTTTTCAATCTCCTTGCTCAGCCCATCTTTGTTGCTGAAATTTGAAGCACTTGTTCTTTGGTATGTGACTCCTCCCCTTGTCCAAGTAGATTTGTGTTTAGTGGATTATATCTTGAGTATTTTGCTGCTGTAGGTGACAGGTTATGAGGGCTTGTAAGCTTGTTTGATGCTTAGAGATATAGTTTTGATGCATATTTAGGCCTCTTACAAGTCCCTATGAGTAGTATCCTTCATTATATTCACTTTGCAATTACTTGTTTAATAGGTGTTTAAATTTCAGAATAGAAGATGAATGAGCATCAACTAAACCAACATGAACTATGGGTGCCTGAGGTCATGAAGGTCCACCGGGAGGAGGAAGTTTTTCCTTCCATTTATCCATGCTCTGAGTTTATGAGAGCTGCACGAATTCTCCAAGATTTCCATACTTTGGTTTCTAATGCAGGGTTGGAGCACTTTTTGGAAGATGAACCTTGTCAATTTGTGAAGCTAACCATGTGTGTGGTGCAGGACTTTCAATTTAGTCACTCTTTGCCTAACCCCATGGTCCACTACAAAATTTACAATATTGCTGTCGACCTTTCTCTCGATGACTTTTGTGCAGCTATTAAGGTACCTCAATGAGGATCATGTAGAAGGATTAAGGAGCGACCTGAACCACTCATGGATTTATACGCAGAAATTTGCCAAGGGAGCAGCTTCTCGAAGGAGAATGGAAAAATCCGTAACATTCATCTTCCCTCCATTTGTTACTTTCCCTACTTTGTTGCCAAGTGTGTTTCTACTAGGAAAACTGCCAATAAGTTATCTTCATATGATCTAGCATTTATCTCTGCTGCTCTTAAACGAGATAGGTCGTACAACTTAGGTGCTTTGATAGCTTTCCGTCTTGCTGCTAACCGTGAGAAAGGTGGAATTTGTGGAGGCCTCATTGCTTCTCGTTTACTAGCATTGCATGGTTTAGTGCCTCATCATCTAGACCTAAAATTTCCCATAGAAAGACTTGATTTTAATTTCATGATACAACATAATTTTTTTCCTCGTGGGCTAGTTTGAATGAGTTATCTTATGAAATAACCTTTCTCAAAGCTGGTTGGAGAAAGAGCAAGTCCAAGCGTGTTGTTCATTTGCCTGCACCTGTTTTGTTTAACCTTGATAACAGGGAAGGATGGTCCCTTACTAAGGAGGAGCTTGACACCTACTTGGGAGAGCTCTCCCAACAGGAGCAGGATACTAGAAGCACTACAAGGATTTGGGTCTATTGCAACAAAATTATTTGTCACAATATGTGCCTATTTGTGGAAATATGTACCTATTGCCACGAAATACCGTTCGTTGGCAAGCGTTGCAATTAAACACATGGTAATAGGCTATCACAACAAAAAAGCAATCGTGGCAATAAAGTGTTCTATTGCAACAACAATGTCGGCAGTTGCCACATTATTGCAACGAACATTTCACTCGTGGTGATAAACGGTTACCACAACTGTCAATTTTTTGTAGCGAGAAGGTATTGCGGCAATTTAAACTTTCGTGGCAATACTCTATTTCAACAAAGAACAGTTCCGTCGCGCAAAATACTTATCGCAACGGACAAAATGTTTGTAGCAAGAAGCTACTGCGACAATGTGGAGTTTTTGTGGCGATACTATATTTCAACAAATTCAGTTTCGTCGCGTCAAATACTTATTGTAACGGGCAAAATGTTTGTAGCAAGAGGCTACTGCGACAACTTAAAAGTGTTTGTGGCGATACTCTATTTCAACAAAGATTTATTTCGTAGGGCCAAACAGTTATCGCAACATGCAGAAAAATTGCGGTGACAAGTTATTGCACCAATATAAAGTTCTTTGCTGCTACATCCTAGCGTAACAAAGCATATATACGTGGCGACTGAGATTTGTTGCAACATTATATTTTTCATGGTGCTAACCTATGGCAACCGAAAGTGACTTGTGGCAATAGCCTATCACAACAGTAAAAAAATATATAGCCATTCAATTATGAAATTTAAAACAATATGTATTCATACAAATAATAGTTCTCATAGCAAATATCCATCAAATGGAACTCAAATAAAATGTAGCCATCCTAATCAACTGCCAAGACTAAGATGTCCATGATGTAGACTCTGATCCAGCTACTTCTTTTGATCCTGCAATCAAGAAATAATTTTTTAGCTATAGTTAAAAAGAACTGGCATCAGACAATTATTCCGCGCCGTTGTTAAAAAGAATTGTTGTCAAACTAACTGGACTAAAACCGTGTTAGCAAGCATGTAACGGATCAGAACAATTTTACAAGTGTAAATGTCAAAAGCAGCACAAGTACATGTATTTAAAACTTCCGCTATTGATTTAGAGTACATTCCAGTTTTTACCCAATTTAGCAAATATTTCGTTACGTGCCTTTGTAGTAGTCAGACGCACACATATAGCTGCTAGTTACTTTTGCCTTTGCCAAAAGCATGCACCAGCTGCTCACGTTCAGAAAACCTCTCTGCTCTCACGACCTATTGTCGGCATTGAATAAAATACCCTATGACCAGCATTGCTAAACAATCCGAGACCAAAACCTTTTGCCTTCATTGACACATACGATCTCTAAACTTTCAGAAATTAAGATTTCATGATTTGTATTCCTAATCCACCTACCCAAATAAAACTGACCATTGACAAACAAATGGGGAGAGCAAAATGACTGGCGACTGGGAACCATCTGTCAAAACGCTTAAATAAATTAAAGGGGTAAAAATTGGCACAAGTTTTGCTAAATGGGGGTAATTAGGATGCAATTTGCTAAATGAGGTAATTAGCGAAAAAACATGAAACTAGAGGGTAAAAACTAGAATTTACTCATTGATTTAAGCTGTGACTCGATGTATAGTTTCAGTTAAGTTCACGCAGCAGGTCTAGGAGGTGGTAGTTATGGTGCGCTCGCTGTTCTAACTGTCGTACACTGTTGTTCTCGAGTATGTTCAGTTATAGGGAAGGAACGGCAAGACTGATCTCTGTTCTGTTTGTTATCTAAATCTGATGCTTGTTAAATGAACCTGTGTTGATTTTGTTTCTAAGCATCACAACCAGTCAGGATGAACAATACCAGAAGATCAAGAAGGAATTTTATATAAGTCGTGGTACCCTGAAAATGCTTCATCGATCTGGCAGTACAACATGTAGAAAGTGGGAGATGATATACTCTAACTTTCCATGTTTTCATTTCAAAAACATTAGCCAATGTAATGTTTGATGCATCTTTTTTTCCACTAATATTACCCACTGGTCTGGTAGAACTCTAACCCCGCCGGTATGATCAAGTTGTTCATATCTTTTTCTATATGTATATGCTATTATACTCTATATACTGCCCCCGCAAAAAAATATACTATACTGATTTTGAATTATGCATGTTTTTGTAGGAATGATGTCCATGGTAAATACAGAAGCATGATGAGTTATTGGAGATGCTGCTGAAGAGTGACACACATTCAAATTCAATACCATTTATGCTGAAGAGCACACAGAAGCATTCCAAATATGAAGGCAATTGACTTAAAAAATGCACGTGAACATGATGACAAAGTAAGTTGTGACTTACCATTGCTTTGTACATTCGAGAATTCTGTATGAGCTGATTTGAAGAAATCACAGTTGGCCTTGCTCCTAGATTCCTATTAGGATTGGAGCTCTATAAAAGAGCATTTTGCAAGTTTGGATTACTATTTTCTTTATCAGTCCTCTTCTTAAGCACCTACAAATAGAAGTGCATTTTCAGCAATGCAAGTAAGTAAAATAAATCTTACAAGGTGGCAAGCATATGACTGTAATCACCTGCTGTTGTTGGCTTCCCATCTGTTGGCCGAGTTTAGCCATCTGTTGGTTGAACTTTGCCATCATGGCTTTTTCAAATTCTAGTCTCGACCTTCGCTCCTCTTCCAGCAACCTTTCCCTTTCAGCTCGCTCTTATTGTAACCTCTCCTCAAGTTGTTCTCTCTCAGCACGCTCCAAGTTAAGCCGCTCTTGCATGTGTGCACGTTCAACTTATAGTTGATCTTGTAATTCATTGACCTGCTGGCTGAGCTTAGAGTTTTGTTGCTGGGTTTCCGCTGTAGCACGAGCTTGCTCCTCAATCTGAATCCGAAACCTTTCAGAACCAGTTTTAGGTTTGGCCATGTATCCGTACCCACGAGGCTGCGATGACTTGCATAACAAAGTGTCTTTGTATGCAGTCTGGAAAACATTGTTTCTCTGCTCACTTGAGAGTGGGCCATGAGTTTCAGTTTCTTTGGTTTCAACCGCTTCACGTGCTTTTATCCTTGTTAAAGACTACAGGTTTCTGCTACAAGACTATACATTGCTACTATCTTCTATGCGATGGGCCATGATCGGTTTTGAATTATTGAGAGTGTTTGTCATGCCGCCAAACACCATCACTAGTAATGCTCTTGTGGTGCATATCACGATCCAAATTTGCTGGCTCTAAGTCTATGGGAACATCTTTCTCCTTTTTTCATGTTTAGCCACGTCATGTGAGTTCCCCAAGTTATCCAGTTAACCTGCTCTTTTTGAGAAATGAATTTTGGTTTGTGACGTATTGGATTTCTTTCATTGAATGGCTGGACCTATCTTTTTTGTCTCTCCTTTTGTACTACTCCCTCCGACCTAAATTAGTTGACTCAGATTTGTCTAGATTAAAAAATGTATCTAGACTTTTTTTAGTGTTAGATACATCCGAATCTAGACAAAATCAAGTCAATTAATTTGGGTCGGAGGGAGTACTATATCCAAATGGCGCAGGAGGACCTCCCCTACCATTTAATCTAAAAATAGTTCTAAAAGTAATAATATATGTTACAAGAATTTAAGTTATTTTGCTATTAAAATGAGTTTGCTTCAAAGTATATTCAGTTTCTCAAAGCAATATACAAATTGTTTCATCTATTGGGTTCACAACTGTTTCATCTGTTAGGTTGACTTGCTAACATATTGTAGCTCACGGCAGTTGCCACCACGGCATGCAAAAGCACGCACACCACGGACAAATCCAACTCTCAATCTCTCATACGCTAGTCATGCCGACTGCTATCTAAGTACATGGTGATGCATTCGGGCGAGACATGGAGCAGAGGGATGCCGGGTGGCATAGTCGTTCTGATCGCCACCACCGGCATCTGGCAAGGCCACCACGAGCGGCGCGGTGCATGTTGCTAGCCACCGCACCGGCGAACAACAAGATCTCCGAGAAGCTTAGCGTTGAGGTCAGCTAGGGCCACGTCGGCATCGGCGTCGGCAAGTCGAATGCACTTGACGTAGGCGGTAGCGAGGCGAGAGCCCTCAGCTTGGCCTCATAATAAAAGGAAAAGTAATCAGACAACCTATGGTTTCTGTAATAAAATGACATATGGTTATTTTCTAATTGCATCATTTTAATCAGACTGCGATTTAAAAATTATAAACAATGGGAAAAATCAAGATTGTTGCAATAGCTTATACATATTACCATGGATACATAAATTATCATAATACGCAATAATTATTGCAACACAATGAGGTTAAGGCAACCTATGGTTTTTCTGTAATAAAATGACCTATGGTTATTTTCTAATTGCATCATTTTAATTGTGATTTAAAAATTATAAACAATGGGAAAAATCAAGATTGTTGCAATACCTTATACATATTACCATGGATACATAACTTGTCGCAATATGCAATAATTATCGCAACACAATAAGGTTAAGGCAAAAACCGCTATTACGACAAATACGTATTTTATTGCAATATAAGCAGTTTATTGCAACAATATGAATACTTAGCGAAACATGGGAAAATGTTACAATATATTTCAAAATATTACCACAGTCTTTTGCTTTTGTTGCATTAGCTACTCTCTATTGCAACAAGGTGACAATTTCTCGCGACAACATAGAATTGTCGCAATAGGACCACCATATTACAACGCCAAGGTGTTTTGTTGCAATATACGTCATCTATTGCGACAAAAAAGGTAGGTACCGCGAAAAAACTAAATTGTGGCAACATGTGGAGCCTATTGCCACAAACAAGAATTTCGTGGCAATATGGCATTCTATTGCAATGAAAACTGTCCATTGCAATAATTATTGTTGCAATAGACCAGATTCCTTGTAGTGAAGGGAGGTCACGGATGATTCGGTCCAGCCCTCGAATGAGGGAGAGTCTTCATATCAGCAGCCTGCTTATGATTGTGGAGCTTCTTCTTGTTCCCACGGGCCCAACTACGACCATTCTTATCATGATCCTCCTGCTTGGAACCCTTACCCGTATCCGGATTGATATCCACTTAGGCCAAAAGCCTAAGCTTGGGGGGAGGTACGCCGGCATCGCACTCATCTCCCTTTCATGTTGTGTCGGTACTTTGTATATTCATATTTCATTCTCTTTTTAGTTTTCGCTCTTTCTTTGCTTTTGCTTTCTAAAACACAAAAAGACCAAAAATATTTCTGTTGTTTCTCTTTGGTTTTCTTTTTCTTTTTGCCTTGGTTTGCTTTTCCCTTTTGCTTTGTTTGAACTATTCGAAAAACCTAAAAAGATTTTGCTTTGCTTGTTTTTCTTTTGGTTATTGTTTTAAAAATCGAAAACAACAAAAATATTTGTAATTCTTCTTTGGTTTTGTGAGTTTGCTACAGGGTTCAGCAGTCCTCAGTGGATATTGGTTTCATATTATTATTCAAGCCACACAAGTGAAGAGCAATAATAAGGATTAATGATAACTTGAGCCGTGGTAAGAGGCTGGTAACGAACTCTATTTGTTTTCATTTTTTGTACATATACTCATCACTGTTCGTGGAAGGTGTATGTTATCTTTGGATGCTTAGTAGTTCTTGCTTTCTTATGATTAGTTCCAGCTTGCTAATAGTTTGTAGCATGTCTTATGATTGTTTGCTTGCATTATTCTATTCATAACTTGGTATGACACCGTGGTATCCTGCTCTGAATATTTCATTTGAATTGACTTGGCACATGCTCACGCATGCATATGACTGAAATAATCAGTTAAGCCTCGATGAATTATTTTGCCTTGAGGATCTTGAATCACTTTCATGCCATGATTAGTCCTATTTTGTTGCAAGCATGATTATGATAGCTATTGCTCTCTCGTTTGTCGCTCCCTTACTATTGCTAGCCTTCACTTACACTGAGTATGTTTTACTCAAGTTTCCAACTCCCTAAACCAAATATTTTCAAAGTGTCCACCATACCTACTCATTAGCATCATTTGCTACTTCCGTGCATATTCAATATGCCTTGTTTTCTTCCGAATAAAATGTTTGCTTGTTATGGGAAAGTTAGTTAGTAAAGCTCTCACGAACTTGATGGCACACTTTATTTTCTGCACTTAATAAACCTGAACCATTGTGACTGTCCATGAAAGTTATATGCTTGCAAATTATAGGTTGGGGATTAGCAGAACCGTGCTGTCATGGGGAACACTTTCAACACTTGTAAATATATACCTAGTTGATACCATGCTCTTTTGTTTGCGGATGTCGTCGGTGTGAAATAAAAGGGGAGCTTGTAAGTCCATAGAGTTATGTATGTGTGTTAGAGAAACGCCTGGGCCGCCGGTCTAATCCATGCCGTCATGGTGGAAACCTGCAGCATAACCATAATGATATCTATGAAGCATCCTTCTTATAAAAAAAAGATAGCTATTGAGAAAAAGAAAAAAAAGAGATTTATGAAAAGAGGAAAGAGAGAAAAAAGCACCATTTTCCCATGGTAAATAAGAAGATTACTGAGATACTCATTGTCTGCTTGCCTTGTCATTTTGATATGGGGATTCTTCCGTATCATCGGGCAAAGGGTACCCTGTTGGCGGTTCTCTATGATACGCACATATTTACGATAACAAGAACTTATCGGTAACTAAAGTTGAGTAGCATGAGGAGCGGCCCTTGTACTCAAGGGATATGAGATTTTCAGTTTATAGTCTGTCAAGCATATAACTCAGATTGGACCTCACTTTCACCTTAACCACATTAAAGATGCTTATGGTAGGGGCAATGAGAGCTCAAAGCTAATGAGTACCATACTTTCAGCATTTGGAAGCTTTTCAAACTATTCAAAATCTTTTTCTTTTACTTGTTGAGTCTCCATATATTCTTTGAGCACCATCTTGAGAGCATAGTTGTCATTCTTTGTGCTTGTCTCATTACTTGATTATTTGTGTTATGACTTTGATGCTTGTATCTTTGACATCTTTTATTCTAGTCTTCACTTGGACTTCAGAGGTGCCTTGGCATTCATAATCAAAGGCAAGCGAGATACCACTCTATCATACCTTGTTATGAGCATTGTAATGTTGCTTATGTTTATGTTTCATGCTACTTATTATTTTTGAGTTGGAATCTCTTCATAGCTTGCATTGCCTATTAAGTAAACTTAGTTGCTTACTCCTTATTATGAATTGTCTAAGTATTTGATCACATGCTGAGAATATATATATCTTATGAAGCAATTGTGTTCGTAAAAGTTATTTTATCGCACTCGATTTTCAACTGAATTGCTTGAGGACAAGCAATAAGCTAAGCTTGGGGGGAGTTGATACGTCCAAAACGTATCTACTTTCCCGAACACTTTTGCTATTGCTTCTCCTCTAAACTTGTGTGATTTGGATGCAACTAACACGGACTGACGCTGTTTTCAGCAGAATTGCCTTGGTGTCTACTTTTTGTGTAGAAAATCAACTATCAGGAAGAATTCCGGAAAATATGCCAAAAATCCTATTTCACCAGAAGACTCCCGGAGCCAAAATACGAGACGGAGGGGGGCTGGGCCTAGGCCACACCACCTGGCCACGCGGGCAAGCCCAGGCCTAACCAGGGGGTGGTCTGGCCGCCCCAGACTGCCCCTCGGTCTCCCTCTTCGCCTATAACTTGCCTTTCTGACCTAAAACTCAAGGGGGTTCGACGTTTTTCTAGAAGGAGTTCCGCTCCGCCGCCACCACCAGATTCCACGAAACAGCACTAGAAACTCCGTTCTAGCACCCTGCCGGGACGGGGAATTGGAGGAGATCATCGCCATCATCATCACCATCGCTTCTCTATCGACCATCCATGTTTCCCCATCTATGAGTGAGTAATCCTCCGCTGTAGGCTATGGGGATGGTAGGGCTTGGATGAGATCGTTCATGTAATGGCATCAGATTGTTAGGGCATGGTGCCTAGTATCTTCTACTAGTGCTTTATGACTTTGTTGCGACTTGTTATGCTTAATGCTTGTCATTAGGGCCTGAGTGCCATGATTTCAGATCTGAACCTGTTATTGATTCATTATGATAGTATTGTTTTTGGTCTTATCTACAAGTTGTATACACACGTTGTTGTCTGGAACCAATGGCCCCGAAGTGACAGAAATCGGGATAACCGGAGGGAATGGCTTTGATGTGAGGATCACATGTGTTCACAGAGTGTTAATGCTTTGCTCCGGTGCTCTATTAAAAGGAGCACCTTAATTGCCAGTAGTTCCCTTGAGGCCCCGCTGCAAACAAGCTGGCAGGACAAAAGATGTTGTGCAAGTTCTCATTGCGAGCACGTATGACTATATATGGAACACATGCCTAAGATTATCTAGTACTTGGATGCTTTATCTTATTTATCTGCAATTGCCCTATGGTCTGATTGCATGTGAATTGTCTTGTCCATGCAACGTCCGTCCATCCATCCCTATGCCTACCGCACTCGAATCTCACTGTTTACTGCTATTGTTACTGCTGTCTTTACTTTACTACTGCTGTTACTTTACTATTTCTACTACAAAACTATTGCTACTGATAAACTGTTGTGCGCAAGATTGTTTCCAGGTGCAGCTAAATTGACAACTCAGTTGTTAAGGCTTATAAATATTCTTTGGCTCCCCTTGTGTCGAATCAATAAATTGGGTTTCACTTCTCTCGAAAATATTGCGATACACCCCCTATACTTGTGGGTCATCAGCGAGACGCGAGGACCCGACCTTCCTGACGTGCGCGTACCTACGGATGGTGGGGACATTGTCCGACTATGGTGGGTTATGCACTCCGTGGCCGGAGCGTAGTGATGGAAGGACGGTGAGGCGACAACCCCCGGTTGGTCCACTGTCTCGCCGATGCTTCCTAGCGCCCTCCCACCGCACCTATCGATTCCTCTCCTCCTCAGACAGCTCGCCGCGCCATAACGGCCCCCGGTTTCCATCACCGACGCCTATGATACGGCCTCCCCTACCCCAAATAGCCCGCTGTAGCAAGACATTAGCGAATTTGGTGGCGGATCGAGCAGAATCACTCGCCAGAGTAGTAGCTACGCAGCAGCAACGAGCATCGGAGCTAGGGAGGAGATGAGGAGAAACGAGGATTTTCACCGCTGTCGGTCGGTACGTATAATGACCCAACTCACGATTTCACGGGCCACTTCAAAAATATTCACGGTCCGGACCCGAATAAGGTGTCTACTAGCTCGCACATATTCGCGTGTACGTGTAAAATCGCTAGAAATTCATGGGCCTGGCATGTAGGCTATTTTTAAATAATATATTTTGTAATACTAATTCGGAAAATAATACAGAAATGAGAAATTTCGGAAACTAGGCACGTCTAGGCCAAGAAGGTCTGTCGTCCACGTGCAAGCTGATGGGATTTTAGTCGGCGTTGGCTAGACCGACCAGCAACAACGGTGGCACCACCTAGCCGATAGCCGATGAATCAGCACCTTTGGATCACGTCCATGCTGACAAGGCCTATCGGCCAAGCCAGGCCGAGGAGATGCTGGCGGCCACCTCAACATCGATAAGGAGCATGCATTGGTGATATTGCACGACACGTCCGCCTCGCTCCTCTCCTTCTTCCTCCTCGGCTCTTTCTCCCCCTCTCTCTAAGCTCGTGAACTCCATTTCCATGTGCCTAGTTTAGCTCGATTTAGCGCAGATTTTCACCAAATCTTGAGCTAAGAGGGGGTAGGGGGAAGGGGAACCCCGATCTACTGATGGGATAGCTCGGGGAGGCGACTTGGTGGTGCTCTTTTGTAGAAATGGTGGTGGTGTTCTTATGGAGCAATTACAGTGGTGGAGGTTGGTGTTGGGTAGTCTGAGCTGCGTGGTGGTGATGGTCTGGTGATTGAGGACCGATGGACTACTACTAAAATTAAGATACATCTCTAGATGACTACTGAAATTAAGATACATCTCTACGGTACTGCTAAAATTAAGATACATCGTAGCAGAGGCATAAATCTACTTATCATGAGTCCAGTGTGGGTACTTTTCAGTCTTGTCGCCACGTTCTTTTACTGCCCGCGTCTCAGCAACCCTTTCTCTTAGTCTCTGCCTTTCCGCCTCGAAGTCAACTTGCGCCTCTCTTTTTCACCTTAGGGGCCTCCATCCTCATGCGGTTGATCTCACGGTTTCGAGCTTTCTTTGCCCTTAATTTATTCATACACTTTCTTGCTGCTCTTTCTCCCGAGTAGCAGCCCTTTCGGCATGCTCCACGGCGTAAATGCGCTCTCATGTACATACACTCCTATCCTTGATCTCCTAGAACGCCCAAGTCGGCTGCTCAGTGTCGATCCAATGGTACCACTTGCAGAGGGGAGGAGGAGACTGCAACGAAAATAGGAACATTAGTAAAAGAACAACGATGATATGGAAACTTCATCCAGGATGCTTTTAGAACATACCAGAGGCCTATCAAACGATGAGCTTGCTTGTTGGGGTGGATCATGGTCATAGTTGGCACACATGAAAAACTGCATGCCCAACTTATTAGAAAAGTCCTCGCTCTCTTTCACTTTGGCAAGATGGCCGCACCCACACCGCTTCGCTCTCACCCCCGATGGCAACCTTGCATATTTCATCTTCCTTGGTCTATAGTCAGGGTCCGAGTAAGGCACACTCATGGTGGAATCTCGTTGGTGAGAGAAAAAGGTCAACTGGTACATCAAAATATATCGATGCATGGATATATAAAAATACATGGGAGAAATTCGCGGGAAACAGTGGCAGAAAAAATAGAGGGACAAACTGATGGAAAAAAAGACTGAAGAATTAAGTGTGCTTAAGACGACAGGTAACAGTGGTCATGCACGTAACAGTGGTCATGCAGCCTTCAGCATGGCTAAAGTGGACCATAGTGCAGTTAGTCTCGGCGAAGCTGACAAGAGATATCGAGCTCGGCGAAGCTGATAGGATGTAGTCGTCCTCATCAAAGCCAATTAGTATATGATGTCTTTGACAATGCAACCCAACGATCCAGTCGGTTTCGGCCAGACCGAAAGGAAACTATCGGATTGGGCCAGGCCGACATGACCCAATCGGTATCGTCCAGGCCGGGGCAATCCTAGTTTCCGAAATTCACCATTTCGTGTATTATTTTCTGAATTTATATAAAAATGTATTATTTTTAAAAAATTGCCTATTTATATCTGCTAGAATCGCTCTTAATGTAGTTCACATGATGAATAGTGACCCGCACAATTGATAGTGCACAAATGTGAGTCGATAGAATGTAGTTTTTTCTTAAGATTTATATGTATCCTTTTATGTGAATAGATGTATAAGTAGTATCTCAAAAATCTACACATAATCTCTACTGTCTAAAAAGAATGTTATGGTTGTTTTCTGCCACTACGTTCTCTATTTCGTCCGAAGCTCCGTCCCACACGCACGCCCGAACAGGCCAAGCCCAACAAATCCTAGGCTCTCTCAATTCATTGGTCGTGAGTCGTAACTCTCGCTTGCCCCGATCCCCGTGACCCCACCCCAAACAAGACGCAATTTTATCACTTAACACCACTTGTTGGAACAAATTTTTCACAAAACCACAACCTGTGTACTTTGTTTCACAAAATACCAATATTTGGGGTAATGGTTTGCACAAAACATATAAGACGTTGTTAGCTGGTTTGACAACTAATTAGTGTGCATGGACCACCCATTAGGCTCGTTTCTAACCCAGCGATGCTTGTAGGCCACTTTTATCTTAGAACATATTATCTAAATCTGACGTCCCGTGTGGTTATAATTTTAATAAATATTGTATATATGTTGGTCATTCATTTGTGTAGAAAATGCAATACTACCAAGTGTATTGGTATGGATCATATTGTCTAAATCTTATGTTTAGTGTGTAGCCAAATTTGCAGTAAACCAGCCTTCAATTTTTTTTAGTAAACCATTATCCAAACATCCTGTCAGTGGACCCAACGTGCTAATTACTAGTCAAATGTGTTAATGACAACTTATATGTTTTGTGTAAACCATTATCCCAAATGTTGGTGTTTTATGAAAAATAAAACTAGAGTTGTGGTTCTCCAGGAAGTGATGTTAAGTGATAAAATCTCAAACAAGACCTATCCCGCTTCCCATTCTCTCTCTTTGACCATGGCGGCGGAGCTATATCGCGGTTCACCGGTGGCAGGACCTAGCACGATCAGTCGATTAGGATGGTGGGGCTGGATGCAGGTGATACCACGTCTCACCAGACCAGCCTCGGCCCCCTCCCCGTCCGGCCCCATTGACGTCTTGTCCGCCTAAATCGACTTCCTCCCCTGCTTTGAGTCCTCCCCTGCGACGGACCATCCGCTGCAACACCGTTCCGCGTCGTCTGCCTTGAGGCGTCATGTGACGGCGAGCGGTGGCAACCGTTGCCCCACTGTGGCCACACATTCCAGGCCGCCTGCATCGACCACTGGCACCTCCTTCTTCCCATGTACGCCGTACGTAGGGCTCTCAAGGCTGTTCGCAGAGACCTGCATAGGTACTGGTTCCGCCTGGCTGTGTATGGAGTTGCTCGTCAGTGTGGAAGGTGTTCGGTTCTATGTGAACGAGAGATTTGATGTTGTGGAGTGCTCTCTCGACTGCGATCTGAGGTCAGGTGAGCAGGATCGTGTATGCAAGAGTTCCTTAGGATGATCAACAATGAGTTTCGGCCTCACGAGTTGACCTTAACTTTGCCACTGTCCAAAAAGTGTTGGACGTCCGGTTTGGTGGTCAGAGGCCATGCAGGTATACTCCATTATTCTGAAAAATCTGGGTATCTCAAGGATCGCATTCTATGCAGAATGTGTATGGGAACACCGCCAACTGCACCGGCTCCTGTAAGGCTCTCTGGTGCGGCGAAAAGATGCAGGACACACCCGACTACATCCGGATGGGCGTCCTGGACTAGCACATGATTCCAAAGCTCAAGCTCTTCTGGGCGGTAGACCAGTAGCCAACAGGTCTGTCTCCCGCCTCCAAGTTGTGGGCTTCCGCCGATGGCGGTGTTGTCGTGCTGAAGACCGGTTCAGGTGGAGCGCATGAGACCGTTTAGTAGGTACTTCTTCAGGATTTACGAACCAGGTTCTGGAATAGTTTCTTTTGTTGTTGTTACCGATGGCTAATGCATGTTGTGGTTTCAGGAGGAGAAGTCGAGGCTCTCTGCAGCTTCTTGGAGGTGCGTAATTTTGGGTTCTTCTTCTTAGCTCGCATGAATTTCATAGCTCCTATTTATCTCTAAGACATTGCTTCTATTTATCTCCATACTCTGCTATTTGCTAATACCGTCTAAGATATAGAATTATTATGTATGCGTTGGAATGAGGGCACCGTCTGTCTGTTCCTTATTTCCCTATACTCTTTCTGCCTGATTGTGGTGGTGGCAAAAGCTTGAGGCGCTTCTGTTAGAAAGTCCTAATTATCAAATTCTGTCACAAAATTGCTAGGTTTATTATTTGCATTTCGCTACTTTTCATGAAAACACCACATATTTTCAAAATTATCTTGCTTGTTTCTTTTCAGTTATACTCCTCCGTTCCAAATTATAATATGTTTTAGCCTTTTTCTAAATCACATGTATCTAGACAACACCAAGTGTGTAGGTCCAGAACAAAATGAGTGAACCTACACACCAAAAACGTATAGATATATGTGTTTTAGGAAAAGGCTAAACATCTTATATTTTGAAACGGAGGAAGTACATAATTTGCATTATATCTTCTGATGTGCTTACTATGTTTGTTAGACTGTGACATAGTGTTTTGTTTTTATCCCCAAATATTGCTACCGTTACATGTAAATGATATGCATAAACCACAAGATTCTACTTTGTAACTAAAAGTCTGAACAAAACGAGTTGCCTTTGGATACATGCATGAATGTACATTTTTTGAAATATTGCGAACATACCACTTCTTACAATTTCCAAATGTAAACTACCCTCCTATTCTGGATCCTTTTATTGAAGCTTTATCTTCTGGTAAGTGATGGTGCTTATAGCAGTCCGTTAGCTAATATCCCTTTTTATATTATCTTACTCATTTAAGTTGTTTCTTTGTTTTATGATTTGTAGGGGATTTTTTTTGTTTGTTTTTGACATTTCCTGTTATGTTATACCAAAGCTCTGTGCGTGTCCTGATAAATGTCTCCTGGAAGACTGCCAGGAAATCAAGACTCTAATGGTACAACTTGAGGACTAAGATAGCTCAAAATCTAATGAATCTGAACTCATGCTTCAGTGAACAACTTGTCGTGGTGCTATTACGATAGATGCTATGGATAGGCTAAAGATAGGACCCATGTGCACTAGTGGTATCCGGGGAGGGATGATGCGGTGAATCCGCACACGAAGAACACAAAAACTCAACACTCGATGTACCCAGGTTCGAGGCTCTCCTATGGAGATAAAACCCCTACTCCTGCTATAGATCTTATACTAAGATCTCTGAACTAATACAAGTGCTCCTTGAGTTGTATCGAGAAACATGAGAGGAAGGAGATGAAGTGCTCCTGCTCTCTTCTCGCTCTAGGGTTTTCCCTTAGCCAAATGGACCGACCCTCTCTTTGGAGGCCCTGGCTCAACTTATAAAGGGGTGGCCAGCTTAGAGCTAGGGCTTACATGGCCCGAATATTCTACGAATATGCTTCTCCCAAAATAGTAGTTTGGCGCTCTCCTTTCGTCTGTCTCCAGTCTCTACATGGCAACGACTCAGAGGACATGTTGTCTGACCGTTGGGGTCAAACACTGTCACGTTCGTGATGATCTGCTCTATCTTTGCCCTTCTGTCCCTTGTCGCTAGCACTTGTCTCCCCCTAGATTCCCTTGAGAGAGAGAAAAGCGTTGACCCTGAGCTGGCTCTCTCCTTCTTGAGAAATCCAACTCGCGACTCGGCCCCAGTCTGGTTAACTCGGCCAAGTCAGTACCTGCGAAGATAAAACAGCCCAGTCCTCGTTGCCACATACCATATATGTCGGTCGAGTCTTGCTGGTGTTATATGGCTTAGGGTAACCCGGTCGTAACTTGGCCGACCCTCATATAATTCGGCCATCTCATGCTTCGGCCTATTTATGCCTCGGTGGACCTTGTCCTTATATCTCAGCTTGACCCTACCTGGGGTCATCCCCCCAACATTAGTCCCGAAGCTAGTGCGGTCTTAGCAGTTTTAGCTGGAAAGGCCGTAGCAGGTTCAGATTATCCGGATCTTTGTTCGTCCTACCGACATACATATATGTTGGCCAGCACCAAGTTTAACTCGGCTGCACCATTTGGTGACCTGTTATTTAACCTAACTTTTCTTGGCTCTATCCGAGATACATCTCGTTGGCCGAGTCACACTGTCGCATCTGGGTTATTCCTCTTAGATGCCTACCTTCTCTTGTACTCCTCTTCGTATCCTACGTGGAAAGTAATCATTGCCCATTTGCCTCATTTTAAGGGCCATGGCAGCAGTTATTGCCACACGCTGTCAGGGATTACTGCATCCCATCACATTGTGGTGTGCCTCCTCGATAACTGTAGGGGTCATGATGCATTGTTCCACCTCCACACTGTGTAACTGTGCGTGTGGCACGATCTCATGCGCCAGTTGGGGAAATACACACCCTCTTCATGTGGCTAGTGGGGGTAACCGATCCCACTACCCATGATCCTTAGCGCGGTTAAATAGGGGAGTGGGAGAAACCCTTAGTCACTTTCCCCCTCTCTCGCCTCTTCTTCTTCTTCCTCCTTGCGCCGCCGCCGCTGCTCTCTGCTCCAGCGACCGCGCCGCCCCTTTGCTCTCTCTGCCTCCCTGCTTCACCGTAGCGCTATTCTTTGCTGCCGCTATGAATCCATGCCAGTCCTTGCCTCTCTTGCCTAAATCGAGCTCCACGTCCGAGGAGGGCGATCTAGAGATGTCGCGAGATGTTGTCTCCGTGGAGGAAGACGAGGAAGGCGGCGCTGTCCTCGAGCGCGGTGCCTGGGATGGCTCCAACGTCACCTAGAAGGAAATCGACTGGCTCGTGTGCACGCGCCAAATTCCTCCGGGGGTCACCTGACGCCTCCTCGGCGACGAGCAATCTCCCATCATTGAGGAAGGTGAATTTCTAGTCTTTGTAGATCACTTTTCTCATGGCTTTGGCCTTCCCATTAGTGATTTTGCCAAAGACTTTTTCTAGACATTTGGCCTTCAGCCTCATCATCTCCTAGAAAATGCCTTAGCTTCCCTTTCCGCCATCATCTTTGGCATGGAGGGGTACCTCGGCCTCTAGCCTAACATCTAGATATGGGCCAAGTTCTTCTAGATCCGAGCTAATGTCGTCCCCAACAAAGAACTTTTTCCCGGCGAGAAGTCTCTGGCCCAGTGTGGGGATGCCTCCATCACACCTCGGAGAAGTTCCATCTTTCTCCGGATCACCGACCTCGACTCATGCAAGAAATGGGCGAGGACGTTCTTCTATGTGAAGAACAACACCCCGAACGAAATGATTCGGCTCCATGCCTTCTCAGTTGGCGCCCCCACGGAGTGCAACTGGGACCTCGACCCGAAGAAGAGCAATCCCTTAGTCAACTTCATAGAGACTCGCATCATGGAGTTGATGGAGGCCGAATTATGTGGTGATGACTTGATGGCTCATTTCATTAGTAGCCGAGTTCGCCCTCTCCAGCAATGCAGCCATAAGATCTTCCATATGAGTGGTCGCCTCGACCCAAACCGCGTTTCCTTGGTCGAGATATCCAAAGCTCATATCCATCGCCGAATCAAGTCCATCTTCAAGACGGGCATGGCCTAGGAATGGGAGTGGGGCATGGAGCCCTTCAGCCGAGACAGTCTTTCCTGAATCAACCTTGTCGAGCTATTCCTTATGTCGGCTGACTTGCTTAATCGATCTCCCTATGTTCCTTTATGTAGAAGTTCCTTCAGCAAACCATCGAAGATACCTCGACTCCTGCCCTTAAATGGGGCAAGGATCAGGAGACCTCGGATCTAGAGGAGCCGGATGATGGCTCTGAAATATAGCCACATACGTCCACATTTAAACTGGATATTATTCATATTTTTGATGAAATGTCTCTCTAAACTCTGCCACTAATGCCTAATATTCAAAGGGGTATGCAATCCTTTCTTTTCTATTTTTCTTGCGCAGATAATGTCATTTGAAGATGGGAATCACTACATTAAAATCAAAGATACGAGATTTCCAACAAACAGAAGAAACCAGGAGCCGTGAAGCGGAAGAGACGCTTTAACGACCAACTATACGACCGGAGCAAAATTCCGGCCGTATAGCTCCGGTCATATAGTTGGCGCCGCCACCGTTAGGTCAAACAGAACAACTTTCGTGAAAGGACCCCTATATAAAGAAGCCTCGGGTGACGAGAAACCCCTTGAAGCCAGACCTCGCCAAAAAGTCTCTGCCACAGATCTCCAGCTCCTCTAGATCTCAAAACCCTTCTCCATCTCCATAGCCATATTCCACCACTTGTAATAGTAGATATCTTCTTCGATTGGCGACATTGTAAGACTATTGCTATCAATCTTATGATTTTCATTACAATGTTTATGATTGTTGATCTAATCTCTATGTGTGAGTAATTCTCCTTGGGCTAAGGGCTTCGGCCTAGCCATGTAGCGTTTGTGCATGTTATTTATCATAGATGGGATCATGTATTAGTTTGAATGACATGATGATTATTGTATCCTCTCTTGCCTCAATCTAAGGACTTGTCAGGTACCCAAGACCCCGAGGGTTGAGCCAGGTATAGGGAGTATGAGTAATAACTGATCTGCATGTTGGGAACCCCAGTGACAGAAGGGGTAGTACGGCTGTATGTGAGGGATTTACTTGGGATTAACGGTGACATCACTATGCATATCATTAGTTCTCTTTCTTCTATGGATGAGACTAGTAGGTTATTTCTATAAGCGGTTGCGGAGGCAATAGAAATTATGGATGCACTTCCGACATATAATTTATCTTGCTCTAACAAGTACATGCATACTTTATTTCTATCTTTTATTCCCATCAGATGTTTTGCACAGCTACAAGTGAAACCGAACACCCTAGGCCCTCTCTCTCCATCATCGAAAACAACAAAAAGACGCAAGCTATTGGCCCGATAAAAACACAAAAGGTATTCTAAAACTCCCGAAGGTTTGTTTAAGTAATTTCACTATGCATTCACTTCCCGAGGATTCGATAACCTATGTCTACTAGGGAAAAAGAAGTTATACTACATCTGTAATCCGGATCGAAGGTATCAACCCTTTTTCTGGTGCCGTTGTTGGGGAAGAAATAGCTATCCTGGTGAGGTTATTAGGAACCTTGCTAGTTTTAATTCTTGTTTTTAATTTTGTTAGTTTGCTTTTAGTCTTTATTTGATAAACCAAAAAAATGATGGGTTCGTAGCATGGAAAACAAAAAAATTCTACCGCAAGAACGAACAAAACCCAGATCTAATCTAGATAAAAGCCAAGATCTAATCTATTAGACATGTGCAACGGGATAGATCTGTACTAACCCTTGTAGATCCGAAAGCGTTACGAGATTGAATCTCGTAGTTGATGTAGTCGATCACTTGCCGATCTCAAGATCGAGTGGACGATCCTTCCGGCGCCGCGTTCCGGCAGCGCTTCCGCAGTCGGTCACACGTGCGGAGTCGAAGCAGACCTTCCTCTCCTCGTTCCAGCGAGCAGCGGAGGTAGTAGATCTTCTCCACGGAATCCCAGCAGCACGACGGCGTGGTGGTGGTGGTGGAGTAGAGAATTCTGCAGGGCTTCGCCTAAGCCTGAGCAGAAGAAAGGAGGAGGAGAGAGGCGGCTAGGATTGGAGTAGTGGAGCAGAGCCAGGGGGTGGCGCCCCCACCCCTCTATTTAAAGGGGGGAGGCGCCATGGGAGGGGGAGTCCTAGTAGGACTCCCCTCCCTCCTTGGCCGGCGGATTGGGAGGGGGGGGAGGAGTCCTCCTCCCCCACCACTCCTTGTCTTGCCCCACAAGGACTCCTTGATCCTTTCTTGGTTTTCAAGCAAACTCCAAGAAATCTTCCAGAACCTTCCGAAACATTCCGAAACCTTCTAGAATCCTCATACAAATACTCCGGAACATTTCCTAACTCAGAAAATGATCCCCAATATATGAATCTTATTCTCCGGACAATTCCGGATCTCCTCGTGATGTCCCGGTTCCAATCCGAGACTCCGAACAACATTCGGTCTCCAACACACATTCCATATCTACTTAAAACAACTTCGAACCTTAAGTGTGTCACCCTACGGTTCGTGAATATGTAGACATGACAGAGACACATCTCCTATCAATAACCATCAGCGGGACCTAGAGATCCATAATGGCTCTCACATACTCAACGATGACTTCGTGATCGATAGAACCATTTACATACAAAACCAATTCCCTTTGTCACGCGATACTATACTTATCCGAGGTTTGATCGTCGGTATCTCCATACCTAGTTCTACCTTGTTACTGATAAGTACTCTTTACTCATTCCATGTTATGTCATCCCTTGTGACCCAGTCACATGCTTGCAAGCTAACTAGATGACATTACACCGAGAGGGCCCAGAGCATATCTATCCGTCATATGGATGGACAAGTCCCAATCTTGGTCCATGCGCTTCAACACATACTTTCAGAATACCCAATGACACCTTTATAACCACCCAGTTACGAAGCGGTGTTTGATATCATCAAAGTACCCATCCGGTGATGGTGATTAACACAACCTCATGGTCGAAGGATTAGGTTACTATGCATTTAAAAGCTTATAGCAATACGAACTTAATGACTTGATCTTATGCTACGCTTACTATGGGTGTGTGTCCATCACATCATTCTCCTAATGATATAACCTTGTTATTAATCACATTCAATGTCCATGATCAGGAAACCATGATCATCAACTAATCAACAAGCTAGTTCAACAAGAGGCTTACTAGGGACTCTTTTATGTTTACAAAACACACATGTATTAGTGTTTCCTAATAATACAATTATAGCATGGGATGTAAACATTCATCATAAACACAAAGATATAATAATAACCACTTTTATTATTGCCTCTTGGGCATATCTCCAACAAAAAATTAGTTAGCCTTTAAATTCTTGCTTTTACTATTATAATTATTTGTTTAAGAAAACCCCAAAATATAGGAAATATGGATGAAAAGAAGCTTGGGAGTTTTCTACTCCCAACAATGATAATTTGCATACTCCTATTACTCAGCCATCAATTACTGTTGATGACTATGAAATTAAGCCTCACCATTGAAGTTTGGTTCAACAGAATCAATTTGGAGGCTCTACTATTGAAGACGTAGGTATGCACTTGAATACTTTCACTGAAATATGTGACATGATGCGTATAAAATACGTTGACCCTGATGCGGTCAAATTGCGTCTATTTCATTTCTCTCTTAGAGGAAGAGCAAAAGAATGGTTGCTATCTTTGCCTAGAAATACTATTACATCATGGGTGGGATGTACTTCTTTATTTATGACTAAAATTTTCCCACCTGCAAAGACTATACAACTCATATCTAATATTACTAGCTTTAGACAGGAAGAGCGTGAGCCACTAGCACTTGCATGGGAGAGGATGAAAGAATGCATGAGAAATGTCCTAGCCATGGGGTGGAAGATTGGTTAATTCTCCATCTATTTTATAATGCTCTTAATCTTGTGTCTAAGTCTATGCTTGATACTGCATCTGGAGGAACGTTTATGGGTAAACATATTACCGAAGCAAATCAGCTGCTAGACAATATGCAAGACAACCATGCTCAATGGCATGTGGATAGATCAAACACAAAGAAGGTGAACTCCATCTCACCACAAGAAAATGAAGAACTCAATGCTAAGTTGGATGAGCTCATATTAGCCGTAAAAGGTAAGGAAACCTAGGTAAGAGCTACCCCTAAAACAAATATTGAAGAAATAGACTTCATAGCTCGTAATGATTATAACCCTGCTTGGAAGAAGAATTATAATCCTAATTTTCGGAAACATTATTCTAGTCCTACAGGTAACTCTAATAATAATATGGGGACTAGTAATGGTAGTCTCCAAGAAACACTTAAGTCTTTTATAGACTCATGAAATGAGCAAAACAATATTCTTGTTAAAATAATGGAGAACCATGATGCTATGCTTGGTAAATTATCTAACCAAGCTGTTAGTTTGAGAAACGATTTACAGGCCCTCCAAGAAAGAACGAGGATCGTTGAGGCACATCTAGGTAAGATAACCGGGAGTCAAACTCTCATTCTAGCTAAATTTGCAGGTAAAGCTGAGCCAAATCCTGTTGAAGACCTCAAGATGATGAGAATCCAAAGGTAGGAACCTCAAGAACTTGACTATAGTAATGCTCCTTCACCAAGCTACACCATTGAATTTCTTGTAAAAAGGATCAACGTTAAGATTCCGGTAAGTGAAGGTAGTGAGGAAGCTATGTACCAACACTTTGTTAATCAGGTAGCAATTATGGTACGCAAGCTTGAGGAAGAATATAAACAAATTGCTGAAATATTACCTGTAAAGCTTGATGACATATTTGAGCTACTATTAAGATTAAAATTGGAACCAATGAGATAGCTGCACTTTGTGATCTAGGTGCAAGCGTCTCAACAATTCCTTAGAGTCTTTTTAATAAGTTAAATCTTGGCTCCTTTGAAATCACTGAGTTAAAATTGCATCTAGCAGATTCTACCTACAAACAAGCTGTAGGAATTAAGGAGAATACGTTAGTATACATTAAAGGCTGTCCCGCCCTATTTGATTTTGTTATTGTTGACATGCCTGAAGATGCTACTGCTCCTATTATATTAGGCCATCCTTTTTAAAGAACTATTAAGTCTTTGATTAATCTACATGAAGGGAACGTGAAGCTTCAATTGCCTTTGCGGGATCCTTTTGTTATTCATTTCCCTAGGAAGAAGAAAGCCAAACATGATGAAAAGGAGGCCATCACTTTGAAGGCCAATTACTTTGGAGTGGGTGCTCCACTCATCTGGACTAAGTAAGCAACATTGAGGTTAAGCTATTGACCATAAAAGAGCGCTTCATGGGAGACATCCCATGTGAAATAAAGGTTTGAGTAAAGTTTTTAAGTTTTAGTTTATGTTTAATAAAGAGTGCTAGAAAGCTCTAATTGAGGGGAAGAAGTTCGGTAGTACTAAAAATCCTGCTTTATTCATGCTATTGTTGGTTGACAATATTTACTGTCAATTTTCTGTCATAAACAAGGTATATCATGAAGTTACAGGAAAAGAAGTAATTTTCGAAGAAACAATTTTTTTAATGCATACAGAGAGTTTAACGACCAACTATACGGCAGGAATAAAAATTCCGGCTATATAGCTCCGGTCGTATAGATATATTTGCCATCGAATTTTTTTCTTTAAAATGTACAGAGAGTTTAACGACCAACTATACGGCGGGAATAAAAATTCTGGCCATATAGATCTGGTCGTATATATATATCGGTGCCTCGTACAAATTATTTTCCAATGTACTAAGAGTTTAATGACCAACTATACGGCGGGAATAAAAATTCCGGCCGTATAGTTTTGGTCGTATTGATATCGATGCCTTCGTATATTTTCTTTCCTAGGGACAGACAGTTTGACGACCAACTATACGGTGGGAACATTTTGTTCTGGCCATATAGATGTGCCGCTAGGAAGAAACCCTAATATTTTGACAGAAGGCCAACTATACGGTGGGAACACATTGTTCCGGCTATATAGTGGCGCCCGTATAGTTGCTTCCGACCATAAAATCGCACAGGAAGGTACCTCCAACTCCAAAACTTCAATCATTTTTATCTCTTCTACCTCCAAACTCTCTCAAAACCTCAAGAGATTTTCATCTCTGCTCAATTTAGTTCGATTTCTTCGCACACAAGTGATCTACGGTATGTTTCTCCTCTGATCCTCCAATTACTTTTTGCAAATTCATGTTCGATCTATTGTTATTATCAATCTAGGGTGAGACCTACTATGAACCAATTACCATGATTTTCTTGCCTATATTATTATTTCGAGGATATTCTTTAGTGTGCTGCGATGAGGAATATGATGTACTTACTGTTGTTGGATCAAAAAGTTTTATTTTTGTCTTGCTTCAATGTTTTAGATGATGCACACAAGGAGCCAAACTCGTGCTCGTGCCACTACTAGCGCTTCTCGGGCTGTCGCTCAAGAATTCATGGGGATACGGTTTAGGAATGAGCTCCAACGTGATTGCTTCAACAAGATCAAGAACCGCGAAGTGAAGGCCACCAAGTGGGCTTGCCCCATTATATTGAACCAACTCGGTATTTCTGATGACTTCAATTTACTTTGCAAAAGAGCTGGCTTGCAAAACTTTGTGTACAATGATGTGCCTACTTATCGCCGCTTAAGCATTAAATTTCTAAGTTCGTTGCAAAGCACCGTTAAACAATGGCAAGGAGAGGACACTATTTATTTCCGACTTATAAACAACAACTACACTTTAACATTAGATGAATGGTGCACATGCTTTAATTTGCCAAACCATGATGTTAATGCCTTACGCGCATCCTTTACTAGCTTAGAACCTACCCCTGAAAAATACTATAATGGAATGAGTTTCACCACTAGAGTGAACAAAGGGAAGAATATTCAACATCCTACAATTCACTATTTGTTCTATGTTATTGCTAACACCTTGAAGGCACGTAATGAGTTCACAAGACTCAACGAGGAGGACATCTTAGTCCTTGCAAAGTCTACTTACATTAACTACGGCTTGTGACTCAACTTGGGCGCCATCCTTGTGCGCTACTTGGAGCACCAAGCCTCCCAAAGCCAAGGACCAATCACAGGTGGAGGCGTCATCACCGTGCTTGCCACTGCCCTAGGCATCAAACTAGGTGAGTTGCAACCCGTGCTAGGTGAGGCACGTGTTGGTTTATCCACTTTGAAAGCTTGTGGAATGCTCACTAGGAGAGGTGGTGTTTATTATCTGCATATTGCGGGAGCTGGGTGTCTCTACCCTGCTCCTATTCCTAATGGTATTTTCTTTATCGAGGAAGGACGTTTGCTATATGACTTGCAGGTTGAGCAACACCAACCCGAGGAGGAGATTCCGGAGGAGGAGCAAGAAGTTCCTTATCAAGAGGAGCAGCCAAAAACCTGGTTCGCTACATACCAAGACTTCCAAGAACTTGGAGGGACTGTGGAGATGATGCATAGCCTCTCTTTGAACCTCCGAGAATCAACTAGTTACCTCTCAACTCAATTTGTGAACTGGAGTAACAACTTTTTCCCGCCACCACAATGTTTTGAAGGGCTTGCAAAAGCCTAAGCTTGGGGAAGTTTCCTCGTGTGTCTTTATTTGGCGTTCATTTGCTTATATTTATTTTGAGGTTGTGTATTTATTTGAGTTTATAAGCACTCGTGTTGGTTTCCCCAACACTTTATTTTCTAGTTTTATATATGCTTTCGAGATCTTCTAGTCGAGCTTTGCCGCCAATTTTCTATTCTTTAAACTCCCTCTCTTAAAAAGCACAAAAAGATTTCTCCATTTTTCCTTATTTTCCCTCTTTCTTTTCTTTCCGCCTCGAGGTTTTAATGTATTTGCAGGAGAGTGATCGACTTCGAGTTTCCCAGAAACAAATAAAAAAGGAAGAGAGAAGTGGAACCAAACATGAGAGGTATGCCTTATGACTCCCCACTTTTGAAGTTTGAGAAACCCATGCTAGTTAGTAGTAAATGTTGAGATATTATATTGGTGGAGTGAGTCTTTGTATTTTAGTAAGATTTTCGTTTGCATGGGTATTTAATTAGGCACATTTTGTTCCAGCTCTCGTAATTAACCAAGTCTTGCCTAAAAATTGCTAAACAATTGTAATAAGTACAAAGTCTCACAATTGAAGGCTTGGGTGTTGTAGTGCTTAGTCTTGAAGGTTTATTTCTAGAGACACTCAACACCACTGAAAATGTTGATTGACTTGATAGCTCTCTTTAGAAGGATTTGTTTGATTAAATTAATGTTTAGCGGTTTTTGTGAGCATGCCAAAGTTTGACTTGTTAATCATAAGAATGATATAGCTTTATGCGTGTCAAACTTCAAGGGATGCCAACAACTCCACTGGCCTACCAACAATCTTCATGGGGGAAACTCCTAGATTTCGGCTATGAGTTGATTAAACACTTTTAGCAGCAATGCTATAGTGGGTAAGATTCTTGGCACTCCTGGGTAGCTATAATCATGATGGAATCACTCCTCTGGCTGTTATGAGTAATCATTATGTAAAAGGAACAAAAACCTTAGTGATGCCATGAGTGTCCATCACAGCGCGATAAACTAATAAAAATCTTTAGCATGCTCTCAATTACTCAATAACTAAAATTCTTGAAGGACAATGAATAGAAAAGTAGTGCTTGAAAAGTCTTGATTTATTGATGTGGGAGAATTGATATACTCTAGTATATATACTTTTCATGACAACTCTCACACTCTTAATGTACATGATTATAATTTATTGTTCAAAGGCAAGCCTATGAGTTGATTACATGACATGGAATAAAGTTTACTCATTTGAATTATCCATGTCGACAATAATTTTGCTACACTATAATGATGCATAAAACCCATATGATATGCTTACCATTACTCTATGTATGCTGAAGTTTTTTAGATTTATCAAGTGGAGGAAACATGAGACTACTAATCATGAGTAAGATCACCATTTCGTTATTTCAGTTTAAATGCTGAGTTCCTTTTTGATTTTGGTTTTCTTGCTCAAGGACGATCAAGTTTAAGCTTGGGGAGGTTGGTGGCTCTGAAATATAGCCATCTAAGTCCACATTTAAACTGGATATTATTCATATTTTTGATGAAATATCTCTCTAAACCCTGCCACTAATGCCTAATATTCAAAGGGGTATGCAATCCTTTCTTTTATATTTTTCCTGCTCAAATAATGTCGTTTGAAGATGGGAATCACTACATTAAAGTCAAAGACATGAGATATCCAACAACCAGAAGAAACCAGTAGCCAAGAAGCGGAGGCAGACGCTTTAACGGCCAACTATACGACCGGAGCAAAATTTTGGCCGTATAGTTGGCGCTACCACCGTTAGGTCAAACAGAACAACTTTCGTGAAGGGACCCCTATATAAAGAAGCCTCGGGTGATGAGAAACCCCTTGAAGCCAGACCTCGCCAAAAAGTGTCTGCCACAGATCTCCAGCTCCTCTAGATCTCAAAACCCTTCTCCATCTCTATATCCATATTCCACCACTTGTAATAGTAGATATTGTTGGAGATATGCCCAAGAGGCAATAATAAAAGTGATTATTATTATATCTTTGTGTTTATGATGAATGTTTACATCCCATGCTATAATTGTATTATTAGGAAACACTAATACATGTGTGTTTTGTAAACATATAAGAGTCCCTAGTAAGCCTCTTGTTGAACTAGCTTGTTGATTAATTGATGATCATGGTTTCCTGATCATGGACATTAGGATGTGATTAATAACAAGGTCATATCATTAGGAGAATGATGTGATGGACACACACCCATAGTAAGCGTAGCATAAGATCAAGTCATTAAGTTCGTATTGCTGTAAGCTTTCAAATACATAGTAACCTATTCCTTCGACCATGAGGTTATGTTAATCACCATCACCGGATGAATACTTTGATGACATCAAACGCCGCTTCGTAACTGGGTGGTTATAAAAGTGTCATTGGGTATTCTGAAAGTATGTGTTGAAGCGCATGAACCAAGATTGGGATTTGTCCATCCATATGACGGATAGATATGCTCTGGGCCCTCTCGGTGGAATGTCATCTAGTTAGCTTGCAAGCATGTGACTGGGTCACAAGGGATGACATATCACGGAATGAGTAAAGAGTACTTATTAGTAACGAGGTAGAACTAGGTATGGAGATACCGACGATCAAACCTCGGATAAGTATAGTATCGTGAGACAAAGGGAATTAGTTTCGTATGTAAGTGGTTCAATCGATCGCGAAGTCATTGTTGAGTATGTGGGAGCCATTATGGATCTCCAGGTCCCGCTGATGGTTATTGATAGGAGATGTGTCTCTATCATGTCTACATATTCACGAACCGTAGGGTGACACACTTAAGGTTCGAAGCTGTTTTAAGTAGATATGGAATGTGCGTTGGAGACCGAATGTTGTTCGGAGTCTCGGAATGGATTCGGGACATCACGAGGAGATCCGGAATGGTTCGGAGAATAAGATTCATATATAGGAGATCATTTTATGAGATAGGAAATGTTCCGGAGTGTTTGTATGAGGATTCTAGAAGGTTTCGGAATGTTCCGGAAGGTTCTGGAAGATATCTTGGAGTTTGCTTGAAAATCAAGATAGGGATCAAGGAGTCCTGTTGGGTCAAGATAAGGAGTCGTGGGGGAGGAGGATTCCTCCCCACCTCCCCAACCCGTCGGCCCCATAGGAGGGGAGTCCTACAAGGACTCCCCTTCCCTGGCGCGCCCTCCCCTCTTTAAATAGAGGGGCAGGGGTGCCCCCTCCTCTCACGCTCTCATAACGTCCAATCTCTGCCGCCTCTCTCCTCCACCATATTCTGCACAGGCATAGGCGAAGCCCTGCAGAATTCTCTACTCCACCACCACCACCACGCCGTCGTGCTGCTGGGATTCCGTGGAGAAGATCTACTACCTCCGCTGCTCGCTGGAACGGGGAGAGGAAGGTCTGCTTCGACTCCGCACGTGTGACTGATTGCGGAAGCGCTGCCGAATTGCGGCACCAGAAGGATCGTCTAATTGACCAAGGGCGGAAGCGCTGCTGGAACGTGACGCCGGAAGGATCGTCTACTTGACCGAGGGCGGAAGCGCTGCTGGAACGCGACGCCGGAAGGATCGTCCACACGATCTTGAGATTGGCAAGTGATCGACTACATCAACCACAAGATCTAATCTCGTTAACGCTTTCGGATCTACGAGGGTTAGTTCCCATCTATCTCGTTGCTCATGTCTAATAGATTAGATCTTGGCTTTTATCTAGATTAGATCTAGGTTTTGTTCGTTCTTGCAGTAGAAATTTTTTGTTTTCCATTCTACGAACCCATCAGTGGTATCAGAGCCGTATCTATGCGTAGATCTGTTGCACGAGTAGAACACAATGTTTTTGTGGGCGTTGATGCTTTTGTTGTCGGTGTCTTAGCGTGTACTTTGCATCTTGCGGCATGGTGAGATGAAGCGGCTCGGGCTAACATTACATGTCATCGCACATGAGACTTGCTCCACGCTTGACGTGCAACTTGCTTTGCACAAGTGGCTTTGCGGGTGTCTGTCTCTCCCACCATAGTTAAGATTCAATTTACAATGAGCATCTTGACAACAGTTGTATCAACGTTGTGGTCCTTGTTCGTAGGTAAGATCGGTCTTATGCGAAAGCCCCAAACCACGTAAAACATGCAAAGAAAATTAGAGGCGTCTAACTTGTTTTTGCAGGGGTTTTGTGATGTGATATGGCCAACATGTGATTGTGATTGTATTTGATGTATGCAATGATCCTTGTTGTAATATGGCAACCGGCAGGAGCCTAATGGTTGTCTTTAATTCTGTTAAGACCTGCGTGTCTATTCATCTTGTAATAGCTTTATTCCAAGTAGTTGTAATAGTTGCTGATGATGATGGACAACCATGAAGCGGCGCCACTGACCTTGACGCAATGCTGGTGATGATGGAGATCATGTTCGTGCTTTGGAGATGGAGATCAAAGGCGCAAGAAGAAAAGGCCATATCATATCACACTAATTATGAATTGCCTGTGATGTTAATCCTTTATGCATCTTGTATTGCTTAGATCGCGACGGTAGCATTATAAGATGATCCCTCTCACTAAATATCAAGTAATAAAGTGTTCACCCTTAGTTGGCACCGTTGCTAAGACTCGTCGTTTTGAAGCATCTCGTGATGATCGGATGTGATAGATTCTACGTGTGCATACAACGGGTGCAAGCCAGATTTGCACATGTGGAAACTAAGGTTATCTTGACGAGCCTAGCATGTACAGACATGGTCTCGGAACACGGAATACCGAAAGGTAGAGCATGAGTCATATAATTGATATGATGAACATGAAGATTGTTCGCCGATGAAACTACATCTTCTCTCGTGAAGATCGGACTTGGTGTAGTGGACTTGGTTCGTGTAATCACTAAGACAATGTGAGGGATGTTGTTTTGAGTGGGAGTTCACCTAGTTAGTTTAATAATTAAATTTGAACTCAATTTGTCATAAACTTAGTCTAAACTACTTGCAAATTGTTGTAGATTATGGCGACCCCCTCCATCAATTTCAATGCGTTCCTAGAGAAAGAAAAGCTTAAAAATAATGGAAGCAATTTCACGGACTGGTTCCGTGGACTGAAGATCGTCCTCAGGGCTGGTCAGTTGACCTATGTGCTCGATGCACCTCTAGGTGACCCACCTGCAGATAATGCCACCGATGACGAAAATAATGTTTTCGCCACTCGGAAGAATCATTACTCCACAGTTTAGTGTGCCATCCTTTACGGTTTAGAAGCGGAGCTCCAACAGCGTTTTGAGCACCACGACCCATTCGAGATCATTAAGGAGCTTAGGCTAATTTTTGAGACTCGCGCGGCCATGGAGAGCTATGAGGCCTCCGAAAAGTTCTTTAACTGTAAGATGGAAGAAGGAAGCTCCGTTAGCGAGCACGTGCTCACCATGTCTGGGTACGCAAAGAAGCTCCAAGAGTTGGGAATATCGATTCCTAATGAATTGGGGATTCACCGTCTCCTTCAATCACTGCCACCAAGTTACAAGAACTTTGTGATGAACTACAACATGCACTGCATGAACAAGACGTTGCCTGAACTGTCGTCCATGCTGAAAACTGTTGAAGTGGAGATCAAGAAGGAGCAACAAGTGTTGATGGTCAATAAGACCACCAATTTCAAGAAACGGGGCAAGCCTAAGAACAAGGGCAACTTCAAGAAGGACGGCAAGAAAGCTGCCGCACCTGCTAAGAAGCCCAAGGCTGGTCCTAATCCTGAAACTGAGTGCTTCTACTGCAAGGGTGCTGGTCACTGGAAGCGTAACTGCCCCAAGTACCTGGCGGATCTGAAGAACGGCAACATCAAGAAGAAAGGTATATTTGATATATGTGTTATAGATGTGTATCTTACTAGTAATCGTAGTAGTGCCTGGGTATTTGATACTGGTTCGGTTGCTCATATTTGTAACTCGAAACAGGAGCTGCGGAATAAATGAAGACTGGCAAGGGACGAGGTGACGATGCGCGTTGGAAATGGCTCCAAGGTTGATGTGATCGCCATCGGCACGCTCCCTCTACATCTACCTTCGGGATTAGTTTTAAATTTAAATAATTGTTATTTGGTGCCTGCGTTAAGCATGAACATTATATCTGGATCCTGTTTATTGCGAGACGGTTACTCTTTTAAGTCTGAGAATAAAGGTTGTTCGATTTATATGAGTAATATCTTTTATGGTAATGCACCTGAGATGAATGGTTTATTCTTACTGAATCTCGATAGTAGTGATACACATGTTCACAACATAGATGCTAAACGAATTAAATTGAATGATAATTCTACATACATGTGGCACTGTCGTCTTGGTCACATTGGAGTAAAGCGTATGAAGAAACTCCATTCAGATGGACTTCTTGAATCACTTGATTTTGAATCACTTGAAAGATGCGAAGCATGTCTAATGGGAAAAATGACTAAGACTCCATTCTCTGGTACAATGGAGCGAGCTACAGACTTATTGGAAATAATACATACCGATGTGTGTGGTCCAATGAGTGTAGCATCGCGTGGTGGATATCGTTATGTTCTCACTTTCACGGATGACTTGAGTAGATATGGGTATGTCTACTTCATGAAACATAAGTCCGAAACTTTCGAGAAGTTTAAGGAATTTCAAAGTGAAGTGGAGAATCATCGTAACAAGAAGATTAAGTTTCTACGTTCTGATCGTGGGGGTGAATATCTAAGTTACGAGTTTGGCATGCATTTAAAGAAATGTGGAATACTTTCACAGTTGACACCGCCGGGAACACCACAGCGTAATGGTGTGTCCGAACGTCGTAATCGAACTCTCTTAGATATGGTTCGATCTATGATGTCTCTTACAGATTTACCGTTATCATTTTGGGGCTATGCATTAGAGACAGCCGCATTCACTTTAAATAGGGCACCATCTAAATCCGTTGAAACGACACCGTACGAATTGTGGTTTGGTAAGAAACCTAAGTTGTCGTTCCTTAAAGTTTGGGGTTGCGAGGGATATGTAAAGAAGTTACAACCTGATAAGCTAGAACCCAAAGCGGAGAAGTGCGTCTTCATAGGATACCCTAAAGAAACAATTGGGTATACCTTCTATCATAGATCCGAAGGCAAAGTTTTCGTTGCAAAGAATGGATCCTTTCTTGAGAAGGAGTTTCTCTCGAAGGAGGTGACTGGAAGGAAAGTAGAACTCGATGAGGTTATTGAACCTTCTCTCGGATTTGAGAGTAGCGCAGCACCGGAAGATGTTTTGGTGCCGCCTGCACCAATTGAAGAGGAAGCTAATGATAATGATCATGAAACTTCGAACGAAGTTACTACTGAACCTCGTAGGTCAACGAGGGTTCGTACCACTCCTGATTGATATGACTCTGCCTTGAACATCATGTTGGTGGACAACGCTGATGACCCTGCGACGTATGAAGAAGCTATGGTGAGCCCAGATTCCGAGAAATGGCTAGAAGCCATGAAATCCGAAATGGGATCCATGTACGAAAACCAAGTGTGGACTTTGGTGGACTTACCAGATGGCCGTAAGGCTGTCGAGAACAAATGGATTTTCAAGAGAAAAACAGATGCTGATTGTAATGTTACCGTCTATAAAGCTCGACTTGTCGCGAAAGGGTTCCGACAAATTCAAGGAGTTGACTATGATGAGACTTTCTCACCAGTAGCGAAGCTAAAGTCTGTGAGGATTTTGTTAGCAATTGCTGCACATTTCGATTATGAGATTTGGCAGATGGATGTCAAAACGGCGTTCCTTAATGGTGACATTGAGGAAGAGTTGTATATGGTACAACCCAAGGGTTTTGTCGATCCTAAAGATGCTAACAAGGTATGCAAACTTCAGCGCTCCATTTATGGACTGAAGCAAGCATCCCGTAGTTGGAATCAACGTTTTGATAAAGTAATCAAAAACTTTGGATTTATACAAACTTATGGAGAAGCTTGTATTTACAAGAAAGTGAGTGGGAGCTCTGTAGCATTCCTAGTACTGTATGTAGATGACATATTGTTGATTGGGAATGATATAGAACTTCTTAATAGCGTCAAAACCTATTTGAATAATAGTTTTTCAATGAAGGATCTTGGCGAAGCGGCATACATTCTAGGCATCAAGATTTATAGAGATAGATCAAGACACCTAATAGGGCTTTCACAAAGTACATACTTGGACAAAGTTCTAAAGAAGTTTAGAATGGAAGATAGCAAGAAAGGCTTCATGCCCATGTTGTCAGGTAAGACCTTGAGTAAAACTCAAAGTCCATCTACGGCAGAAGATAGAGAGAAAATGAATAACATTCCCTATGCCTCAGCCATAGGTTCTATCATGTATGCCATGCTGTGTACAAGACCGGATATAGCACATGCTGTTAGTTTGACTAGCAGATATCAAAGTGATCCTGGAATGGAGCACTGGACAGCGGTCAAAAATATCCTAAAGTACCTAAATAGGACTAAGGATATGGTTCTTTATTATGGAGGTGATGAACAGCTTGTTGTAAACGGTTACACCGATGCTAGTTGGAACACCGATCCGGATGACTCGAAGTTACAGTCGGGATACGTATTTATTTTGAATGGTGCTGCAGTGAGCTGGAGGAGTGCGAAGCAAAGCGTTGTGGCGAAATCTTCAACTGAATCGGAATACATAGCTGCTTCGGAGGCTGCACAAGAAGCCGTTTGGATGAAGGAATTCATTGCTGAACTCGGCGTGGTTCCCAGTGCGTTGGACCCGATGGCCATCTACTGTGACAACACAGGTGCCATAGCTAATGCGCAGGAGCCAAGGTCACATAGCAAGCTGAAGCACGTCAAGCTACGTTTCCACGCTATTCGCGAGTATGTCCGAGATGGTGACATAAAGATTTGCAAAGTACACACTGATCTGAATGTGGCAGATCCGTTGACTAAACCTCTCTCTAGGGCAAAGCATGACCAACACCAAAACACCATGGGTGTTCGGTATATTACCATGTAATCTAGATTATTGACTCTAGTGCAAGTGGGAGACTGTTGGAGATATGCCCAAGAGGCAATAATAAAAGTGATTATTATTATATCTTTGTGTTTATGATGAATGTTTACATCCCATGCTATAATTGTATTATTAGGAAACACTAATACATGTGTGTTTTGTAAACATATAAGAGTCCCTAGTAAGCCTCTTGTTGAACTAGCTTGTTGATTAATTGATGATCATGGTTTCCTGATCATGGACATTAGGATGTGATTAATAACAAGGTCATATCATTAGGAGAATGATGTGATGGACACACACCCATAGTAAGCGTAGCATAAGATCAAGTCATTAAGTTCGTATTGCTGTAAGCTTTCAAATACATAGTAACCTATTCCTTCGACCATGAGGTTATGTTAATCACCATCACCGGATGAATACTTTGATGACATCAAACGCCGCTTCGTAACTGGGTGGTTATAAAAGTGTCATTGGGTATTCTGAAAGTATGTGTTGAAGCGCATGAACCAAGATTGGGATTTGTCCATCCATATGACGGATAGATATGCTCTGGGCCCTCTCGGTGGAATGTCATCTAGTTAGCTTGCAAGCATGTGACTGGGTCACAAGGGATGACATATCACGGAACGAGTAAAGAGTACTTATCAGTAACGAGGTAGAACTAGGTATGGAGATACCGACGATCAAACCTCGGATAAGTATAGTATCGTGAGACAAAGGGAATTAGTTTCGTATGTAAGTGGTTCAATCAATCGCGAAGTCATCGTTGAGTATGTGGGAGCCATTATGGATCTCCAGGTCCCGCTGATGGTTATTGATAGGAGATGTGTCTCTATCATGTCTACATATTCACGAACCGTAGGGTGACACACTTAAGGTTCGAAGCTGTTTTAAGTAGATATGGAATGTGCGTTGGAGACCGAATGTTGTTTGGAGTCTCGGAATGGATTCGGGACATCACGAGGAGATCCGGAATGGTCCGGAGAATAAGATTCATATATAGGAGATCATTTTATGAGATAGGAAATGTTCCGAAGTGTTTGTATGAGGATTCTAGAAGGTTTCGGAATGTTCCGGAAGGTTCTGGAAGATATCTTGGAGTTTGCTTGAAAATCAAGATAGGGATCAAGGAGTCCTGTTGGGTCAAGATAAGGAGTCGTGGGGGAGGAGGATTCCTCCCCACCTCCCCAACCCGCCGGCCCCATAGGAGGGGAGTCCTACAAGGACTCCCCTTCCCTGGCGCGCCCTCCCCTCTTTAAATAGAGGGGCAGGGGTGCCCCCTCCTCTCACGCTCTCATAACGTCCAATCTCTGCCGCCTCTCTCCTCCACCATATTCTGCACAGGCATAGGCGAAGCCCTGCAGAATTCTCTACTCCACCACCACCACCACGCCGTCGTGCTGCTGGGATTCCGTGGAGAAGATCTACTACCTCCGCTGCTCGCTGGAACGGGGAGAGGAAGGTCTGCTTCGACTCCGCACGTGTGACCGATTGCGGAAGCACTGCCGAATTGCGGCGCCGGAAGGATCGTCTAATTGACCAAGGGCGGAAGCGCTGCTGGAACATGACGCCGGAAGGATCGTCTACTTGACCGAGGGCGGAAGCGCTGCTGGAACGCGACGCCGGAAGGATCGTCCACACGATCTTGAGATCGGCAAGTGATCGACTACATCAACCACGAGATCTAATCTCGTTAACGCTTTCGGATCTACGAGGGTTAGTTCCCATCTATCTCGTTGCTCATGTCTAATAGATTAGATCTTGGCTTTTATCTAGATTAGATCTAGGTTTTGTTCGTTCTTGCGGTAGAAATTTTTTGTTTTCCATGCTACGAACCCATCAGATATCTTCTTCGATTGGCGACATTGTAAGACTATTGCTATCAATCTTATGATTTTAATTACAATGTTTATGATTGTTGATCTAATCTCTATGTGTGAGTAATTCTCCTTGGGCTAAGGGCTTCGGCCTAGCCATGTAGCGTTTGTGCATGTTATTTATCATAGATGGGATCATGTATTAGTTTGTATGACATGATGATTATTGTATCCTCTCTTGCCTCAATCTAAGGACTTGTCAGGTACCCAAGACCCCGAGGGTTGAGCCAGGTATAGGGAGTATGAGTAATAACTGATCTGCATGTTGGGAACCCCAGTGACAGAAGGGGTAGTACGGCTGTATGTGAGGGATTTACTTGGGATTAACGGTGACATCACTATGCATATCATTAGTTCTCTTTCTTCTATGGATGAGACTAGTAGGTTATTTCTATAAGCGGTTGCGGAGGCAATAGAAATTATGGATGCACTTCCCACATATAATTTATCTTGCTCTAACAAGTACATGCATACTTTATTTCTATCTTTTATTCCCATCAGATGTTTTGCACAGCTACAAGTGAAACCGAACGCCCTAGGCCCTCTCTCTCCATCATCGAAAACAACAAAAAGACGCAAGCTATTGGTCCGATAAAAACACAAAAGGTATTCTAAAACTCCCGAAGATCCGTTAAAGTAACTTCACTACACATTTGCTTCCTTAGGATTCGATAACCTAGGTCCACTAGGGAAAAAGAAGCTAGACCTCATTTGTAATCCGGATCAAAGGTATCACTGGACTCTAAGGAGTTCATGCCTATCCCGGACCCTAGCTCCGGCCGATCCTCTGGTAAGGCTTCTATCTTATGGGACTGGCCGGACGATGATGATGAAGATGATGTTGAGATTCTCGAGGTATATGACCTGGAGCCGCTCTCATATGCCTTTCCGCCTGACTTCACTTCAGCTAACCCGGCTGGCCAGGTGCATGAAGGACATCGCCTTGCCATGGGGGGCCAAGGTCCAGTGAAGAAGCGTGCTGCAAATTCAGCTCCACCGGCCAAACCCTCCAGGACCGGGAAGAGGGTTAAGAGATCCGCCAAGAGGCCTCCCTGGCAAAAGGTGCCTCCTTGTGTTGATTCGTAAGTTCTCTCCGCCGGATCATCACAGTATTTCTTGTTTCTTTGTTCTGTATTTCTTGTTTCTCTTTACCTCGTCTGACTCGTATCTTCTTTTTATTTTTCTTTGTAGTGACCCTCTGAATATCCCTAAGAGCGGATCCAGCATGGCTTCTCTGATTCCTGTGCCGACGTCTCCCCTACCCCACGATAATACTCAAGCTCCCAGCGCTATCCGAGGCAACACTCCTCCTGTGCCGGATCATGACTCACCTAGACGGGAGGGTGAAAATGTGAGCATGGGTGGAGGTGATGCCCTGGAAGATGCGGCCATGCCGGACGAGCGGGGTGACTCATCTGCCCTAGAGAGAGAAGATCCTGGCACCGGAAGTACTGGCGCTGAACCAGTTTCTAACGAGGTGCCGGTGACCCCGGCACCAGCTCAACCTCAGCCTCAGGCTCAAGAACAACCAGCTTCTGCCTCAGCCTCAGCTTCAGCCCCGTAGGAACATCCAGCATCCCCTGTAGCTACCTCGTCCATGCAGTAGCAACCACCAGTAGTTTCATCCGGGTCTCCCAAGACTTGGCCACAAGACCCGCCTTGGTGAAGCCCGTAGGCCAAACCTCGACAGACCTTGCAATCTCAACCTCCACAAACCTCGGCCACTGAGCCTTGGGCAGCTGCTTCGCAACAGCAAGCCAAGCAAAAAAAGGAGGAGATGGCGCCAAGGCAAGCAACAAGAGAGTCGGAGAAGCATCCTCGCAACCATCCATTGCGACTATGCTCCAGAAAGGTGCTGCTCCATCTGCCTTAGCTGCTGGCAAACAACTTGCTCTGCACACAAGCCCAGCTGCTACCATGGCTGCCTAGAAGGCCTCTGCTGGGACAGGCTTGGTCTTGACTCGTACGCCTAGTGGCGAGAGCCTCGGGTCTCTAGATCAGTATGCCGAGAACTGGAACAATGCTGATTACAGTGAGGTTAGCTCCTCCAATCCTCACATACCTAAGAAGTTCGGCCCAGTGCATTGGTGACCGGATGCTTATTGCCAGCCAAGCTATTGCTGAATATGGAAAAATGATGGAGGTAAATATCTCGACTATCCTTTTATGCTTGCAATAGATAACACATACTCATTAGTCCCCGAGCCTCCAGGGGTGTAAGATATTACTCGGTCGGATGCTCCTCTAGTTTCAAACTTAGTGAATTAGATTTTGTTCTTTACCGTATCCGAGGTATGTAGCCGAGTCATTTTAACTTAGCCAAAATTCCCTTTAGTATTATATATCCAACCACCTAGATTCGGATCGAGTTTACTTAGTTTGAATCTTGAGTAGCATCAAATACCCAGCCCCCTAGATTCGATCGAGTTTACTCGGTTTGAATCTTGAGTAGCATCAAATATCTAGCCACCTATATTCGGATCGAGTTTGCTCAGTTCGAATCTTGAGTAAGATCGAATATCTAGACACCTAGATTCGAATCGAGTTTACTCGGTTCGAATCTTGAGTAGCAACAAATATCCTTTTGTTCCTAGTGACTAACAATTCTCTTTGCAGATCTCGAACAACAGGCGCACCATCGAGTTTCAGCGACTCGTTTTCTCCCACAGATCCCTCTCCACCAAGCATAAGAGATTGTTGCTTGAGCTGAAAAAGAAAAGCAAGTCTTTGCTTTATTGCCTTTAGTCCCCTTTGTTCTTGACTTGCCGAGTTAACTTATGACTCGAATTTTGTCGGCCAAGGTGGAGGCCCAGAACAAGGAGCTGCAGAAGTAGGTGGCTGAGCTGAAGGGTGCTTTTCCTCTTGCCCCTTATCCTTTGCATCTTTCCCTTGTGGTTCAGCTCGTAATTATACCTTGGATTGGCCAGGTTAAAAATCCTTGCAGTGTCTCTTCAGGATTGCATATCCATGCCTGAATTGATGCTTCATTTTCTCGAATAAGCAAGGCAGCACCAAGCTCAGTTGAAGGAGAAATACGACGAAATCTCTTGGATCCATGCCAAGAATGAAAATCTCAAGCAACTCTAGAAGACTAAGCTTGATAAGCTAGATTAGGAGTTCTTCGAGGAGAAGAGCCGACTCACCGGTCACTGGAGAAGGACGAGGTCAAGTTTGAGTCGGTGAACACTGCACTCAAGGACCTCCGGAAGAAGCAAGCTACTTGGTTGGCTGATCTCCGCCGGATTAATGGCATCATAGATCATGAGTTTCATTGTGCTAACTTTTTTCTTTACTACCGAGGTCTCTATTTTGCTCTGATTGTTCTCTCTGACTTGCTCTTTTTGCTTATTCTCTTAGGTGATTTCGCCTAGTCCAAGGCCCATGCTGATACTGCTATCCACAAGTTCCGGGAGAAGAGAGTCGGGGCTGGTCCCCTCCCCACAGAATATGACATAGATGATTCCCTGCTTGGTCTCTCAGCCAGCCTCGGACCCATGAAGGTCTTCGGGGTTAGGCTCTTGGCTGCCGCTATCTGAGCCTTTCATGTGCTTTGGATGGAAGAAACTACTCCCAAGAAATTTGTGCAACTATTCACAAGCTGATGGATCGCGAAACGTGGCTCAACTTGTGGAGGGAATTAGCTGCCCGCTCTGGTGCCAACATGGCCTTATCCTTTGTGCTATCTTGGTATGAAGGTATCAATTTAGATACTCTACGGAACATGCGCACTAGCTCACGGTGGACAACTGATCCGGAGCACATCCAACGCCGCCAAGCTTGCGCCTACCAATTTATCAAGTATGCGAATACGCATAAATGGAATGAAGGGCCGAGCTTCCTCGATGAGGTCGACGACGAGTATGTCAAAGAGGACGCTAGAGAAGATGAGGAGAACCCGAATGACCAGGAGGTTAACCCGGATGACGAAGAAGAAGCCGAGGTTGCCAACCCTGAAGCTGGTGTTCCTCCTCCATCCGTTGATGATCCGGCTGCTCCTACACTTTAGGCATATAAACTCTAAACTTGGTTAATTCACCGGTATGCCAAGCGCGGATGTATAAAACAATTGAAGTTATTTTGCTACCATGTGCTTTTATGTTAAAACCTTTTGGGCGAAGTCCCCGAGTTTCATTTTCTTGTTTGCTAAATCTTATGACTCAGCTCACGTCTACCATTTTTCGGCGTTCAACTTACAAGTCCGAGATAAAAAAATCAAATTAACAATACTAAAAACTATGAGAATTTGCTCAAAGTGATTCGGCATATCATTTAAAGAAAGTAATGCAGGGGTTAGTCCGAAAAACAAATGTCGGCTTGATTATCTTTCCTTCCTTAGTCGTTTTTCATGTGTGTAACATTCGCCGGCTTTTTCTCTTGCTTGCCATGAAGCTAATCTTTTGGACAACAGCAAGTCGAAGAGTTAGCCTTTGATGCTGACACATTACTAACTCGGGCTAAGGGGTAAGAAATTTAATCCAGCCGACATATAAAATGTAAGTACAAAAAAAGACAAATACTACTAAGCCAGTCCCCGAGTTTCTGCTCGAGGTGTCGAGGTTTCATTAATTAACTCATTGCCGATATACAATCCGACATATGAGAGTTCAAAGTACATACACTTCAGCTAAGTGTAAAATGGATGAAGAAGTGCTACATTCCATGGCCTTTTTGTTTCTTCTCCCGACATGTCCGCCTTATTATTCTCATGTGCTTGAGAATCGATAAGATAATACACATCATTGTGAAATGCTTTGCTCACAATAAATGGCCCCTCCCATGGAGGCGATAGTTTATGCATGCCGGCAGTGTGTTACACTAGGTGAAGCACCAAATCCCCTTCCTGAAATACTCAGGGGTTTACTTTCCGGCTATGATAGCTTCGGAGATTTTGCTGATATATTGTGGATCTGGACAATTCCAACGATCTTTCCTCTTCTAGCAAATCAACATCATTTTGCTAGGCCTCTTGCAGTTCAGCTTCTGTGTATTGGGTGACTGATACATTGCAAATGTATCTATAATTTTTGATGTTTCAAGCTTGGTTTTATCTACTTTCTTATGTTTTGTCCACACTTTGGAGTACTTTTCATATGATTTCTTGGAATAACCTATTAACAAGAGCCACAGTGCCAGCTGCCTGTTTTCTGCAGTTTTTGGTTCCAGGAAGTCAGAAAATGAATATTCTCGGAATTGGACAGGACAAAAGCCAAAGTCACTATTTTACCGAGGGACACACGGAGCCAGAATACGAGACGGAGAGGGGCCAGGGGGCCACCACACCACCTGGCCGCGTGGGCCAGGCCTGGCCACGCTAGGGGGTGGTGTGGCCAGCCCAGGCACCCCCTCGGCCTCTCCTTCCGCCTATAAGATGCCTCCGATACCAAAACCCTAAGTACCCGATCAAAAATCCACGAAAGAGTCTGTAGCCACCGTCGTCTCTATCCCTAGATCGGGAGGGATCTGAAGCTCTTCCCAGCACCCTGCCGGAGAGGGGAATTCACCCTGGAGGCCTTCTTCATCACCATGCAAGCCTCCGGTGTGATGCGTGAGTAGTTTATCTCTGGACTACGGGTCCATGTAGTAGCTAGATGGCTAGTTCTCCTCCTTTGTGCTATCATGTTTAGATCTTGTGAGCTCCGTTCATGATCAAGATCAGCTATTTGTAATTCTGCATGTTGTGTTTGCGGGGATCCGATGGATATTGAGATGCTATTTCAGATTGATTATTGATTCTATCATGTCTTTGTTATTTGTGATCTTGCATGCTTTCCGTTGTTAGTAGCTATCTTGGCCAAGTAGATGCTAGCAACTCCAAGAGTTAGTATTTATGCTCGATAGTGGGTTCATGCCTCTGGTAATCTGGGGAAGTGACAGAAATCTCTAAGGTACTAGATGTGCTGTTGCTACTAGGGAGAAAACAACAATCCTTTGTTCAAAGAACAATCGTATTGTTTACTTTACACGCAATTCATAATGCAATTATCCGTTGCTTGCAACTTAATACTGGAGGGGGTTCGGATGATAACCTGAAGGTGGATTATTAGTCATAGATGCAGTTGGATGGCGGTCTATGTATAATGTTGTAATGCCCAATCAAGTCTCAAAGGAGTCAAGATGATTAGTATATGCATGTATTGCTTTCTCGATGTTTGTCAATTGCCCCGTTGTAATTTGTTCACCCATCATGTTATCTATCTTAAGGAGAGCCACCTCTAGTGAACTATGGACCCCGATCCTTTCTTTTACATACAATCTACAAACTGTTTACAGCTTTGTGTTTACTTTCTGCAAACTATTAATTCCTTCCATTCGATACGTTTAATCCTTTGTTTTCAGCAAAACCGGTGAGATTGACAACCTCATCGCTAGTTGGGGAAAAGTTCTATGGTTGTGTTGTGCAGGTCTCCATGTTGCTGCTGGCACCGGTAGTGCGCCCTGCCAACGTTCAGCTAGCTACACCTGTGGGGTGTTTCCTTGCTCCTACTGGATTGATAACCTTGGTTTCTTACTGAGGGAAAACTTGCTGTTGTGCTCATCATACCTTCCTCTTGGGGTTCCCCAACGAGCTCGATATATTTGGGCCATCAGTGACCCTAGGTGCGTCATGCTCTATGTCGGCTGGTAATACAGCTTCTGGCCCATATACCAGAAAGAATGGCGTATAGACAGTTGATCGGTTCAGAGTTGTCCTGAGGCTCCATAGTACTGCCGGGAGTTTGTTAATCCAACACCGCGCTTATAACACCCCGGTTAGCTAATTTTATATTTAGGGTTGTTTGAGCATTCATGAGCATCATCCCTTAGAATGCATGAAAAAAAAGTAATGTGAAAACCCTAAACCCTAATCCTCCCTCTCTTTAAAAACCTCTCAAACGATTTTAAATATATTTGAAAATTACAAAATGTAAGGAGCCCAAATGGATTCTAAGGGCCTCTACAATATTTCAATATTTTACAAAAGTTCTGGTATTTTGGAAATATTCAAAACAGATTTAAAATAAAAATACAAAAGAGGAAAGTGAGAAAGTAAATAGAAAAAGGTTGCTGAAATAGAAACATATTTCTAACGCTAACCTGGGTCGAAGCCCACCTTTCCTATTTGCTCTACCTATCGCGCATGCAGCCAGCAGCAGCCTGCTTTGCAAGCTTCGCTGTAGCCCAGCAACAGCCTGCAGTCGGCCCAGCTGGCCCATCTGGCCCGATACCCGTTCGGTATGCTTCTTCTTTCTTCTTCCTCGCGCTGGTGGAGAAGATGCTCGATGTCGCTGCCTCCGCCGTCCGATGGTCGTCGCCACGCTGAGTTGAACGCCGCCGCCTGGAGCGAGGATAAGAACCAGCGTGCCGTGTTCCCCTTCCGCTCGACCTCTCTCTTCCCCAGTGCTCTCTCTCTTTCCCCGAAGAGCTCCCAAACCTTAACCCCGCCAGACCCCGTCGTCCGCCGCCGTTCTGCACCGCCCTGAGGCCAACCGAGCACGCCATCACCTCTGCCTCGTCCTCCCGGTCCTTCCTAGACAATCCACGGAAGCACGTGTGCCCTCAATCGCCGGAATCAAGGTCATCTTCCTCGACACCGACAAGCGTCGCCATCGACCTTCTCGCCGTTCTAGGCCACCTCCGTCCTCGCTATCACGCCCATTAGCTTCACGGTGAGCATCTGGTGCTCATGCGCCCCTCCATTCACTCCCTATCGCTTTGTGCCGTCGTTGCCATGCTTATATACAAGTTCCACCGCCACACGTCATCGCAGCCACTGTACCGGTGGTCAAATCACAGTGGCGCCGCCACTAGCTAGCTCGCCTTGTAGCCCCAGTTTGAACCACATACCTAGCTCGTGCACGTGTTCTCAAAATCATTGGCGTCGATGACCATCTGCAGGTGGTCGGCGACGTGATGTCACGGTGACGTCGTGCCAACGTGGCGCTGATGTGTTCGTGGGTCCCGTTGACCGCTGACCGCTTTGTGTGGCTTGCTGACGTGGTCCTGGGCCCATTCTGTTAGTGTCTAAGGGTAGGTTTGGATGCAGTAACAAAGTACCTGGCCGTAATAATGACGTCGTAGTGATGCAATAAAAGCTTTTAATTGGTTTAATATTTACAGAAATTGGTTTAATATTATAAATTTAATAACTAATTATTTAAAAGTCAGAAAAATATGTATAATATATCAAAATGTTCAGAAAAATGAGATCTACACAATACCATCAAAAGCATGCATTGTTAAGAAACTTTTATTACAAGTTTAATTAGAAGAACAAATCAACCCCTCATAGGTGTTCCCGGGTTTCTCCTATTTTAGGGTTTATACCCCTCGGACCCTGTTTAAAATGGCCAACCATGCCTTAGGGTTACATTTCAACAAAATTAAACTTGTCATATCATCATCCTTGCTTGAGCATTGCATCGATGCCATGTGTTGATTGTTGTTCCCCCTTTCTTTCCGGTGTTTGCTTCTTCCCGGTAGAATATGATATCGAGATCGAGATCAAAGTCCGAGATCAACACCATCGAAGATAGATGAACAATACTTGACCAACTATAATCAAGTCAAGTACAAGGCTTCCGGAGATCTATATTTGGGTATCAACAAACAAGGCAAGCATAGCCCCACCATTATACAATCCAATGTTTTCAAAAGTATTTCAATTCTCACCATGATGCATACGATTCTACAGTGGTCTTTTATCGATAGATAGAGTATCCTATTTGTTGCATTACTCCCTTTGAGCTTATATTACCTAATCCACTGCTCCTAGCATAACTAGGTTTGGCTTGTGTGCACTGCTAGAGCTATTATCTTTGTCTTGCTTAGCCATGCTTAACTGTCAGTGTTGGTTCATCCAGATGATGTATCAGATGCAAAGAATCTAGTATGACAGGAGAACCAGGTATACTGATAAGGTAAGATCAATGGTAAAGGTTAAACATGCTAAGGCTTGTATGGGAGGCCACGGTGGATGTTGTTTTTGTAGTCCCATGCTCGCCACCACTAGGAACCGAGTTCTTTCCTTTGGACCAAGACGAGCGTACAACCACATGGGGTTTATGGGGACCTCTCGACTAACTAACTTGCCTAGTAGATTTCATGAGTCACATAGTTTGGCGTTCCATTCAACATATGCATATAACACGTTTTGAAAGATTTGGCGGGTGAAGGTGCATCATAACAGGTAGGTAAGCATGGCCAGGGTTGCTTGGGGTGGATGGAGCCTCTGTTAACCAACCTCGCCTCACATATCTAGGGACCGGCTTTGGGACTTGACCCATTATGGCGGAACCATCCTTAGGGCATGACTCATGGTCTCGGCGAAAGCAAGGTAAAGGTCGTGTCCAACCACCCTCTGTCAGCCTTCCAAGGAAGAGGGCTAATACGTTGGCATTAAGAGTCGGTTGGTACATGTGGGTAAAGTTGTGCACCCCTGTAGGGTTAAATCTTTTCGAAAAGCCGTGTTCACTGTTATGAATGCTTGGTGACCGAATTCTAAGATCATAGAGAACATTAACCTAATCGTAAAACTTGGTAGTTCAACGTGTGCTTAAGGATGCTTCCTCATGGGTACGAGGGGGTGATCCTAGTTGTGAGATGAGGATTACTTTGGTGGATATCAAGATGATGATCAATTCTTTGGAGATGCCACTCTCTTATCCCCTTTTAAAATGTTTGGATTAGACGAGCTTCTTCTCCCTCTTGTTTTACAAACAAAGTTGGCTTTATGCAAAATAACCCCACCAGCCATAAGTCTTGCGGAGTACACCTTGTACTCACCCTTGCTTTGTTGATACTTTTGTAGCAAAGTAAGTGTTCCCTGAAGATGAGTTCCGTGTGACATCGACACCGACGAGTAGCTTGGGGTTCCCGGCCGGCAGCCTGGAATCTACGGGCTGGGACGTCATTGTTATGCTTCAGGACTCTTAGGCCATTTTTTAAGTTTTCTATACTTAATAGCATAATTTGCCTTCCGTTGTTTGATGTTTGTTGCCAGTGATCTCTGCTTTTAATATTTTGGATCTTTGCTCAGTTATGAGCTTACTGCAATAATTTTTGTGTCGCAAGGTTACTGTTGTGTAACCGATTTCTCACTAAATATCCTCGAGCTCTAGGTTAAGCTTATGTCAGACTAAGGTCTAGGATTTGTTTAACCCTGATCCTGGGGGTGTTACAGGTTTTGGTATCAGAGCAGTACCGACCATAGGAAAACCTTGCTACTGGTCGATGTTGAGTCTAGTGCTTGTGAAAACTATTTAAAAGATGAAAAGTATTTGTGAAAACTCTGGTATGCTTCTTTTTCTCCTTATCCAGTTTCGCTCTAACTCTGTATCATCTTATCTTGTGTTGATTTGGAAAAAGTTTTGATATCTCTTCTAGTGTTTCAAAGCTTAGGTGCCTTCTTGGCACGTCGTTTCTCAACCACTTGACCTAGTGTTGAGTTCTCTAGAATTGTGTTCCCTGAAGACGAGTTCCGTACGACATCGACACTGACGAGTAGTTTGGGGTTCCCGGCCAACAGCCTAGAATCTACGGGCTGGGACGTCATTGTTATGCTTCAGGCCTCTTTGGCCATTTTTTAAGTTTGCTATACTTAATAGCATAATTTGCCTTCCGTTTTTTGATGTTTGTGGTCAGTGATCTCTGCTTGTAATATTTTGGATCTTCGCTCAGTTATGAGCTTGCTGTAATAATTTTTGTGTCGTAGGGTTACTATTGTGTTACCGATTTCTCACTAAATATCCTCGAGCTCTAGGTTAATCTTATGTAAGGCTAAGCTTCGGGATTTGTTTAACCCTGATCCCGAGGGTGTTACACCACTGATCTTTGCAGTGGCTCAATGAGCTGGGGTTTTATCCCGGACAGTACTAGCCCATTGGATCTCTCCACTTGCCCATTTGATGAGGGATGTGCAACTGATGCAAAATCAAGTCTTATCCGCTTATCTCGGCAAAAATCGAGCAAATGCTCCCTCAGCAAAGTTTGTGCCATTATCACTAATTATGCTATGTGGGTATCCATACCTCAGGATTATATTCTCGAGGAATGATACAGCAGTGGCTCCATCACATTTTCTTATATGTTTGACCTCAATACATTTTGTAAATTTGTCAACCAGAACTAGGATGTGAGTCATGTTTCCATGAGCCGGCTTAAATGGCCCAACCATGTCGAAGCACCATACATCAAATGGCCAAGTTATAGGTATAGTTTTTTGAGCTCAGAGGATGGCATATGCATCTTGCTCGAATACCTCTAACACCCATTGCATTTTCTCACAAGGTCCTCGACTTCTTATAAAGCACTAGGGTAGTAAAATCCATGCTGAAATGCCTTATCTACTAAAGCTCTAGACGAGGCATGATGCCCACATTCGCCCTGATGTATATCTCGGAGGATTTTCTGCCCTTGTGCTGGATCAATGCATTGTTGGAGGACACTTGTGACACTTCTTTTATATAACTCCGCATTTATTGTGGTGTAAGCCTTTGATCTTCTCTGAACTTGTCTAGAGAGAACTTCATCACCGCAAAATCCCACCTTTCAAGAAGCAAAAAATTGGATGTGTCCATGCTGGTATAGCTCGGGTTGGAAAAATCACTTCATCAATTTCCATTGGCTCTACCAACATAACTTCTGCCGGGTTAGACTGAACAATCCCCAGGTTTCGTGAGGCAGTCCCCAGGTTTGGCGAGGCAGTCCCCAGGTTTGCCGAGGCAGTCCCCGGGTTACTTGAACTATTCCCCCAATCAATGTCCATTGGGAAAACCTCAGACCCTGAATTGGTCGGGATATAAATTGACTTGAATTATGGTGATGGGTTTATAGATGGTTCTCTGAGATGCTCTAGAGCTATGCCTGGTGGGATAGCCTGCTAAGATGAACCAAGTTTCGATAACACGTCAAGTGCATGATTTTCAACCCGAGGTACATGATGAAACTCACATCCTTGAAAGTACCCATAGATTTTTTTTGAACGTGAAATCTATACAAGGCCATATTTGTGTCTAAGGGATCCCAATGACCCAAAACTTGTTGTATCACTAAAATCCGAATCACCAAAGCACTGGATCTGACGTATTCCAATCTCTTTTGCTACCTTCAAGTCATGCACAAGTGCTTCATATTCGGCCACATTGTTTGATGCTCTAAAGTGGATCTGCAGCACATATCTCACTGGTCTTTTTTGGGCGAGGTAAGGACTACCCTAGCACCTAACCCATCCTTCAGTTTTGACCCGTCAAAGTGCATTCTCTAGTAATTCGAATCAGGTAAGGGTGGCTCATACTGCATTTCGGCCCAATCAAAAAAAACTCGGCCACTACGTGAGACTTGATTGCATCTATCCTATCATACCGTGGAGAATATGGTGCTAGCTAAATTGCCCATTTGGCGATTCGGCCACTTGCATATTTGTTAGCCATTATCTCAGATATTGGTTCTTCAAAGTAATGCTTAAGCTTTTTGGCCGCCATATAGATGCCATATACCATTTTTTGATAATGGGGGTAGTTTTGCTTCGAAGCAGAAAGTACCTTTCTTAGGTAATAAACCGGCCTCTGCACCGACTTACCTTCCTTGGCACGCTCCACCACTACCACGACACTTACGACTCGGTTGGTCGCTGCTATGTAGAGCAACATCGACTCTTTGGATAGTGGTGATGCTAACACATGTGAAGAGGCTAACATCTTTTTTAACTCATGAAATGCCTCATTCGCCTACGATGTCCATATGAACTTATCCGACTTTTTCATTAACTGGTAGAGAGGCAATGCCTTTTCTCCCAGCCGACATACGAAACTACTCAATGATGCCAGGAAACCAGTGAACTTCTTGACATCATTGAGACACTTCGGCAGCTCCATACGTTCAATAGCTCGGATCTTGGTCAGATTAGCTTCTATACCTCAGCTCAATACGAGGAATCTGTGTAATTTTCCGGCTGGGACACTAAAAGTGCATTTTTCCGGGTTAAGTTTCATTCGGAACCTCCTCAAGTTTGCGAATGTTTGTCGGATATCATCTAAGAGAGTATGACTCTCCTTGGTTTTTATCACCACATCATCAACATAGACTTGGACAATTATGCCAATTTGATCGTGCAAGAACTTTTGCATGCACCTTTGATACGTTGCCCTGCATTGGAATAGTGCGATAGCAATAAGCTCCATACGGGGTAACAAAATCAGTCTTTATTTGATCAACTAGGTTTAATGGTATCTGGTGGAAACTAGAATACACATCTACAAATGATAAGAGCTCACAACCAGCTGTTGAGTCAATGACTTGATATATCCTCGATAAAGGAAATGGATCCTTTGGGCATGCTTTGTTCAAGTTGATGTTGTCAATACACATGCGCCATACTACTGCCACGTTTGGGTCATCTTTTTTCTTTTCTACTAGCACCGGATTAGACAGCTAATCCGGATGAAGCACTTCTAAGATAAACCCGGCTGCAAGGAGCTGAGCTATCTCATCTCCTATGATTATTCTCCTATCCTCGGTGAAGTGGTGGAGAGGTTGCTTCACCAGCCTTGCATCATGCCTGACATGCAAAGAGTGCTTAGCCAGCTCCCTCAGCACACCTTGTAGGTCTTGTGTGGACCAAGCAAAAATGTCCCGATTCTCACGGAGGAAGCTGATGATCTTGCTTTCTTATTTGTCATTCAGGCCCACCCCAATAGTGACAGTGCGCTCTAGGAACTGATCGTCAATTGGGACTTCCTTGGTGTCCTTAGTCAGCTAGAATGATACACTCCCATGTGGGTTGCTCAGTGTCGGCATATTCAGCTGAGCTAACTGAGATAATGCCACAACCTCTTGAATTTTCTTCTTTTCTTGCACAATGACCAGTGACTCGGCTAGTTTTGATCTGGCCGAGGCACACTCCATGGAGCGCCTAAAGTCCCCATTGACGGTGATGACCCCATTGGGCCCTGGCATCTTCATCTTCAGATAGCTGATATGGTCACTTGCCATAAACTTCGAAAGTGCTGGCCTGCCGAGCAATGCATGGTAACAACTGTCTAGATCCACAACCTCGGACAACAAGGTTTCCGTTTTGCAATTATCTCCCGTGCCGAATAATACATCTATCCTGACTTTGCCAATTGGCTCACAAGACAACCCCAGCACAATTCCATGGAAGGTGGGCTTAGTCGGCTGAAGCATGTTTTCCGAGATACCCATCTTATGCATTGTGTCCTTGTATAGTATGTTAATGTTGCTTCCATTGTCGATGAGTACTTTCGAGAACTTCACATTTATGTCGGCCCGATAAATGTCGGGTCTCGACATGAGTTTGGGATGATCCTTTATGCTCCTAATCCGACCAATACATATACTTTGGCACTACGGGCATAATTGCAAATACCTCCATGTTGCATCTCCACACTTTGCATGTCATTCTCCTCTGTGGTAAACACACAATAGCTCTAGTGGTGCTCCCTATACTCATTTCTGCCATTATTGTTAGAGTTTCTATATTCCCTTGGTTCTGGTTGTTCACTTGATGCACTGCATCTCTTCTCTCCGGATTCTCATACCTCGACAGAGCATATCTTCTCTCGTGGTTCTCATACCTCGGTGGTGGTGGAGGTAAGACTAAGTGCTATGCATTTCCCCTTGTGAGATGTGGCTGAGGTGACGCGTGAGGCGGACCCATATCACCCATTGCATGTTGCATCCACGCGCACTGCCGAGTCATATGGTTTCTTGGCTTATTCGGATTCTGCATGTGAAATTTAGACGGCTGATCTAGCATAGGCTCATAAGTATATCTCGGCCTCTCCTACCATTGTTTCTTCTATTCACTGGTCCAAGTTTTCTTGCCTTCACTTTTCTGCGCCCATTGCTGGCCACTGTTCTTCTGTCGCCGGCTACTCCTAGCTCCTGGTTGATCTTGGCTTACCACTGCGACATTATTCGACCCATACCAATAGTACGGCCTTTCATATCTCCTTTTACCCCAAAAATCATTCCACCAGGATGACCCGGCCCCGTCCCTGGAGTAGTACTCCTCATTTGGCTTAGCCGACATAAGCAAGGGTTGGGCCGGATCTCCTAATGCATATGAATCTGCAATCTTGATTGTCTCAGCCAACGTAGTTGGCATATCCCCTATGTAGCCTCTGCCACAACACACTTGCATGTCTACACCCTTATGCAAACCAAGAAATGACATGTGACTCGATTACACCTTGACATGAGTTGTGCAATGTACACCACCGAGTCAAAAACTCTCAGTCAATCTCATTCAGCCTTTGCTTACACGTTACCAAGTGTTGTGGCTTGTTCGGCCTCTTGTAGGTACTGGTGAAGTTACTGATGAACATCTTCTCAAAATCAAAGCAACAGTTGATACTACCTACTGGCAGATTATTCAACCAAACCCTCGCTGGACCCTCTAGCATCTGAGGTACATACCTCACAGCCCATCTGATGTTTCCCTATGTGATGTGCGTAGCTGTGGAATAATCAATCAACCAATCTTGTGGCTTGGTTCTACCATCATATGTCTTTGTTCCCCTAGCTAACTAAAAGTTTGGCACATGTGGTTCTCTTATGATCCGGGGTCCAAAACAAGCAGGACCTGGAGGACCTTGTCCCTCCAACATCTCCGACCTATAAATTATATCCATCTTCAACCTTGCATCATCCGGATGCAAGTTCCGGTTTCCTAGCCTTGATCCCATTGCACTTCCCATCATATGATGATCCGGCTTGGGAAACCCGACATTGGCCATACCCGACTATCATTGTATCGGTTTTGCTCCAGATAAGCATCTTGTTGCTGCATAGCTAGCCCCACAATTTACTCTTTCTGAGGTACATACTATTGTTGTTGTTGATGTGGAGGATATTATCCTGCTCCCGCCAAGTTACACTGTCCGGCATTGTCGTGCCCAACATTTCCTAGACCAGCATTGCCTTGGCCGGGGTTCCCATGACCACCGTTACCTCGGCTAACACTTCCTCGGTCAGCATTCACCTGTGCTGCTTTGCCTTTCCCGGCCACTGCTAGGTCATATGGCACCATTTGCTTGTTCCTTCTACCAGAGGTTACCACCTCGTCTCTTCTTGGGCCGGCACTAGGTGATGATGCCGCCCCAGCTGATTTTGCAGGAGTGCCCCCAGCCGAATGAACAACACGGGAACCCCCTGTCCTTGTCGGGTTAGTTCTGTGTATCTCCTCATTTTGCTAGTTGGCGATGTGCACCAGCTCTATGACTCTCTTGTTGCCTCTCTCGGGCCTCACCGGTCAAACCATCTAACTCGGTTGTTGCTGCATCTGCAGCCCTGAGGTCCTTTGGTGGGGTGCTATACCTCGCAAACCCGCTGACATGGGGTTACCCGAATCTCCTCACCTAGGCACATATTTTTTTATCTATCTCACTAATGAGGTTCTTTCCCCTAATATTTACACCATCCATACGAGTGGGACTAGTGCTAATATTATTTGCCCTAGCGTACTCACGCAGCGTGATGTTCAACGCATGCTGAGCCACTGCTATATTTTTGGCTCCCTCTAGCACTTTTTGCCAGGTTTCCTCTAGCTCGGCCTGTGCCTGAGCCAGATCTACTATGGGAGCGACGGATGTAGTCAAACTCTCTATGGCTTGCTGTAGTATATTCTAAGGGAACCTCAAACGAGTTACCTTCGGAGTTGTTTCCCCATCTCCATCCAGATCTTTGCTCGTGCCAGCGTCTGGAGCGGTCATCATCACCTCAACGCAGTTGGCGGGCGAGTGATACGCGGACCACGAGCCGCACTGAGAGGAGGTTCTCCTGCCATGATGACTCGCTGCGGGTGCCGCGCAGGAGTCATCGACCCTGATGTAGATCTTGTGCATGCCGAAGTTGACGAATATGTCGTTGTGCGGAGGTGGGCAGGTACCAATGATGCGCACATTGTCGCTGACGAAGTCCAGCGAGCCAAATCGCTGAACTAGCCTGGAAATGACGCGCTCTCCAGTGGCAATGAAGTTTCCCGTCCGGATGAACACACCAGGTAGCGTCGCTGCTGGCCCCACGGTGGGCGCCAACTGTCGTGGTGGTGTCACGGCATATGTCATGGGTACGCTAAACATGGGGCCAATGTGCACTAGTGGTATCCGGGGAGGGATAGTGTGGTGAATCCGCACACGAAGAACACAAGAACTCAACACTCGATGTACCCAGGTTCGAGGCTCTCCTATGGAGATAAAACCCCTACTCCTTCTCTAGATCTTATATTACAATCTCTGGACTAATACAAGTGCTCCTTGAGATGTATCAAGGAGAGGAAGGAGATGAAGTGCTCCTGCTCTCTTCTCGCTCTAGGGTTTTCCCTCAGCCAAATGGACCGACCCTCTCTTTGGAGGCCCTGGCTCACCTTATAAAGGGGTGGCCAGCTTACAGCTAGGGCTTACGTGGCCCGGATATTCTACGAATATGCTTGTCCCAAAATAGTAGTTCGGCGCCCTCCTTTCGTCTGTCGCCAGTCTCTGCACGACAACGGCTCACAGGACACGCTATCTGACCGTTGGGGTCAGACATTGTCACGTCCGTGACAATCTTCTCTGTCTCTGCCCTTTTGTCCCTTGTCGCTAGCACTTGTCTCCCCCTACATTCCCTTGAGAGAGAGAAAAGTGTTGACCTTGAGGTGGCTATGTCCTTCTTCAGAAAGCCAACTCGTGACTCGGCCCCAGTCTGGTTAACTCGGCCAAGTCGATACCTGCAAATATAAAACAACCCAGTCCTCGTGCCAACATACCATATATGTCGGCCGAGTCTTGCCGGTGTTATCCGGCTTAGGGTAACCCGGCCGTAACTCGGCGGACCCTCATATAACTCGGTCACCTCATGCTTCGGCCTATTTATGCGTCAGTGGACCTTGTCCTTGTACCTCAGCTTGACCCTACCTGGAGTCACCCCCCAACACAAATCCCAGCTAATGATGCTGAGGGATGTGAAGAGGAAGTAGCATGTTCTATTGATGTCATCACAGCTTTTTAGGGCTTGGATGCCATCGAAGCACCGAGCAGTTGAGATATGAGAAAAACGCTCTGTAGGCATCCACATTTTAAGACCTAATAAGATAACTAAGAATGGGAGGAATTTTAGTTCGCTAGAATTTATGTGGTAGGACCTAGCCTATAACTTCCAGAAGAAATAAACACTACAGAATCCCTAAGCATATTTTTTATATTTAGTGACACAAATGCAATAATACATCATCTCTGTATGGCCATTTCATCTACACAATCATTAAGAAAATCACTGCACAAGTTCATGAATTCTAATAATCCTTTGTCATAATTTCAGTAGATTTGTAATAATCTACGCCAATCACAAGTCTAATAATCAATGCAAGTGGTATGTAGCTATTATATTTATGCATGCTGTGGCAAAAAAATTGAGGACTAGTATCAACACACAGGCATTTTACTATAAATATGATTTTTGAATCCTTCTTCCACTTGATCACATATTTCATTTGCTGGTACCCCATTGAATGATATTATGTTTTTCTCCTTAGTGAATACTGAAAACTCTTGCTTGTGTACAACTGCTATGCAGGATTGCCCAGGGCTTAGGAATCTCATTGCTGCCTAGAGCATATAATAGGATGTCCACCGGCGTTAAAATTCCCCTCTAAAAGCTAAGTTATTAATCTTACACTCCTTTGTGCAACTTATGTTGTTACTTAGGCAGTCATTTTGGAGGGGCAAGATGACCCTAAAATCACATGATAAGAGTCTGGTATCTGTTTTGAGATTTTATGAAGAATGATATCAGCAGATGCTAAAAGTAACTCAAAGAATCACCTATTGCACCAGAGCGCATGTTCACAAAGTAAAGCGAGGAACTATCTATCAATCTGCATGGATCTATCTAAAGTAACTTCTACAAGTGCCACATCCAGCTCAACCTTAGTATCGACTACTCCCTCCGTCCCAAAATATGTGACTTGCATTTGTCTAGATTCGGATACATCTCACGCTAAAACAAGTCTAGATATATACGAATCTAGACAAATCCAAGCCACTTATTTTAGGACGGAGGGAGTAGCTAACTATAGCAGAATTGGTAGCGCGTTAGCTGTTTTTCCTACTGTTTGTAGTGGTGGTTCAGAGCTGGTGGCGTTCCTGAACCCATGCTTGGGATAACATGGGATTACCTCTATCATCTGCAGCAACAGTAGCAGGCCATGACAGTGGTATGTAAGATGCTTCAATCCTCTAGAATCAAAGTTATCTTCTAGGCGTATCCAGTGTCGAAAGCTTCCACACATTATGGGGTCTGGGGAATTGAATTTCTAGGCAGCCTTTCTCTTGCTTTTTAGCATGCAAGGGGGCTAATTCGAACTAGTATAGAGTGGTTTCAGAATTTACGTTTGTTGGTATATCCTGGGGAAATGTGAATTTGTTTATTTATTTCTATTCGGAGAAATGTTACCTATTAGTCAAAGTGGAAGAAACAACACGCTTTTTCCTAAAAATCTTGATACTTTGAACTTTGAAAGCATCTATCTTTGCTTTGGCATTGCATGACATGGTCGATTATTAGAGAACCGTGGCTACATAGATTTAGTCTTGTTTAGAAGTTCGGTGTGACACTTTAGCTGATCTGTTTGCAATGGATGAAAGGGTCGGTAAAACAAAATATTTTATTAATTATCATTGTTGTGTTATATACGTTTTGCTACTTCTCTCGTAATAATAATATTCAAATATACTACTTCCGCCGACCCATATTAGTTGACTTGGATTTGTCGTGAATCTAGACAAATCCAAGTCAACTAATATGGGTCGGAGGGAGTACATATTCATCATTAATCAATCAGATTTCATTTGCCAGGATTCCATAAAGGTTTTTTCATGTAATAGTCTGTCATGTACTGGCCGTTTTGCACTTTCTATATAACAAATATGACAAAGCTTTATGTGACCAGATTTTCTTCATCCAGGTGTAATTTCTGAAGAAAGTATCCTGATTTCTTTCTGACATTTTTATCAATTTCCAAAGCTGATATTTAATTTAGTACTCTCTACTAAATCAGCGACACTTATTATGGATCGGAGGGAGTAGTTTAGTACCGACAAAGTCCCTTATCTGCGCAATCTCATCATATATATAGTTAACTTATTGGCAACATTGCTCAATTCTCCACCCTTTTCTTGTTCAGTATTAAAGATAAAATGGGAGTATATACTTACCATAATTTCCTTTTTCTTCCCTGTCAGGGTGCTATAAATTAATGGAGAGATATGAACTTAACTCGTGTAGATGTTGGGCTGGAGAAGGCGATAGATAGTGGCTGGCTAGACTAGAATCTTACTATGGGAGGCGGTGAGGAGGTTGCTGGGGTAGGAAACATGAGGAACATGATGGCTTTTGACACATACATCGCGAATGAATTGTTGTCAATTTAAAGATTGTTTTATTTAAAACTTTTAAGGAATATTTTTTCGAGAATACACCCCCGGCAGGTGAGGTTTTCATAGAAGGAGTGCCAAGCGGCAAGTTTACAAACGCCACCTAAATGGCTAGGTGCTGCCAACAGTGGTGGCAGCTCCCCCTAAGGCCTAATCTCCCGGAATCAACCCCCACAGCAATAGCGTGCCACAACTAAACCTATCACCTCTAAATAGACCAGCCGCCCTCCAAGCCCGGGCTTCTACCTCAATCCTCCGTAGGACCGTTACCTGTGCTGGTCTTACCTTATTGAAAACCACGTCGTTTCGATGAACCATATGCACCAGAAGACCAGGATCAAGGCCGTCCAGACATCTCGTTTATCTCTCCCAGACACTGCCTTGGAAGACCACCACCCGATGAGAGTCTGGCTGAGGGCACCAGTCTGGCTTTTGAAAAACTTGTAGCACCACCGTACAGATCTCTCTGGAAACCACGCACCTTAGGATTAGGTGTTGTAGGCTCTCCTCCCCTTGATCGCATAGCGGGCAGGCAGGTGGGTGATCTAGCCTACACCTGCGCAGCCTCTCACCGGTCCAACACCTGTCCCTTGTCATCAGCCACACGGTGAACTTACAGTTATAAGGCGCCCTAGAGCGCCACATATGGTCGTAGATAGGGGCCTGCAACGATCCTTCAAAGAATGCTCGGTATGCCGACTTGGCCGAGAAGCTACCGTCTGGCAACCACGCCCATCGGAAGGTGTCAGGAGTACCTTCCTAGAGCTGGATAGCCTAGACTCTGGCCCATAGGCCGAGATACTTGCCCAGGGCTTCACCTTGTAGGTTGGGCCTGCAATCGTCGGTCCATGCCCCTAACATGGCCTCCTTGACCGTCCTTGTCTTGACGATCCTAACCGCGACCTTGGCATGGAGGTGCGGCGCAAAGTCGCGTATGGCCATCCCTCCGAGCCACGGTCTGACCAAAACATGACCCTCTTCCCATTGCCCAGGGAGATAGTCGTAGCCCCTTCACATATCACCTTGGCTTGCCAGGGTACCTGAATGTTCAACTGCGCCCATGGTTTCTCTGGCTCCACTCTCTGGAGCCAGGGCCAACGGCATCTAAGTGTCAGGTTCCACAATTTCAGGTTGGGATGCCTAGCCCCCCAAAGTCTACTAGTGCAGCCACCTTATCCCAGGCCACTAGGCAGTGTCCTGCCTTCGTATCTTTCCTACCTTTCCACATAAACCCTCGAAAGATCTTCCGAAAAGAATCAAGGGTCTTAATGGGAATGTCCAATGACATCAATGCGTGAAGAACCATTGCAGCAAGCGTGGTCTTCACAAGGATCGCTCGCCCTCTCCACTCCAGCAGACGTGCGCTCCACGGCTGTAGCCTGTTAGCAGCTGATACGTTGCAAACGTATCTATAATTTTTGATGTTCCATGCTTGTTTTATATCTACTTTCTTATGTTTTTTCCACACTTTGGAGTATTTTTATACACTTTTATGGAACTAACCTATTAACAAGATGCCATAGTGCCAGTTGCTTGTTTTCTGTTGTTTTTGGTTCCAGAAAAGCTAGAAAATGAATATTCTCGGAATTGGACGGGACAAAAGCCAAAGTCAATATTTCACCGAGGGGAAGATGGAGCCATAAGACGAGACGGAGAGGGGCCAGGGGCCGGCCACACCACCTGGCCACGCGGCCAGGCCTGGCCCGCGCCTGAGGGTGGTGAGGCCGCCTCGGGGACCCCCTCTGCCTCCCCTTTCGCCTATAAGAAGCCTCCGATACAGAAACCCTAAGTACCCGATCAAAATTCCACAAAAGAGTCTGTAGCCGCCGCCATATCCATCCCTAGATCAGGAGGGATCTGAAGCTCTTCCCGGCACCCTGCCGGAGGGGAGAGATCACCCTGGAGGCCTTCTTCATCACCATGCCTTCCTCTGGTGTGATGCATGAGTAGTTCATCTCTGGACTACGGGTCCATGTAGTAGCTAGATGGTTGGTTCTTCTCCTTTGTGCTACCATGTCTAGATCTTGTGAGCTCCGTTCATGATCAAGATCATCTATTTGTAATCATACATGTTGTGTTTGCGAGGATCCGATGGATATTGAGATACTATTTTAGATTGATTATTGATTCTATCATGTCTTTGTTATTTGTGATCTTGCATGCTTTCCGTTGTTAGTAGCTATCTTGGCCGAGTAGATGCTAGCAACTCCAAGAGGGAGTATTTATGCTCGATAGTGGGTTCATGCCTCTAGTAATTTGGGGAAGTGATAGAAATCTCTAAGGTACTAAATGTGTTGTTGCTACTAGGGAGAAAACAACAATCCTTTGTTCATAGAATAATCATATTGATTACTTTACACACTTTGCTAATGTAATTATCTGTTGCTTGCAACTTAATACTGGAAGGGGTTCGGATGATAACCTGAAGGTGGATTATTAGTCATAGATGCAGTTGGATTACAGTCTATGTATAATGTTGTAATGCCCAATCAAATCTCATAGGAGTCAAGATGATTAGTATATGCATGTATGCTTTCTCGGTGTCTATCAATTGCCCCGCTGTAATTTGTTCCCCCAACATGTCATCTATCTTAAGGAGAATCAGCACTAGTGAACTATGGGACCCGGTCCTTTCTTTTACCATCAATCTACAATCTATTTACTGTTTTCTGTTTACTTTCTACAAGCAATTACTATCTTCCACACAATACGTTTAATCCTTTGTTTTCAGCAAGACCGATGAGATTGACAACCTCACTGTAAGTTGGGGGCAAAGTTCTGTGGTTGTGTTGTGCAGGATTCCCAGTTCGAAACAACACCTTGGAGATGTTTCCTTGCTCCTACTGGTTCGATAACCTTGGTTTCATAACTGAGGGAAACTTGTTGTTGTGCTCATCATACCTTCCTCTTGGGGTTCCCCAACGAGCTTGAATATATTTAAGCCATCAAGCTATTTTTCTGGCGTCGTTGCCGGGGAGTCAAGGACGTCTTCACAAGGGGAGTCCCTCACAACCAATCTCTTTACTTTGTTTTATTTGTTTTGCTTAGTTTATTTCTGCTTTGTTTGCTTGTTTCTTTATCAAAAACACACACAAATTAGTGTACTAGTTTTCTTTCTATATTAAAAAACACAAAAAATGACTACTCTTGAAAATACTAAGTTGTGTGACTTCACTAGCACCAACAACAATGATTTCATGTGCACACCTATTGCTCCACCTGTTCCTGAAGCTACTTTCTTTAAAATTAAACCTGCTTTACTCAATCTTGTTATGAGAGAACAATTTTTTAGAATTGGTACTGAAGATGCTGATGCTCATCTTAATAACGTTGTTGAACTTTGTGAGATGCAAAAACATAGGGATATAGATGGAGATATTATTAAGCTTAAATTGTTTCCTTTCTCTTTGAGAGGAAAATCTAAAGAATGGTTGCAATCCCTAACTAGAAATAGTATTGATTCTTGGACTAAATGTAAAGATGCTTTCATTGGAAAATACTATCCTCCTGCTAAGATTATATCTATGAGAAGTGAAATAATGAAATTTAAACAATCTGATAATGAACATATTGCTCAAGCTTGGGAAAGAATGAAATCTTTGGTAAAGAATGTTGGGGTTCCGCGTATGAAAACAATAAAATTTTACTCTACGCCCCTGAACCCCTGAAGCTACCAGGACCTATCTATTAGTAATACAGTAACGGGAGGGGCTTTTCGCGAACTTACCCTTGAAGACCGAAAAGCGTTGTCAACACTCTGGAGAGCGTGGTTGATGTAGACGAGCCGAAGCCGACCTCAAGGTCGTGATGAAGTGCTTGCGCTCCTTGGCTCCAACGACTTGAGTGCCTCAAGTGCGACACCTCGCGGGGAGTTACACACGTCCGGTGCCTGACGATGACTCCTGCTTCCCTGACCCAGCAGTAGTTGCGGAAGTAGAGCTCCCGGATCCGAATCCCGCAGCACGACGGTGATCCGTGGTGAAGATGTCTCTCGTTCGCACAATCCATACTTGGGACCATGGTCACGAGAGAGAGAGGGAGAGAGAGAAAATATCAACTAGAGGTCCTCCCAAAAGTGAGAATACATTTATTGATTATTGGTGTGTTTAATTTGGCCAAATACCCCCACTATATATAGGGGGGAAGGTACTACCTCCCTCAAAGTCCCGGGGTGGGACTAAAGGAGTGGAGGGGGAGGGGTGGCACCGCCGGCCACCCCATGGGCCCCGTGCGGGGGGTTGGCCCACTAGGGCGCCGACCACCCCCTTGGCCCCTTCTCCCTCTCTCCTTTCCCCTAATGGGCCCTCTCCCCTCCGGGAATTGGCCCATTAAGCCTTTGACCATTTAATTGATTTTTCTCTTTATTAAATAATTATGAATAAATGATTAAATCAATATTTAACATTCATTCACATATTATTCAACCTCCATGGCTATGGAACACTTCCACCTCCACTCCGGACATGCTCCGGACTTACCGAAACCCTTCCGGTTTTCTCCCTACTCTTCTTCGGTGATTCTACCGATCCTATAAACACTCTCTAAGAATCATCAAGCCCTTTAGCGTGATACCCCACGGTTCGGGAACACTCAAGACATGGTCGGGACACTCCCGCACCAATGATCGACAGAGGGACCTAGATGGCCATGCGACCCCTATGCGTTCCATGAAGATCTTTCGTCGTTTGAACCGAGACAGTCGTGTCTTATTCCCTTTGTCACTCGATACTTGCATTACCCGAGATCTGATCAATAACATCACCATGTAGTGTTCAATATCATTACCGAACAACGCTACTTGACTCGTTCCGACAAGTGATATCCTCGTGATCAAATCACACGCTGCGCAGCTATTGGATATAACTTCTCCGAGTGGGCCCTTGAGTATCTTCCCGTCACATGGATAGACAAATCCCGCTCTTGACATATATTGCCTCTACGGTTTCCTCCGAGTACCTGAACACACCTTTATAACCACCGTATTACCAGATGGCGTTTGATGCTATCTAAGCACTCTCAGGAGAAGTGATTGATATAGCCTCACGGTCTAAGGAATAGTCTACGAGGATCCATTTCTAATCATCGTAACTTGAACTTCATGACATGATCGGGTCATGATGTTTAGGTTGGGTATTGGTTCATCATATCATTCTTAGAATGAGATGACCTCATTTCCAACTGGCATAAATGCCACATGATTAGGAAACTTGACCATCTATTGACCAATGAACCAGTCATTAGAGTTTCACTGGGAACCCCTGGTTGTTTGTATATCACACATGTATTGATGTTTCCACTCAATATAGTTATAGCATGATATAAAACTTAATCATAAACTATATGAAATATGATAATAGTCCTTACTACTATTTGTCTCTTGGGCATATTTCCAACAGTCTCCCACTTGCACTAGAGTACAAATACACTAGTTGCATTTGTTCTCAATCATTGGCACCATATATCTGGTACCCTGAACATGCTTGCTCATGGAAGAGGTTGAGTCTTGGGTATGTACTTTACAATCCCAAATCCTTTGCAACTTACTAATGTCACCTTGATTGACATTAATACTTTATCATCTCATGATAGCATCTTTGTGTATGCATCGTCGCTATGGCAACAGAACGAGGCCTGATTCTAGGAGCCTATAGTGACGTTAGATCAACCTCGAGGGCTTTCTCATGGGCATTGTGCCCTGGGACACATCATTCTACGTTAAAAGAGAACTAGCCCCGCCATAACATTATACAACACTTTAGATGGTACCCTTATCTATTATTACAAATGTATTCATTGAAACACTAGTTCACTCTGTGCAACTTTCGATGTTTTGTTCACCTCGCTTTCTACTTGACTTTAATCGGTACTTACAGGAGTTTCCAACATATTCCCTTATAACATAACTCTTTATTTTTTAAGATATGTCATCCTTTACGGATTTGAAAAACATGTATGTAGTTCTCTACTAGACACTGCGGACAAACTTAGCCCAACGTTCTGTGATTCAGACTTAATCACTTTCAAACGTTCTTTATTGGATCATATATTATGCTAATTTATTATGATGGTTTACTAAGATAGAACCTATGTCTCAACATAGTGGATGACAATCATCCTTTTCTTTCTTTCAACCATTGATGTTGAAACTTAGTGCTATTCCTGATTTGAGTTATCAAGGACCAGTTCCTTAATTAACTTCTATTCTAAAAACCCCTTTCAGAATCCCTTAAGGAATACTACATAATATCATAATACACATATTATCAACTTCTACATCTTATAAATCATTATTTATAAGTATATTTGCGCCTTTATTCTTAACACCCTTAAGAATTACTGTATAAGCTCCCACTCAAAAATATGTTGCCAACATATCGTTTCAAGAAGACTTACATAGCTCCCACTCAATTTTATGAAAATTGCACATCCACTCACTATTTTGAACAACTTCAAAACCTTTGATCAAATATCAAACTTGGAGTTTTACTATGAGATACCAGTACTATTACTAGTTTTAAATCCTCTAGACATTCATCACACTTGAATCAAATTCATTTGAATTTGTCCAATACCTGACAAATTGTGCTTTTGTCGTTCACCCATTTTTCCACTATCGCTTTGCAGTCATTTAGGAAAATCCAAGTAACCCTTTTACTTGTGAGATTCAGCAACGAATTGCTTTCTAATCTCAAGTGAATTTTTGCTTTTAGGATTTCTCATACTTCTAGTTTACCATTATTTCCTTTGTAGTTCATAGGTATGTCATTTTCCAATAATCATGATAAATGATTCACAAATGTCTCCATACAAGATATGGATTACATTTTGAATCCTACTGCGTGTAGTGAAAACACTAGTGGGGAAAACATAATGATCAATATCATCGATTCTTTCCTTCTGTGAAGAGAATCGTTCAGGAACGTTGTCCGTTGCGCTTCTAAACACTCTGATGCAGGGTTTTGAATCCTCATCGTGTTTTACACTATTTTCCATTTGCTTCATAATTGAGAAACATCACTAGAAGTGAGCTTTCTCAAGGATGCACCAAAATCCAAGCAGTACAAATCTTGCTTTTCTTTTGGTTTAGCTATGGATTTCATATTCAAAGTTTCCAATGAATACTCTATAAGGACTTGTTCGCTATTGTTTTGGTTATATCGAATAACCCCAAAACTTTCACGAATTCAAATGGTTCACTACATTCTAATTGAGTGCTAACTATTTCTAACTAATGTTCTCTACATCTACACTACAACGATTTATTTGGTGCCTTCTATTCAACCCCTTTGATATCCAATATCAGATTGTGCATTTTGACGTTTCAAAAACGCTTCGCATTCCACAATTTCTTTTATGCCATTCTTATAAATTCGAATTTCATTACTATTGATCAAATCATAGTAATTGGATTCTCTTCTATATTTAATACCCTTTGTTTGATGAAACACTTTGATCAAATCAAATAGTTTCATATTCATGTTTCCTTTGGTAAACTACTTTACACATTCAAACAATCAAATAATGATAATTACCATTTTTGTTAAAACACAATACATCGAATATGTATTAACTTTTAACAATTCATTTAAACACTTTGTATTCAAGTAATACACGGTGTTCAAGTTAATTTGCCGAACTTAGGCATGATTTATATCTGATAAGAAATCGAATGACTTTCACATATCATCACATAACTTTGAATTTAAACAATGGTTTTTCATTCATTAATGAACATATCATTAAGTCGGGTATTTTAAACAAGGCATTTTAATGTTTTATAAATGTTCATGCATTATCAATTAGTTTCAAACAACAAGGATAATTCACACATAATCAAACAAGATATGAACACGAATAGAAATCATTCATAAAAGTGGAACAACTGTTTGTTACAAACTCATATGAATAACCGTCTCACGAAATGTGAGACACGTTAAAGAAGTTCACAATCTCTTGATTACAATAATCATCCTAAAACACAAACTAAATGATAAATGTCGAGGGAGAGTGTCGTCGGCCATCATCATGATCGCCATCAACACGCAACATCACCTCCTCTCCAGCAAGCACCTCTCATGCACAAGGACCTATTTTCAGCAAAACAGAACAAGTATCAAACATACTTAACACTACAAATGTGTTTGCAAGATTATACATTTATAAAACTGTATATCAAATATATACCTTTGTCATTGATGACCTCTCCGGTGATTGGTTCAACCTTTACGTTCCTGAAACATAATATGAACTCATGGAAATCCAATGTTTCCGTATCACCACTCATGATGCTACTCCGGACATGTCCTTCATAGCTGGGAGGCAACGATCGAAGTAGTACATCTATCGCAAATGGATCAGCCAACCAGTAATCCACGAAGTGAACTAGTCTCATGTGTGCATCAAGCATGCGCTCCAAGTGACCCTTCAGACATGTATGCTCCTCCGTCTGTATGGAAAGGAACTCTCCAAGCAGCTCGTGCTTCCACATGCGCACATGGCCTATGAACTCTACTCTCAGCTAATCCACCATTGAATATGGATCAAGATCATCCATGAGCGGATGTAGTTCATCCACCATCCCATAACGCATTATTATCTGAATGTAGGTGGACATCTCTTGACGATAGTAGCGGTTTGCCAGCTCTTGTGGGGTCTCATAGTAGTCTGGCTCAGTCAAATCCATCATGCGGCGTATGTAGTCTACCACATGATTCCTAGTAAGGAGATCATTCAGGCGCACAAGCCAACTAGGGAAGTTGGATCCATCAAGTCTAAGTTTCTCACCCTTTACCCAATCCTCAATTGCAAAGTAGGCCTCACGGTGAGCCATCTACATTTATAATTGCAAAACAAATTTAGACTAAGTTTATAATTAAATAAGTTAATAATAACTCCACTCAGAAACACCTATCCCCAAAAATTGTTCCTAGTGATAACATGACCCCTATCAGCCACATCTCCCCCAATTGAACACGGCCATCAATGTGGGTTCAAGGGTGGACGCTAAACGTCGGTCACATCATTCATGCGACTCGTGCTCGATCTTTTGACCATCCATGTTCCGAGGCCACGCTTCTGTGGCGTGCTAGGCTCGCCAGCTCAACCTTAGTGTATTCGCTGTGCAACATGGCTTACACCCACTGTATATGCGAACGTAGATATGTCTGACACCCAGGCTGTAACCCTGGATCGCCTCATACCGAAGAATTTTCTTGGTGGTGCACACTAAGGGGGAACACAATCTTTGGTAATTTTAACAGGGATCATCTTATTAGGCTACCGTCGAGTATCTAATACTAGCACACAATAAGACATACAAACAATAACATTGAATGTAAATGCTATGTGATATGGTCCTTCATGTCGTGATCTCCATCCGTCGTCACCGGGTTCCGGCGTCAGGGTTCCGGCACCATAGACACCAGGGTACCGGTGTCTTTCCGGCGTGGTAGTCCGTCACCTCCGTGACTATCTACTACTACATGACATAAGGTAATCACTTTACCTTTGCCACAACCATATCACAAAGCAACGCCCCCTGAAAAACAAAGTTAGATGCCTCTACTTTATCTTTGCATGTTTTACGTGGCTGAATGGGCTTTCGCACAAGAACCGTTCTTACCTACGAACTTTCAGCACAACGCTGATCAAGTAGTTGTCTCTACTACACCCCTTTCGGGGCCCTTCGCTGCAAATGGCATACCAACTAATGCGAGAGAGACAGACACCCCCCTAAGCCACTTTATACGGTACAAGCCGTATGTCAAACGTGGACCAGTCTCGCGAATGAACGCGTAAAGCAGGTTGGGGGTCGCTTCATCAAGCATTACTGCGGTATACACAAGTACACGTGGGAGGGTAACAACTAAAAGATCAATGCCCACACGCTACATCTCGTGTGTTCTACCCGTACTAGCATTACTACACATAGATCTAGCTCTGATACCACTGTTGGGGTTCCGCGTATGAAAACAATAAAATTTTACTCTATGCCCCTGAACCCCTGATGCTGCCAGGACCTATCTATTAGTAATATAGTAACAGGAGGGGCTTTTCGCGAACTTACCCTTGAAGACCAAAAAGCGTTGTCAACGCTCTGGAGAGCGTGGTTTATGTAGACGAGTCGAAGCCGACCTCAAGGTCATGATGATGTCCTTGCGCTCCTTGGCTCCAAAAACTTGAGTGCCTCCCTCAAAGTCCTGGGATGGGACTAAAGGAGAGGAGGGGGAGGGGTGGCACCGCCGGCCACCCCCATGGGCCCCGCGCAGGCGGGGGGGGGGGGGGGCTGTCCCACTAGGGCGCTGGCCACCCCCTTGGCCCCTTCTCCCTCTCTCCTTTCCCCTAATGGGCCCTCTCCCCTCCGAGAATTGGCCCATTAAGCCTTTGACCATTTAATTGATTTTTCTCTTTATCAAATAATTATGAATAAAAGATTAAGTCAATATTTAACATTCATTCACATATTATTCAACCTCCATGGCTATGGAACACTTCCACCTCCACTCCGAACATCCTCCAGACTTACTGAAACCCTTCCGGCTTTCTCCCTACTCTTCTTTGGTGATTCTATCGATCCTATAAATGCTCTCTAAGCATCATCAAGCCCTTAAGCGTGATACCCCATGGTTCGGGAACACTCCAGACATGGTCGGGACACTCCCGCACCAATGATCGACAGAGGGACCTAGATGGCCATGTGACCCCTGTGCGTTCCATGAAGATCTTTCGCCGTTTGAACCAGGACAGTCGTGTCTTATTCCCTTTGTCACTCGATACTTGCATTACCCGAGATCTGATCAATGACATCACCATGTCGTGTTCAATCTCGTTACCGAACAATGCTACTTGACTCGTTCCGACAAGTGATATCCTCGTGATCAAATCACATGCTGCGCAGCTATTGGATATAACTTCTCCGAGTGGGCCCTTGAGTATCTTCCCGTCACATGGACGGACAAATCCCGCTCTTGACATATATTGCCTCTACGGTTTCCTCCGAGTACCTGAACACACCTTTATAACCACCGTATTACCAGATGGCGTTTGATGCTATCTAAGCACTCTCGGGAGACAGTGATTGATATAGCCTCACGGTCTAAGGAATAGTCTACGAGGATCCATTTCTAATCATCGTAACTTGAACTTCGTGACATGATCGGGTCACGATGTTTAGGTTGGGTATTGGTTCATCATCTCATTCTTAGAATGAGATGACCTCATTTCCAACTAGCATAAATGCCACATGATCAGGAAACTTGATCATCTGTTGACCAATGAACCAGTGACTAGAGTTTCACTGGGAACCCCTGGTTGTTTGTATACCATGCATGTATTGATGTTTCCACTCAATACAGTTATAGCATGATATAAAACTTAATCATAAACTATATGAAATATGATAATAGTCCTTACTACTATTTGTCTCTAGGGCATATTTCCAACAAAGAATTGTGCCACTCATGGACTAACTGTTTGGATGATTATCCAAACCTTTTATGCAGGACTGAATTATTCTTCAAGAAATCTACTGGATTCTGCTGCTGGAGGTACCTTTATGACCATTAATTTGGGTGTTGCAACAAAGCTTCTGGATAATATGATGGTTAACTATTCTGAATGGCACACTGAAAGAGCTCCACAAGGTAAGAAGGTAAATTATGTTGAAGAGACCTCTTCCTTGAGTGATAAAATTGATGTTATTATGTCCATGCTTGTTAATGGGAAAGCTCATATTGATCCAAATCGTGTTCCCTTAGCCTCTTTGGTTTCTCAAGAAGAGCAACTTGATGTAAACTTTATAAGAAATAATAATTTTAGCAACAATGCTTACAGTAATAATTTTGGTAATAATAATTATAGGCCCTATCCTCCCAATAATGGTAATACTTATGAAAATTCCTACAACAATAATAGGAGTGCACGCTCTGAACTTGAAGTTACGCTTAAAGATTTTATTAGTAAACAAATTTCTTTCAATAAAACTATTGAGGAAAAACTCTCTAATTCTGAAATAAATATAGCATCATTGTCTGAAGCACAATCTTCTTTGAATAAAATGGCTGCTAAAACTGAAACTATTGAAAATCCCTTTTATGCTCCTAATGCCATACAAGTTAGAATTGATGAAAATGTTAGACTATTAGCTGAATTGCATGCTAAGTGGGAAAGAGAAGATGAAATTTCTAGAAATATTAGTATTTCTATTATCACTACCACTAATGTTGAAGCTAGTAAACCCAATGGAACTTTTTCTAATAAAAATGCTGAAATTCTTAGAAATATGGGAAACAATAGCTCTACTACTTTAGATGATAATTATTATTTTGATCTTGATGGTTGCAATATCTCTGATGTTATTATGTTCCTACAAAATCTTGCTAAAAGTCCTAATGCTAGTCCTATGAATATGGCCTTTACAAAACACATTACTGATGCTCTCATAAAAATTAAAGAAGAAAAGATGAAACATAAAGCTTCTATCCCTATGAAATTATAAAATACTTGGGAACCCATCATTAATATGAAAGTGAATGATTTTGATCTCAAAGCTTTATGTGACCTTGATAGTAGTGTTTCTATTATGCCTAGAAAGATTTATGAAATGCTTGATTTGCCACCATTGGAAGATTGTTATTTAAATGTCCCACTTGATGATAATGCTAAAAAGAAACTCATGGGAAGTATTAATGATGTTCTTATTATGGTTAACAATGCCTATGTCCCTGTTGATTTCTATGTTTTGGATGTTGAATGCAATGCTTCTTGTCCTATTACTTTGGGAAGACCTTTTCTTAAAACTATTGGTGCCATTATTGATATGAAAGAAGGCACCATTAAATATCAATTTCCACTCAAGAAAGGTATAGAACACTTCCCTAAGAAGAGAGAGAAGATTTTTTTTGCCTCTCCTATTAAAACAAAATTTGCTCTTAATGCTTCTTCATTTGAGAATACTTGATTCTTTTGTTGCTTCTTATGCCTAACTTAAAGGCGTTAAAGAAAACTACTTATTGGGAGATAACCCAAAAGTTTTAGTTGAGTCTTGGAAGTTATTGCTTCAGTAATAACCTCTCCTTATCATTTTTTTGTGGTTTTTGTGACAAGAGTAACCTCTAATGAGAGAGAAGTAAGACTTGGGAAAGTTGTTGTCCCGAAACAGATTTTTGTGCTTCGCTGTAAAAATTCGTGAAAAATCTCTGTACGTTGGTTTGAGCTATGAGTTTTTATGCTTCTGCCCCAGGTTGTTATCTAACTTTCATTAGTTCAACACTTTTCGATTTGAGCAACAGGAGGTCTTCGAAAAAATCGGTTTCTACCTGCTGGTCTGTTTTGATAGATTTCTGCCATTATTTGCATTTGCTTCTTATTGATTCCTTTTTGGGTTCCTTTTGGGGAAATTGAGATTTTTGAGGGAATTTCTACAGTAGCTTGTGTCTTTAGTGAAAGTTATGCTGTTTTAAACCTAAAACCCAAAAGGTCTATTATCTTTTGAACATACTAATTTTGCTAATGAAGATTGTGTGAAGTTTTGTATGAAGGAAAAATTTTAGGTGTAGAGAAGAGCAATGGAATGAGATGAAGAATGGAAAAAGGCTCAAGCTTGGGGATGCCACCTGTAACACCCCAAAAATGCTAATCAAGATTATCAAGTTCTGATCACCCAAATTTAGGGTTAACAAAAACTTTTATTACTAAATTGAATATGAATGCATGTGTGATTTGCATTAGTGTATGTTTGAGTGAAATTGCCATGTTTGATTGCTAAAAATGATAATAAATGGTTTAAAGATGAATACTATCTCATCTAGGCCAATTACAAAAAAATCCAAAGAAAAAGAAATCAAATATGAATCAAAAGGATCAAAAGGTCATTTTGACCAAAGTTAACCACTAGGCCACTTTGAGAGTTCCTAGTAAAGAAATTCTAATAGAAACTATTACATTTATTTTCACCCCTTGCTAGACCAAGTAAAAGTGAACCCAAGCCCACTTTACAAACTCATAGAAACTATTTTTAAATCTATTTAAAGGACAGTTCAAAATTGTATCTAGTTCGTATGGTAAGATCAGCATTTTGCAAAAACCACCCAAATCAATTCACCTTGACTTTTCCAAGCAACCATAGACACTCAAGCATAAGATCAAAACACTCACCAAATTTCATTCAAAAATTTCAAATTCAAATTCTTTTGGCCATTTAATCAAACACTTTGCAGAAACTAATTAACCTCTGCCTAACTTCATTGTTTTGAGTAGTGATGATTCAACCAATGGCCCCCATTGCACTCCCCCTGTCTCCCCAGCCTCTAGCAGCAGCAGACACGCAGCCCCCCTTTGCCGTTGCGCTAGTGAACCGCCGCCCGAAGCTAGCCTCGTCGGCCAACCATAGACAAAGCGCCACGGACCACGCCGCCCTCTCCCACGACACGCAGGAGATAGACGACCGTCCACCGCCACCCCCTGTCCAGCCCTTGACTGCAGCCAGGCCCTAGACCACCCCAGCAACGCCGCACCCGCTTTCCCTACGCCATGCCGAGAGCGTGCTAGAGCGCCACAGCCGACCAGCTCGCCCACGTCGTGCCTCGCCCTCTCTGCGCATGCACCCACTCGCCTTAACCCCAGCTAGCTCCCAGACACCCCTGTTTGCCGTCGCGCGACCCGTAACCCCCGTGCGCCGTCTCGAACACTGCCGGTTCCGCGTAGAGCATCGCAAGCGCCCGACCATCCTCGACCGCCCCGTGCCGCGCCATTACGCCCGTGATGACCGCCAGGGAGCACTACGTCGCCCCCTACCCTCAGCCATGCCGTTAGCTCACTGTACCGCCGTCACCGGAGAGTCAGCCCATCCCGCTCGGTCCCCTCATCGGTGTATAAATAGAGGCCCTCTCCGCCTCAATTTGCCACACCACCTCACTCCCCACTCCTCACCACACCTCCCACATCCTTTCTCGGAGCAAGGCGAGCGCCGCATCGCCATAATTTGGCCACAGTCCGCTGCTGCAATGAAGGAAGGGCGCCGTCGATTGGAGCTGCCCCAGGAGCTACCGCGACCACCGTTCGAACCGCCGTCGTCGACCATGTCGTTCGCCCCCATCGCTGACCCTAGCCGGAGCCCTGGTGAGCCTCACACGACCCCCACCACTGCGTTAGGGTTCAGACCTCGCCGGAGCTGTTTGTCGTCGACGATGAACCTCAGCCGTTGGATCGCTTTCTAATCGTAGGGCCTAGATTGAAATATACCATTTCGGTTAGATAGAGTCGCTGGCTAGTGGGACCCTGCTGTCAGTAGCCCGCTGTGCCGTGCTGTGCAGATTGGGCCGGCCCAGTTAGTTTCCCGCGCAGGCCTGTGAATTCAAATAGTTATTTTCCAATTTAGTTAAAACAAGATTATGTCAGTAGATTCAAAAATCAATTCAAAGAGATTCACTAAACCAAAACGCATGATTCCAATTTTGTTAGAAAGGTATTTAAATTATCTATCCAAGCCTGTTGGATTCAAACCATTTGAAATTATAGATCACCCATAGTAAAAATAACAAGACAGTGACTTTTCCAACTTCAAACATTTTTCAAAAATCAACCATAAATTCTTTTGAGTTGATTCGAACTCTCAAAAATCACATTTGATAAGATCTATCTGAATATGTAAAAATATTTAGGTTTGCATCAATGACATTGGACTAGTACCAAAAGAATGATAGTTAGGCATTTCTAGTCACTTTAATTCTATTAGATGATAATCTTAAACTTTATAAAATATGACCAACACTTTAAATCATATTCCCAAGTATTAGAATATGTGGTGATGACATGTGTCAACATGATCCCATATTTTAATTGGAGAATATTAAATCTTAAGTATTTTCAATGAGTAGAAATTACTTTTCTAAAATGAGATAAACAAGATTAAGTCTTTATTTCTTGTGATGATGCTAGATCATCAAGTGTGAGCCTTAGTGTGCTGAATAGAAATAGTTAAGTATTGTTTGGTGATTGTGTACCCCGTATTCATTTATAGACGATAGTACCGACCCGGGATACGAGGAGGAGTACTACCAAGAAGAAGAAGAAAACTTCAACCACTACACTACTCAAGGAAAACCTAACACTACAAGTTAACTATGCAAGTTAACACTTTCCCACTTCATAACCTATGCAAGATGCATTTGGTATGCTTTGGTTATACCACTTTGATTATACAAATCCCAAGTTTTACTTGCAAGCTTTAATCTTTTACATTACCAAAGTTCTTTACCTTTAGTTAGTGCTTTGTGAGTTTTGGAAAAATAGTATAGATACCATAAAGAGTATAAAACTAGGCCTAAGTAGTTATACTTAGATGTCATTCCAAGGCATGAGATTAGAGTTGGATAGTTACACTTGATTTGCACCCCTCATTAGTGAATACCCTCAACTTTAGTGGCTAGTGCTAAGCATAAAAGTTGATCACTTTAGATGGGAATACTTGGTGAAAATGATTATGAAAACCTTGGAATGAGGATTCATTCTATTGAGATGTTTTGACATGTGTTGAGAAACACTAAAGGATTTTGATGATGAAAATGTTGAGGCATGATCCTTAGCCCTTTATAAAAACTGATGGTTGGGTTCGGATGTGATACCATTCCAATTTTACCATACAACCACAATACCTGAATTGGGTAGGGCTTAACTGGAAGTTTATATGCATTAGTATGGGTTCCCTCGTGGAAAGAGGTTGAGTTGAGGCTACCTCGTGAGTGTGAATGCCCACCTATGCAGTGCCCAGGATGGCAGAGGGCCATGGCTGGGAGGCCAAGCTCATAGGGGAGGTGCCTATACTAGAGTGTGTAATTGAAAGCTTATGATTGATTATCTGCATATTAAGACTCAGGGTTATCCCTAACGGATGTATCGAATTTTGTGGTGAAAGTGTACCACCTCTGCAGAGTGTCAAACTATTCGAATAGCCGCGTCCACTGTCATGGAAAGTTGGAGTGGCCATACTGTTCCGTCATCAAATGTTTTCAAAATGACTTGTGAATTGATCTATGACTTTGACTTGACCACAACAGGGTTGTGAACATGAAAATTAGTTCCCACTTAAGTGATTTAGAACATTAACTTAGTTTTCTTTACTTCTAAACTCAGCTTTAGATAAATCTGGCTTTTTGCAAATAAACCTAGAGCTTAAGATTCCTACTAGAACTACCTTACTTGTTAGTGATAGTTTGCAAGTACTTAAAGAGTACTCATGGCTTTGTACCTGGCTATTCCCGTGGCCATACTATGAGGAGGACTACCGGGATGATGGAGAACAGGAGGTCTATGACAACTAGGATCATCTCCCATCATCAGCATTTCTTGTGACCCTGAAGATGGAGCCCCTACTATGTTTATTTTCCGCTCCTTGATTTGTATTAAGACTGGATCATGAGATCCTTTATTGTGTAAGACCTTATTATGGTTTGTAATGGATGATGTACTGTGATATCAATCTTATGTCACGCAAAGATGGTAATCCTGGGATTGTGAGTATGGCATAACATGCATCTGGGATCAAAAATCTAGGTGTTGACAAGTTGGTATTAGAGCCATCCTGACCATAGGAGACACTAGTTAGAATGGATGTCCGAACAAAAACTTAGTTTTAAAACAAAAGAAGTGAGTATTAATGAAAACCTATTCCCACTCTTATCCTTGATTCTTTCAGAAAAAGTCATGTTCCTTATTTTTTTTGCTTTCCTACATAAAATTTGACACATTTGATCACCTCACTAACTTAGTCACCCTAAATTCTTATAGGTGGAAGTCCAGTATTGCAAGTTCTACCAGCTAGGCAACGGAGGCCAGCTGATCTTTCAGAGGGATCTAGATGCACTGTTAGAGTATCTTGAGCGCCCGCACCCGGAATTCTTCGGGGCACAACTCAACGATCACATAGGAGGAGATCTATAATGGCTGATAGTTGCAGTTTTCAGAGGCAAGATGGAAGCACCCACTTCAGAGAAGATCCAATTCACCTTGCGCGAGAACAACTGGCTAGATGGATTAGCCAGGGCTATGCATGAAGCTCTTGCCTATTTGTGTAGGCAAAACATCAACCTGATCCAGGGAACTCGCTTTGCTCACTTTGCAAGGCTTGATTCTATGGGAATGCCCTTGGAGATGCGAGGACACCCGGAGCTGAAGCACCAGGTGGACAATCTTGACTTCATGTTGTATGATAGGCAGAAGGAGTTGGACAATGCCAGTGCCTACACCAACCACAATCATGCCATTACAGTCAAGAAGGACCAGACCCTCGCCATTCTTGCCAAGGAGCGCCAATCACTTCGTCGTCAGCGCGATAAGAAGGATCACACCATCGATCATCTTTGCAAGAAAGTGGCCGCTCTCGAGAAGACCATCTGTGAACAAGAAGTCCAGCTTGAAGCGAAGGAGGAGGAAGGTGAAGATATCTAGGGAGATCTTTACTCTTACCTCAGTGATGACAACGACTACCTGGAGGATGATGCCATGGAGTTCCACACTAATGATGATGATTCCGACTTCATTGATAATGATTAGATGCACTTGAGCACTACCGTAGGAATGAGTTGTACCGGTCCCACTGTATCGTAGTTTCACAGAATGGTTCTTAAAACCATCTATTTTCTATTTGTGTTATGGTGTGTGTTTGTATTGTGTGCTTTGAATGAATGAATGAATGAGAGGAAGTTGTTAGTTTGAAAAACCTGAGTTAAACTCAAAGTTTAAAGCTTTTGAAACAAAACCACGAACCTTAGAAATTTCCCTCTTATCTCATTATCTATCTCAATCTTGAGATGACTCGTGGAAATCCTAGAGGAAGCAGCTCATCTCAGGACCCAATGCTGCAGATTCTGCAAATGCTAGTTTATGACCGTGAAGCTAGTAGAGCCGAACGCCAAGCTAACCTAGCCACTCTTCAACAGATAGCTCAGATGGCGCATAATAACCAAGGTCACGGAAACCAGGATCACCATGGATCCAAGCTCAAGAACTTTCAGAATACCAACCCACCTATCTTTAATAAGTCTGAGGATCCCTTAGATGCTGATGACTGGTTGTAAACCATGGAGAACAACCTGGAGGTCGTAGGACTTGAAGCCAATGAGAAAGTACTGTTTGCCACCCATTATCTGGCAAGATATGCAAGAGCCTGGTGGAATAGCACCTGTACCATGATCGAAGGTCAGATGATGACTTGGGAAGCATTCAAGATCAAGTTTAGCCGGCCTCATGTGCCCCAAGGTTTGGTCACCAAGATGAGGGATGAGTTCAGGGAACTGAAGCAAGGAAGGATGACAGTAGTTGAGTACCGTGACAAATTTCTGTCACTAGCTAGATATGCCCCTAATGAGATTAACACCGAAGCAAAGAAGAAGGAAAGGTTCCTGAATGGATTACACGATGAGATGAAAATTGTGTTAGTCAATATCCATTTTGGAGATCTAGAAGAGCTAGTAGACTCTACCATCCAAATGGAAGGGAATATAAACCAAGCCAATGACAATCGCAAGCGCAATATGATGCACCAGACTAGATCCCACCATACCCAGAAGTATCACCCCAACCCATCTGCATGATATGCCCCAAGAAACAACAGACCCCCTATGTCCCATCCAAGCTATCCCAATTGTAGCGGAGGAAACTTGAAGTCTGGAGGAAACCACAACAACAACATCGGCAACTCCAACAACTTCAACTGTGCATTGCTCAAGTCCAACAACAACAACAACAATACTACCCCAAGGACTGGAAGCAATGTTGTGCCTGTTGCAGGAAAAGACAAGTCCCAAATTACTTGCTTTGAGTCTGGAGTCAAGGGTCACTACTCCAATGAGTGCCCCAAGAAGCTTGCAGCAGCCACCAATGTGAACGCACCCGCTCAGCAGCAAAGCCGTGTTCAGCCTGGAAGGAGATTTACCCCAGGGAATTCGCTCAACCGCAACGGCCGTCTGTTCCACATGAATGCTGAAGAAGCTCAAGAAGCACCATATGTCGTGCTGGGTATGTTTTCTGTTAACTCAGTACTTGCAAGAGTGTTGTTTGATTCTGGAGCATCACACTCGTTTGTTATAGAAGAATTTGCTTGCACTAGTAAGATTTAACCAACAAAATTGAAGCATGTTATGATAGTTCAAATACCTGGTTCAACCACCAAAGCTAGAAAATTTGCAAGGCTGTACCTATCAAAATCCATGGAATAGATTTTTATGCCAATCTAATAGTACTTGGAACCAAAGGTTTGGAAGTAGTACTAGGAATGGATTGGATGTCGAAACATAAAGGATTGATCGACTGTGCCAAGAAATCCATAACCATGACCAGTAGCTCTGGAGTATCAGTCGATCATGTATTTGAGACCTTGCCCTGTCAATTCAAATGCAACAAGAGTCTAGCACAACCAACCCTAGACCAAGTCAGAGTAGTCTGTGAATACCTTCCCAGATGAATTTCCTGGTATGCCCCATATCGGGATATCAAGTTCATCATTGAACTAATTCCTAGAACTAGACCCATAGCTATAGTATGAACCCATCTGAATTAGTGGATCTGAAGAAGCAACTTGATGCTATGTTGGAGAAAGGTCTAATTCAACCAGGCACATCGCCATGGAGATCGCCTGTTTTGTTTGTGGATAAGAAAGATGGAGGTAACCGTTTGTGCATAGATTACCGGAAGCTGAATGATGTCACCACCAAGAACAAGTACCCACTGCCAAAGATAGAGGATCTGTTTGACTAGTTGATTGGTGCCAGAGTGTTTTCTAAGATTGATTTTAGAACTGGTTATCATCAACTCAAGATTCGTGCAACGGATATTCCAAAGACCGCTTTTACCACCAGATATGGATTGTATGAGTATAGGGTCATGTATTTTGGATTAACCAATGCCCCCGCTTATTTCATGAATCTCATGAATACGATTTTTATGAACTTCTTGGATAAGTTTGTCGTTGTTTTTATCGATGATATTCTGATCTATTCCAAGTCAGAAGAAGACCATGAGATACACTTGAGAACCATCCTTGAAACCCTTAGAGAACATTAGTTGTATGCCAAGTTTAGAAAATGTGAGTTCTGGTTGAAGGAAGTAGGATTCCTAGGACATATTGTCGGCAGGAGGAGTCGCTATTGATCCTGCCAAGATCAAAGATGTTGAAGAATAGAAAGCCCCAACCACTCAAACCCAAGTCTGTGCATTTCTCTGATTAGCGAGATATTACCGCAAGTTCGTTGAAGGATTTTCGAGCATCGCAAGACCAATGACCCAATTGTTGAAGAAAGATAAGAAGTTTGAATGGATGGACAAATGTGAAGCAAGTTTTCAAGAGCTCAAGAAGAGATTGATTTCAGCCCCAATTCTGATTATGTCGGATATCAACAAGCCTTTTGATGTGTATTGTGATGCAGCCAAGATTGGTCTCGGATGTGTGTTGATGGAAGAAGGCAAAGTCATAGCATATTTGTCCCGACAACTATAGCAACATGAGCAAAACTATCCTACCCATGACCTTGAACTAGCAGTCGTAGTTTTAGCCTTGAAGACATGGCGTCATTACCTTATGGGTAACTGCTGTGAGATTTATTTGGATCACAAGAGCTTGAAGTATATTTTCACCTAGAAGGAGTTGAATATGAGGCAAAGGAGATGGATAGAGTTAATCAAGGATTATGACCTTGACATTCACTATCACCCCGGCAAAGCCAATGTGGTAGCGGATTCTCTTAGCAGATTGCCGTGTATATTAAACACCATGATAAAAGAAGCCCAACCAAGTTTGCATGAAGAGTTGGAGCAGTTTAGAATGGAGCTGGTTAGCAAAGGATTTTTAGCTAGCATTGAACTTCAACCCACTTTGATCAGTCAGATCAGGGAGGCGCAGAAAGGAGATGCAAGTATCGACGGAATCAAGCGTTGTATCGGTACATGGAAGGTACCCGGATTCACCGAGAATGAAGAAGTAGTTTTGTGGTACAAAGAACGTATCTGTGTACTAGCAGATTCCGAGCTGAAGCAAGTTATCATGCACGAAGCTCATGATACTCTTTATTCTATCTACCTCAGAGGAACGAAGATGTATCAGGATTTGAAGGAGCAATTTTGGTGGCACAAGATGAGGAGAGAAATCGGAAGCTACATAGCTAAGTGTGATATCTGTCAGCGAGTCAAAGCGGAACATCAGAGACCCGCAGGACTTTTGCAACCATTGCAGATCCTGGAATGGAAATGGGATTGTGTCGGAATGGATTTCATCACCGGTTTGCCTACTTCTAGTAGGGCAAATGACTCTATTTGGGTCATAGTTGATAGACTGTCCAAGGTAGCCCATTTCATACCTGTCAAGACTACCTACCAGAGTTCGAAGCTAGCAGAGCTGTACATTGCTAGAATCGTCAGTTTGCATGGAACCCCTAAGACCATAGTGTCGGATCGAGGAACCCAGTTTACCTCAAGATTTTGGCAGAAATTCCAAGAAGGATTAGGAACCAAGATGAACTTCAGCACAGCTTATCACTCGTAGACCGACAGACAAACTGAATGAGTCAACCAAATCTTAGAAGATAAGTTGAGAGCTTGTGTGCTAGAATATGCAGCAAAATGGGAAGATTGTCTACGTTTCGCAGAATTCTCATACAACAACAGTTATCAAGCCAGTTTGCAAATGGCCCCATTTGAATTTCTATATGGAAGAAAGTGTCGTACCCCCTTGAATTGGTCGCAAGTAGGAGAGAGTTAGATTTTCAGACCTGACATCCTACGAGAAGCTGAAGAGAAGGTTCACAAAGTCCGTGAGCACCTCAAGACCACCCAATCCAGACAGAAGAGTTATGCTGACAAGAGACGTCGAGACCTGACCTTCAATGTCAGAGATTTTGTGTATCTCAAAGTATCACCCTTGAAGGGAATGCAACATTTTCAACTGAAAAGGAAGTTAGCCCCCAGATATATTGCACCCTTCAAGACTTTGAATCGCCGAGGAGAAGTATCATATCAACTGGAACTGCCAGAGGAGATGTCATCCATCCATAATGTGTTCCATATCTCGTTACTTCGCAAATTCCTAGAAGTTCCGGAGAAGACCGAAGTGTTCAAGAACATCGATCACCGAGCCATAGATATCAACAAGGGTCTGATATATCATGAAGCGCCAATTCATATAATGGAAGAAGCCTTTAGAACTACCAGAACCCGAAGTATCAAGTTTCTCAAGATCTAGTGGAGCAACCATACCGAAGAAGAAGCTACTTGGGAGCGAGAAGATTACATTAGGACTGAGTTTCCAAATCTCTTTAGTTCCTAGTTTTTCTTAAATCTCGGGACGAGATTTTGTTTAAGGAGGGAAGGTTTGTAACACCCCAAAAATGCTAATCAAGATTATCAAGTTCTAATCACCCAAATTTAGGGTTAACAAAAACTTTTATTACTAAATTGAATATGAATGCATGTGTGATTTGCATTAGTGTATGATTGAGCGAAATTGCCATGTTTGATTGCTACAAATGATAAGAAATGGTTTAAACATGAATACTACCTCATTTAGGCCAATTACAAACAATATCCAAAGAAAAATAAATCAAATATGAATCAAAAGGATCAAATGGTCATTTTGACCAAAGTTAACCACTAGGCCACTTTGAAAGTTCCTAGTAAAGAAATTCTAATAGAAACAATTCCATTTATTTACACCCCTTGCTAGACCAAGTAAAAGTGAACCCAAGCCCACTTTACAAACTCATAGAAACTATTTTAAAATCTATTTAAAGGAAAATTCAAAATTGAATCTAGTTCATATGGTAAGATCACCATTTTGCAAAAACCACCCAAATAAATTCACCTTGACTTTTCCAAGCAACCATAGACACTCAAGCATAAGATCAAAACACTCACCAAATTTCAAATTGAAATTCTTTGAGCCATTTAATCAAACACCTTACAGACACTAATTAACCTCTGCCTAACTTCACTGTTTTGAGCAGTGATCATTCAACCAATTGCCCCCATTGCACTCCACGTGTCTCCCCCAGCCTCTAGCAGCACCAGACACGTAGCCCCCTTTGCCGTTGCGCTAGTGAACCACCGCTCGAAGCCAGCCTCGCCGGCCGACCATGGATAGAGCGCCACGGTCCATACCGCCCTCTCCCATGACACACAGGAGACAGGCGACCGTCCATCACCACCCCCTGTCCAGCCCTTGACCGTAGCCAGGCCCTAGACCACCCCAGCAACGCCGCACCCACTTTCTCTACGCCATGCCGATAGCGCGCCAGAGCGCCGCAACCGACCAGCTCGCCCACGTCGCGCCTCGCCCTCTCTGCGCATGCACCCACTCGCCTTAACCCCAGCTAGCTCCCAGACACCCATGTTTGCCGTCGCGCGACCCGTAACCCCCGTGCGCCGTCTCGAACACTGCCGGTTCCGCGTAGAGCATCGCAAGCACCCGACCATCCTTGACCGCCCCGTGCCGCGCCATTACGCTCGTGATGACCGCCAGGGAGCACTACGTCGCCCCTACCCTCAGCCATGCCGTTAGCTCACTGTACCGTCGTCACCGGAGAGTCAGCCCATCCCGCTCGGTCCCCTCATCGGTGTATAAATAGAGGCCCTCTCCGCCTCAATTTGCCACACCACCTCACTCCCCACTCCTCACCACACCTCCCACACCCTTTCTCGGAGCAAGGCGAGCGCCGCATCGCCATAATTTGGCCACAGTCCGCTGCTGCAGTGAAGGAAGGGCGCCGTCGATTGGAGCCGCCCCAGGAGCTACCGCGACCACCGTTCGAACCGCCGTCGTCGACCATGTCGTTCGCCCCCATCGCTGACCCTAGCTGGAGCCCTGGTGAGCCTCACACGACCCCCACCGCTGCGTTAGGGTTCAGACCTCGCCGGAGCTGTTTGCCGTCGACGATGAACCTCAGCCGTTGGATCGCTTTCTAATCGTAGGGCCTAGATTGAAACATACCAGTTCGGTTAGATAGAGTCGCTGACTAGTGGGACCCTGCTGTCAGTAGCCTGCTATGCCGCGCTGTGCAGATTGGGCCGGCCCAGTTAGTTTCCATGCAGGCCTGTGAATTCAAATAGTTATTTTCCAATTTAGTTAAAACCAGATTCTATTAGTAGATTCAAAAATCAATTCAAAGAGATTCACTGAACCAAATTGCATAATTCCAATTTTGTTAGAAAGGTATTTGAATTATCTTTCCAAGCCCATTGGATTCAAACCATTGGAAATTATAGATCACCTATAGTAAAAATAACAAGACAGAGAATTTTCCAACTTCAAACATTTTTCAAAAATCAACCATAAATGCTTTTGCGTTGATTCCAACTCTCAAAAATCACATTTGATAAGATCTATCTGAATATGTAAAAATATTTAGGTTTGCATGCAGTGACATTGGACTAGTACCAAAAGAATGCTAGTTAGGCATTTCTAGTCACTTTAATTCTATTAAATGATAATCTTAAACTTTATAAAATATGACCAACACTTTAAATCACATTCCCAAGTATTAGAATATGTGGTGATGACATGTGTCAACATGATCCCATATTTTAATTGGAGAATATTAGATCTTAAGTATTTTCAATGAGTAGAAATTACTTTTCTAAAATGAGATAAACAAGATTAAGTCTTTATTTCTTGTGATGATGCTAGATCATCAAGTGTGAGCCTTAGTGTGCTGAATAGAAATAGTAAAGTATTGTTTGGTGATTGTGTACCCCGTATTCATTTATAGACGATGGTACCGACCTAGGATACGAGGAGGAGGAGTACTACCAAGAAGAAGAACACGAAGAAAACTTCAACCACTGCACTACTCAAGGCAAGCCTAACACTACAAGTTAACTATGCAAGTTAACACTTGCCCACTTCATAACCTATGCAAGATGCATTAGGCATGCTTTGGTTATACCGCTTTGATTATACCAATCCCAAGTTTTACTTGCATGCTTTATTCTTTTACTTCACCAAAGTTCTTTACCTTTAGTTAGTGCTTTGTGAGTTTTGGAAAAATAGTATAGATACCATAAAGAGTATAAAACTAGGCCTAAGTAGTTATACTTAGATGTTATTCCAAGGCATGAGATTAGAGTTGGATAGTTACACTTGATTTGCACACCTCATTAGTGAATACCCTCAACTTTAGTGGCTAGTGCTAAGCATAAAAGTTGATCACTTTAGATGGGAATACTTGGTGAACATGATTATGAAAACCTTGGAATGAGGATTCATTCTATTGAGATCTTTTGACATGTGTTGAGAAAGACTAAAGGATTTTGATGATGAAAATGTTGAGGCATGAGCCTTAGCCCTTTATAAAAACTGATGGTTGGGTTCGGATGCGATACCATTCCAATTTTACCGTACAACCACAATACCTGAATTGGGTAGGGCTTAACTAGAAGTTTATATGCATTAGTATGGGTTCCCTCGCGGAAAGAGGTTGAGCTGAGGCTACCTCGTGAGTGTGAATGTCCACCTATGCAGTGCCCAGGATGGCAGAGGGCCATGGCTGGGAGGCCAAGCTCATAAGGGGAGGTGCCTATACTAGAGTGTGTAATTGAAAGGTTGTGACTGATTATCCGCATACTAAGTATGATGATTGATGGCTCTGTAATGGCACCAGAAAAATGCTGGTGTGGTGTTGATGTAGAGCTCGTTGGGAACCCCAAGAGGAAGGTATGATGAGCACAACAGTAAGTTTCCCTCAGTTATGAAACCAAGGTTTAATCGAACCAGTAGGAGCAAGGAAACACGCCAAAGGTGTTACTACCTGAGCCTTGGTAGGGCGCACTACGGGTGCTAGTAGCAACGTGGAGACCTACACAACACAACCATAGAACTTTGTCCCCAACTTGCGATGAGGTTGTCAATCTCACCGTGTTTTGCTGAAAACAAAGGATTAAACGTATCGAATGGAAAGAAGTAATAGTTTGTAGAAAGTAAACACAAAGCAGTAAACAGTTTGTAGATTGTATATAAAGAAAGAGGACCGGGATCCATAGTTCACTAGAGGTGGCTCTCCTTAAGATAGATAACATGATGGATAAACAAATTATAACGGGGCAATTGAAAAACATCGAGAAAGCAATACATGCATATACTAATCATCTTGACTCCTTTGAGACTTGATTGGGCATTACAACATTATACATAGACCGCCATCCAATTGCATCTATGAATAATAATCCACCTTCAGGTTATCATCCGAACCCCCTCCAGTATTAAGTTGCAAGCAACAGATTATTGCTTTACGAACTGCGTGTAAAGTAAACAATACGATTGTTCTATGAAAAAAGGATTGTTGTTTTCTCCCTAGAGCAACAACACATCTAGTACCATAGAGATTTCTTTTACTTCCCCAGATTACCAGAGGCATGAACCCACTATCGAGCATAAATACTAACTCTTGGAGTTGCTAGCATCTACTTGGCCAAGATAGCTACTAACAACGGAAAGCATGCAAGATCACAAATAACAAAGACATGATAGAATCAATAATCAATCTGAAATAGCATCTCAATATCCATCGGATCCCCGCAAACACAACATGCAGAATTACAAATAGATGATCTTGGTCATGAACGGAGCTCACAAGATCTAGACATGAAAGCACAAAGGAGGAGAACCAACCATCTAGCTATTACATGGATCCGTAGTCCAAGGATGAACTACTCACGCATCACACCGGAGGCTTGCATGGTGATGAAGAAGGCCTCCAGGGTGAATTACCCTCTCCGGCAGGGTGCCGGGAAGAGCTTCAGATCCCTCCCGATCTAGGGATGGAGATGACGGCGGCTACAGACTCTTTTGTGGATTTTTGATCGGGCCCTTAGGGTTTTCGTCCTGAGGGCAATATATAGGCGGAAGGAGAGGCCGAGGGGGTGCTGGGGTCGGCCAGACCACCCCCTAGCACGGGCCAGGCCTGGCCACGCGGCTAGGTGGTGTGGCTGGCCCCCAGCTCTTCTCCGTCTCATATTCTGGCATCTGATGACTTCCGGAAAAATAGGCACTTTGGCTTTTGTCCCGTCCAATTCCGAGAATATTCATTTTCTGACTTTCCTAGAACCAAAAACAGCAGAAAACAGGCAGGTGGCACTGTGGCTCTTGTGAATAGGTTAGTCCAAGAAATCATATGAAAAGTACTCCAAAGTGTGGACAAAACACAAGAAAGTGGATAAAACCAAGCATGGATCATCAAAAATTATAGATACATTTGCAATGTATCAACATCCCCAAGCTTAACTCCTGCTCGTCCTCGAGTAGGTAAGTGATAAAAAGAAAGAATAATTTTTGAGGTGACATGCACCATCAAAGACTTGATCAAAGTATTTGTAAAACATTCAAAGCTGGGATCATAGTACTTCAACCATAACATGAAAGACAAAGTTCTAGCAATAAGACAAAGAAACTATGATGCAACATGAAAAGGCACAAACAAAAGATTCATGAATAACAATGCTTTGCAAGACGTTTGTTTGTTTTACATAAAGAAAACATAGCATAATTGTATTCAGCTTGTCCCTCATAGAGTAGCAAAATATAAATGCATAGGACACCTTCAAAGTTCATAAGAGTGACTAGATACAAATAGTTTAAAACAAGCAATATCGAGTTATGCATAAATCAACTAGTCTTGGGACAATGCACATAGAACTAAGAATGGCCACTATGCTCTCAAAGTAGGAGCATAAAGATAGAAGGTGGGGACTCAATATAATGGTGGAAGAAAGGCCTTCATAAAAGGAAGTAGGGATTCAAGTCTCATAAAGAGCTTCCAAAAATTATGGTACTGATAGCTTTGAGCTCTCATTGCCCCTATCATAAGCATCTTGAAGGTGATTAAGGTTAAAGTGAGACAACTAAGAGGATATGCTTGACAAGTTATAAACCGAAATCTCATGCCCCTTACTTACGAAGACCGATCCTCACGCTACTCAACTTTAGTCACAAGTAAGCTCTTGTCATTGTAAGTACATATGTATCATAAAGAACCACCAACGGGGTACGCCTTGCACATGATACATGAGTTATCCCATAATCAAAATGACAAGGCAAGTAGACAATGAGCATCTCAGCGATCTTTTTATTTGCTATTTGCATAGGTTTTTATTGAGGATGCTTCATAGAGTGCTCATTACGGTGATGCTGCAAGTTTCCACCATGATTAGGCATGGCTTAGGCTAGCGGCCCAGGCATTTCTCTAACACACATACAAACTCCATGATCTTAGAAGTTCCACTTTTATTTCACACCGCCGGGATCCGTAAGCAAAAGAACATGATATCAACGGGGTACAAAGTACAAGTGCAATGTTGAAAGTGTTCCCCATGATACATGGTTCTGCTAATTTCAACTTATAAAGCGCAAGCATATACACAACCAAGAAGGACCCAATGGTTCAAGTTTATTAGATGCAAAAAAAATAAAGTGTGCCATCAAGTTCGTGAGAGCTTTAATCACTAGTTTTCTCATAACAAGTTTAATTTGGAAGATAAACAAAAGCATGAATATACTTGGAATAGCATAAGCTAGTAGGTAGGTATGGTGGACTCTTTGGAATAACTTGGTTTAGGGAGTTGGATGCATGAGTGGAACTCATACTTGGTTGTGGAGGCTAGCAAAAGACTGTGAGCGACAAACTAAAACAGCAATAATGGCAATAATCATGTAGAGCGACAAAACATCATTGATCAAAGCATAAAGTGATACTACAAGTTGAAACTAAAGGATCATACAGGCTATGGTGACTTGATATAGTCATAACATGGTGTGAGCATGCGCCAAGTCAACCCAAAATAAAGCATCAAAGGAGAATACCATTATACTATGCTTTAATATGCTAAAACAACGCATGATTCATCCAAGGCACATTAAGAAATATCAATTGTTTAGAGCAAGTCATGCTACAACAAAGAATACTAAGCATAAAGCCAAAACAATATCAAGCATGGCATGACAGAGCATGGGCCATAGTCAAAAACAAGCTCTTTTTACCACATAAGTATGAACTTTCCTACTCTTTTCCAAACCAAACCAAACTATTTGCAAACCAATGTATGAAAGAGGGAGTCCAACCAATTTATTCAGAAAACTAAGAAAACAAAGCAAGCGAAAAACCAAAAATAAAATGAAAAAGAAGACGCTCCAAGAACAACACAACTGTGCATGAAACAATAAAAATGAAGCGTTTGGAAGAAACCTGGGATTTTTATTGATGAAGAAGGGGATGCCTTGGGCATCCCCAAGCTTTTACGCTTGTACTTCTTGGATATTTCTTGGGGTGACACGCGTGGCATCCCCAAGCTTGAGATTTATTCCATTCTTCATCTCATTACTCATTCCTTCCATACACCTCAAAATTTTCCTTCATACAAAACTTCACACAATCTTTATTAGCAACATTAGTGCACTCAAGATAAATAAGTCTTAAGGTTCAGTTCTAACACCAAATAAACTTCCATTAGAACACTAGCTATTGTAGTACTTCCCTCAAAAGCTCAATTCCCCAAAAGAACTCAAAAAGGAACCAACAAGAAGCAAATGCAGAAAATGGCAGAAATCTGTCAAAACAGACCAGCAGGTAAAGACAATTTTTTCGAAGACCTTTTGTTGCTCAAATCAAAAAGTATTGAACTAAAGAAACTTAGATAACAACCTGGGGCAGAAGCAAAAAATTTCACGCCTCAAAAAGACATTCAGAGGTTTTACACGAATTTTTACGGTGAAGCACAGAAATCTGTTTCGGGACAACAACTTCCCCAATCATTACTTCTCTCTCATTAGAGGTTAACCTTGGCACAAAAAGAAAATAAAATGGATAAGGAGCGGTTATTACTGAAGTAATAACTTCCAAGACTCATCTAAAACTTTTGGGTTATCTCCCAGTAAGTACTTTTCTTTAACGCCTTTAAGTTAGGCATAAGAAGCAAGAAATAGAATCAAGTGTTCTCAAATGAAGAAGCATTAAGACCAAATTTCTTGCCCTTACGATTCTAACTTTCATTCTTAACCTTGGGGAAGTTTTATATACCTTTCTTGAGTGGGAGTTGATATTTAATGGTGCCTTCTTTCATATCAATAATGGCACCAACAGTTCCAAGAAAAGGTCTTCCCAAAGTAATAGGACAAGAAGCATTGCATTCAACATCCAAAACATAGAAATCAACGGGGACATAGGCATTGTTAACTATCGTCGGATTGAGGACAAGTACGCCATGAGGGGGTCCTCGAGGCATGCGGAAGAGAGGGGTGTGAGACGTACGGTGTTCCGGGACGGTGAGCACACAAGTTTACCCAGGTTCGAATCCGCTGGCTTTGGACGGACCCTACTCCTGCTAGCAATCTAGTAATACGGCAGAGCCAGAATATGGGTTACAAGGGTTTCTCCTGTGCGAGTTGAGGGTCTAAAGTATTGTGTGTCCTAAAGGCTCTCCCTAGGACGGCTTATATAGATATCCGTCCTAGGGTTTACAGGAGAGATCAATCCGGCTACGACTAAGAGTTGGTTACAGAGTACATCTTGAACTACAAGTAATGTTATGGGCCTAAGTCGGTAAGTTTTCTGGGCCTTCCCGTAGTCGGGTTGGACTCCGTCTTCTCTCTCTGACTGGGCCGCCCGTGAAGCAAAGCTCTAACCCGAAGTGGGCCACCCTGGTCAGTGAGGAACTATGAGGATACCCAGAAAGTATATCCCCAACAGCAGCCCCCGGAGGCCTCCAAGATCCAAAGTTGGATTCTATCATCGTTTAGCTTGATCTTTGGCTTGTAGAATCTTGAAGGGTTCCTGAAACTTCACAACAAAAAATACGATCCGGGTCTTAAACATAAGTCGGACCTTTTAATTGGTTACTCTGATTTTCCAGCTCGCTTTTAAACTAAGCCGGAACTTGGTCTCTAACGCCACCTGACACAAGCATGGTCAAGTCACGTCATCTGACAGACGTTCCGTCAGCACGACCGTTGGTGGGTCCGCGGTTCGTGGAACCGAGGTGTCATTTCAATGCGTGCGTGGAGATCGAGGCGACGCAATCATCACGCGGGCCCTTCTCAGTTCTTTCCACGACGCGTGGTGCTTACACTGTAGCGTTTGCATGAATCTTGGTGCAGGTAGGTGGATATAAGGGGTTTAGATTTCTTCTTCTCCTCTCCACCAGTCCTTCGCTGTTCCTTTCTTCCCAATCCTCCTGCGCGCCCAGAGCCTTTTCGTCCTCCTCCCACAGAGCTCCTAGCGCCGCCACTTTAGGGTCACCTTTTCCACCGGAGAGAAAAATGGCTTCATCCTCTTCTTCCTCTTTGGCGGCGGTGGCGGCGGCGGCGTCGGCGGAAGCAGCTGCGGAAAAGGAGAGCTTCTGGGGAATCTGGATCCCCTGCGCCCTCGACGAGGACGGCCTCAAGAACGTGGAGAAGGAGGGGGTTCTCGCCGCCGGCGACTGGCGGACCGGGTTTGGCGAAATCATCCCCAATCTGCGCGAGGGCGAGCGCGTCCACTTCAGCACCCATCTGGACCGAGGTTTCCTTTCCTCCCTCGGAGTTCTTCTCCGAGGTGATTGACCACTATGGAGTTCAACTTCACAATCTTCCTCCCAATTCTCTTCTAGAAATGAGCGCATTTGTTGTGCTTTGCGAGGGCTTTCTCGGCATTAGGCCGAGTTTGCTTCTCTTCCGGTACTATTTCCATGTGCGGAGAAATTCCATTACTACCGTTGTTCCTTACACCACCGGTACCATTAATTTTTCTGTTAGACGAGACCGGGCATATCCCAAAATTTCTGCCAGTGACTTGGTCAAACAATGGCCAGCCAGCTTTTTCTATCATAGGGATATTCCAGCTGTTGCAGAAGATCCGGCTCCTCCAACGGCGCCTGTGATCCTTGGATCGCATACTGACGTCACCGTGGGTGCGTCAGCTCAAGATAAGGGTGAACCCTCTTCGGGTAATGATCCCTCGGCTGAAGTCTTCGCCGACAACCTCCTCAGCAACCCTGGACTTGCTAAGCTTGGCTTATCCCGGAAATCTGCAGAGGAAATCCAGCGGCTGGCCAGGCAAGTCCTAGACAAAAGCCATTTATCCCCCAAAGAGGAAGCGCAAGAAGTAGAGGATGTCAAGTTCTCTGACCTTCTCGCTCAAGTCCGCCTTCGTGACGAGAGGATCAGGACTGGCGAGCTTCCAACAGCCCCAGTAATTCCTCTTACTCTCGCCGAGAAGGTGGCAGCTGAGGTGAACGCGGGGTTAGACAAACTCACCCGCGAGCAATATGTAAGTCGGAATTCCAACTCTTGTTTTTACATTATGTTATATCATATCCTCTAGCCCCCAAGCATGAAGTAGGATATAGAAATCCGGGTTTATGCTTTCACTAGGATGCCAAAGAACGAACTAGTGTAGCCCCCAAGGCTCGTGCTGATATTTAGCAAAAAATATTAGCCCGAGTCTTAAGTAGCTTTCTGACTTTGGGTATTCTGACTTACAGAAAGTATGTTCCTATAACCAGGAATTATTAACCAATGTCTATGATAAGCGGAGAGAGATCAAAGCTCTCCGGCTTAAAAATGCTGAGCTGAAGGTAGCCAAGGATGAAGCCGAAGGTAAACATTTCGAGATTCAAACCTTGTCTTTTGCTTTTTCAATGTTGAATTTTTTCTGAACTGTTGTTCTTTTTGACTTATAGCGTTGGTGAAACAATCCATCGCTATGATTGAAGAGGCCGAGAACCTCAAGACCCTAGTGGTGGAGAACAAGGGACTTCGCCAAGAGCTGGATAAGCTCAAGGCGGATCATGAAAGGAGCATAGCTCAAGTCCTTGAATCCTCCTCCATGGCCACTGAAGAGCGTGATCGCAAGATTGTTGCTCAAGATAAAGTTATCTCGGACCTCAAGAACGAGGTTAGCAGAGAGAAGGATCTCTCCCAAGCGCTCCGGGCTGAACTCCAGAGTCTCCGGGAGGAGAAAGCCAAGATTGACGACGTCATTCTTGGTAAGTTCCATCTATCTGACTTATCATTTCTTTGACTTTCATCAATGTCGGTTTTTCCTTATCTTCATTTTGTGTATAGGTCCTCTGAACTTGACGAACTCCTCCTCATCTGAGCCCTGCACTCACTGGCTTACCCAAGTCGGTGATCTTCTTCATGACTACCGCCAGTCCCTTGAGGACATTGGCGAGTCTCTCAGGATTCTGGACATGCCAAGCATGTCGGACTTCCAGGTGCGGGAGAAGGCCAAGGAGATGCCGCAGCTCGTTCGGGACTGGAACATGTCCTACGCGCGGACTGCTGCGCAGAACGCTCTCACCATGGTCATGAGCCATCATGGAAACATGGAGATATGGCAAGTGACCAGAGGGTACTGCAAAGTAGACGAAGACGGCCAAGAGCAGGACCTTCAAGCCAGCATGCACTCCTACGCCGGATACGGGTGCCACGTAGCTGATCTGACTAGCTACGAGATTCCCTTCTTTACCCGTGTAGCCACTCCACCTCCTCCTCCAAAAGAAGCTGAAGAAGTTTCCGACGATGAACGGACCACCTCGGATCCGGACATCTCGGAAAGATATCAAGGCGAAGTAGCCAGCGAGCCGGCAGATCCTTCATCTCCTCCTTCATCATAGACCACAAACTTATGTATTATTCTGTGAAAGAACATGATGCGCTTGTAAATATTAAGTACTATGACTTTTGCTAGTGCTAAGCTTTTTAATCTATTCAGCACTTTTGCCTTAGACTGTTTTTTTTGTGTGCCTGGAATGTTTACACAAGCACTTAGAATTTTCCGTCTCTACTTATCGTTTATCTGGCTTTCCGCCTCGTCCCTTTCGTGAGCCTGCTAAACCTTCAGCCGGAAACTTTGCCGAGCAATGGAGCTCAATTGCTAAACCAGTTTAAACTCGGAAACAAAGCCGGCTTCCAGTACCAATAATTCACTACTCGGAAGATACCCGCATCCAGTAATCAGACAAATAACCCAAGTAAAGACTAGAATTTTTTAGAGTTATACCCGAAGGTAGCAGTTTTAGAATCGGAAATCTAAACCAGAACGAACATGAGCATAAAGTACTTTCAAGCATTCAGGGATTTTTGACTATGACATGATCATTAGGAAATAAGATGGTAAAAACTTCTCAGGAAAACTTTGAGGTAACCAAAACTTTTATTTCTCACAGAACATGTACATATGTATGATTACAAAGAAGAATAAACTAAGAATAAAAGGGACGTAGCTGAGCAATATTCCACGGTCTATCTAACTCATCCGGATTTGTACTTCCTCTAGCTCTCTTTCTCTTCTTAGTAGCAGGTCTTTCTTTGACTGGCCTCATGTCAGTTAAGTAGTACGACCCATTGTGCAATACTCGACTAACTAAAAAGGGCCCTTCCCATACTAGGGAAAGTTTGTGCTTTCTTTGTTGCACAAGCCGGAGAACCAAATCACCTTTATTGAAAGATCTAGTTCAGACTCTCTGGCTATGATACTTGCGTAACTTCTGCTGATAGGCTGTAGATCTCATTTCAGCAACGACGCGAACTTCTTCGACTAAGTCGAGATCATTTTGTTGAGAAATCTCGGCATCCTCCTCGATATACGCGGCCACTCTAGGAGAAGTATGAATTAAATCACTAGGAAGAACTGCTTCTGCGCCATAGACCAAGAACAAAGGTGTATATCCTGTTGACCTGTTCGGAGTTGTTCGTAAACTCCAAATTACAGAGGGTAGTTCCTCTGCCCAAGCCCCCGCAGCACATCTCAGTGGTGCTTCGAGTCTTGGTTTCAAGCCTTGTAGAATTAAACCATTTGCTCTTTCGACTTGTCCGTTAGCTTGTGGATGTGCGAATGACGCAATATCAAGCCGGATATTTTGCTCGTCGCAGAATTCAGCCAATTCTCCCATGGAAAAATTACTCCTGTTGTCCGTGATAATGCTATGCGGATAACCATACCGGATTATACCATCCTCAACAAATCTTTTGGCTGTTGCTCCATCACAACTAGTAACAGGTTTAGCCTCGATCCATTTCGTGAATTTATCCACCATCACTAAGAGGTGAGTAAATCCACTTGGAGCTCGTTTAAAAGGTCCTACCATATCAAGCCCCCAGACCGCAAAAGGCCATGTTATAGGTATTGTTCGCAGCTGATCAGCTGGAACATGAGCTTGTTTGGTGTACTTTTGGCAGCCTTTGCATGTCTTGACTAATCATTCGGCATCTGCCTGAGCTGTAAGACAGAAAAATCCATGTCAAAAAGCTTTTGCCACTAAAGATTTGGTTGTAGTGTGGTGACCACACTCGCCTTCGTGGATTTCTCTTAAGATTTCCACTCCTTCTTCCGGAGATACACAGCGCTGAAAACCCCCAGAAACACTCTGTTTATGGATCTCACCTTTAACAATAGTATAGGCTTTTGCTCGTCGGATAATCTACCGGCTCAGCACCTCGTCTTCGGGTAATTTTCCATCTACCAAGTAATCAAGGTAGGGTTGAGTCCAGCTGGGGATTACAGCCAGAACTGTTATTAAAGGTGAGTCGGATTTGGTCGGATATTCCTCATATACTCCCTTTATCGAGGGAACTTTGAGGTGCTCTAAAAATGCGCCATCCAGAACCGCGCAGAGCCTATTCGAGATAGTGCATCTGCTTCCTCGTTTTCTGCTCGAGGGATGTGTTGAACTTCAAACCCTTCGAACGATTTAGATAGATCATCCACGACAGCTTTATATGCTGCCATGTGCTTATTTGCATTACAAATATCCGAGACTTGATGAGCAACAAGATCCGAATCTCCGTAACACATCAAACGTCGGATGCCAATATCCTTAGCAATTCGGATTCCATGCAGTAGTGCTTCATACTCGGCAATGTTGTTTGTCGTTGTGAAGTGTATCTGCAACACGTATAAAAGTTTATCTCCTTGGGGTGATTTGAGCACCACGCCAGCCCCCGAGCCCCCTCGAGCCTTAGACCCGTCGAAAAAGAGGGTCCAATATTCCGACTCAGGGAGAACCATGTTCTCCTTGGTCTCTGTCCAATCTGCAACAAAGTCAGTAAGGATCTGGGATTTGATTGTTGTCCGGGGTTTGTACTCAATATCAAAAGCTGCCAGCTCTATGCCCCATTTGGCGACACGTCCTGTGGCATCGCTATTGTTGATTATATCTCTCATGGGAGCTTTGCTCACCACGGTAATTGGATGCTCCTGAAAATAGTGTCGTAACTTACGAGATGCTAGAAAAACACCGTAAGCCAACTTTTGATAGTGCGGATACCGTTGTTTTGATTATGTCAGGACCTCGCTGACAAAGTATGTCAGACGCTGCACCAGGTGCTCCTGATTTTCTTCTGGTCTCTCCACCACCATAACTATACTGACAACCTTATTTGTCGCAGCAATGTAAAGCAACATCGGTTCCTGAGGTTCCGGCGCTGCAAGGATAGGAGCAGATGAGAGCACTTTTTTCAGGTCTTGTAGTGCAGCTTCGGCTTCATCAGTCTAGACAAAATCCTTGGTCTTCTCCATGAGTTTGTATAATGGTGCGGCTCTTTTACCAAGCCGGCTTACAAATCGACTGACCGCAGCAATGCAACCAGTTAATCTTTGTACGTCCATCAGGCGAGTTGGCCTGGAAATATTGAGAATAGCCTTGATCTTGTCGCGGTTCACCTCTATACCTCTTTGAGATACGATAAAACCTAACAATTTTCTGGCTGGTATTCCAAAGAAGCATTTCTTCGGGTTAAGCATGATATTGTATTTTCATAAATTGGCGAACGTCTCCTCCAAGTCGGAAATCAGTGTTTCCTTCTTTTTGGACATGACCGCGATATCATCCACGTATGCATGTACATTGCGTCTGAGCTGATCATGGAGGCAACGCTGCATCGTGCGCTGGTATGTAGCTCCTGCGTTCTTCAGCCCAAATGGCATCGTAACAAAACAGAAGGTTCTGAAGGGGGTTATGAATGAAGTCTTGACTTTGTTAGATTCCTTCATCCGGATTTGGTGATAACCGTAATATGCGTCGAGAAAACAGAGGAGTTCCGAGCCTGCCGTAGAATCGATAACTTGATCAATTCTAGGCAGAGCGAACGGATCTTTTGGACAAGCCTTGTTCAAGGCAGTATAATCAACACACATCCTTAAATCAGTGGTGTCCTTTTTAGGGACCATTACAGGGTTGGCCGACCAATCAGTATGGGTGACCTCTTCTATGAATCTGGCTAATTCGAGCCGCGCTAGTTCCTTAGCTATTGCCTTACGCATTTCATCACCAAACAGTCGTAAGGACTGTTTGACGGGTTTAGCGTTTGGGTTTACATTTAGAGAGTGCTCGGCAAGTTCCCTAGGTAGTCCGGTCATGTCAGATGGCTGCCATGCGAAGATATCTTGATTTTCTTGGAGGAACTTGACAAGCGCGCTTTCCTATGCACTACTTAGGCCTACGCCTATCTTGGTCACCTTGGAGGGGTCATCATCCTTCAACGGCGTTGTCTTCGTCTCTTCTAATGCCTTGAACTCCGGATTTGGCTTTGTCACCTCCTTCTTCATCGTGGGCATCTCGGACGGATCTATGCTTTTCTTGATCTCCAGGTACTCCTGGGCGTGCAACACGGCTTCCGCAAAGGCGGCATTTCCATCCTCGCACTCTCGCGCCTTCTTCGGGTCTCCCCTGATGGTGATCACGCCGTTGGGACCTGGAATTTTCATCATATTATAAATGTAACACGGACGAGCCATAAAAGCCCAGTAAGCCGGACGTCCGAATATAGCGTGGTATGCGCTCTTGAACGGGACCACTTCGAAAGAAAGTGCCTCCGTCCGATAATTCTTTGGTGTTCCAAAAGTAACATCCAAATTGATCTCTCCCAGGGAATTAGCTTGTCTTCCTGGGACAACTCCGTGAAAGATCACAGAGCTATGGTTCAGCTGTGTTTCCGAGATCTTCATCCGGCGTAGCGTTTGGACATAGAGAATATTGATGCTGCTACCACCATCCATGAGGGTCTTGGAGAAACCATAACCGTCAATAAGTGTATTGACAATTAAGGCATATTTTCCTCGCCAATGTAGCTTAGGCGGATGATCAGCGCGGTCAAATGTTATTGCCACTTCCGACCAGTCCAGATACTGAGGGACAGCCGGAACTGTTGCGTTGAGCTCGTGGAGAACTGCTTTCTTGACCTTTGCTGGTTGAGATCCGAGGAAGGTGACGTAAGTGTCCTTCTTGGTGGGAAAAGTTTTCTTCCCTTCCGACTTGGGATTTGAAGCATCGGCTTCCTCCATGTCGGAATCTTCCTTGGTCTCTTTGTCCTTTTCGGGATTTTTCTTTCCCTTCTTCCGCTTAGCTTTGTAGCCCGCGGTATCATCTCTCTTGATGTCGTTGTTAAAACGACATTCAGCATTGGTGTGGGACGAGCCCCCATTGGCGTCCAAGTGATGCACACATGGGTTATTGACGATGTCGGCCCAAGTGTAGGTTTTTCTTGGTTGTTGCTCTCCTCTACCTTGGACCCTTGATGTCCCACGGCCACACCCGCGGCCTCCACCACGCCCTCCTCGTCCTCCAGACCCAGAAACAGTAGTGACTACCGCTGTCTCCGTGTTGGGTTTTTCTTCCGAGGTATTTTTGCGCTTCTGAGCCTGTTGCTTTGGTTGTTTTGCCGACTGAGGCACAACCAGGACATTGAGTAATCCCTCTGCGTCGTTGTCAGCATCTGCATTATTGCTCGCTGTTTCTATCATCTCTCCCAGATCAGTAACCTTGTCACACTTCAAGCGATGGCGCAGTAAACCAATTGGGAGACCTGCAATGAAGGCTTCAATCGCAGTTTGATCATTTACTCCCTCGCAGGAGTTCTTGGTGTCAATCCATCATCCGAGATAATCCTGGCAAGTTTCTCCGGCTTTCTGGGTGCAACGCTGTAGGTCTCCGACCGTACAGGGCCTCCGATATGTGCCTTCGAAATTCCGAAAGAACGCACTTTGTAAGTCATACCAGTTGTGGATGGTGTTTGCCGGAAGTTCATTGAGCCATGATCGTGCTGTCTTCCGCAACATAAGTGGGAGATATCGGGTTGCGACCAGGCTGTTTTCGCCTTTGGTGATGCAGCAAGCTTGGAAGAAATCCTGTAACCAGGTGTCTGGCCGAGCAATGCCGTTGTAGGCTTGGATATGTCTTGAGATAGCAAATCCTTCCGGGAATTTTGTAGCTCTGATGCGTGGTCCGAAGCACTTTGGGCCCACGTACACGTCATCGTTTTCGTAGCGCCGAGCCTCTATGTTGGAGTTGATCATGTGCCTTGCATCGTTCGGGGACAGGGATCGTCCTGAATATCGGCTGTGGCTGCGGTGCCTTGGAGTCAGACTTCGGCTTCTGCCACCACCTCCTCCGCCATGTCGTCCTCCTTGACCTCCTTGGGGGCCGTTGTGATAACTTTGTTGTGGAGAGGGTGGTGAAGCTGGGTTGTTTCCAGCTGATCGCCGGCCTCCGTCCAGAACGTCATTATTCCGCTTCCGGGGAGGTTCTTGACTATGACGATCCCCCTGCCGGTTTGTGCCAGCGTGGTTTCCGTCGTTCCTTCGTCCGTCATTTCCACCATGGTGAGGCTCAGCCGGACGGTTCTCATGTCTAGGAGGTGGCATTTTCTGACGATCCTCCTCCCGACGTTTCTCTTTATCTTCTCCCTTTCGTGGAGGATTCCTCGGAATCAGTGCAGCGATCACATCTTTCTCGGCTGCTGGAGCGAAGTTGCTCCAGTTATGTGAAGTTCTGCGGTGCTACCCTGACGATCCGGTTCTTGAATAATTGTCTTCCCTACGTTCGGGGTGACAATGCTACGCCCGATCGTAGTGGGATCTTACGTCAGCCCATGCCGGATCTGTGCGACATTGGTCGGAATCCGAGACTAGCTTTTGGCTTCCAGACAGGGCGACCTTTTGCTGCTCCAGTCCCTTATTGAGTAGCTTGATACCCAAACGTATCTCTTCTGGTCCTAGATTAGCCGACAGAATTTCGCGAGCCGCCACGGTATTTTGCACTGGTGTTGGGTAAACCCAATCTCCATTGCTATCCTTCCGTGGCTTTCCCATCTCATCTCCAAAAAGGACGGCACGGACACATGGGAATTGGTTGTCATCTATGTGACGCTTCCGTGTCTTCTGATGTAGACAAGACATGTACTCCTTGTTTGACATGCGCTTCTTCTCCACCTCGATGTTTTTGGCTTCATCAAGGAGTTGTTGACGACGCGCTTCTAGGGCCTGGGCCCTTTCGTCCAGCTCATCTGCAGTAAGTTCTGCAGTTGTAGGGATAGGTGTGGTTAATGCGGCATCGATGAGTTTACGCGCACCTTCAGTGATTATGTGTCCATCCACCGATGCTTCTTTTTTCGGCTTGTCTAGGATTAGTGCTCCATCCGAGTCTTCCTCGTATTCCTCGGCAATCACCTCCTCTGCCAGAGGGTCTTTTGCTGGGGTCTTGTTTTTCTTGTTCTTCTTCTTTGCCTTCTTGGCAGCGCCGGTAGCAAAGACGACTTTGGATCCGTTTCCCGGAGACAAGCTCTGGTCGGTACTTTTGGACATTTGGACTTCGGGATTGTCTCCAACGTTCATGTCATCCTGCGCTTTGGGAGAGTGTTCCCCGGATCCTTCATCCATGGCTTTTCCCTCTTCTGCAGCTTTGGAGTTGTACTCCTCTTCGTATTCCGCGGAGAACTTTCGGAAATCTGCCGACGTCATACATTCATCCGAGGATGCGGGAACGTCAGCGATTGTTCCAATTGCCTCCATCACCGAGTCGGTGTTTTCTCCAGCATCGGCAGAGCCAGATCCGGATCCAACATATCCGACGAAGTGCGGTGCGTGCCTCCTGAGGTACCTGTGGCTTTCGCGATCAGCCATATCGAAACTTTTAATGGTTTCAAGGATTGCATCTGCGCTAGCGCCTTGCAGTATCATACATCTTAGTGTGTACCTGAGGAGAGGCATGTCTGTCCCGACATCGTTAGAGTCGGAATCAGTGTCGTTGATGTGTTCCTCCTGGATTTCGACTTCCATGGGTGGGTCGATCTGGGATCCGGCTTCTCCAGGGAGATCCACTCCAGATTCGATTTGGACCGTGCGGTCTTCTTCAGGCTCGGATTTCTCCACTATCTCCGCAACTGGTGCGGGCTGGGTGGGATTAGGGTTTTCTGAGATCCGGAACTCTGCCGCCTCCGCGGACAAAGGGGACCCAGAAAATTCTTCTGCCTCTATCATCACCGCTGGGGTGGGTTGGGCAGGTTCAGCAAAACCGATGTAAACATTGATCTCGCCAAAAGACATGATAGTATAGGCAGTCACGACCTCCCTAGCCAGAATCCAAGTCTCATCGAGAACGATGAGAGGGACGTCGCTGGAGTAGAGGATGCGACCGACGGCGATGGTCTCGCCGATTCTGATTCTTGCAGATTCCACTCGGAACGTAAATCCGAAGCTCACTTGCCCCACGGTGGGCGCCAACTATCATCGGATTGAGGACAAGTACGCCACGAGGGGGTCCTCGAGGCGTGCGGAAGAGAGGGGTGTGAGACGTACGGTTTTCCGGAACGGTGAGCACACAAGTTTACCCAGGTTCGAATCCGCCGGCTTTGGACGGACCCTACTCCTGCTAGCAATCCAGTAATACGGCAGAGCCGGAATATGGGTTACAAGGGTTTCGCCTGTGCGAGTTGAGGGTCTAAAGTATTGTGTGTCCTAAAGGCTCTCCCTAGGACGGCTTATATAGATATCCGGCCTAGGGTTTATAGGAGAGATCAATCCGGCTACGACTAAGAGTTGGTTACAGAGTACATCTTGAACTACAAGTAACGTTATGGGCCTAAGTCGGTAAGTCTTCTGGGCCTTCCCGTAGTCGGATTGGACTCCGTCTTCTCTCTCTGACTAGGTCGCCCGTGAAGCAAAGCTCTAACCCGAAGTGGGCCACCCTGGTCAGTGAGGAACTGTGAGGATACCCGGAAAGTATACCCCCAACATTAACCATAATAAGAACATCATTAAGGCTCCCCATGAGTTTCTTTTTAGCATTATCATCAAGTGGGACATTCAAATAACAATCTTCAAGTGGAGGCAAATCAAGCATATCATAAATCCTTCTAGGCATAATAGAAACACTACTATCAAGATCACATAAAGCTTTGAAAGCAAAGTCATTCACTTTCATATTAATGATGGGTTCCCAACCATATTCTTGTTTAATAGGAATAGAAGCTTTATGTTTCATCTTTTCTTCTTTAATCTTTATCAGAGCATCAGTAATGTGTTTTGTAAAGGCCATATTCATAGCACTAGCATTAGGACTTTTAGCAAGCTTTTGTAGGAACTTAATAACTTTAGAGATGTTGCAACCATCAAGATCAAAATCAAATTTATCATCTAGAGTAGTAGAACTATTACTATCCTCAACACTAGTGGTGGTAATAGTAGAAACACTAATGTTTCTAGCAATTTCATCTTCTCTTTCCCACTTAGCATCTAATTCAGCTAATAGTCTAACATTTTCATCAATTCTTACTTGTATAGCAATTGTGGCTACAAAGGGATTATCATTAGTTTCAGGTTTAGCAGCCATTTTATTCAAAGAAGATTGAGCTTCAGCCAAAGATGCTATATTTCTTTCAGCATTAGAGAGTTTTTCCTCAATAGTTTTATTGAAAGAAGTTTGTTTACTAATAAAGTCCTTAAGCATAACTTCAAGTTCAGAGGGTGCACTCCTATTATTGTTGTAAGAATTTCCATAAGCATCACCATTGTTGGGAGGATATGGCTTATAATTGTTGTTACCAAGATTATTCATATAAGCATTATTGCCAAAATTATTATTTGTTATGAAGTTCACATCAACTTGCTATTCTTGAGCAACCAAAGAGTCTAAAGGAACATTATTTGGATCAATATGGGCTTTCCCATTAACAAGCATAGACATAATAATATCAATCTTATCACTCAAGGAGGAGGTTTCCTCAATAGAATTTACCTTCCTACCTTGTGGAGCTCTCTCAGTATGCCATTCAGAATAATTAACCATCATATTGTCCAGAAGTTTTGTTGCAGCACCCAAAGTGATAGTCATAAAGGTACCTCCAGTAGCAGAATCCAATAGGTTCCTTGAAGAATAGTTCAATCCTGCATAAAAAGTTTGGATGATCATCTAAGTAGTCAGTCCATGAGTGGGACAATTCTTTACCAAAGATTTCATTCTTTCCCAAGCTTGAGCAACATGCTCATTATCAGATTGTTTAAACTTCATTATTTCACTTCTCATAGATATAATCTTAGCAGGAGGATAGTATTTTCCAATGAAAGCATCTTTGAACTTAGTCCAAGAATCAATACTATTCCTACTTAAGGAATTCAACCATTCTTTAGCTTTTCCTCTCAAAGAGAAAGAAAACAATTTCAGCTTAATAATATCACCATCTATATCCCTATGCTTTTGCATCTCACAAAGTTCAACAAAGTTATTTAGATGGGCAGTAGCATCTTCATTACCAATACTAGAAAATTGTTCTCTCATAACAAGATTGAGCAAAGCAGGTTTTATCTCAAAGAAAGTATCTTCAGGCACAGGTGGAGCAATAGGTGTGCTCATAAAATCATTGTTGTTGGTGTCAGTGAAGTCACACAACTTAGTGTTTTCAAGAGTAGTCATTTTTTGTGTGTTTTCAAATAAGAAAGCAAACTAGTAAAACTAATTTTTGTGTGTTTTTGATAAAGAAACAAGCGAACAAAACAAAAAGAAACTAAGCAAAACAAAAATAACAAAGTAAAGGGATTGGTTATGAGGGACTCCCCTTGTGAAGATGTCCTTGACTCCCTGGCAACGGCGCCAGAAAAATGCTTGATGACTCTGTAATGGCGCCAGAAAAATGCCGGTGCGGTGTTGATGTAGAGCTCATTGGGAACCCCAAGAGGAAGGTATGATGAGCACAACAACAAGTTTCCCTCAGTTATGAAACCAAGGTTTAATCGAACCAGTAGGAGCAAGGAAACACCCCAAAGGTGTTACTAGCTGAGCCTTGGTAGGGCGCACTACGGGTGCTAGTAGCAACGTGGAGACCTACACAACACAACCATAGAACTTTGTCCCCAACTTGCGATGAGGTTGTCAATCTCACCGTGTTTTGCTCAAAACAAAGGATTAAACGTATCGAATGGAAAGAAGTAATAGTTTGTAGAAAGTAAACACAAAGCAGTAAACAATTTGTAGATTGTATGGAAAGAAAGAGGACCGGGATCCATAGTTCACTTGAGGTGGCTCTCCTTAAGATAGATAACATGCTGGGTGAACAAATTATAACGGGACAATTGACAAACATCGAGAAAGCAATACATGCATATACTAATCATCTTGACTCCTTTGAGACTTGATTGGACATTACAACATTATACATAGACCGCCATCCAACTGCATTTATTACTAATAATCCACCTTCAGGTTATCATCCGAACCCCCTCCAGTATTAAGTTGCAAGCAACATATTATTGCTTTATGAACTGCGTGTAAAGTAAACAATACAATTGTTCTATGAACAAAGGATTGTTGTTTTCTCCCTAGTAGCAACAACACATCTGGTACCTTAGAGATTTCTATCACTTCCCCAGATTACTAGAGGCATAAACCCACTATCGAGCATAAATACTAACGCTTGGAGTTGCTAGCATCTACTTGGCCAAGATAGCTACTAACAACGGAAAGCATGCAAGATCACAAATAACAAAGACATGATAGAATCAATAATCAATCTTAAATAGCATCTCAATATCCATCGGATCCCCGCTAACACAACATGCAGAATTACAAATAGATGATCTTGATCATGAACGGAGCTCACAAGATCTAGACATGAAAGCACAAAGGAGGAGAACTAGCCATCTAGCTGCTACATGGATCCGTAGTCCAAGGATAAACTACTCACGCATCACACCGGAGGCTTGTATGGTGATGAAGAAGGCCTCCAGGGTGAATTCCCCTCTCCGGCAGGGTGCCGGGAAGAGCTTCAGATCCCTCCCGGTCTAGGGATGGAGATGACAGCGGCTACAGACTCTTTCGTGGATTTTTGATCGGGCCCTTAGGGTTTTCGTCCCGAGGGAAATATATAGGCGAAAGGAGAGACCGATGGGGTGCTGGGGTCGGCCAGACCACCCCCTGGCGTGGGCCAGGCCTCGCCGTGTGGCCAGGTGGTGTGGTCGGCCCCCCAGCTCTTCTCCGTCTCATATTCTGGCATCTGATGACTTCCAGAAAAATAGGCACTTTGGCTTTTGTCCCGTCCAATTCCGAGAATATTCATTTTCTGACTTGCTGGAACCAAAAACAGCAGAAAACAGGCAGCTGGCACTGTGGCTCTTGTTAATAGGTTAGTCTAAGAAATCATATGAAAAGTACTCCAAAGTGTGGACAAAACACAAGAAAGTGGATAAAACTAAGCATGGATCATCAAAAATTATAGATACATTTGCAATGTATCAATGATTCAGGGTTATCCCTGGAGGATGTATTGAATTTTGTGGTGAAAGTGTACCATCTCTTTAGAGTGTCAAACTATTCGAATAGCCGCGTCCGTCATCAGATGTTTTCAAAATGACTTGTGAACATGAAAATTTGGTTCCCACTTAAGTGATTTAGAACATTAACTTAGTTTTCTTTACTTCTAAACTCAACTTTAGATAAATTTGGCTTTTTGCAAATAAACCTAGAGCTTAAGATTCCTACTAGAACTACCTTACTTGTTAGTGATTGTTTGCGAGTACTTAAAGAGTACTCATGGCTTTGTCCCTGGCAATTCCATTAGCCCGACTATGAGGAGGACTACCAGGATGATGGACAGCAGGAGGTCTACGACAACTAGGATCATCTCCCATCGTCAGCATTGCATGTGACCCTGAAGATGGAGCCCCTACTATGTTTATTTTCCACTTCTTGATTTATATTAAGACTGGATCATGAGATCCTTTATTGTGTAAGACCTTATTATGGTTTGTAATGGATGATGTGTTGTGATATCAATCTACTATGTCCCGCAAAGATGGTAATCCTGGGATTGCGAGGTATGGCATAACAGGCATCTGGGATTAAAAATCCGGGTGTTGATACCACCCGTGTCACCCCAAGAAATATTCAAGAAGTACAAGCGTCAAAGCTTGGGGATGCCCAAGGCATCCCCTTCTTCATCTATAATAATCTCAGGTTTCTTCCAAACACTTCATTTTTATTGTTTCATGCACAGTTCTGTTTTTCTTGGAGCGTCTGTGTTTTCATTTTTAGTTTTCGTTTGCTTAGTTTGCTTGAATAAATTGGTTAAACCTCATCATTCATGCATTAGTTTTCAAAAGATTGGTTTGGATTGGAAAAGAGCAGGAAAGTTCATGCTTAAGTGGTAAAAAGGAGCTTGTTTTTGACTGTGACTTAGACTTTATCATGTCATGCTTGATATTGTTTTGGCTTTATGCTTAGTGATTTTTTCTGTAGCATGACATGTTATAAACAATTGAGATTGCTTAATGTTCCTTGAAAGAATCATGCGTTGTTTTAGCATATTAAAGCATAGTATTGTGGTATTCTCCTTTGATGTTTTATTTGGGTTGACTTGGCGCATGCTCACACCATGTTAAGACTATCCCAAGTCACCATAGCCTCTATGATCATTTAGTTTTCGACTTGTAAGATCACTTTATGCTTTGATTAATAATGTTTTGTCGCTTTGCATGATTATGGCCATTATTGCTCTCTTAGTTGTTCGCTCCCAGTCTTTTGCTAGCCTCCATTACCAAGTATGAGTTCCACTCATGCACGCAACTCCAAATAAAACCAAGTTATTCAAAAGAGTCCACCAACCTACCTATTAGCATTTGCTATTCCAAGTATATTCATGTTTTTATCTACCTTCCGAATTAAACCTGTTATGTGAAAATTAGTGATTAAAACTCTCACGAACTTGATGGCACACTTTACTCTTCTTGTCGCTAATAAACTTGAACCAGTGTGTCATCTATGTTGTATATGCTTGCACTTAAACGTTGGGAATTAGCAAAACCATGTTGTCATGGGGAAAGCTTTCAACATTGCACTTGTACATTCTACCCAGTTGATATCATGCTCTTTTGTTTATGGATGTCGTCGGTGTGAAATGAAAGGGGAGCTTGTAAGTCCATGGAGTAATGTATGTGTGTTTGAGAAACGCATGGGCGGTTGGTCTAATCCATGCCTAATCATGATGGAAAGCTGTAGCGTAACCATAATGAGCAATCTATGAAGCATTCTTATTATATATAAAAGAGATAGAGACTGATAAAAAGAAAAAAAGAGATTAGAAAAGAGGAAAGAGAGAAAAAAGGACCATTTTCCCATGGTAAATAAGAAGATGATGAGATGCTTATTGTCTGCTTGCCTTGTCATTTTGATATGGGGATTCTTCTGTATCATCGGGTAAGGGGTACCCCGTTGGCGGTTCTCTATGATACACATGTACTTACTATGACAAGAACTTACCGGTAACTAAACTTGAGTAGCATGAGGAGCGGCCCTCGTATTCAAGGGACATGAGATTGCCAACTTATACTTTGTCAAACATATACTCCATAGTTTGTTCACTTTAACCTTAATCACTTCAATATGCTTATGATAGGGGCAATGAGAGCTGAAATATAATAAGTATCATAATTTTTGGAAGCTCTTTATTAGACTTGAATCCCTACTTCCTTCTATGAAGGCCTTTCTTCCACTTATATATTGAGTCTCCACCTTCTATCTTTATGCACCTACTTTGAGAGCATAGTGGCCATTCTTAGTTCTATGTGCATTGTCCCAAGACTTGTTGATTGATGCAGAACTTTGATATTGCTTGTTTTAAACTATTTGTATCAGTCACCCTTATGAACTTTGAACGTGTCCTATGCATTTATATTTTCTACACTATGAGGGACAAGCTGAATACCATTCTCATTATGTTTTCTATATGTGAAACAAATAAACGTCTTGCAAAGCATTGTTATTCATGAATCTTTTGTTTGTACCTTTTCATGTTACAACATAGTTGCTATGTCTTATTGTTAGAACTATATCTTTCATGCTATGTTAAAGTACTATGATCCCAGCTATCAATGTTTTACAAATACCTTGATCAAGATTATGATGGTGCATGTAACCTCAAAAATTATTCTTTGTTTTTATCACTTACCTACTCGAGGACGAGCAGGAGTTAAGCTTGGGGATGTTGATACGTTGCAAACGTATCTATAATTGTTGATGTTCCATGCTTGTTTTATATCTACTTTCTTATGTTTTGTCCATACTTTGGAGTATTTTTATACACTTTTCTGGAACTAACCTATTAACAAGATGCCACGGTGCTACTTGCCTGTTTCCTACTGTTTTTTGGTTCCAGAAAAGTCAGAAAATGACTATTCTCGGAATTTGACGGGACAAAAGCCAAAGTCAATATTTCACCGAGGGGAACACGGAGCTAGAAGATGAGACGGAGAGGGGCCAGGGGCCGGCCACACCACCTGGCCGTGCTACTAGGCCTGGCCTGCACTTGGGGGTGGTGCGACCGCCTCGGGCACCCCCTCGGCCTCCCCTTTCGCCTATAAGAAGCCTCCGATACAGAAACCCTAAGGACCCGATCAAAATTCCACGAAAGAGTCTGTAGCCACTGCCATCTCCATCCCTAGATCGGGACAGGTCTGAAGCTCTTCCCGGCACCCTGCCGGAGAGGGGAATTCACCCTGGAGGCCTTCTTCATCACCATGCAAGCCTCCGGTGTGATGCGTGAGTAGTTCATCCCTGGACTACGGGTCCATGTAGTAGCTAGATGGTTGGTTCTTCTCCTTTGTGCTACCATGTCTAGATCTTGTGAGCTCCGTTCATGATCAAGATCATCTATTTGTAATCATACATGTTGTGTTTGCGGGGATCCGATGGATATTGATATGCTATTTCAGATTGATTATTGATTCTATCATGTCTTTGTTATTTGTGATCTTGCATGCTTTCCATTGTTAGTAGCTATCTTGGCTGAGTAGATGCTAGCAACTCCAAGAGGGAGTATTTATGCTCGATAGTGGGTTCATGCCTCTAGTAATCGAGGGAAGTGACAGAAATCTCTAAGTTACTAAATGTGTTGTTGCTACTAGGGAGAAAACAACAATCCTTTGTTCATAGAACAATCGTATTGTTTACTTTACACACTTTGCTTAATGCAATTATCTGTTGCTTGCAACTTAATACTGGAAGGGGTTCGGATGATAACCTGAAGGTGGATTATTAGTCATAGATGCAGTTGGATTACGGTCTATGTATAATCTTGTAATGCCCAATCAAATCTCATAGGAGTCAAGATGATTAGTATATGCATGTATGCTTTCTCGGTGTCTCTCAATTTCCCTGCTATAATTTGTTCACCCAACATGTCATTTATCTTAAGGAGAATCACCAGTAGTGAACTATGGACCCTGGTCCTTTCTTTTACCATAAACCTACAATATATTTACTATTTTATGTTTACTTTCTACAAGAAATTACTATCTTCCACACAATACATTTAATCCTTTATTTTTAGCAAAACCGGTGAGATTGACAACCTCAAAGTAAGTTGGGGGCAAAGTTCTATGGTTGTGTTGTGCAGGATTCCAAGTTGGAAACAACACCTTGGAGGTGTTTCCTTTCTCCTACTGGTTCGATAATGTCAACACCCGAATTTTTAATGCCAGATGCCTGTTATGTCATACATCGCAATCCCAGGATTACCATTTTTGCGAGACATAACAGATTGGATATCATAGTACATCATCCATTACAAACCATAATAAGGTCTTACACAAATAAAGGATCTCATGATCCAGTATTAGTACAACAAGCAGCGGAAATAAATAATAAGCGTAGCAGTGGGGTCCATCTTCAGTGGCACAGGCAATGCTGGCGATGGAAGATAGTCCTAGTTATCATAGCTGTCCTACTGTCCATCATCTTGGTAGTCTCCTTCATAGTCTGGCCATAGGAATAGCAAGGGACAAAAGCCATGAGTACTCTTTAAGTACTCGCAAACTATTACTAACAAGGAAGGTAGTGCTAGTAGGATTGCTAACTCTAAGTTTATTTATAAAACTAAGTTGAAACCTAAGCTGAGTTCAGAAACAAAGAAAGATAAAATAAAGTTCTAGAATCACTTAAGTTGGGAATCTAGTGTGATAGTCACAACTCTGTTGTGGTCAAGTCAAGATTCATCATTCATTTCATAAGTCATTTTGAAAACATATGACAACGAAACAGTATGGCCACTCCAACTGTCCATAACTGCGGACACGGCTATTCGAATAGTTTGAAACTCTGCAGAGGTGGTACACTTCACCACAAGATTCGATACATCCGTCAGGGATAACCCTGAATCATCATACTTAATATGCAGATAATCAAACATAACCTTTCCTTTACACACCCTAGTATAAGCACCTCTCCTATGAGTATGGCCTCCCAACCATGACCATCTATCATCTTGGGCAGTGCATAGGTGGACAACATTGAGAGGTAGCCTCAGCTCAAACCTCTCCCGCGAGGGAACTAATACTAATGCATATAAATTTCCAGCTAAGCCTTACCCAATTCAGGTATTGTGGTTCTACGGTAAAATTGGAATGGTATCGCATCCGTATCCAACCATCAGTTTTGTAAAGGGCTAAGGCTCATTCCTCAACATTTTCATCATCATAAACCATTTGTGTTTCTCAAAACATGTCAAAACATCTCAATAGAATGACTCATCATTCCAAGGTTTTCACAATTCATTTTCACCAAGTATTCCCATCTAAAGTGACTCGAGTTTTGATTTAGCTCTAAGCCACTAAGTTAAGAGTGTTCACTAAGGTGGGATGCTAATCTCAATCTCATGCCATAGAATGACATCTAAAGTTATCTAGATAGGTCAAGTTTTATACTTTTTATGCTACCTTCAAACAAGTAAGGGACTTTGGTAAAGTAAAGAAAGTAAAACTTGTAAATAAAACTTGGGGTAGATACTAGTCAAAGTGGTATAACCAAAGCAGGCTTAATGCATCTTTCTTAGGTTATCTAACTTAATTCTAGCTTTCTAACAATAGCTTGCCTTGGGTAGTGTAGTGGTTAAAGTTTTCTTCCTCCTCTTGTTGGTAGAACTCTTCCTCCTCGAAAGCTTGGTCGGTACTATCGTCTATAAATACATACGGGATACACAATCGACAAACCATACTTAACTAGTCTACTTAGCACACCAAGGCACACATTTGATGATCTATTATCATCACAAGCATCACAAGGTTTTATTAACTAGCTTCATTCTTTTTATTCAAGAAAAGTAATTTCTACTCATTAAAGAAAATAACTAAGATTTAATATTCTCCATTTAAATATGGGATCATGTGGACACATGTCATCACCACATATTCTAACATATGGGAATTTTATTTAAAGGTTGGATCACATTTTAATAAGTTTAAGTTTAATATTTAATGATTTAAAGTGACTAGAAATGCCTATATAGCACTAATTTGGTACTCGTCCAAAGTCACTGCATGCAAACCTCAATATTATTACATATTCAGATAGGTATGGTGAAATGTGATTTTTGAGAGTTGGAATCAACTCAAAAGCTATTATGGTTGATTTTATAAAAATGTTTGAATGTGCAAAAGCTTCTGTCTTGTTATTTTTACTAGGAGACATCTCTAACTCTAAATGAATTAAATCCAACGGGCTTGGATAGATCTTTTCAGAGGCTTTCCAACAAAATTGGATTCACTCAATTTGGACTTGCACAACTTTCTGAATTGATTTTTGAACTAAGGGACAGAACTGAGTTTCAGCTAAATAGATAAATCTAAATTTGAATTAAATGGGTCGCGCGGGAACACTAATGGGCCGGCCCAGTTTCACTCGGCGGCGCTGAGAACAGCTAGCAGGGGGTCTCACATGTCAGTGGCTCTTTAAACGCGAAGCGGTACGGGGCAACATGGACCGTTGGATTAGAAAGAAGATCCACGGCTGGGGCTTGTCGTCACCGACGGACAAGTCGCCGGCGAGGTGTAACCCTAGCGGCTCGGTGGGGGTCTGGGCGGCTTACCGGGGCTCCGGCGAGGCGGGCAAATGAACAAGTCGAGGATGGCGGTTCTCTTGGTACTGGCGGCATCCCGAGAGATGGCCTTGATTAGTGGCGCCCTTCTCCTCCTTCCGCGGCGGACTCCGGCGAAATTCCGGCGCTGCGGACTATGGCTTGCTCCGGTGGGGCTCTGGGAGGTTTCTGAGGTGGAGTGGATGGAGGTGGTGTGACGAAATGGTGCTGGTGAGCTCTCTATTTATAGGCTCGGCGAGGCGGCAGAGAAGCATGGGCCGAGCTTGACGGCGGCGGCGACACAGCGAGCTAGAGGTGTGGACGGTGGGCTAGGACGATGGGTGGTTCCCTGGCGGTCGTCAGGGCGGTGCGCATGCAGTGAAATGCGGTCGGGAGAGGTGAGTGGCGCGTCGCGCACGATGTCTCTGCCGACAGCAAACTTTGCGGTGGCCAACGACTACAGGGCACGGTCGGGGAAACGGGCATGTCCGTTAGCTTCCTAGGACGGTGGTGATCATGTAGCTGGGTGGCGATAGCTAGGCAGGGTCTGGCTGAGTGGGGACCATGCGCGCTCTGCAGGCGGTGTCGGCATGGCAGACAGGCTCCGGGCGCGGCGGTTCCTGGCTGCTCCTTGCTCTGTCCGCGGGCTGGGGCTGGCCTGGCGGTGGAGGTGGACCACGAGCGACACGTGGGGCAAGGTTGGCGAGGCTGGTGGCTGCTGTGGCGCGCTGTCGCCGGTGAGGTGCTCGATTTGGGCTCGGCATTGATTTCCATGACCATTTGGTCGTGGCACAGTGCTTGGCTAGGCTAGCAAAGGGTAGGGGGTGCACTGGGGTGGCTCTGGTTGCAAAATGGGAGACCACATTGGTCCAAACACTGCTCACAATAGTGTTTGTTATTTATCCAGATTTTTGCACACAAGGTGTTTGACAAAATGGCCGAAAGAGTTCAAGTTTTGAATTTTGAGATGAATTTTGGTGGAGTTGTTGATTACATGCTTGAGAATCTCTGGTTGCTTTGGATCTTTAAATGGAGTTCATTGGAGTGGTTTTTGAAATAGTGTGATCTTGATACCTACACTAGATTCAATTTTCAAATGTCATTTACAATTAGAGTTTGAATGTTTTTGGGAGATCATAAAGTGGGCCTTGGTACATCACTACTTGTACTAGCAAGGGGTGCAAAGATCCACATTTGTTTCTGTTAATATTTGAGTTCTAGAAATAGCCAAAGTAGGCATGGTGATTAAAATGGCACAAATGACCATTTGCTTATTTTATTCTTTTTGATTTATTTTTCTTTGGGATTTTTTTGGGAATGATCAAGATGATGTTTAATTCACCCTAGAATCATTTTACAATCAATGGATCACTCAAACATGGCAGTTCAAAACAACTCCTATTTTAAATGCATACACATATGAATGCTTAATGATTTTAAGTGGAAAAGTTTTTGTTAACTCTAAATTTGATGATTTGGATCTTAATAACCTTGGATTAGAGTTTAGGGATGTTACAAACCTTCCCCCTCAAACAAAATCTTGTCCTGAGATTTAAGAAAGAAAACTAGGAACTAAAGAGCTCTGGGAACTCTTTCATAATGTAATCTTCTTGCTCCCAAGTGGCTTCTTCTTCGGAATGGTTGCTCCATTGAATCTTGAGAAATTTGATACTCCGGGTCCTGGTGGTTCAGTAAGCTTCTTCTAAGATACGGATGGGCACTTCACGATATGTCAGGTCTTTGTTGATATCAACAGCTCGGTGATCGATGTTCTTGAAAACTTCGGTCTTCTTCGGCACTTCTAGGCATTTGCGAAGTAACGAGATATGGAACACATTGTGGATGGCTAACATCTCCTCTGGTAGTTCCAGTTGATACGATACTTCTCCTCGGTGATTCAGAATCTTGAAGGGCCCGATATATCTGGGGGTTAACTTTCCTTTCAGACTAAAGTGTTGTGTTCCCTTCAATGGCGAAACCTTGAGATATACAAAATCTTCGACATTGAAAGTCAGGTCTCTCCTTCTCTTGTCATCATAACTATTATGTTTGGATTGGGCGGTCTTGAGGTGCTCACGGACTTTGTGAACTTTCTCTTCAGCTTCTCGGAGAATGTCGGGTCCAAAGATCTAACTTTCTCCTACTTGCGACCAATTCAAAGGGCTGCGGCACTTTCTTCCGTATAGGAACTCCAATGGTGCCATTTGCAAACTAGCTTGATAACTGTTGTTATATGAGAATTCTGCGAAAGGCAGGCAATCTTCCCATTTTGATCCATACTCCAACACACAAGCTCTCAACATATCTTCTAGGATTTGGTTGACTCTTTCAGTCTGTCCATCGGTTTGCGGGTGATACGCCGTACTGAAGTTCAACTTGGTTCCCAATTAGAGTTTGAATTTTTTGGGAGATCATAAAGTGGGACTTGGTACATCACTACTTGTACTAGCAAGGGGTGCAAAGATCCACATTTGTTTCTGTTAAGATTTGAGTTCTAGGAATAGCCAAAGTAGGCATGGTGATTAAAATGGCACAAATGACCATTTGCTTATTTTATTATTTTGATTTATTTTTCTTTGGGATTTGTTTGGGAATTATCTAGATGATGTTTAATTCACCCTAGAATCATTTTACAATCAATGGATCACGCAAACATGGCAGTTCAAAACAACTCCTATTTTAAATGCATACACATATGAATGCTTAATGATTTTAAGTGGAAAAGTTTTTGTTAACTCTAAATTTGATGATTTGGATCTTAATAACCTTGGATTGGAGTTTTGGGATGTTACAAACCTTCCCCCTTAAAAATCTTGTCCTGAGATTTAAGAAAGAAACCTAGGAACTAAAGAGCTCTGGGAACTCTGTCCTAATGTAATCTTCTCGCTCCCAAGTAGCTTCTTCTTTGGAATGGTTGCTCCATTGAATCTTGAGAAATTTGATACTCCGGGTCCTGGTGGTTCTGTAAGCTTCTTCCAAGATACGGATGGGCACTTCACAATATGTCAGGTCTTTGTTGATATCAATAGCTCGGTGATCGATGTTCTTGAAAACTTCGGTCTTCTCCGGCACTTCTAGGCATTTGCGAAGTAACGAGATATGGAACACATTGTGGATGGCTAACATCTCCTCTGGTAGTTCCAGTTGATACGATACTTCTCCTCGGCGATTCAGAATCTTGAAGGGCCTGATATATCTGGGGGCTAACTTTCCTTTCAGACTAAAGCGTTGTGTTCCCTTCAATGGCGAAACCTTGAGATATACAAAATCTCAGACATTGAAAGTCAGGTCTCTCCTTCTCTTGTCAGCATAACTATTCTATCTGGATTGGGCGGTCTTGAGGTGCTCACGGACTTTGTGAACTTTCTCTTCAGCTTCTCGGAGAATGTCAGGTCCAAAGCTCTGACTTTCTCCTACTTGCGACCAATTCAAAGGGGTGCGACACTTTCTTCCATATAGGAACTCAAATGGTGCCATTTGCAAACTAGCTTGATAACTGTTGTTATATGAGAATTCTGCGAAAGGCATGCAGTCTTCCCATTTTGATCCATACTCCAACACACAAGCTCTCTACATATCTTCTAGGATTTGGTTGACTCTTTCAGTCTGTCCATCGGTTTGCGGGTGATACGCCGTACTGAAGTTCAATTTGGTTCCCAATCCTTCTTGGACTTTCTGCCAAAATCTCGAGGTAAACTGGGTTCCTCGATCTGATACTATGGTCTTGGGGGTTCCATGCAGACTAGCAATTCTAGCAATGTACAACTCTGCTAGTTTTGAACTCTGGTAGGTTGTCTTGACAAGTATAAAGTGGGCTACCTTCGATAGTCTATCAACGATGACCTAGATTGAGTCATTTCCCCTACTAGAAGTAGGCAAACCGGTGATAAAGTCCATTTCGACAGAATCCCATTTCCATTCCAGAATCTGCAATGGTTGCAACAGTCCTGCAGGTCTCTGATGCTCTGCTTTGACTCTTTGACAGATGTCACACTTGGCGATGTTGCTTACGATTTCTCTCTTCATCTTGTGCCACCAAAATTGCTCTTTCAAATCTTGATACATCTTCGTTCCTCCGGGGTGGATAGAATAAAGGGTATCATGAGCTTCCTGCATGATAACTTGCTTCAGCTCCGAATCTGTTGGCACACAGATACGTCCTTTGTACCACAGAACTCCTTCTTTGTCTTCAGTGAATCCAGGTACCTTTCCTGTACCAATACGACGTTTGATTCTGTCGATACTTTCATTTCCCTTCTGGGCTTCCTTGATTTGGCTGATTAATGTGGGTTGAAGTTCAATGCTAGCTAAAAATCCTTTGCTAACTAGCTCAGTTCTAAACTGCTCCAACTCCTCATACAAACTTGGTTGCTTCTCCTTGATCATGGTGTTTAGCCTACAAGACAATCTGCTCAGAGCATATGCTACCACATTGGCTTTGTCGGGGTGATAGTGAATGTCAAGGTCATAATCCTTGATTAACTCTATCCATCTCCTTTGTCTCATATTCAGCTCCTTCTGAGTGAAAATATACTTCAAGCTCTTGTGGTCTGAGTAAATCTCACAACGATTACCCATAAGATAATGACGCCATGTCTTCAATGCCAAAACTACAACTGCTAACTCAAGGTCATGGGTCGGATAGTTCTGCTCATGCTGCTTCAATTGCCGAGACAGATATGCGATGACTTTGCCTTATTGCATCAATACACATCCGAGACCTATCTTGGATGCATCACAATACACATCAAACGGCTTCTTGATATCTGGTATGATCAATATTAGGGCTGAAATCAATCTCTTCTTCAGTTCTTGGAAAGTGGCTTCACATTTGTTGGTCCATTCAAACTTCTTGTCCTTCTTCAACGATTGGGTCATGGGTCTGGCAATGCTCGAGAATCCTTCTACAAACTTGCGATAATATCCCGCTAATCCGAGAAATGCATGCACTTGGGTTTGAGTGGTGGGGGCTTCCCATTCTTCGACATCTTTGATCTTGGCGGGATCAACAGAGACTCCTCCGGCAGACACAATATGTCCTAGGAATCCAACTTCTTTCAGCCAAAACTCACATTTGCTGAACTTGGCATATAACTGAAGCTCTCTCAGGGTTTCCAGGATGATTCTCAGATGTTGCTCATGCTCTTCTTCTGACTTGAAGTAGATAAGGATATTGATGTGCTCGTCGTTCGACGTAGAGCTCGTTGGGAACCCCAAGAGGAAGGTATGATGAGCACAGCAGTAAGTTTTCCCTCAGTTATGAAACCAAGGTTTAATAGAACTAGTAGGAGCAAGGAAACACCCCAAAGGTGTTACTAGCTGAGCTTTGGCAGGGCGCACTACTGGTGCTAGTAGCAACGTGGAGACCTGCACAACACAACCACAGAACTTTGTCCCCAACTTGCGATGAGGTTGTCAATCTCACCGTGTTTTGCGGAAAACAAAGGATTAAACGTATCGAATGGAAAGAAGTAAAAGTTTGCAGAAAGTAAACACAAAGCAGTAAAAGATTGTAGATTGTATGTAAAATACAAAGGACCGGGATCCATAGTTCACTAGAGGTGGCTCTCCTTAAGATAGATAACATGCTGGGTGAACAAATTACAGCGGGGCAATTGACAAACACCGAGAAAGCAATACATGCATATACTAATCATCTTGACTCCTTTGAGACTTGATTGGGCATTACAACATAATACATAGACCGCCATCCAACTGCATCTATGACTAATAATCCACCTGCAGGTTATCATCCGAACCCCCTCGAGTATTAAGTTGCAAGCAACAGATTATTTCTTTACGAACTGCGTGTAAAGTAAACAATACGATTGTTCTATGAACAAAGGATTGTTGTTTTCTCCCTAGTAGCAACAGCACATCTAGTACCTTAGAGATTTCTGTCACTTCCCCAGATTACCAGAGGCATGAACCCACTATCGAGCATAAATACTAACTCTTGGAGTTGCTAGCATCTACTTGGCCAAGATAGCTACTAACAACGGAAAGCATGCAATATCACAAATAACAAAGACATGATAGAATCAATAATCAATCTGAAATAGCATCTCAATATCCATCGGATCCCCGCAAACACAACATGTATGAATTACAAATAGATGATCTTGATCATGAACGGAGCTCACAAGATCTAAACATGAAAGCACAAAGGAGGAGAACCAGCCATAGTCCAAGGATGAACTACTCACGCATCACACCGGAGGCTTGCATGGTGATGAAGAAGGCCTCCAGGGTGAATTCCCCTCTCTGGCAGGGTGCCGGGAAGAGCTTCAGATCCGTCCCGATCTAGGGATGGAGATGACGGCGGCTACAGACTCTTTTGTGGATTTTTGATCGGGTACTTAGGGTTTTCGTCCCGAGGGAAATATATAGGCGGAAGGAGAGGCCGAGGGGGTGCCGGGAGCGGCCACACCACCCCCTGGCGCGGGTCAGGCCTGGCCACGCAGCCAGGTGGTGTGGTGGCTCTCTGGCCCTTCTCCGTCTCGTATTCTGGCACTTGATCACTTCCAGAAAAATAGGCACTTTGGCTTTTGTCCCGTCCAATTCCGAGAATATTCATTTTCTGACTTTCCTGGAACCAAAAACAGCAGAAAACAGGCAGCTGGCACTGTGGCTCTTGTTAATAGGTTAGTCCAAGAAATCATATGAAAAGTACTCCAAAGTTGGAACAAAACACAAGAAGGTGGATAAAACCAAGCATGGAACATCAAAAATTATAGATACATTTGCAATCTATCAACATCCCCAAGCTTAACTCCTGCTCGTCCTCGAGTAGGTAAGTGATAAAAAGAAACAATAATTTTTTAGGTGACATGCACCATCAAAGACTTGATCAAAGTATTTGCAAAACATTCAAAGCTAGTATCATAGTACTTCAATCATAACATGAAAGACAAAGTTCTAGCAATAAGCAAAGAAACTATGATGCAACATGAAAAGGCACAAACAAAAGATTCATGAATAACAATGCTTTGCAAGACGTTTGTTTGTTTCACATAAAGAAAACATAGCATAGTAGTATTCAGCTTGTCCCTCAATAGAGTAGCAAATATAAATGCATAGGACACCTTCAAAGTTCATAAGAGTGACTAGATACAATAGTTTAAAACAAGAAATAACAAGTTATGCATCAATCAACTAGTCTTGGGACAATGCACATAGAACTAAGAATGGCCACTATGCTCTCAAAGTAGGTGCATAAAGATAGAAGGTGGAGACTCAATATAATGGTGGAAGAAAAGCCTTTTGTAAAAGGAAGTAGGGATTCAAGTCTCATAAAGAGCTTCCAAAAATTATGGTACTTATAGCTTTCATCTCTCATTGCCCCTATCATAAGCATCTTGAAGTGATTAAGGTTAAAGTGAACAAACTATGGTGTACATGCTTGACAAAGTATAAGTCAGAAATCTCATGTCCCTTGCATACGAGGGCCGCTCCTCATGCTACTCAAGTTTAGTCACCGGTAAGTTCTTGTCATCGTAAGTACATGTGTATCATAGAGAACCGCCAACGGGGTACCCCTTGCCCGATGATACGGAAGAATCCCCATATCAAAATGACAAGGTAAGCAGACAACGAGCATCTCAGTATTCTTCTTATTTACCATGGGAATATGGTGCTTTTTTCTCTCTTTCCTCTTTTCAAAATATATCTTTTTTTCTCTTTTCTCTTTTTTTTCAATAGGACTCTTTTTTTATAAGAAGAATGCTTCATAGACAACTCATTATGGTTACGCTGCAGGTTTCCACCATGTCAGCATGGATTAGACCAGCGGCCCAGGCGTTTCTCTAACACATATACATAACTCCATGGACTTACAAGCTCCCCTTTCATTTCACACCGACGACATCCATATACAAAAGAGCATGATATCAACTAGGTACAAGTACCAAGTGCAATGTTGAAAGCGTTCCCCATGAAAGCATGGTTCTGCTAATTCCCAACAAATAAGTGCAAGCATATACAACATAGAAGACACAATGGTTCAAGTTTATTAAGGGCAAGTAAAGTAAAGTGTGCCATCAAGTTCGTGAGAGCTTTAATCACTAGTTTTCTCATAACAAGTGGAAGGTAAACAAAAGCATGAATGTACTTGGAATAGCATAAGCTAATAGGTAGGTATGGTGGACTCTTTGGAATAACTTGGTTTAGGGAGTTGGATGCATGAGTGGAACTCATACTTTGTTGTGGAGGCTAGCAAAAGACTGGGAGCGACAAACTAAGAGAGCAATAATGGCCATAATCATGCAGAGCGACAAAACATCATTGATCAAAGCATAAAGTGATACTACAAGTTGAAAAATAAGGGATCATAAAGGCTATGGTCACTTTGGATAGTCATAACATGGTGTGAGCATGCGCCAAGTCAACCCAAATAAAGCATCAAAGGAGAATACCACTATACTATGCTTTAATATGCTAAAACAACGCATGATTCATCCAAGGCACATTAAGCAATCTCAATTGTTTATAACAAGTCATGCTACAGCAAAGAATACTAAGCATAAAGCCAAAACAATATCAAGCATGGCATGACAAAGCATAGGCCACAGTCAAAAACGAGCTCTTTTTACCACATAAGTATGAACTTTCCTACTCTTTTCCAAACCAAACCAAACTATTTGCAAACCAAATGTATGAAAGAGGGGGTCCAACCAATTTATTCATAAAACTAAGCAAACAAAATCAAACGAAAACGAAAAAGAAGACGCTCCAAAAAAACACAATTGTGCATGAAACAATAAAAATGAAGCATTTGGAAGAAACCTGGGATTTTTATGGATGAAGAAGGGGATGCCTTGGGCATACCCAAGCTTTGATGCTTGTACTTCTTGGATATTTATTGGGGTGACACGTGTGGCATTTCCAAGCTTGAGCTTTAGTCCATCCTTCATCTCATTACTCATTCCTTCCATACACCTGAAATTTTTCCTTCATACAAAACTTCACGCAATCTCATTAGCAACATTAGTGCACTTAAGATAAATAAGTCTTAAGGTTCAGTTCTAACACCAAATAAACTTCCATTAGAACACTAGCTACTGTAGCACTTCCCTCAAAAAGCTCAATTCCCCAAAAGAACTCAAGAAGGAACTAACAAGAAGCAAATGCAGAAAATGGCAGAAATCTGTCAAAACAGACCAGCAGGTAAAGACGATTTTTTTCAAAGACCTTATCTTGCTCAAATCAAAAAGTGTTGAACTAACGAAAGTGAGATAACAACATGGGGCAGAAGCACAAACAATTACAGCTCAATCCGACATACAGAGCTCTCTCACGAATTTTTACGGTGAAGCACAGAAATCTGTTTCAGGACAGCAACTTTTCCAATCATTACTTTTCTCTCATTAGAGGTTACTCTTGGCACAAAAAGAAAATAAAAAGGATAAGGAGCGGTTATTACAGAGGTAATAACTTCCAAGACTCATCTAAAACTTTTGGGTTATCTCCCAATAAGTACTTTTCTTTAACGCATTTAAGTTAGGCATAAGAAGCAAAGAAAGAATCAAGTGTTCTCAAATGAAGAAGCATTAAAACCAACTTTCTTGCCCTTACCTCTCTTGCTTTTATTCTTAACCTTGGGGAAAATATGATTTTTTGGTGGAGAATAAAGGTGCATGGTCCCCTTTCCCACATCTATTATTCCTCCAAGGAGTTCTAATAGGGACCTTCCAAGTGTAATTTGTCATTTTCCTTGTGGAGCTCTCTCAGTATGCCATTCAGAATAATTAACCATCATATTGTTGCAGCACCCAAAGTGATGGTCATAAAGGTACCTCCAGCAGCAGAATCCAATAGGTTCCTTGAAGAATAGTTCAATCCTACATAAAAATTTTGGATGATCATCCAAGCAGTCAGTCCATGAGTGGGACAATTCTTTACCAAAGATTTCATTCTTTCCCAAGCTTGAGCAACATGCTCATTATCAAGTTGTTTAAACTTCATTATTTCACTTCTCATGGATATAATCTTAGCAGGAGGATAGTATTTTCCAATAAAAGCATCTTTGCACTTAGTCCAAGAATCAATACTATTCCTAGTTAAGGAATTCAACCATTCTTTAGCTTTTCCTCTCAAAGAGAAAGGAAACAATTTCAGCTTAATAATATCACCATCTATATCCCTATGCTTTTGCATCTCACAAAGTTCAACAAAGTTATTTAGATGGGAAGCAGCATCTTCATTACCAATACCAGAAAATTTCTCTCTCATAACAAGATATAAAGCAGGTTTTATCTCAAAGAAAGTATTTTCAGCCACAGGTGGAGCAATAGGTGTGATCATAAAATCATTGTTGTTTGTGCTAGTGAAGTCACACAACTTAGTGTTTTCAAGAGTAGTCATTTTTTGGGTTTTCAAATAAGAAAGCAAACTTGCTAAACTATTTTTTTGTGTTTTTGAATAACAAAACAAGCAAACAAAGCAAAAGAAACTAAGAAAAACAAAAACAACAAAGTAAAGAGATTGGTTATGAGGGACTCCCCTTGTGAAGATGTCCCTGACTCCCCGGCAACGGCGCCAGAGAATATCTTGATGTGCTCGTCGTTCGACGTAGAGCTCATTGGGAACCCCAAGAGGAAGGTATGATGAGCACAGCAGTAAGTTTTCCCTCAGTTATGAAACCAAGGTTTAATCGAACCAGTAGGAGCAAGGAAACACCCCAAAGGTGTTACTAGCTGAGCTTTGGCAGGGCGCACTACCGGTGCTAGTAGCAACGTGGAGACCTGCACAACACAACCACAGAACTTTGTCCCCAACTTGCGATGAGGTTATCAATCTCACCGTGTTTTGCGAAAAACAAAGTATTAAACGTATCGAATGGCAAGAAGTAAAAGTTTGCCGAAAGTAAACACAAAGCGGTAAAATATTGTAGATTGTATGTAAAATACAAAGGACCAGGATCCATAGTTCATTAGAGGTGGCTCTCCTTAAGATAGATAACATGCTAGGTGAACAAATTACAGCGGGGCAATTGACAAACACCGAGAAAGCAATACATGCATATACTAATCATCTTGACTCCTTTGAGACTTGATTGGGCATTACAACATAATACATAGACCGCCATCCAACTGCATATATGACTAATAATCCACCTGCAGGTTATCATCTGAACCCCCTCCAGTATTAAGTTGCAAGCAACAGATTATTGCTTTATGAACTATGTGTAAAGTAAACAATACGATTGTTCTATGAACAAAGGATTGTTGTTTTCTCCCTAGTAGCAACAGCACATCTAGTACCTTAGAGATTTCTGTCACTTCCCCAGATTACCAGAGGTATGAACCCACTATCGAGCATAAATACTAACTCTTGGAGTTGCTAGCATCTACTTGGCCAAGATAGCTACTAACAACGGAAAGCATGCAAGATCACAAATAACAAAGACATGATAGAATCAATAATCAATCTGAAATAGCATCTCAATATCCATCGGATCCCCGCAAACACAACATGTATGAATTACAAATAGATGATCTTGATCATGAACGGAGCTCACATGATCTAAACATGAAAGCACAAAGGAGGAGAACCAGCCATCTAGCTACTACATGGATCCGTAGTCCAAGGATGAACTACTCACGCATCACACCGGAGGCTTGCATGGTGATGAAGAAGGCCTCCAGGGTGAATTCCCCTCTCCGGCAGGGTGCCGGGAAGAGCTTCAGATCCCTCCTGATCTAGGGATGGAGATGACGGCGGCTACAGACTCTTTCGTGGATTTTTGATTGGGTACTTAGGGTTTTCATCCCGAGGGCAATATATAGGCGGAAGGAGAGGCTGAGGGGGTGCCGGGAGCGGCCACACCACCCCTTGGCGCGGGCCAGGTGGTGTGGTGGATCCCTGGCCCTTCTCCGTCTCGTATTCTAGCACTTGATCACTTCTAGAAAAATAGGCACTTTGGCTTTTGTCCCGTCCAATTCCGAGAATATTCATTTTCTGACTTTCCTGGAACCAAAAACAGCAGAAAACAGGCAGCTGGCACTGTGGCTCTTGTTAATAGGTTAGTCTAAGAAATCATATGAAAAGTACTCCAAAGTTGGAACAAAACACAAGAAAGTGGATAAAACCAAGCATGGAACATCAAAAATTATAGATACATTTGCAATGTATCAGATATCGTCGATAAACACAATGACAAACTTATCTTGGAAATTCATAAAGATCTTATTCATGAGATTCATGAAATAAGCAGGGGCATTGGTTAACCCAAAAGACATAACCGTATACTCGTATAAACCATAACAGGTATTAAAGGCGGTCTTCGGAATATCCGTTGCATGAATCTTATGTTGGTGATAACCAGTCCTAAGATCAATCTTTGAGAATACTTGGGCACCCGTCAACTGATCAAACAGATCTTCTATATTTGGTAGAGGGTACTTGTTTTTGATGGTGACATCATTCAGCTTTCTATAATCTATGCACAAACGGTTGCCTCCATCTTTCTTGTCGACGAATAACACTGGTGATCTCCATGGCGATGCGCTTGTTTGAATCAAGCCTGTTGCTAACATAGCATCCAACTGCTTCTTCAACTCTACTAACTCAGAGGGGTTCATGATATAGGGTCTCTGGGCTATGGGTCCGGTTCCGGGGATTAGTTCGATAATGAACTCAATATCTCTATACGGTCGCATACCGGGCAATTCATCTGGGAATACGTCGGGGTATTCATAGACTACTCTGACTTGGTCTATGGTGGGTAGGGCTAGACTCTTGTTGCACTTGAATTGACGAGGTAAGGTTTCAGATATATGCTCTACTGTTACTCCAGAGCTACTGGTCATGGTGATGGCTTTCTTAGCACAGTCTATCAGTCCTTTATGCTTTGACATCCAATCCATTCCTAGTACTACTTCCAATCCTTTGGTTCCAAGTACTATTAGATTAGCATAAAAATATATCCCATGTATTCTGATAGGCACAGCTTTGCAAATTTTTCTAGCTTCTGTAGTTGAACCTCAGATTTGGACTATCATGACATGCTTCAAGTTGGTTGGGTGGATCTTACTAGTGCATGCAAATTCTTCGGTGACAAATGAATGCGATGCTCCCGAATCAAACAACACCCTTGCTAAAATTGAGTTGACAGAAAACATACCTAGTACTACATCTGGCGCTTCTTGGGCTTCTTCGGCGTTCATGTGGAAGAGACGGCCGTTGCGGTTGTGAGGGTTCCCTGGGGCAAATCTTCTCCCTGGTTGAACACAACGCTGCTGTTGAGCTGGGGCATTCACATTAGCAATGGCGGTAGTCTTCTTGGGGCACTCATTGGAATAGTGACCCTTAACTCCACACTTGAAACATCTGGGACTTGTCTTTTGCTACGACAGGCACAACATTGCTTCCAGTTCTGGGTGCAGTGTTGTTGTTGTTGTTGTTGCTCTTGGGAGGTGCACGGTTGAAATTGCTGGTGTTGCCGGGGTTGTTGTTGTTTCCTCCGGAATTCACATTGCCTCCGCTACGGTTGGGGTAGCTTGGGCGAGACATTGGGGGTCGGTTGTTCCTTGGTGCATACCCTACAGACGGGTTGGGACAGTACTTCTAGTGACTACTGGATCCAGCTTGGTGCATCATACGATGCTTGCGGTTGTCGTTTGCCTGGTTAATCTTCCCTTCCATCTGAATGGCAGAGTCGACTAGCTCTTCGAGATCCTCGAAGCGGATGTTGACGAGGACAGTCTACATCTCATCATGCAGTCCGTTCAGGAATCTCTCCTTCTTCTTGGCCTCCGTGTTGATCTCTGATGGCTCGGTGTTGATGTAGAGATCGTTGGGAACCCCAAGAGGAAGGTATGATGAGCACATCAGCAAGTTTCCCTCAGTTATGAAACCAAGGTTTAATCGAACCAGTAGGAGCAAGGAAACATCCCAAAGGTGTTGCTAGCTGAGCCTTGGCAGGGCGCACTACCGGTGCTAGTAGCAACATGGAGACCTGCACAACACAACCATAGAACTATGTCCCCAACTTGGGATGAGGTTGTCAATCTCACCGTGTTTTGCTGAAAACAAAGGATTAAACGTATCGAATGGAAGGAAGTAATATTTTGCAGAAAGTAAACACAAAGCAGTAAACAGTTTATAGATTGTATGTAAAAGAAAGGATCGGGATCCATAGTTCACTAGAGGTGGCTCTCCTTAAGATAACATGCTGGGTGAACAAATTACAGCGGGGCAATTAACAAACATCGAGAAAGCAATACATGCATATGCTAATCATCTTGACTCCTTTGAGATTCGATTGGGCATTACAACATTATACATAGACCGCCATCCAACTGCATCTATGACTAATAATCCACCTTCAGGTTATCATCCAAATCCCCTCCAGTATTAAGTGGCAAGCAATAGATTATTGATTTACGAACTGCGTGTAAAGTAAACAATACGATTGTTCTATGAACAAAGGATTATTGTTTTCTCCCTAGTAGCAACAGCACATCTAGTACCTTAGAGATTTCTGTCACTTCCCCAGATTACCAGAGGCATGAACCCACTATCGAGCATAAATACTGACTCTTGGAGTTGGTAGCATCTACTTGGCCAAGATAGCTACTAACAACGGAAAGCATGCAAGATAACAAATAACAAAGACATGCTAGAATCAATAATCAATCTGAAATAGCATCTCAATATCCATCGGATCCCCGCAAACACAACATGCAGAATTACAAATAGATGATCTCGATCATGAACGGAGCTCACAAGATTGATGACCCACAAGTATAGGGGTGTATCGCGGTATTTTCAAGGGAAGTTAAACCCAATTTATTGATTCGACACAAGGGGAGCCAAAGAATATTTATAAGCCTTAACAACTGAGTTGTTAATTCAGCTGCACCTGGAAACAATCTTGCTCGGAGCATATTATCAGTAGCAACAGTTTTGTAGTAGGAATAGTAAAGTAACAGCAGTAGTAAAGCAAAGACAGTAGTAACAAAAGTAGTAAACAGTGGGATTCGAGTGTGGTAGGCATAGGGATGGATGGACGGGCGTTGCATGGATAAGACAATTCACATAGCAATCAGAACATAGGGCAATTGCAGATAAATAAGATAAAGCACCCAAGTAATAGACAATCCTAGGCATGTGTTCCATATATAGTCATACGTGCTCGCAATGAGAACTTGCACAACATCCTTTGTCCTGCCAGCCCGTTTGCAGCGGGGCCTCTAGGGTACTACTGGCAATTAAGGTGCTCCTTTTAATAGAGCACTAGAGAAAAGCATTAACACTCCGTGAACACATGTGATCCTCACATCAAAGCCTTTCCCTTCCGGTTATCCCGATTTCTGTCACTTCGGGGCCATAGGTTCCGGACAATAACGTGTGTATACAACTTGTAGATAAGACCAGAAACAATACTATCATAATGAATCAATAATAAGTTCAGGTCTGAAATCATGGCACTTAGGCCCTAGTGACAAGCATTAAGCACAACAAGTTGCAACAAAGTCATAAAGCACTAATAAAAGATACTAGGCACCATGCCCTAACAATCTGATGCCATTACATGAACGATCTCATCTAATCCCTACCATCCCCATAGCCTATAGCGGGGGATTACTCACTCATAGATGGGGAAACATGGATGGTCGATGGAGATGATGGTGGAGATCGATGGAGATGGCTCCGGGGGCACTTCCCCGTCCCGGCAGGGTGCCGGAACAGAGACTTTCTGTCCCCCGAATCTCCCCTTCGGTGGCGGCGGCGCAGCGGAACTTTTCGTGGAAAACGTCGAACCCCCTGAAGTTTCTAGGTCAGAAGGCTTCTTATAGGCGAAGAGGGAGACCGAGGAGGTGCCTGGGGCCACCACACCAGGCCCTGGCGCAGCCAGGCCCAGCCCGCGCCTAGGGGGGGTGTGGCCAGCCCCTGGCCCTCCTCCGTCTCGTATTCTGGCTCCTGGAGTCTTCTAGAAAAATAGGCACTTTGGCTTTTGTCCCGTCCAATTCTGAGAATATTCATTTTCTGACTTTCCTGGAACCAAAAACAACAAAAAACAGGAAGCTGGCACTGTGGCTCTTATTAATAGGTTAGTCCAAGAAATCATATGAAAAGTACTCCAAAGTGTGGACAAAACACAAGAATGTGGATAAAACCAAGCATGGAGCATCAAAAATTATAGATACATTTGCAATGTATCAACATCCCCAAGCTTAACTCCTGCTCGTCCTCGAGTAGGTAAGTGATAAAAAGAAAGAATAATTTTTGAGGTGACATGCACCATCAAAGACTTGATCAAAATATTTGTAAAACATTCAAAGCTGGGATCATAGTACTTCAATCATAACATGAAAGACAAAGTTCTAGCAATAAGGCAAAGAAACTATGATGCAACATGAAAAGGCACAAACAAAAGATTCATGAATAACAATGCTTTGCAAGACATTTGTTTGTTTCACATAAAGAAAACATAGCATAGTGGCATTCAGCTTGTCCCTCAGTAGAGTAGCAAATATAAATGCATAGGACACCTTCAAGGTTCACAAGAGTGACTAGATACAAATAGTTTAAAACAAGCAATATCAGGTATGCATCAATCAACAAGTCTTGGGACAATGCACATAGAACTAAGAATGGCCACTATGCTCTCAAGAAAGTGCTCATAGAATGTATGGAGACTCAACAAGGAAATGAAAAAGGTTTTGAAAAGTTTGAAAGGCTTCCAAATGCTGAAAGTATGGTACTCGTTAGCTTTGAGCTCTCATTACCCCTATCACAAACATCTTTAATGTGGTTAAGGTTAAAGTGAGGTCCAATCTGAGTTATATACTTGACAAACTATAAACTGAAAATCCCAAGTCCCTTGAGTACGAGGGCCGCTCCTCATGCTACTCAACTTTAGTTATGGTTAAGTTCTTGTCATCGTAAGTATGTGCGTATCATTGAGAACCGCCAACGGGGTAACCCTTGCCCGATGATACGGAAGAATCCCCATATCAAAATGACAAGGCAAGCAGACAATGAGTATCTCAGTATTCTTCTTATTTACCATGGGAAAATGGTGCTTTTTTATCTCTTTCCTCTTTTCATAAAACTCTTTTTTTCTTTCTCAATATCTATCTCTCTCTCTTTTTTGATAAGAAGAATGCTTCATAGATATCATTATGGTTACGCTGCAGGTTTCCACCATGTCAGCATGGATTAGACCAGCGGCCCAGGCATTTCTCTAACACACATACATAACTCCATGGACTTACAAGCTCCCCTTTTATTTCACACAAACGACATCCGCAAACAAAAGAGCAAGGTATCAACTGGGTACATATTTACAAGTGTTGAAAGCGTTCCCTGTGATAGCACGGTTCTGCTAATCCCCAGCCTATAATTAGCAAGCATATAACTTTCATGGAGAGTTCACAATGGTTCAGGTTTATTAAGTGCAGGAAATAAAGTGTGACATCAAGTTCGTGAGATCTTTACTAACTAACTTTCTCAAAACAAGCAAACATTTTATTTGGAAGAAAACAAGGCATATTGAATATGCACGGAAGTAGCAAATGATGCTGATAGGTAGGTATGGTGGACACTTTGGCAATATTTGGTTTAGGGGAGTTGGAAACATGAGTAAAACACTCAGTGTAAGTGAAGGCTAGCAATAGTAAGGGAGCGACAAACGAGAGAGTAATAATGGCCATAATCATGCAGAGCGACAAAACATCATTGATCAAAGCATAAGGTGATACTACAAGTTGGAAACTAAAGGATCACAAAGGCTATGGTGACTAGAGATAGTCATAACATGGTGTGAGCATGCGCCAAGTCAACCCAAATAAAGCATCAAAGGAGAATACCACAATACTATGATTTAATATGCTTAAACAACGCATGATTCATCCAAGGCACATTAAGCAATCTCAATTGTTTATAACAAGTCATCCTACAGCAAATAATACTAAGCATAAAGCCAAAACAATATCAAGCATGGCATGACAAAGCATAGGCCACAGTCAAAAACGAGCTCTTTTTACCACTTAAGCATGAGCTTTCCTACTCTTTTCCAAACCAAACCAAACCAAACTATTTGAACACCAATATATGAAAGAGGGGGCCCAACCAATTTATTCAGCAAACTAAGCAAATCACGCAAACTAAAAACCAAAACAAAAATGAAAAAGAAGACGCTCCAAGAACAACACAATTGTGCATGAAACAATAAAAATGAAGCGTTTGGAAGAAACCTGGGATTTTTATTGATGAAGAAGGGGATGCCTTGGGCATCCCCAAGCTTTGACGCTTGTACTTCTTGGATATTTCTTAGGGTGACACGTGTGGCATCCCCAAGCTTAAGCTTTAGTCCATCCTTCATCTCATTACTCATTCCTTCCATACACCTGAAATTTTTCTCTCATACAAAACTTCACACAATCTTTATTAGCAACATTAGTGCACTCAAGATAAATAAGTCTTAAGGTTCAGTTATAACACCAATAAACTTTCATTAGAACACTAGATACTGTTGCACTTCGCTCAAAAATCTCTATTCCCCAAAAGAACTCAAAAAGGAACCAACAAGAAACAAATGCAGAAAATGGCAGAAATCTATCAAAACAGACCAGCGGGTAAAGACAAATTTTTTCGAAGACCTTTTGTTGCTCAAATTGAAAAGTTTTGAACCAACGAAAGTTAGATAACAACCTGGGGCAGAAGCAAAAAAATTCACGCCTCAAAAAGACGTTCAGAGATTTTACACGAATTTTTACGGTGAAGCACAGAAATCTGTTTCGGGAGAGCAACTTTCCCAATCATTACTTCTCTCTCATTAGAGGTTACTCTTGGCACAAAAAGTAAATAAAAAGGATAAGGAGCGGTTATTACAGAGGTAATAACTTTCAAGACTCATCTAAAACTCTTGGATTATCTCCCAATAAGTACTTTTCTTTAACGCCTTTAAGTTAGGCATAAGGGAAAACTAAAATGGACAGACTAGAAGTAAGCGGAGATAATCATGGTGAAAACATTGTTTTGTTCAACGAAATCCTTTTGTTAACAAGGTTGATCAGGTCTTTCTACCAAAACAATTTCATATGAGACAAAACTTTGTATTCCACTAATGATTATGTTACCTCAACCTTGATAGCAATGGTCCCAATCATAATAGTTTCGCATTTTTCTCTTTGTATGGGACAATATATTTCTCCAACTTGAATGCCCTCAACATGTTCAATTGAATTCAAACCATAAGTCCTTTCAATCTTCTTAAGGAAATAAACAATGTGTTCATTTAAGGTCACCTTCCCTTGATTACAATTAATAACAGCTCCTGCAGTATTTAAGAAAAGGTCTCCCAAGAATAATAGACATATTATCATCTTCAGGCATAAAAGTTTGAGAGGATGCTCTCATAAGAAATATGAAGTGAAGCAAAAGAGAGAATCAAGAAGAAATTCCTAAACACATTTAAGTCTAACCCGCTTCCTATGCATAGGAATTGTGTATGCAAATAAATTCACAGAGAACAAAGAGACAAGCATAGGAAGATAAAACAAGAGTAACTTCAGCACATAGAGAGGTGTTTCAATACCATGAAAACTTCTACAACCATATTTTACTCTCTCATAATAATTTTCAGTAGCCTCATGAATAAACTCAACAATATAACTATCACATAAAGCATGCTCTTCATGATCTACAAGCACTAGAGCTTTATTATAAACATTTTCAAGAGAAACCTTAGGAACATAACATTCATTCTCCTTTAGTAAGGAAGGGGGACAATCAAATAATGTAAGGGATAAAGAGTTACTCTCATTAGAAGGTAGGCATGGGTTGTAATCCATTCTTCCTCCTTTTGTTCATCACTCTCCTCCTCTTTTTCATCTAATGAGATTTTAGGTTCATCAATTTCTTCTTCCATGGGATCCTGCAAGGAATTAGTCTCTTCCATTTGTGGAAATCATCTATTAAAATATTCAAGAATATAGCCATTTTCATCCTTGTAATTATCAAAGAAAAATTTAAGTATACCATACACCTCATATTTGTAAGGTGAATCATCAATATCTTCAAGCAAACTAGCAAGTTCAACAACACCCTTCCAAGCAATAAATTCTTCAATTTATTCCGCATCATAAAAGTCATAAATTCCTTTAGCATAGGAAGATATGGTATCATTATCACTATACTGACATTGAAAAGGGAGGTGTTTATACCTCTTTCTGCAACAAGACTCATCACAGCAATAAGTAACATTATAAGTAGAGCACACGTTCCTAGCAATGGTATACAATCTATCAATTTGTTCCCATAAGTGTTTCCCTTTTTGTGACAAGCGGTGTTCCTTATAATAATATTTTTGATCTTCCGTGAACCCACCTTGCCAATAAGCTTCAGTTTTAAAGAAACCAACCATTGCCAACAAGCATGATAAAGCAAGACAATAACAGTCCAACGAAAATAACAACTAGAGTAGGAACTAATTTTTTGTATTTTTGATAAAGAAACAAGCAAACAAGGAGAAAGATAAACTTAGCTTGAACAATAGTGAATCCAAGTGAACTTGATAAATAAAGCTATGCTCCCCGGCAACGGCGCCAGAAAATAGTCTTGATGACCCACAAGTATAGGGGGTGTATCACAGTATTTTCGAGGGAAGTTAAACCCAATTTATTGATTCGGCACAAGGGGAGCCAAAGAATATTTATAAGCCTTAACAACTGAGTTGTCAATTCAGCTGCACCTGGAAACAATCTTGCTCACAGCAGTTTATCAGTAGCAACCGTTTGTAGTAGGAATAGTAAAGTAACAGCAGTAGTAAAGCAAAGACATTAGTAACAAAAGCAGTAAACAGTGGAATTCGAGTGCGTTAGGTATAGGGATGGATGGACGGGCGTTGCATGGACAAGACAATTCACATAGCAATCAGAACATAGGGCAATTGCAGATAAATAAGATAAAGCACCCAAGTACTAGACAATCCTAGGCATGTGTTCCATATATAGTCATACGTGCTCGCAATAAGAACTTGTACAACATCTTTTGTCCTGTCAGCCCGTTTGCAGCGGGGCCTCTAGGGTACTACTGGCAATTAAGGTGCTCCTTTTAATAGAGCACCGGAGCAAAGCATTAACACTCCGTGATCAAAGCCTTTCCCTTCCAGTTATCCTGATTTCTGTCACTTCGGGACCATAGGTTCCGGACAATAACGTGTGTATACAACTTGTAGATAAGACCAGAAACAATACTATCATAATGAATCAATAATAAGTTCAGATCTGAAATCATGGCACTCGGGCCCTAGTGACAAGCATTAAGCACAACAAGTTGCAACAAAGTCATAAAGCACTAATAAAAGATACTAGGCACCATGCCCTAACAATCTGATGCCATTACATGAACGATCTCATCCAATCCCTACCATCCTCATAGCCTACAGCGGGGGATTACTCACTCATAGATGGGGGAAACATGGATGGTCGATGGAGATGATGGTGGAGATCGATGCAGATGGCTCTGGGGGCACTTCCCCGTCTCGGCAGGGTGCCGGAATAGAGACTTTCTGTCCCCCGAATCTCCCCTTTGGTGGCGGCGGCGCAGCGGAACTTTTCGTGAAAAACGTTGAACCCCTGAAGTTTTTAGGTCAGAAGGCTTCTTATAGGCGAAGAGGGAGACCGAGGAGGTGCCTGGGGCCACCACACCAGGCCCTGGCGCGGCCAGGCCCAGCCTGCGCCTGGGGGGTGTGGCCAGCCCCCGGCCCTCCTCCGTCTCATATTTTTGCTCCTGGAGTCTTCTGGAAAAATAGGCACTTTGGCTTTTGTACCGTCCAATTCCTAGAATATTCATTTTCTGACTTTCCTGAAACCAAAAACAACAGAAAACAGGCAGCTGGCACTGTGGCCCTTGTTAATAGGTTAGTCCAAGAAATCATATGAAAAGTACTCCAAAGTATGGACAAAACACAAGAATGTGGATAAAACAAAGCATGGAGCATCAAAAATTATAGATACATTTGCAATGTATCAAAGATCTAAACATGAAAGCACAAAGGAGGAGAACCAGCCATCTAGCTACTACAAGGATCCGTAGTCCAAGGATGAACTACTCACGCATCACACCGGAGGCTTGCATGGTGATGAAGAAGGCATCCAGGGTGAATTCCCCTCTCCGGCAGGGTGCTAGGAAGAGCTTCAGATCCCTCCCGATCTAGGGATGGAGATGATGGCGGCTCCAGACTCTTTCATGGATTTTTTTTACCGGGTACTTAGGGTTTTCGTCCCGAGGGCACCTTATAGGCGGAATGGGAGGCCGAGGGGGTGCCGGAGGCGGCCAGACCACCCCCTGGCGCGGGCCAGGATGGGCCGCGCGGCTAGGTGGTGTGGTGGCCCCCTGGCCCCTCTCCGTCTCATATTCTGGCATCTTATGACTTCCGAAAAAATAGGCACTTTGGCTTTTGTCCCGTCCAATTCTGAGAATATTCATTTTCTGACTTTCCTGGAACCAAAAATAGCAGAAAACAGGCAGCTGGCACTATGGCTCTTGTTAATAGGTTAGTCCAAGAAATCATATGAAAAGTACTCCAAAGTGTGGGAAAAACACAAGAAAGTGGATAAAACCAAGCATTGAACATCAAAAATTATAGATACATTTGCAATGTATCAACATCCCCAAGCTTAACTCTTGCTCGTCCTCGAGTAGGTAAGTGATAAAAACAAAGAATAATTTTTGAGGTGACATGCACCATCAAAGACTTGATCAAAGTATTTGTAAAACATTCAAAGCTGGGATCATAGTACTTCAATCATAACATGAAATACTGATGTCTACGCACTTCTATTCTTGTAGACAGTTGTTGGGCCTCCAAGTGCAGAGGTGTGTAGAACAGCAGCAAGTTTTCCCTTAAGTGGATCACCCAAGGTTTATCGAACTCAGGGAGGAAGTGGTCAAAGGTATCCCCTCTCAAGCAATCCTGCAATCAAGATACAATAAGTCTCTTATGTCCCCAACACACCAAATACACTTGTCAGGTGTATAGGTGCACTAGTTCAGCGAAGAGATAGTGAAATACAAATGGTATGGATATTTATAAGTGGTAACGGTGATAGAAAATAGCTTGATAGCATGGAAAAGACTAAAGTAAAACTGAAATAAAGATGGAAACAAGCAAACATGTAACAGATCTAGTAGCAAACCGTGTTTTAATGCTTAGAAACAAGGCCTAGGGATCATACTTTCACTAGTGAACACTCTCATATAAATATATTCTTCTTTATGATACTACTCTTAACTACTCTCCGGTTGGATACTCTAATCCATGATAGGGCTATAACAGCACACCTCAAAGTAAGCCTTTCCCATCTAGAAAACCCCACACTGTCACCTTGAGTACTAGATGAGTCCAACAAACACCACAATTTCATAAAGATATCCAACTCCAAATATAACTCATAATAAGTATTTGTAATCTCTAGCCTAAGTGCTACCATGGTGAGCATGTTGTCACTTTCACACACATGGGGAGAGCAGAGATCTAATAAAGCACTTGAGTAGCAAGGTAGATCTACTTGATTACAAAGCTCATGATCACAATATGATTATGCATAGAGAGAGAGATGAACACATAGCTACCGGTAGAACCCTTAGCCTCGAGAGAGAACTACTCCTTCCTCATCATGGGAATCAGCAATGGTGATGGAGATGGTGGTGGAGATCGATGGAGATGGCTCCGGGGGCACTTCCTCGTCCCGGCAGGGTGCCGGAACAGAGACTTTTTGTCCCCCGAATCTCCTCTTCGGTGGCGGCGGTGCTGCGGAACTTTTCGTGGCTGGAGGCTTGATGACCTAGGGTTTTCGCATCGGGAGGAAAATATAGGCGAAAGGGCAAGGTCGGTGGAGGCCGTAGGGGCCCACACCACCTGGTGGCGCAGCCAAGGAGGACCCGCGCCACACTATGGTGTGGCTGACCCCTGGCCCCTCTCCGTCTCGTCTTCTGGCTCCGTGTTCCCCTCGGTGAAATATTGACTTTGGCTTTTGTCCCGTCCAATTCTGAGAATATACATTTTCTGACTTTCTGGAACCAAAAACAGCAGAAAACAGGCAACTGGCACTGTGGCATCTTGTTAATAGGTTAGTCCAAGAAATCATATGAAAAGTACTCCAAAGTGTGGACAAAACACAAGAAAGTAGATAAAACCAAGCATGGAACATCAAAAATTATAGATACATTTGCAATGTATCAACATCCCCAAGCTTAACTCCTGCTCGATCTTGAGTAGGTAAGTGATAAAAAGAAAGAATAATTTTTGAGGTGACATGCACCATCATAAACTCGGTCAAAGTATTTGTAAAACATTCAAAGCTGGGATCATAGTACTTCAATCATAACATGAAAGACAAAGTTCTAGCAATAAGACAAAGAAACTATGTTGCAACATGAAAAGGCACAAACAAAAGATTCATGAATAACAATGCTTTGCAAGACGTTTGTTTGTTTCACGTAAAGAAAACATAGCATAATAGTATTCAGCTTGTCCCTCATAGAGTAGCAAATATAAATGCATAGGACACCTTCAAAGTTCATAAGAGTGACTAGATACAGATAGTTTAAACAAGCAATATCAAGTTATGCATCAATCAACTAGTCTTGGGACAATACACATAGAACTAAGAATGGCCACTATGCTCTCAAAGTAGGTGCATAAAGATAGAAGGTGGAGACTCAATATAATGGCGGAAGAAAGGCCTTCATAAAAGGAAGTAGGGATTCAAGTCTCATAAAGAGCTTCCAAAAATTATGGTACTTATAGCTTTCAGCTTTCATTGCCCCTATCATAAGCATCTTGAAGGTGATTAAGGTTAAAGTGACACAACTAAGAGGATATGCTTGACAAGTTATAAACCGAAATCTCATGCCCCTGACTTACGAAGAGCGAACCTCATGCTACTCAACTTTAGTCACAAGTAAGCTCTTGTCATTGTAAGTACATATGTATCATAAAGAACCGCCAACGGGGTACCCCTTGCACATGATACAGGAGCTATCCCATAATCAAAGTGACGCAAGCAGACAATGAGCATCTCGGCGATCTTTTTATTTGCTATTTGCATAGGTTTTTATTGAGGATGCTTCATAGAGTGCTCATTATGGTGATGCTGCAAGTTTCCACCATGATTAGGCATGACTTAGGCTAGCGGCCCAGGCGTTTCTCTAACACACGTACAAACTTCATGATCTTACAAGTTCCACTTTTATTTCACACCGCCAGGATCCATAAGCAAAAGAACATGATATCAACGGGGTACAAAGTACAAGTGCAATGTTGAAAGCGTTCCCCATGATACATGGTTCTGCTAATTTCAACTTATAAAGCGCAAGCATATACGCAACAAAGAAGGACCCAATGGTTCAAGTTTATTAGATGCAAAAAAGTAAAGTGTGCCATCAAGTTCGTGAGAGCTTTAATCACTAGTTTTCTCATAACAAGTTTAATTCGGAAGGTAAACAAAAACATGAATATACTTGGAATAGCGTATGCTAGTAGGTATGGTGGACTCTTTGGAATAACTTGGTTTAGGGAGTTGGATGCATGAGTGGAACTCATACTTGGTTGTGGAGGCTAGCAAAAGACTGGGAGCGACAAACTAAGAGAGCAATAATGGCCATAATCATGCAGAGCGATAAAACATCATTGATCAAATCATAAAGTGATACTAAAAGTTGAAAACTAAAGGATCATAAAGGCTATGCTGACTTGAGATGATCATAACAGCATGTGCCAAGTCAACCCAAATAAAGCATCAAAGGAGAATACCACTATACTATGCTAAAACAACGCATGATTCATCCAAGGCACATTAAGCAATCTCAATTGTTTATAACAAGTCATGATACAGCAAAGAATACTAAGCATAAAGCCAAAACAATATCAAGCATGGCATGACAAAGTAGAGGTCACGGTCAAAAACAAGCTCTTTTTACCACATAAGCATGAACTTTCCTACTCTTTTCCAAACCAAACCAAACTATTTGCAAACCAATGTATGAAAGAGGGGGTCCAACCAATTTATTCAGAAAACTAAGAAAACCAAGCAAACGAAAAACCAAAACAAAAACGAAAAAGAAGACACTCCAAGAACAACACAACTGTGCATTAAACACTAAAAATGAAGCATTTGGAAGGAACGTGGGAATTTTATTGATGAAGAAGGGGATGCCTTGGGCATCCCCAAGCTTTGACGCTTGTACTTTTTGGATATTTCTTGGGGTAACACACGTGGCATCCCCAAGCTTGAGCTTTAGTCCATCCTTCATCTCATTACTCATTCATCCATACACCTGAAATTTTTCCTTCATACAAAATTTCACACAATCTTTATTAGCAACATTAGTGCACTCAAGATAAATAAGTCTTAAGGTTCAGTTCTAACACCAATAAAACTTCCATTAAAACACTAGCTACTGTATCACTTCCCTCAAAAATCTCAATTCCCCAAAAGAACTCAAAAAGGAACCAACAAGAAGCAAATGCAAATAATGGCAGAAATCTGTCAAAACGGACCAGCAGGTAAAGACTATTTTTTCGAAGACCTTTTGTTGCTCAAATCAAAAAGTGTTGAACTAACTTAAGTTAGATAACAACCTGGGGCAGAAGCACAAAAATTCACGCCTCAAAAGGACGTACAAAGATTTTACACGAATTTTTACGGTGAAGCACACAAATCTGTTTCGGGACAGCAACTTTCCCAAGCATTACCTCTCTCTCATTAGAGGTTACTCTTGGCACAAAAAGCAAAATAAAAGGATAAGGAGCGGTTATTACAGAGGTAATAACTTCCAAGACTCATCTAAAACTTTTGGGTTATCTCCCAGTAAGTAATTTTCTTTAACGCCTTTAAGTTAGGCATGATAGTTTGAGAAGATGCTCACATAAGAAATATGAATTGAAGTAAAATAGAGCATCAAGAAGCAAATTCAAAGCACATTTAAGTCTAACCCACTTCCTATGCATAGGAATCTTGTAAAGAAACAAGTCATGAAATCACAAAGCAACAAACATAGGAAAGCAAAACAAGTGCAACTACAAGCCTTTCAACATAAAGAGGGGAAACTTAATATTGTTGAGACACATAAAACCATGTTTCCATCTCTCGTAATAACTTTCAGTAGCATCATGAATAAAATTAACAATATAACTATCACATAAAACATTGTTATCATGAGCCCCATGCATATAACAATTATTACTCTCCACATAAGCATAGTCATTCTTATTAATTGTAGGGGAGCAAATTCAACAAAATAGCTATCATTATTATTCTCATCACCATAATCATCAAATATAGGAGGCATATTGTAATCATAATTAATTTTCTCCTCAATGGTAGGTGGACTGAAAATATCATATTCATCATTGTAATCATCATATATTGGAGGTTTGGTATCATCATAAGCAATAGAATAGCTATCTTCCAAAGCTGGGGAACTAAAACGATCATTTTCATAAAAACTAGCTTCCCCAAGCTTAGACTTTTCCATATCATTAGCAATAATAGTGTCCAAAGAATTTATACTAACAACATTGCTATTAGCATGCAAATAAAGTTCCATAGGTTTTTTAATTTTCTCTTCAAACACTTCATGTCCTAACTCAAGATAAATACTATAAAGCTCTCTAATTTTGTTGTTGTTTTCCATTAAGCCTAACTAGTGAAAACAAGAAACAAAAAGACAAAATTGCAGAATCTAAAGGAAATAACTTCGAGCACTCACACCGGAGGATGTGAGTACCTTTTACCTTACCTCCCTAGCAACGGCGCTAGAAAATAGGCATTTGCCGTGGGAGGTTCTTCTTCTTTAATACTCTGGCGTGAATACCTTTTACCTTACCTCCCCGGCAACGGCGCCAGAAAATAGCTTGATGTCTACGCAGTTCTATTCTTGTAGACAGTTGTTGGGCCTCCAAGTGCAGAGGTTTGTAGAACAACAGCAAGTTTTCCCTTAAGTGGATCACCCAAGGTTTATCGAACTCAGGGAGGAAGTGGTCAAAGGTATCCCCTCTCAAGCAATCCTGCAATCAAGATACAAGAAGTCTCTTGTGTCCCCAACACACTAAATACACTTGTCAGGTGTATAGGTGCACTAGTTCGGCGAAGAGATAGTGAAATAGAAAAGGTATGGATATTTATAAGTGGTAACGGTGATAGAAAATAGCTTGATGGCGTGGAAAAGACTAAAGTAAAACTGAAATAAAGATGGAAACAAGCAAACATGTAACAGATCTAGTAGCAAACGGTGTTTCAATGCTTAGAAACAAGGCCTAGGGATCATACTTTCACTAGTGAACACTCTCAATAAATATATTCTTCTTTATGATACTACTCTTAACTACTCTCCGGTTGGATACTCTAATCCATGATAGGGCTATAACAGCACACCTCAAAGTAAGCCTTTCCCATCTAGAAAACCCCACACTGTCACCTTGAGTACTAGATGAGTCCAACAAACACCACAATTTCATAAAGCTATCCAACTCCAAATATAACTCATAATAAGTATTTGTAATCTCTAGCCTAAGTGCCACCATGGTGAGCACGCTGTCACTTTCACACACATGGGAGAGCAGAGATCTAATAAAGCACTTGAGTAGCAAGGTAGATCTACTTGATTACAAAGCTCATGATCACAATATGATCATGCATAGAGAGAGAGATGAACACATAGCTACCGGTAGAACCCTTAGCCTTGAGAGAGAACTACTCCCTCCTCATCATGGGAATCAGCAATGGTGATGGAGATGATGGTGTAGATCGATGGAGATGGCTCCGGGGGCACTTCCCCATCCCGGCAGGGTGCCGGAACAGAGACTTTCTGTCCCCCGAATCTCCCCTTCGATGGTGGCGGCGCTGCGGAACTTTTCGTGGCTGGAGGCTTGATGACCTAGGGTTTTCGCATTGGGAGGAATATATAGGCGAAAGGGCAAGGTCGGTGGAGGCCGTGAAGGAAATATGCCCTGAGAGGCAATAATAAAGTTGTTATTATATATTCCTTATATATATGATAGATGTTTATTTTACATGCTAGAATTGTATTGATCGGAAACATCAATACATGTGTGTTTAATAAACAAAAAGGGTTCCTAGTTATGCCTCTCTTATAGACTAGCTTGTTGATTAACAAGATGATCTAGGTTTCCTGATCATGGACATTGGATGTTGTTAATAACAAGGTCACACCATTGGTGGAATGATGTGATGAACATTCATCCGAAGTATAGCATTACGATCAAGTCATTATGTTTATATTGTTATACATCATACGAAGTAATCTTTATCCTTAGACCATGAGATCATGTTAATTGCTGACACCGGAAGAGTATCTTGATAACATCAAACGTCACACCGTAACAGGGTGACTATAAAGATGGGTTCAGTACGACTACATCAACCACGAGTTCGTACTCGTTAACCAAGCTCGTTGTCTACGAGGGTAAGTTCTCGTTGGATGTATGTCCACTCGTTGCTTTGTACCTAGTAGATAGATCTTGGCGTGTAGTTCACACCGTAGGAAATTTTTTGTTTTCTATGCTGTGGATCCAACAGGCCGGAGGGGCCCACACTACCTGGTGGCACGGCCAAGGGGGACCCGCGCCAGCCTATGGTTTGGCTGGCCCCTGGCCCCTCTCCGTATCGTCTCCTGGCTCCGTGTTCCCCTCAGTGAAATATTGACTTCGGCTTTTGTCCCGTCCAATTCCGAGAATATTCATTTTCTTACTTTCTGGAACCAAAAACAGCAGAAAACAGGCAACTGGCACTGTGGCATCTTGTTAATAGGTTAGGTCAAGAAATCATATGAAAAGTACACCAAAGTGTGGACAAAACACAAGAAAGTAGATAAAACCAAGCATGGAACATTAAAAATTATAGATACATTTGCAATGTATCAAAGACAAAGTTCTAGAAATAAGACAAAGAAACTATGATGCAACATGAAAAGGCACAAACAAAACATTCATGAATAACAATGCTTTGCAAGACGTTTGTTCGTTTCACATAAATAAAACATAGCATAATAGCATTCAGCTTGTCCCTCATAGAGTAGCAAATATAAATGCATAGGACACCTTCAAAGTTCATAAGAGTGACTAGATACAAATAGTTTAAAACAAGCAATATCAAGTTATGCATCAACCAACTAGTCTTGGGACAATGCACATAGAACTAAGAATGGCCACTATGCTCTCAAAGTAGGTGCATAAAGGTAGAAGGTGGAGACTCAATATAATGGTGGAAGAAAGGCCTTCATAGAAGGAAGTAGGGATTCAAGTCTCATAAAGAGCTTCCAAAAATTATGGTACTTATAACTTTCAGCTCTCATTGTCCCTAGCATAAGCATCTTTAAGGTGATTAAGGTTAAAGTGAACAAACTATGGTGTGCATGCTTGACGAAGTATAAGTTAGAAATCTCATGTCCCTTGTATACGAGGGCCGCTCCTCATGCTACTCAAGTTTAGTCACCGGTAAGTTCTTGTCATCGTAAGTACATGTGTATCATAGAGAACCGCCAATGGGGTACCCCTTGCCCGATGATACGGAAGAATCCCCGTATCAAAATGACAAGGCAAGCAGACAACGAGCATCTCATCAATCTTCTTATTTACCATGGGAATATGGTGTTTTTTTCTCTCTTTCCTCTTTTCATAATCTCTATTTTTTTTTCTTTTTCTCTTTTTTTTCTTTCTCAATAAAGGACACTTTTTTTAGACCATGTCAGCATGGATTAGACTAGCGGCACAGGCATTTCTCTGACACATATACATAACTCCATGGACTTTCAAGCTCCCCTTTCATTTCACACCGACGACATCCATATATAAAAGAGCATGATATCAACTAGGTACAAGTACAAAGTGCAATGTTGAAAGCGTTCCCCATGAAAGCATGGTTCTGCTAATTCCCAACAAATAAATGCAAGCATATACGACATAGACAACACAATAGTTCAAGTTTATTAAGGGCAAGAAAAGTAAAGTGTGCCATCAAGTTCGTGAGAGCTCTAATCACTAGTTTTCTCATAACAAGTTTAATTCGAAGGTAAACAAAAGCATGAATATACTTGGAATAGCATAAGCTAATGGGTAGGTATGGTGGACTCTTTGGAATAACTTGGTTTAGGGAGTTGGATGCATGAGTGGAACTCATACTTGGTTGTGGAGGCTAGCAAAAGACTGGGAGTGACAAACTAAGAGAACAATAATGGCCATAATCATGCACAGCGACAAAACATCATTGATCAAAGCATAAAGTGATACTACAAGTTGAAAACTAAAGGATCATCAAGGCTATGGTGACTTTGGATAGTCATAACATGATGTGAGCATGCGCCAATTCAACCCAAATAAAGCATCAAAGGAGAATCCACTATACTATGCTTTAATATGCTAAAACAACGCATGATTCATCCAAGGCACATTAAGCAATCTCAATTGTTTATAACAAGTCATGCTACAGCAAATAATACTAAGCATAAAGACAAAACAATATCAAGCATGGCATGATAGAGCATAGGCCACAGTCAAAAACGAGCTCTTTTTACCACATAGGCATGAACTTTCCTACTCTTTTCCAAACCAAACCAAACTATTTGCAAACCAATATATGAAATAGGAGGTCCAACCAAATTATTCATAAAACTAAGAAAACAAAGCAAACGAAAACCAAAACAAAAATGAAAAAGAAGACGCTCCAAGAACAACACAACTGTGCATGAAACAATAAAAATGAAGCGTTTGGAAGAAACCTGGGATTTTTATTGATGAAGAGGGGGGTGCCTTGTGCATACCCAAGATTTGACGCTTGTACTTCTTGGATATTCCTTGGGGTGACACGCGTGGCATCCCCAAGCTTGAGCTTTATTCCATCCTTCATCTCATTACTCATTCCTTCCATACACCTGAAATTTTTCCTTCATACAAAACTTCACACAATCTTTATTAGTAATATTAGTGCACTCAAGATAAATAAGTCTTAAGGTTCAGTTCTAACACTAATAAACTTCCATTAAAACACAAGCTACTGAAGCACTTCCCTCAAAAATCTCAATTCCCAAAAGAACTCAAAAATGAACCAACAAGAAGCAAATGCAGAAAATGGCAGAAATCTGTCAAAACAGACCAGCAGGTAAAGACGAATTTTTTCGAAGACCTTCTGTTGCTCAAATAAAAAAGTGTTTAACTAACGAAAGTTAGATAACAACCTGGGGCAGAAGCACAAAAATTCACGCCTCAAAAATACGTTCAGATATTTGACACGAATTTTTACAGTGAAGCATAGAAACCTGTTTCGGGGCAGCAGCTTTCTCAATCATTACTTCTCTCTCATTAGAGGTTACTGTTAGCACAAAAAGAAAATAAAAAGGATAAGGAGCGGTTATTACTGAAAATAATAACTTTCCAAGACTCATCTAAAACTTTTGGGTTATCTCCCAATAAGTACTTTTCTTTAACGTCTTTAAGTTAGGCATAAGAAGCAAGAAAAGAATCAAGTGTTCTCAAATGAAGAAGCATTAAGAGCAAATTTCTTGCCCTTACCGCTCTTACTTTTATTCTTAACCTTGGGGAAAATGTGATTGTTTGGTGGAGAAGAAAGGTGCATGGTCCCCTTTCCCACATCTATTATTGCTCTAAGGAGTTCTAATAAGGACCTTCCAAGTGTAATTTGTCCTTTTCCTGCACATTCAATGACAAGATAATTAGTAGAAATCATTTTTCCAAGGATATTTAAGAACACTCCTTCAGCTATTCCAATAGGTAAAATGGTAGCATTATTAGCAAGAGATATTTCTTTTCCTCCTTCGGTAAGCCCCCAAAGATTCAAAGATTCATAAATATCTTTGGGCATAAGACAAAATTCAGACAAGATATCACAGCGGGCTTGAAAAGTTTCAGTGTTTATCTCAATCTTTATTGTGGGGAGCCACTTTGATGGTTCAGAATTTATTGGAACATAATTGTGATGCTCCCTAAGCATATTATAGCAATCTTTTAAGCTAATAGTGCTAGTCTCAAGAGTGTTCAATCTAGCAAATATTTTTGCGAAAGTAATATCAATTTGGCTAGGCAAGTTGTAAGTAAGGATCAATTTCTTTATGGCATTAATAGCATCATCCTCATTACATTGGAGTAAACCTCCTCCCACAACAGCATCTAAAGCATATCTATAGCAAAGAGCAATTCCAAGGTAAAAACTGCTAAGGAACAAGCTTTGAGTCATTTTAGGCTCGGTTTTTTCATGTAGATCAGAGATTCTAGACCAAGCTTCTTTAAAACTTTCCTCAATTCCTTGTTTAAAAGTTAAAATCATTTACTCGGGTGACATAGTGATTGGATCAAGGCTAGACATAGTGGAAACTTAAGAAAGGAACTAATTTTTTTGTGTTTTTCAAATAAGAAAGCAAACTAGTAAAACTAATTTTTTGTGTGTTTTTGATAAAGAAACAAGCAAAGAAAGCAAAATAAAAATAACAAAGTAAAGAGATTGGTTATGAGGGACTCCCCTTATGAATATGTCCTTGACTCCCCGGCAACGGCGCCAGAAAAATGCTTGATGGCTCGGTGTTGATGTAAAGCTCGTTGGGAACCCCAAGAGGAAAGTATGATGAGCACAGCAGCAAGTTTCCCTCAGTTATGAAACCAAGGTTTAATAGAACCAGTAGGAGCAAGTAAACACCCCAAAGGTGTTGCTAGCTGAGCCTTGGCAGGGCGCACTGATACATTGCAAATGTATCTATAATTTTGATGTTCCATGCTTGGTTGTATCCACTTTCTTGTGTTTTGTCCACACTTTGGAGTACTTTTCAAATGATTTCTTGGACTAACCTATTAACAAGTGCCACAGTGCCAGTTGTCTATTTTCTGCTGTTTTTGGTTACAGGAAAGTCAGAAAATCAATATTCTCAGAATTGGACCGGACAAAAGCCAAAGTTGATATTTTCCTGGAAGACTCACGGAGCTAGAAGGAGAGTCGGAGAGGGGCCAGAGGGTGGCCACACCACCTGGTGGCGCGGTCCAGGCCAGGTCGCGTCAAGGGGTGCTGTGGGCCCCTCCAACACCCCCTCGGTCTGCCCTCTCGCCTATAAGAGCCTCCCGATGCGTAAACCCTAAATAGTCAAGCCTCTAGCCACGAAAAGTTTCGCAGCGCCGCCGCCACCGTAAAGGAGATTCGGGGGACAGAAAGTCTCTGTTCTGGCACCCTGCCGGGACGGGGAAGTGCCCCCGGAGCCATCTCCATCGATCTCCACCGCCATCTCCATCACCATTGCTGATCCCCATGATGAGGAGGGAGTAGTTCTCTCTCGAGGTTAAGGGTTCTGCCGGTAGCTATGTGTTCATATCTCTCTCTATGCATGATCATATTGTGATCATGAGCTTGTAATCTATAGATCTATTCTGCTACTCCAGTGCTTTAATGAATCCCTGCTCTCCCCATGTGTGTGAAAGTGACAGCGTGCTCACCATGGTGGCACTTAGGCTAGAGATTACAAATACTTGTTATGAGTTATATTTGGAGTTGGATCTTTCTATGAAATTGTGGTGTTTGTTGGACTCATCTAGTGCTCAAGGTGACAGTGTGGGGTTTTCTAGATGGGAAAGGCTTACTTTGAGGTGTGCTGTTATAGCCCTACCATCGATTAGAGTGTTCAACCGGAGAGTAGTTAAGAGTAGCATCATACAGATAAGATATTTATATGAGACTGTTCACTAGTGAAAGTATGATCCCTAGGCCTTGTTTCTAAGCATTGATACACCGTTTACAACTAGATCTATTACATGTTTGCTTGCTTCCATCTTTAGTTCAGTTTTACTTTAGTCTTTTCCACGCCAACAAGCTATTTTTTATCACCGTTACCACTTATATTTATCCATCCCACTTGTGTTTCACTATCTCTTCGCCGAACTAGTGCACCTATACACCTGACAAGTGTATTGGGTGTGTTGGGGACACAAGAGACTTCTTGTATCTTGATTGTAGGATTGCTTGAGAGGGGATACCTTTGACCACTTCCTCCCTGAGTTCGATAAACCTTGGGTGATCCACTTAAGGGAAAACTTGCTGCTGTTCTACAAACCTCTGTACTTGGAGGCCCAACAACTGTCTACAAGAATAGAAGTGCGTAGACATCAAGCTATTTCCTGGCGCCATTGCCGGGGAGGTAAGGTAAAAGGTATTCACACCGGAGGATTAAAGAAGAAGAACCTCCCACGGCAAACGCCTATTTTCTGGCGCCGTTGCCGGGGAGGTAAGGTAAAAGGTATTCACACCGGAGGATTAAAGAAGAAGAACCTACCATGGCAAACGCTTATTTTCTAGCGCCGTTGCCGGGGAGGTAACGTAAAAGGTACTCACATCCTCCAGTGTGAGTGCTCGAAGTTATTTCCTTTAGATTCTGCAATTTTGTCTTTTTGTTTCTTGTTTTTATTTTCACTAGTTAGGCTTAATGGAAAACAACAACAAAATTAGAGAGCTTTATAGTATTTATCTTGAGTTAGGACATGAAGTGTTTGAAGAGAAAATTAAAAAACCTATGGAACTTTATTTGAATGCTAATAGCAATGTTGTTAGTATGAATTCTTTCGACACCATTATTGCTAATGGTATGGAAAAGTCTAATCTTGGGGAAGCTCGTTTTGATGAGAATGATCTTTTTAGTTCCCCAGCTTTGGAAGATAGCTATTCTATTGCTTATGATGATACCAAACCTCCAATATATGATGATTACAATGATGAATATGATATTTTCAGTCCACCTACTACTGAGTACAAAATTAATTATGATTACAATATGCCTCCTATATTTGATGATTATGGTGATGAGAATAATAATGATAGCTATTTTGTTGAATTTGCTCCCACTACAATTAATAAGAATGACTATGCTTATGTGGAGAGTAATAATTATTATATGCATGTGGCTCATAATAAGGATGTTTTATGTGATATTTATATTGTTAATTTTATTCATGATGCTACTGAAAGTTATTATGAGAGAGAGAAACATGGTTGTATGCATCTCCATAATATTAAGTTTCCTCTCTTTATGTTGAAAGTCTTGAAGTTGCACTTGTTTTGCTTTCCTATGCTTGTTGATTTGTGCTTTCATGACTTGTTTCTTTACAAGATTCCTATGAATAGGAAGTGGGTTAGACTTAAATGTGCTTTGAATTTGCTTCTTGATGCTCTCTTTTACTTCAATTCGTATTTCTTATGTGAGCATCTTCTCAAACTATCATGCCTAACTTAAAGGCGTTAAAGAAAAGTACTTATTGGGAGATAACCCAAAAGTTTTAGATGAGTCTTGGAATTTATTACTTGTAATAACCGCTCCTTATCCTTTTTATTTGCTTTTTGTGCCAAGAGTAACCTCTAATGAGAGAGAAGTAATGATTGGAAAGTTGCTGTCCCGAAACAGATTTCTGTGCTTCACCGTAAAAATTATTGTAAAATCTATGTATGTCCTTTTGAGGCGTGGATTTTTTTTATTCTGCCCCAGGTTGTTATCTAACTTTCGTTAGTTCAACACTTTTCGATTTGAGCAACAGAACGTCTTCGTAAAAATTCGTCTTTACCTGCTGGTCTGTTTTGACAGATTTCTGCCATTATTTGCATTTGCTTCTTGTTGGTTCCTTTTTAGTTCTTTTGGGGAATTGAGATTTTTGAGGGAAGCGCTACAGTAGCTAGTGTTCTAATGGAAGTTTATTTGGTGTTAGAACTGAACCTTAAGACTTATTTATCTTGAGTGCACTAATGTTGCTAATAAAGATTGTGTGAAGTTTTGTATGAAGGAAAATTTTCAGGTGTATGGAAGGAATGAGTAATGAGATGTAGAATGGACTAAAGCTCAAGCTTGGGGATGCCACATGTGTCACCCCAAGAAATATTCAATAAGTACAAGCGTCAAAGCTTGGGGATGCCCAAGGCATCCCCTTCTTCATCAATAAAAATTCCAGGTTTCTTCCAAACGCTTAATTTTTATTGTTTCATGCACGGTTGTGTTGTTCTTGGAGCGTCTTCTTTTTCATTTTTGTTTTGGTTTTCCGTTTGGTTGGTTTGCTTAGTTTGCTGAATAAATTAGTTGGACCCCCCTCTTTCATGCATTGGTTTTCAAATAGTTTGGTTTGGATTGGAAAAGAGTAGGAAAGATCATGCTTAAGTGGTAAAGAGAGCTTGTCTTTAACTGTGGCCTATGCTTTGTCATGCCATGCTTGAAATTGTTTTGGCTTTATGCTTAGTATTATTTGCTGTAGCATGACTTGATATAAACAATTGAGATTGCTTAATGTGCTTTGGATGAATCATGCGTTGTTTTAGCATATTAAAGCATAGTATAGTGGTATTCTCCTTTGATGCTTTATTTGGGTTGACTTGGCGCATGCTCACACCATGTTATGACTATCCAAAGTCACCATAAGCCTTTATGATCCTTTAGTTTTCAACTTGTAGTATCACTTTATGCTTTGATAAATGATGTTTTGTCCCTCTGCATGATTATGGCCATTATTGCTCTCTTAGTTTGTCGCTCCCGGTCTTTTTTTAGCCTCCGCAACCAAGTATGAGTTCCACTCATACATCCAACTCCCTAAACCAAGTTGGGAAGCTAGTGTCATAGTCACAACTTTGTTGTGGTCAAGTCAAGATTCATCATTCATTTCATAAGTCATTTTGAAAACATCTGACAACGAAACAGTATGGCCACTCCAACTGTCCATAACCGCGGACGCGGCTATTCGAATAGTTTGACACTCTGCAGAGGTGGTACACTTTCACCACAAGATTCGATACATTTGTCAGGGATAACCCTGAATCATCATACTTAATATGCAGATAATCAAACATAACCTTTCCTTTACACACCCTAGTATAAGCACCTCTCCTATGAGTATGGCCTCCCAACCATGACCATCTGTCATCTTGGGCACTGCATAGGTGGACAACATTGAGAGGTAGCCTCAGCTCAAACCTCTCCTGCGAGGGAACAAATACTAATGCATATAAATTTCCAGCTAAGCCTTACCCAATTCAGGTATTGTGGTTCTACGGTAAAATTGGAATGCTATCGCATCCGAATCCAACCATCAGTTTTTGTAAAGGGCTAAGGCTCATGCCTAAACATTTTCATCATCATAAACCATTTGTGTTTCTCAACACATGTCAAAACATCTCAATAGAATGACTCATCATTCCAAGGTTTTCACAATTCATTTTCACCAAGTATTCCCATCTAAAGTGACTCAAGTTTTGATTTAGCTCTAAGCCACTAAGTTAAGAGTGTTCACTAAGGTGGGATGCTAATCTCAATCTCATGCCATAGAATGACATCTAAAGTTATCTAGATAGGTCAAGTTTTATACTTTTTATGCTACCTTCAAACAAGTAAGGGACTTTAGTAAAGTAAAGAAAGTAAAACTTGTAAATAAAACTTGGGGTAGATACTAGTCAAAGTGGTATAACCAAAGCAGGCTTAATGCATCTTGCTTAGGTTATCTAACTTAATTCTAGCTTGCTAACAATAGCTTGCCTTGGGTAGTGAAGTGGTTGAAGTTTTCTTCCTCCTCTTCTTGGTAGAACTCCTCCTCCTCGAAAGCTTGGTCAGTACTATCGTCTATAAATACATACGGGATACACAATCACCAAACCATACTTAACTAGTCTACTTAGCACATTAAGGCACACATTTTATGATCTATTATCATCACAAGCATCACAAGGTTTTATTAACTAGCTTCATTCTTTTTATTTAAGAAAAGTAATTTCTACTCATTAAAGAAAATAACTAAGATTTAATATTCTCCATTTAAATATGGGATCATGTGGAAACATGTCATCACCACATATTCTAACATATGGGAATGTGATTTAAAGGTTGGATCACATTTTAATAAGTTTAAGTTTAATATTTAATGATTTAAAGTGACTAGAAATGCCTATATATCACTAATTTGGTACTAGTCCAAAGTCATGCATGCAAACCTTAATATTATTACATATTCAGATAGGTATGGTGAAATGTGATTTTTGAGAGTTGGAATCAACTCAAAAGCTATTATGATTGATTTTATAAAAATGTTTGAATGTGCAAAAGCTTCTGTCTTGTTATTTTTACTAGGAGAGATCTCTAACTCTAAATGAATTAAAACCAATGGGCTTGGATATATCTTTTCAGAGGCTTTCCAAAAAAATTGGATTCACTCAATTTGGACTTGCACAACTTTCTGAATTGATTTTTGAACTAAGGGACGGAACTGAGTTTCAGCTAAATAGATAAATCTAAATTTGAATTAAATGGGTCGCGCGGGAACACTAAAGGATCGGCCCAGTTTCACTCCGCGGCGCTGAGAACAGCTGACAGGGGGGTCCCACATGTCAGTGGCTCTTTAAACGCGAAGTGGTACGGGGCAACGTGGACCGTTGGATTAGAAATAAGATCCACGGCTGGGGCTTGTCGTCGACGACGGACAAGTCGCCGGCGAGGTGTAACCCTAGCGGCTCGGTGGGGGTCTGGGGCGGCTTACCGGGGCTCCGGCAAGGGTCAGTGAGCCGGGCAAACGAACAAGTCAAGGACAGCGATTCTCCTGGTACTAGCGGCGTCCCGAGAGATGGCCTTGATCAGTGGCGCCCTTCTCCTCCTTTCGCGGCAGACTCCGGCGAAATTCTGGCGCTACGGACTATGGCTTGCTCCGGTGGGGCTCTGGGAGGTTTCTGAGGTGGAGTGGATGGAGATGGTGTGACAAAATGGTGCTGGGGAGCTCTCTATTTATAGGCTCGGCGAGGCGGCAGAGAAGCATGGGTGGAGCTTGACGGGGGCGGCGACACAGCGAGCTAGAGGTGTGGACGGTGGGCTAGGACGGTGGGCGGTTCCCTGGCGGTCGTCAGGGTGGTGTGCGTGCAGTGAAATGCGGTCGGGAGAGGTGAGTGGCGCGGTGCACATGATGTCTCTGCCGACGGCGAACTTTGCGGTGGCCGGCGACTACGGGGCACGGTCGGGGAAACGGGCATGTCCGTTAGCTTCCTAGGACGATGGTGATCGTGTAGGTGGGTGGCGAGAGCTAGGCAGGGTCTGGCTGAGCGGGGACCGTGCGCGCTCTGCGGGCGGCGTCGGCATGGCAGACGGGCTCCAGGCGCGGCGGTTCCTGGCTGCTCCTCGCTCTGTCCGTGGGTTGGGGCTGGCCTGGCGGTGGAGGTGGACCACGGGCGACACGTGGGGCAAGGTTGGCGAGGCTGGCGGCTGCTGTGGCGCCCTGTCGCCGGTGAGGTGCTCGATTTGGGCTCAGCATTGATGTCCATGACCATTTGGTCGTGGCACAGTGCTTGGCCAGGCTAGCAAAGGGTAGGGGGTGCACTGGGGTGGCTCTGGTTGCAAAATGGGAGACCACATTGGTCCAAACACTGCTCACAATAGTGTTTGTGATTTATCCAGATTTTTGCACACAAGGTGTTTGACAAAATGGCCGAAAGAATTCAAGTTTTGAATTTTGAGATGAATTTTGGTGGAGTTGTTGATCACATGCTTGAGCATCTCTGGTTGCTTTGGATCTTTAAATGGAGTTCATTTGAGTGGTTTTTGAAATAGTGTGATCTTGATACCTACACTAGATTCAATTTTCAAATGTCATTTACAATTAGAGTTTGAATGTTTTTGGGAGATCATAAAGTGGGCCTTGGTACATCACTACTTGTACTAGCAAGGGGTGCAAAGATCCACATTTGTTTTTGTTAAGATTTGAGTTCTAGGAATAGCCAAAGTAGGCATGGTGATTAAAATGGCACAAATGACCATTTGCTTATTTTATTATTTTTGATTTATTTTTCTTTGGGATTTGTTTGGGAATTATCTAGATGATGTTTAATTCACCCTAGAAACATTTTACAATCAATGGATCACTCAGACATGGCAGTTCAAAACAACTCCTATTTTAAATGCATACACATATGAATGCTTAATGATTTTAAGTGGAAAAGTTTTTGTTAACTCTAAATTTGATGATTTGGATCTTAATAACCTTGGATTAGAGTTTTGGGATGTTACAGATAACATTGATTTCATACACCTACTTATTATGGTGTTTTAGTACTGAAGAATGATGATACATTCAATGGAGAGTTTCATCGTATGAAAACTAGGTTTTACAAAAACTGGATATGATTAAGATATTTTTGGCAACCAATCGTGATGTTTTATGTCAAAACCGATCCTTTGTCTCTGTTTTTAATGTTGTGACATTATTCCATACAATTGATGTGAACACGTTACATCAAAGTGATGCAAAGTAGATACTGGTGGTAGCTGAGGCAGAAAGAGTGCAGAGAAGGGAGATGGAGAAGATGCATATATGAGTATAAAAATCACACAATGTATAGAAAGTGGTGCCTTACAAAAATATATAATTCACTGCCAGTAGTTTAAAACTGAAGATATATAAATGTGTTTAAATGAAACATGTATTTCATTGGTAAGCTATTATCCTGTATCAACGCGCATGCATCTCTACTACTTATAAAGGAGAGAACATGAACTTTGCTAAATGTTCCCCGTAAATCATACACAGATGAACCAAAACCACACCATCAGGCCCACAATCAGATCTCCATGTGCATTTAGCAATTTATGACGTCAAACGGAGCACTTATCCCGCGTCCTGCACCCCACAGAGGCAAAAATGAAACCGCACATCCGCACCCCGCATCCTCAACTTCAAAATAAGCTTGCATTAATGGGCAGTTTTTGATTCCTTCTTCTCCCCAATTCCTCGAGATTTCTACTCCATATATCTTCCTCGGATCCGTCGCTTGTATGGGCACCTAGAGGGGGATGAATAAATGCTATTCCAATTTTTAATTCTTTTTCAAACTTAGCCTTGACACAAAGGTAAATTCTCTAGATATGTAACTAAGGTGAATTTCCCTATATGCCAACCTATCTACTAAGCGAGTAAAGGCGGTCAGAGGAACGATGTAACCGTAGTGGAGCAAAAGGATTAATAGGATTTGTTTACCGCGGTTCCTTCCTTGTTAAGAGAAGTACGTCTGTGTTGCAGGGGTGGGTGGCACTAAGACCATCACGCCACAATAGGCCTTACCCTGTTCTCCGGTGGATCTCGCCACAGCTGGTTTGATCCACCTTTCCACTATGTGAGACCCTTCGAGGAGGGAACCGGTGCCTTTATAACACTACCGGGACACACATCCACAACTGAATTGGAGGGTCTCCTGATGACAACAAGCTTCCACAATAAAACAAGTGACCAAGCAATGAAACTAAGATCTAGAAATCCAAAGAAACTCTAGATCAAAATTCCCCCAAATGAATGGGAGATGAAGTGAAGATCTTGATAGGTGATGATGTAGATCAAATGCCTCCTCCTTCAATTCCCCAAAGATCAAAGCCTTCGGGTGGTTGAAAGTGGAGATCTCGTGGAGAATCGATTTGAACATGTCTTAATTTTTCGTTGGATCTGAGAGAGTCTAGAATGAAGATCTGATGGGGGTATATGTACCCCTCCCAAAAATTTGTCGTTGGAGAAAACTGAGGCCGGATAATCTAGCCTAAGCAGGGGCTGGATAATCTGGCCGGGGACAAAAATCTGGCCCAAACTAAATAGTCTGGGCCAAATCTCCATCACCCCTTCTGAGAGTCGTGATGGTTGGCCCTTTGAAAAATTCTTGGGGGTTGATAATCCGCCCCCCTCGGAGGGGCGGATTATCTGGTCAGGGCAAAAACTCCAGCCCTGGTCGGACAATCCGGGGAATTCTTCGCCCCCCCAATCAGAACGTTGTGCCTTGGCTCACCTGTCGATCGAGGCAGGGGCAGATAATCCGGCCCTAGCCAGGGGTGGATAATCCCCCTCGGAACTTCTGTTTTGCTGCATTTTCCTTGTAGTTCTTTTGGGGAAAAATCTACAGCATTCAACATACAATTAAATAGTCCTTAGTATTGTTATCTAACACACAAAACTATAGGGATCATAAAATGTTCTTTCAATCTCCCCCTTTTTGGTGTTAGATAACAATACTAGGATTTGCAGTAGAGCCCTAAAACATCTCCATTCCAAGGATAAAAGACTCCCCTAAATGTGTGCATATAAGTAGTTTGCATTTGAATACAAATGCACACATATAGGCTCAAGACTTTTCATGAATTGGAAACTGGGAATAAATGATGAGTTTTTGTGTGAGATGTATCATACCGACCATGATGAGGTTCTCAATAACATAAAGATAGACACATTTTAAGAACTCCATATTGAGAATTCTGAGGATAAATCCATAGTGATAATTCCATGGATTAGATATATCTAGAGATCCATAGTATTAAATCTATAGATAAATCCATGACAATAACCTTAGTATCACACACAAATGGCATAGTCTCACAATACAAACCAAATAGCAAATAAGTTCAATGCTAAATGGGTACAAGCAAGGAAAGGGAAGCACTATACAAGAAAATAAGCTTGTACCCGACCCATGCAAATCCCCTCGATAGCCTAACATAACTACTTCTCCCCCTTTGGCATCGAAATGCCAAAAAGGGAAAAACCAAGAAGATCCCCAAAGACCCAACTCTTCACCAAGAAGAGGAAGGTGGCCGAAGCCACCATATAGGAGTGCATGGTAAGACACCGCGAAGATATATCTTGGGTTCATGACCAATACTCATCAATAAACTCACATATCACAAAATGATATTAAGAGAAATGATTTGTCTTACTTTTGACATTATGGGGGAGGGTTAGCCCAATAATTAGGACCACACTACCCCTATGTCCATGCCCGCATCTAAACCAAATAAAGGTTGATCCATAGGTGTGTATGCATGGGAATCAAGTAAAGCTCCTTGAATCTATGATATTTAGCTAATTCCTTAAGTAACAAAATCTTTCTTCATCAAGTGACTTCGTGAAAATATCCGCAAGTTGATCCTTTGTGCCGACATAAGCTAGTTCAATATCTCCACGAGCAACATGATCTCGTATAAACTGGTTGCAAATCTCAATATGCTTGGTTCTTGTATGTTGTACAAGATTATATGCAATTTTGATGGCACTTTCATTATCACATAAAATATGCACTTTGTCACAATTGACACCATATTCCTTTAAAGTTTGCCTCATCCAATGATAACTGAGTGCATGCACTTGCAGCAGCCACATATTTAGCTTCAGCGGTGGAGAGAGAAATGTAGTTTTGTTTCTTTGAAGACCAGCATACCAAGGATCTGTCTAGAAATTGACACGCCCTAGAAGTTGATTTTTTATCATCCTTGTCACCAGCCCAATCGGAATCCATGTACCCACATAGCGAGAAATTCGAGCCTTTGGGATACCAAAGTCCATAGTTTGCGGAATGAACCAAATACCTAAAGATTCTTTTGACCTCCACCAAGTGGCTTTCTTTAGGATCCGCTTGATACCTTGCACACACTCCTACACTCATCACAATATCGGGTCTAGATGCACAGAGGTAAAGCAAAGAGCCGATCATAGATCGGTATACCTTTTGATCCACATGTTTACCCTTGGGGTTTAACTCAAGATGGAACTTTGTTTGCACCGGTGTAGCAACGTTGTTGAGGTCCGTCATCTTGAATCTCTTGAGCATGTATTGGATGTACTTTGCTTGATTAATGAAGGTTCCTTCTCTCAATTGCTTGATCTTAAAACCAAGAAAGAACCCCAACTCTCCCATCATAGACATCTCAAACCTGTTAGTCATAAGCTTTGAAAATTCATCGTTAAAAGCTTTGTTAGTAGAGCCAAAAATAATGTCATCTATATATAATTGGCACATGAAAAGCTCCCCTTTAACCTTCTTAGTAAAAGGAGTGGGTTCAATTTCCCAACCTCGAAGCCACAATCTAGCAATGACTCTTTAAGATGCTCATACAACACACGTGGGGCTTGTTTAAGGCATAGAGCGCCTTATTGAGTTTGTAGATATGGTTAGGAAAGTTGGGTTCCTCGAAGCCTGCGGGTTTCTTAACATACACTAATTCATGCAATGGAGCATTAAGAAATGAAGTTTTTGAAGGGAATATGCCCGAGAGTCAATAATAAAGTGGTTATTATCTTATTCCATGTTTATTATAAATGTTTATTTTGCATGCTATAATTGTATTAATTGGAAACATTAATACATGTGTGTTTAATAAACAAATAAAGAGTTACTATTTATGCGTCTCATATAAACTAGCTCATTGCTTAACAAGATGATCAAGGTCTCCTGATCATGGACATTGGATGTTGTTAATAATGAGGTCACAACATTGCTGGAATGGTGTGATGAACATTCATCCAAATTATAGCAATACGATCAAATTAATTGTGTTTAAATTGCTATAACATCATACGAAGTAATTTAGTCCTTAGAACATGAGATCATGTCAATCACTAACACCGGAAGAGTAACTTGATAACATCAAACATCACACCGTAACAAGGTGACAATAAAGGTGGGTTTAGATACCCCGAAAGTATTATGTAGAGGCTCATGGATCAAGAGTGGTATTTCTCCATCCGATGATGGAGAGATATACTCTGGGCCCTCTCGGTGATATCACATTGATGTAGCTTGCAAGCAAGTGATAAGATCACTAGAATGTTATATCACGGGAACGAGAAAACAATACTTGTCGGTAACGAGATAAAACTAGGCATGGGGATACCGATGATCGAATATCGGACATGTAATATATCGCGATACAAAGGGATTTAGTTATGATGTTAAAGGTTCACACGATCACTAGAGTCATCATTGAATGTGTGGGAGTCAATATAGATCTCTAGATCCCGCTGCGGATTATTGATAAGAGAGGGGTCTCAATCATGTCTGCATTATTCGCGAACCGTAGGGTGACACACTTAAGGGATACCGACACCATTTAAGAGCAAATATGTTTCATATAAAGATTATGAAAGCTCTAGAATTATTTCGATGGACACCAGAATTGTTTCAGGTGAAATTGCTGAAACTGATTCTGCATGTGATATCGAAATGTTGCAGGGGGTTTATGTGAATATTTGTTAATTAAAGTAATTAATAAAATTCTGAATAAAATAAATAAGAGTCTTATTTAATGAGAGCTTGCATTAAATTTGGTGGAAAATTAATGCAAAGCAAGTGGAATTGGTTTTAATGGGAGTCGGCTTAGTGGAAGCTCAACTCACCATTATCGAGGGAGAGGTGGGGGCACCACCATGCCCATGCGCATGGAGCCTTGGGGCCTACCCCTCCTCCTATAAAAGGAACTATTCTCCTCCTCCACTCTCACACCTCCTCGTGAAGGATCTCTCTCCCCCTCTAGTTTATTCTCCCATGGTCTCGGATTAGCAAGATATATGTTCTCGGTGGCTTTTTCTGAAAGAAGTTGCTACTTCTGCTGCATCGTTGGAGCGAGGACGCGGAGGTTGTCGGGGTACCAAACGTGTTTGCGATCACGGATGCACCGCTACTTTGTGGTGTTGGACTTGCTGGTGCTGGACCTACTGGACTTGCTGGACTTCATCACGATCTTGAGATCGGCAAGTGAATGACTACATCATCCACGAAATTAGATTTTGTTAACAAAGTTTTTCGGTCTTCAAGGGTAAGATCTTTATGGATGTATATTCACCCTTTGATTGGATCTAGGTAGGTCTTGGAGCTTAGTTGTTCACATCATAGGAAAAAATGTTTTCTATGCCACGAACCAATAGTGGTATCAGAGCCTGATCTATGCGTAGATGCTTTGCACTGGTAAAACACATATGATTATGTGGACGCTGATGATCATGTTATTACATATTCTATGTATTTTGGGTATTGGTGGCATAGTGGGATGAAGCGGCCCGGACTAACTTTACATGTCCTCGCACATGAGACCTATTCCACGCTTGACATGCAACTAATTTTGCATAAGTGGCTAGCGGGTGTTTGTCTCTCCTACTATAGTCAATATCTAATTTACAACGAGTTGTGAATAATTTGATTATCATCGTTGTGGTTTCATGTTCGTAGGTAAGAAAGGTTCTTTCTCCGAAATCCCTAAGCCACGTAAAAACATGCAAAAGATAAATTAGAATCGTCTAGTTTTTGGTTTTGCTGGGCAAGTGCTATGATATGGTAATGTTATAATTTGTAGTATGGATTGATACTCTTGGAAACTATAGCATATCAAAGTGTAAGTTCCATAGACCTTGGCCTTACACATATGAGAATGATGAAGATCATGGCACAATGCACAAGATAGTGATCAAGTGTAAGAATCATATCATATCACTTTTTGCATATGATGTTTGTTTGCATCTTATATTACTTGTTTGGCACTTTAGTAGCAGTATAAGATGACCCCTCATTTAAATATCAAGATAAGAATGTGTTCTTCCTTAAGTATGCACCGTTAAGAAAGTTCATTGTTTTGAGACACCACGTGATGATCGGGTGTGATAGACTCTATGTTCGCATACAATGGGTGTAAGATAGTTTTACACACGTGAGTACTAAGGTTCTTACTTGGTGAGCCTAGCATGTACAGACATGGCCTCGGAACACAAACCGAAAGGTAAAGCATGAGTCATATGGTTGATATGATGACCATATAGATGCTCGCCTTTGAAGCTACACCAACTCACGTGATGATCAGTCTTGGTGTAGTGGATCAAGTTCATGTAATCACCAAAACAACTCGAGAGATGTTGGTTTTGAGTGAGAGTTCATTTGTAATTTGGATTAGTTGAACTCAATTTATCATAAACTAAAATCAAAGTGAATTTGCATAATTTGTTGTAGTCATTGGCATCCGTTTACTACCTTGCGCTTAGTTTTAGTTGAGGTAATAGAATTATAGAATTCTGGATATTTACTTTACGAACTGGTATCGTATTGTTTTGAGTGTCAATCTAAAGTTTAAAAGTCCTATTGTAAACTTTCAGCAAATTTCATTTACTCCATGAAGTTTAATAAGTAGTATTAAACCAAGAGTAACAATTCCAGTGTTAGTATCTAAAGTATCATGTTTGCCTCCATGATCCTTGATATTCAAAAGATGTTTTAGTATCAAGGTTATCTAGGAGCTGAAAGAATTATTTCAGAAACCATCGCGTGTGGAAGATACTGTGATATCTGAAATAATATTTATGGTTGCAATATGATAGAGCATAATTTGGCAAAATACATGTTCACATATTGTATGAGATTTTGCGAAGGTTGGAGACGGTCCTAAAGAAATATAGTATGCATGTGTGTAATGGAACACCTGCTCCTATGGTCAAGGGAGACAGTTTTGGGAAATTTCAATGTCCCAAGAACCAATACGAGATCGATCAAATGAAAGCAATACCATATGCTTCGGCTATTGGAAGTTTATAGTATGCACAAGTGTGCACTCGCCCTGACTTAGCTTTTATCACTGGGGTACTTGGTAGATATCAAGAAAATCCAGGCATACATCACTGAAAGATGGTAAAGAAAGCATTGTGTTATGTGCAAGGCACAAAGGACCTCATGCTAACATATAGAAGATCTGATTTCCTAGAGATAAGAGGGTATTCAAATGCAGATTTTACGGGAGACAAAGATGATAGAAAATCCATGCTGGATATGTATTCACTCTCGTAGGCAGGGCTATTTCGTGGAGAAGCTCCAAACAGTCAATAGTTGCATCGTCCATGATGTATGCAGAATTTATAACATGTTATGAGGCCACGAGGCATGCGATATGGTTAAAGAAATTTATACCCGACTTGAAAGTGGTTGATTGCATTGACAAACCACTAAAGATGTACTGTGACAACCAGCCCACAGTATTCTATACTCACAACAACAAGTCAAGTAATACTACCAAACTAATAGAGATAAAGCATTATATTGTGAAAGATAAAATCTAGGATCACACGATAAGTCTCAAGCATATAAGGACAAAGGATATGCTTACGGGTCCGCTTACGAAAGGCTAACCATCCAATGTGTTCAAGGAACACTTAGCCAGCATGGGTTTAAGGGGAAACCTATGATTTCTGGATCATGAGAGGCTCGAAAAGAAACATAATTTGTTCTAAAATAGAGAGGTATGTTGTAGTTGTCTGATTCTATCGGCAATTGAGATGTGACGATGAAATATGCTCTACATGCTAATTGGTGATGAAACGAGTAAAGTAAAAAGTATATAGTTAAAAGAATAGTTGAGATCAAGGGGAGAATGTTAGATTGATCTCTCCTCCGATTGGGCCCATCGACCCCTTGATCCCGTGTCCTGATCGAGGGCACCCAACCAAACCATGGTTGGTGGGCCCCTACTGCGCTGCTCTATATAAATAGGTGGGGGTTGGCGGCTCACGATACGAGGTTGTCGCACAGCCGCACGCCTCCGCCGACAAACCCTATCCGATCTAGACAAGCGTAGTAGCAGGAAAGCTCCACCTCCGCCCCCGCCTAGCCCACCGCTCGCCGTCGCTCTCCGCCATGGCCAACACCACGGGCTCATCAAGCCAAGGCGAAGGTACACATCCTCTCTCTATATATAACTAGTTAGTACCGACACTATTTTGATCCATAGATAAAGTGCTACCTTTTAGATCTACACCTAGATGATTCAATAGATACAACACGCTTAGAGCATCTCCACTCGTGGCCCTCAAAGGCCCCCCAATGGCCTTTGAGGGCCACCGATGCCAATTTTCGGCCCCAGCCACGTCCCCCAATTTTGATTTGGTGCCGGCGTGCGCGCTCGATTTACCCATTGCGCCCGGTCGAAACCCAATTCCAAGGGAGGGCGGGGAAAAGTTCGGCAGGCCAGCCTTGTCGGTGACCTAGCTGAAATTATTCCCTTTTCCCACCAAAATTAGCGCCGGTTCCCTACAAAATTAGCCCCTACCTCCCACCTCCCCTCCCGCCTCGCCTCCCACTCCTGCCATTTCCCCAGCACAGACCAGATCATGCCACCATGCCACCGAAGAAGTACGCTGCTCCCCGCGCGACTACAGCAGTGTCGCCGGTGAAGAAGAGGGGCAAGCCGGAGAAGGAGCAGCCAGAGGGGATGACGAACGCGGAGTGGGTGTTCGACCTGCAGCACCGGCAGGTCGAGAACGCCAGCCGCCGGCAGAGAGAGCTCAAGGCAAGGAAGAAGCGGACCTCGGAGGCTCTGGCCGCGGAGGTGCTCATGGCGTAGAGAGCCGCCCACATGGCGGGCATGCCGAGCTTCCCCCCGCACGCGTGGGGGAGCCAAGGGAGCATCTCGTCACCGTCGCCGTCTTCGGCAACAACCCAGGATGGCCTGATGTCCTAGGACAGCCAGGGTACACCCAAGCTAGCTCGCTTCTCGCCGTGCGGGCCACTCGACACGGGCGGCAGCTTCAACCCCAATGCCTTCAGCGTCGTCAACCTCAACGCCAGCTTCAACCCTAATGCCTTCAGCCAAGGTACACCCAACCTGGCCGCCTCTCCTGCTCTCCGCCGCCCCCTCTTCAACAACGGTACGCCCACCAACGCTATTAGCAGCGGCGGCAGCCATGGGGTGCTCGACGAAACGACGCTGGGCACCGACGCCATCATGACCGACATGATCAACGGTGGGGGGCTGCCACCGTTCTACATGCAGGGGGAGGCGGAGGCCTATGACGGCTGCGACGACAGCCAAGAACCCTGGGAGAACGAGGCCTATGCGTTCGCCGAGGACGACGAGGAGGAGGCGCCCGCGCCGGTGCCCGAGGTGGTGCCCGTGGTCAAGAAGAAGAAGAACGGCGGCCGCGGCCCGAAGTGGAGCTCACGGGAGGACGAGTGCCTCGTCGAGGCTTGGAAATCGGTCAACATCGACCCCTTCACCGGCGTGAACCAGAGCTCTGAGGCCTACTGGCTGCGCGTCAAGGCGTTGTACGACGAGCGGCGGCTCTTGGACCCCTACTTCAAGGATTTGTACCACGACCGCAACGACTCTGGCATGTCGCACCGCTGGCACATGATCCAGCATGCTTGTAACAAGTGGCATGGCGTCGTGGAGGAGGTGCACCGTGTCCATGTCAGCGACACCAACTTCGAGGACCAAGTAAGTGAACCCACCGTGTCCACTGTCCATCGTAGCCTTGTGTTGGGTCGTCGGCCATTGATCATGGTCGTTTGTTCGCTACATTGCATTGCTTCCGTAGATGCATGCCATGATCACCGCCTACCGCGAGGACAACGACGACGTCGAGTTCAAGTTCATCCATGTGTTCGCCAGGATCGAGACGTGCGACAAGTGGACCGAGACGCGCACGGCGCTCGCCAAGGGCAAGTACGACCCCGACGCGCCGCCAGCTCTCTCCTCGGGAGGCCGTCCGATCGGGCAGAAGAAGGCCAAGGCGGCGAGGGATGCCGCGCCGACCATCGAGAAACTGCACAGCTCGATCATGGCCTGCATAGCGGATGCCGCCTCACACGCTGCCGAGAGGACGGAGCAGGCTGCCAAGATGGAGCAGGTTGCCGCGGTTAGGTGGGCGTCGGTTATCGAGAGGCAGGACGCCAAGCTCGAGCTAATCAGGGCCAATGTGGCCGCGAAGAAGGGGAGGGAGGACCTGTCGATCCTCATGATCGACACCAGGGACATGGACGCCGACGTGCGGGCGTGGTGGGAGACCCAGCGCACTGTGATCCTGTACGAGGTCCGAGGTCCACCGGCATCCACTACCCAAGCACCTGCGGCATCCACTTCGCCATCACCTGCGGCATCCACTACCTCAGCACCTGTGAGCGCACCGGCGACAGGCACTCCCTTGCCGGCCGTCGATGTCGATGCTGCCGTCTGATGCGCCGCTATGCTTTGTGATGCCGGCGCGGCTTCTTTTGATCGCTAGACTATGATGATTTGCAGCGATTTGCGACGATGTGATTGTCGAGACTTTGTTTTGTAACGCCTAGACTATTTATGTTCGACTATGCGATCGGCAATCGGCCGTTCTACCCGCCATATTATTTTTCTTGTCCGAATTTCAAATTTCTAATTTGGGGGATTTGGGGGGTCACGGCTGGAGACCGGCTCCCCTCCATAGCCGGTTTTTGCGCCGGCGCCTTCCATATGGTCTTACGCCGGGGTTAAATTGGGAGTTGCAAGTGGAGATGCTCTTACCTCTGTAAAATGTTGTTGAGCTTAATGGAAAAAAAAGTTCTGTTAAAAGAGAAAAAAATGCCCGACCGCGGCACGGCGTCAGCGCCACGTGCCTTGCCTCCTTTTTTTTTGAGGGGAGTGCGTTGCCTCCTGGAACCTATAAAATGGAGCCTTACTCACCATTCTGGGCTTCATCTATTTCTGTGGGCCAAGCCGTGAGCCCAAAAATACTTGTACCAATAATTTCTTTACTTATTCTATTGGCCGGTCTTTCCCTTAGATAAAACTACCAAAAAGACTTGGGCCGTGGACCAAACTCTTTTCCCCCAAATTTCCCCGCTGCAGCCCTCGATCCGATCTCGATTCCTCTGCCCCTCCACCCCGAATCACCAATTCAATACCCGATCCGTTCATCCCACGTCTAGATCTCTCGGTTGGTACCGATTTTACCCCCTATGGTTGATTCGTTGTTTTCCCGAGATTAGGGTTTCGAGGAGGTTAAATCGAGTCCCGATCGGGTCGATTGAGGCGGAATTTCTCACAACACCGGCTGATCTGTGCTCGATTGGTGTGTTTTGCATCTGATTCTTGTGATATTTTCGTCAACTTGACGCGGTTTGTTGGCTAGGGTTTCGTCGTACCCATCCAGTCCAAGCCTCCGTCGCCTCCTCCTATCCAGTACGTATTTTCCCCTTTAATTTTTGATTTCTAGAAGGACAGATCTAAAATCTATTAGGGTTAGATCCATCAGGACCTTAATTTAATTTTGACACGGGGAATTTAATGTTGACTTTTTCCATGCGAGCAATTTAATTTTGACTTTATTATTTCACTTAGTAGATTGGGCATTCCTAAAATGAATTGACCTGTTGATCCATGGGTGCCATGTCTGCCGGTTTAATTTTACACGGTCGTCCATATTCTCACATGGAGATTACGTCCCTATATACTGCTTGTACGGGTTTCAATTAGAAACAGATAATTAAACTTTTGCATGTGTTAATCCTTCTAGAGTTTAGTTGGGAGCGTTGTATATAAAAGAACAATGCTATGAATTCCGTTGAGAACTTGAGATTGCAGCCCGTTTGGTAATACAGTTTGCTTATCTGCAGCTGAATGGTGCAACAATATGTTCGCCTATAGTATTCAGCTTTGATGCTTATTTGCAATAGTATAGATAACATAACACGATACATCTCGCCTTTCAGATGGATGATCATCTTTCTAGTCTTGTGCAGTGATCACCTGTGCCATTTAATTGTACATATTGCTCATCGTTTTGTTGTCTAATGAAAGAGTTCTGTCCTTAGGATAATCATGTTGCATCAAGAAAACAGTGAAGTCTTTGGGAGGCACCACTCTGAGCAGCTTGCTTGTGGCAATCTGAGGGGAACTGATGATGGCCGCTCAAACTTTCTTCCTGAGAAATACCATATTGCGACAGGTATTGACTGCCATTTCTGTTGTCTTGTACAAACATGCCTAGATTCTTGTGCTAGGCTGCTTCTGTAGTTCTTCAAAAGGATTTGTGGACTGGCCAATTTGATGAAGAGTTGGTTATATCTTTGGTATTTCAGAGTGGAATGCCACAGCTTATCTAGTTAATACTGCCAGTGCTGTTAAGGAAGTGACATTCGATTGTAATAAGAGACCTGCATCCATTGATGTCCCAGACATGGTAGACTGCAAGCGGATGAAGCAGGAAGACCAATGTAAGACCTGTTAACTCACAGATTTTTCCTGCATGTACACTGTTGTCTTTTATGGAAGCTGCTACTCTGTCATTTCCTGAACATTTGGCATTGTGTGAAACGACTAGTTTTCTGAATGACCCTATTACTCTGTCCATCATGTTTCTGGTGGACTTGTTATGTGTGATTGACATAGTACTAATGGGTATACTGTTCACATTTCTGTAAGTTTGATTTCATTGTTATGTGTAGATGGCCAATATTACTAAATATTTTGAAACAGGGAGTACATAAAAGATATGAATGCTGATTGGGTTCATATTTTATTTATTTCAGCTATATCTGAGAAAGATCTTGTGGCGGATGCTTATACAAATGTTCCGGAGTATAAATCAGACAGGACAAGCGAGAGAATCTTTGATCCCCTAGGATATGGTAGTGAGGAAAGTCAAGATGAAGGTGTAGATTTACCTGTTCATTTTTCACTAGCCCACACTTATGTTGAAGATTACCTACGATCTGCCAGTTATTATCAGAGGGAAGACATTTACTCATCTGTTGGCCTTTGCGCCACAAGGAAAACTGTTCCTATTGGGCCAAACTATCAGGCTGAGTTGCCAGAGTGTGCATCCGGTAAAAAGATGAGCGCTGTTGATGATTGTGCTGATGTGTCATCATCTTCTCACATATGTGATGGAAGTAAAGCTGACAGTGACAAGTGGATTGGAAACTGTGTAATTCCAATGCCTTGTTCTGTTGAGTTATCTTCAGTCCTGAAACCTGTTTGCTGTAAAGAAGACTGCAGTTGTGTTGATGCAAATTCGATCGAGTGTGTGAGGAAACATGTGAAGGAAGGAAGAGGACGGCTAATGGGTGCCCTTGGTCCAAACACTTTCAAAGAGTTGGGATTCTTTGATATGGGAGAGGAGGTAGCCCTGAGATGGACAGAAGCAGAAGAGCATTTGTTTCAGGATGTGGTATCATTGAACCCCGCCTCTCTTGGAAGGAACTTTTGGGATGAACTTTTGCTTGCTTTCCCATTCAAGACTAGCAAAGAGTTGGTGAGCTACTATTTCAATGTCTTCATGTTGAGGAAGAGGGCTGAGCAGAATAGGTTTGATCCAATTAATGTTGATAGCGATAATGATGAATGGGCGGGAAGTGATGATGATGAGTTTGCTGTCACAGAAAAGGGTGATAATGATTTCCCTATCGAGTCCCTCACTGACCAGGATGATGGTGCATGCAATCATGTCTCCCTCAATGGAAACTTACATGAAGAGTCCAGTGAAGAAGATGAGCTTGACTGCTCTAGTGGGGAGACGAAAGAAAACTACTGCACAGATGGGGATGCCATGGTGTCCGGTCTTCCTGTGTTGTCCTTTATGGACCATAACGAGGAGGCAGCCATGTTCGGCACAGGAGATGCTCAAGATGACTCGTGCACATCATTTGAGGCTCGGCATGTTGGTGTTGCAGATGGGACACCCACTGATATTGGTGGAGACCACTACGGGGATGATGACTTTGGTGGTGTTGCAGATCATGGATACTTCGGTGGCCATTGTGACCTGAAAGCTTGGGATATTGGTAGAGACCACTACGGGTACGATGACTTTGGTGGGGTTGCAGATCATGGATACTTCGGTGGCCATTGTGACCCGAAAGCTTGGGATATTGGTTTCAGCAGCGTGTGGGAGAAGGACGAATTTCTTTCAAAGAACAATGTCATAGAAGAGATATTTGGAAAGGGTTCTTGTGAAAATGGAAATGACTCTTCTAGTGACCAGGGCATCATGTAAAGAACTGGCCTGGTATCTTTTTCGGGAGCAAAAGCTCGGCAGCTGAACCTCGTTTTGAAATATGTACAACAGTAGCTCTTCCTTTTTTTTTTTGATGATTCACTTGCCTGTAAAAATCCCATCTCTGTCCTCCTGATTACATCTGCTTGAGCAATGCTATTTCATTCTCATGATGAAATGTGTATTTGTAGCTATCTATCATCTGTCGATGATGTGGTGTAGCCTGTTGTAGCCTCTATGTACTGTTGTCATGACAAAAGTTTTATGGCCTGAGCATTTATCCATATGCTATTAATATGATACACATTTTACTCGAATATGTTTGTCAAACTCTGCTACTTGTATCTTTTGCAATAATCTAAAATCGATAAATACCAAAGCATGAAGTTTTGCTCCAATTTGTTTTTTTAATGTTAGTAGGAGAGATGCTAAAATTTATTAATTAGATAGAAGGTGGATCACAAAATTTAGGACGGAAAAACAAAGGCAAAGCCCAAGACACCCCAAAAAGAGAGAAACACGTGTGAGAGGGATCTTTGCTCCCGCTGAAACGGGAGGGTGATGAGGCCGAAAATTTCTCCCGTTGCTCTCAGTGTCAGAGCTGAAAACTTCTTTTTACCGCGTACCCGCCCGTCCGCCCCTTCCAACTGCTTTGTGATCTGTGCAGTGATTCCCAGTCTCCACGTCGTCGTATTCCCTGGTCCTCTGGTTGTATTCCTACCGACCGTGGGGCCCGCCTTGTATGCTCGACCACCCACCCCGACTTCCTATCGGTTTCCATGTTCTTTCCTCGACCTCTGCCGCCGCTCTCGATTCCGCCGCGCTGGCCTCGCTCTCGTGCTCTTGCCCTGCGTTCGCTCGAACGCCGCCGCCTCTCTCGCCCGTCCACTTCTCTTCCGATCAACCGCCGCCGCTCTCGCTTCCGCGGGCTCCGTTGGTCTTGTGGTTCCGCCCTGCAGCCCCGCCGGCAATGAGCCAGATTCACTACGGACGTGTAACAAGGTTCGTCGTTTCCGCCCTGCAGCACTGTAGTCGTTGCGTCCGCATCTCGCGAGTTGCATACACGCTGCTTCTTCTACAGCACACCATTGGAGGGTGATCCCTACTGAATACTACTCAACGAAAAAAATAACGCGCTATTTACTTTAGCGCCGCCTCTCTCCAAACGCTATGCAAGTTATAGCACGCAAATAGCGTGCTATTTTTCAAAAAAAAAAATTGATAGATATAGTCTGTATACTAAGGATTTCAGTAGCTAAAAAATTATGCAAAGTAATACATGCATAGCCAATTAACCAGTGATGACCAAATGACAGAGTACAGATCAAAATGATCACCAAATTCAAAATGAAGGACATATATTTTACAGACAGCCACATAAAGTGGTCGTGTTCCTTCAAGAAACCAGTACATCTACACAACGTTACATCTACATCACTAATTCAGCTAATTAGTAATTACTACATCAGTACATCACTACATCTACAATACTAAATGCTACATCAGTATATTCGGGTGCTCTCCAAGATGGAGGAGAAGTGAAGATCCGCGGGGCTGAAGCTAGGCGGGGCATCGCTTGTTGCGGCGTTGCTAGCTGCACTCCTTTTGGTTGGGGACGTGCCGGATGGAGGCGGCCGGCTGGCCGGAGCTATAGGAGATAAAGGGAGATGCTACAGCTTGCAGCCGCCACCATCATTGCGTGGTGGGGAATTGGATGCGACATGGGGCTGGGAGTTGGGTGAGCTAGCTTTGTTGACTCGTGCGGGCTGAATGGGCCAGATGGACTGCCGATATTTTCAAGTTTTTTGTAGCCCGCTATTTATAGCGTGTTTAGCGTCATTTGGCGCCGCTAAAACATGATTAGCGTCATAGCGAGCATATTATGCATAGCATAGCGTCTGCCTCCCGAATACGCTATAGCGCGCTATTTTTTCATTGATACTACTCTCTCCGTTCAGAAATATAAGGTATTTTAGCTTTGTGAAATGAATGTATTTAGACTTTTTTAGTGTATAGGTTCACTCCGAATCTCTATGAATCTATACACTAAAAGACGTCTATATACATTCGATTTACAAAACTAAAACGTCTTATATTTCTAAACAGAGGGAGTAGAAGGTATGTTCTTGTCTCCAGTTTTCACCGTTCCTCCCCCTCATTTCATCCTTAAAATCTTTTACCTCCTAGATCATTCGACATGGTCCCAGATTTATTTTTCCAGATGTCCTATTCCCTCTATTGTTTAGGATTGTACTAGATTCATATGGTAGTTTCTCTAATCATGTATTCCATGGTACAAAATGCCGTACTTCCTCTATTAAGATCGTCGATACCAGATTCACATCCCAGATCCTGTAAGTCACTGTCCAATTATATATAGAGCTATTTCTAAAAATGTGTAGCACATCATATGCCACCCTCTATTCTCTGTTGTTTTTTCCCTAATTTGTTTTGTTCATAGCGCTAACCCTGAACCCTGTACCTATTATTTAGGTTTGTACCAGATTCGTATGCTAGATTAACTAATCAGCTTCTGGGAAGTATGCTAATCTCATAGGTTTATATTTTGTATTCCACTGTATGTGGTCAATTGTTTCCTTTACTTTGTGAACATATATTACAGACCCATTCTCCTTTTTATTCTTATAAAATGGTTGCTCTGCTAAACTATTGCGTCACCTACACTGTTAGTTAGGGCTACTACTTATTTAGGTTCCCTTTTAGGTTCACCCACGACAAATAGAGGTTAAATATCACCCTGATGCTCCAGAAACTAAAATAGTCCCCTTCCACTACCATTTGTTAAGACCATCCTGCATGTTTAAATTTGTATAGCCCATCCCATGATCCCAGAACTAATTGTTACTTTATTACTTTATTGTGCTATCGTACTTGTAATTCTAAACCTCCATTTTAACATGACTATCAGCAGTAAAATATAGTCCTTCACCTACCATTTTTGCTAATAACATCCCGATTTTGCTAAATTTGTATAGCACATCCCATGACCTCCAGAACTTGGTGTCAGTTGGTTTCTTTATTTTGCTCTCATACTTTGTAACTTTAACCCCCATTTCACTTTGAAGATGAGTAGTAAAATAGAGTACATCAACTAGCATTTTTTCTATTTCTAAACATATGGGGAGTTGGTTTCTTTATTTGGCTCTCATTTTTGCTATTTCTCAAATATTGTTAGTTCGCGTCTCAAGTTTCTTGCGAGCGTGATTTCTGCTTTACAAAATCGATTGATCTTTGCCTCCCCATATCCTTATATGAGGCGGGATCCCATCCAGCGCTGATGCATTTGTTCGTCGCTCGACTCGCTTAACACCTAGCCATGGCCACAGGCGACGACGACCGTCGATGGATCCCACATCGAAAGACAAGGACAACATGGAAGATAGCTGCACCGAGTGCTGCTGCTACTTCTAGGCTACAAGTTGCAAGGTTAGTGTTATCTACATTGTAAACTGAATGTTCGTGATGGCCTGATGTGGATTGCTTTTGGTTTGGCATTACAAGTAGCTTGTTTGTTTTGTACTACTCATTACAGATCGATGGTTCTATTTCCATTGTCCTAATCTTGTACTACTATTGTTCAGATTTTGTACTAGTTCCTATCTTGTACTACTGCTATTCTTTTCCATTGTTCTTCTCTTACCGCTAAACTGATGTATCTTTAATATGTAATGTTCCTAATGTTTCAGATTGTTGGTTGTAGTTCTCCTTGCCTCGGTGATGAAGGTTGAAGAATAAGAAATAAAGATTCAAGTTTAGAAGATAGGGGATTGGTGGATTGTAGGGCGTGACGCTATTGCTCTTTTGCGCTTCCTACCACTTTTATTTAGTTTTTATAAAACGTATGTATTAAGTCAGACTTGTTAAATGTGTCTCTGTTGGATGCTAATTTGTGAGTCGAATTTGCTATAATTTGTTGGATGCTATTGGCAATATCTGTTAAAATGTCTTGCTGTTACTTTCTATCACAATATTTGTTGTTATTCTTTGTTCAGAAAACAGTGCTAGACAGTGTAAATTCTACCAATTTTTTGGCAGAAAATTAACACATGTTCATGTTCTGGTTTGTTCATGTTCAGTTGTTTCATGTATCATCGCTGGCTCACTGCTTGCTGCCCATAGAAATGACACCTCCTAGGTTCCCAGCTAGCATGTACTCCAAGCGCAGCCTAGCCCAGCTTGCACCTGTCCCATGTCACAGCCTAGCCAAGCCCAATGAGGCAACATAACACAACGTCCTAGCCCATTTTGGTTAGTTCGGGTAGTCGGTTGACCGAACTATTCTCTCGGTGCATCGATCACTCGGTTAATTCAAATTGTAGGTGAAACCCGACAATCTATAATGAAACGATTGGTGCCATCCTTTAGTATTTGAATCCTTTGGAACAAACAATCCATTATTAAACAAGTTAAACCACAAAAATAATAATGAAACAAATCCTATTACTTTATGAAACAATGTTAAATAATTTACGAAATATTTCAAACCGCATCCTATAAATTTATAAAAAACACATCAAAGCAACAACAATCCTTATTAAACAACATCTCAAACTTTTATGAAACTATTGTCACCTCCAACAAACCTTATATGGAACAATTGACAAATAATTGAAACAATATCAACTGAAAACAAGTGAGACCATCTAACACTTGTGAAACAAATAAGGCATTAAACAATTCAAACTAATGAAGCCCTTATTGGTAAATAGAAACCACATCGTCCTAGTTTGAAACTGTTGGAACAATATCAAGCAGGAATGAAACTGTTGAAACAACATTATACTATTGAAACAACATTACACGGGTTTGAAACTATTGAAACCAAATCACCTACCGACACAAAATTGAAACAACAACAAACATGAATTAAACTTTTGAAACAACATCATGCGGGAATGGTGGCGTTGAAACATCATGACACAATTGAAACAAATCATCCCTTCTAGCAATATTGAAAACACATCATACTTATTTGGAATTGTTGAAACAACATCCCATGTCGAAACAACATCAAACATGAATGAAACTATTGAAAACAATATAAAACATGAATGAATATGTTGAAACAACATGACACGGTTGAAACAAATCTCACAAGCGTGTTTCAAAACAATTGAAACCACAAACAAATGAAACCACAAAATCATGTTTCAATAAAGTGAAATCACAAAAGTATGTTTGAAACAATTAAAACCACAAAAAGATGTTTGAAACAATCAAAACCACCACACATGATTTTATGAATATTTTTTGGCACCTTAAGAAACCTGTTTGAAACAATTGAAACCACAAATATTATCTTTTAATCAATTGATAGCACCTAGCAATTTTTTATCAATTTTTGAAACCAAATTGAACCTTGTTCGAAACCACTCAAACCATATCGAACCATGCTAAAACCTATTTGAACAAAGCGAAACCTTACAAGCATGTTTCAAAACAATTCAAACCACAAACGAATGAAACCACAAAACTATATTTCAATAAATTGAAACCACACAAGCATGTTTGAAACAATTTGAAGGGCATATGCCCGTGAGGCAATAATAAAGTGGTTATTATCTTATTCTATGTTTATGATAAATGTTTATTTTGCATGCTATAATTGTATTAATTGGAAACGTTAATACATGTGTGTTTAATAAACAAAATACAAAGTTCCTAGTAATGCCTCTCATATAAACTAGCTCGTTGATTAACAAGATGATCAAGGTTTCCTGATCATGGACATTGGATGTTGTTAATAACGAGGTCACAACATTGGTGGAATGATGTGATGAACATTCATCCAAAGTATAGCATTACGATCAAAGTCATTATGTTTATATTGCTATAACATCATACGAAGTAATCTTAGTCCTTAGATCATGAGATCATGTTAATTTCTAACACTAGAAGAGTATCTTGATAACACCAAACGTCACACCGTAACAGGGTGACTATAAAGGTGGGTTCAGTACTACGAAGGTGTTATGTTGAGGCTCATGGATCAAGAGTGGAATTTGTCAATCCCGATGACGGATAGATATACTCTGGGCCCTCTTGGTGATATCACATTAAGATAGCTTGCAAGCAAGTGATGTGATCACTAGAATGTTATATCACGGGAACGAGAAAAGAGTGCATGTCGGTAACGAGATCAAACTAGATATTTGGATACCGATGATCGAATCTCGGACATGTATTATATCATGAGACAAAGGTTAGCGTTAAAGGTTCTCACGATCACAGAAGTCATCGTTGAATGTGTAGGAGTCAGTATGGATCTCCAGGTCCTGCTTATGATTATTGATCTGAGAGGTGTCTTGATCATGTCTGCATTATTCGCGAACCGTAGGGTGACACACTTAAGGAATACCGACACCATTTGGAGCAAATATGTTTCAGATAAAGATTTAAGAAAACGCTGGAATTATTTCAATAGACACCGAAACTGTTTCGGGTCAAATTGCTGAAATTGGTTCTGCATGTAATATTAAAATGTTGCAGGGGGTTTTATGTGAATGTTTGTTAATTAAAGTAATTAACAAAATTCTGAATAAAAATAATAAAAGAGTTTTATTAAATAAGAGAGCATTAAATTTGGAGAAATTTAATGCATTTAAAGTGGAGACTTTAAAAGAGAATGTGAAGGGGCATTTTAATATGGAGGGGTTACCACCACATGAATGGGGGAGGTGAGGAGTCACCCCCCATGGGGCGCCGGACATGGGGAGGGGTACCCCCTCCTCCTATAAAAGGCCCCCCTCACACCCCTTCTTCCTCACACCTCCTCGTGAAGGATCTCTCTCCCCACCTAGTATTTTCCCCCCATGGTCTCGGATTAGCGAGATACATGTTCCCGATGGCTTTATCTGGAAAGGAGTTGCTGCTTCCGCTGCTTTGCTAGAGCGAGGGACGGAGGTTGTCGGGGTACCGGACATGTGTGCGATCACGGATGCACCGCTGCTTTGCGGTGCTGGACTTGGTGGTGCTGGACATGCTGGAGCTGGATCTGATGGACGTGCTGGAGCCGGACTTGCTGGACTTCATCACGATCTTGAGATCGGCAAGTGTACGACTACATCATCCACGAGTTCCAACTTGTTAACAAAGCTTTGTTGTATTTGAGGGTAAGTTCTCTATTGATGTATATCCACCCATTGCTTGTATCTAGTAGATAGATCTTGGCGTATAGTTCCCATCGTAGGAATTTTTTTGTTTTCTATGCTACGAACCCAACACAATTGAAATCACAAAAATATGTTTGAAACAATCGAAACCACCACACAATGTTTTATGAATAGTTTTAGCACCCCAAGAAACCTGTTTGAAACAATTGAAACCACAAATGTTATCTTTTAATCAATTGAAACCACTTAGCAACTTTTTATCAATACTTTGAAACTAAATTGAACCTTATTTGAAACCATAACGAACCATGCTGATACCTCATTTAACCAATTTAAACCCCACAAGCATGTTTCAACAATTGAAACTATACACAGATGAAACCACAAAATCATGTTTCAATAAATTGAAACCACACAATCATGTTTCAAACAATTGAAACCACAAACAATTGAAATGATAAAAACATGTTTGAAATAATCGAAACCACCATTCGAGATTTTATGAACATTTTTGGCACCCCAAGGAACCTTTTTGAAATAATTCAAACCACAAAACATCTTTTAATAATTTGAAACCACATCACAATTAATTATCAATTTTTTGAAACCGAATTGAATCTTATTGAAAATATTGAAACCATATCGAACCATGCTTAAACTTATTTGAACCAATCGAAACCTCACAAACATGTTCAAAACAATTGAAACCTCAAAACCATGTTTTAAGTAATTGAAACCACACAAACATGTTTCAAACAATTGAAACCACAAAAACATGTTTGAAACAATTGAAACCTCCACCCAAGAATTCATGAACATTGTGGGCACCCCAAGGAACTTGTTTGAAACAATTAAAACCACAAAAAATATTTTTTAATCAATTGAAACCACCTCTCAACTATTTATTAAAAATTTGAAACCACATCGAATATTACCGAAACTACTGAAACCAAATTTAGTATATTGTTAAAACCTTTGCGAACCAATTGAAACTACATAAGCATGTTTGAAACAATTGAAACTATATAAGCATGTTTGAAACAATTGAAACCACAAACAATTGAAACAATTAAAGCTATCACCAAGATTTTATGAATATTTTTGGCACCCCAAGGAACCTGTTTGCAATAATTGAAACCACAAAAACATATTTTAATAAATTGAAACCACCTCTCACAACTATTTATCAATTCTTTCAAACCGAATTGAACCTTATTGAAAACACTAAAACCATATTGAACCATGCTAAAACTTATTTGAACCAATCAAAACCTGACAAGCGTTTTTCAAAACAATTGAAACCGCACACAAATGAAACCACAAAACCATGTTTTAATAATTTAAAATGACAAAAGCATTTTGTAAATAATTGAAACCACAAAAACTTGTTTAAAACAATTGAAATCACCACCCATGATTTTATGACCAACTTGGCACCCCAAGGGATCTATTTGAAACAATTGAAACCACAACAAACATCTTTTAATAAATTGAAACCACCTCTCAACTATTTATTAATAATTTGAAGGGATTTCTATTTTCGTACCCCTGGTTCGTTAGTTGTACTCAGTATTCCCCAGCTGCTTAACTTTTCCCCACTTTTGCCCCTCCCCTTCTTGGAAACCCATCAAAGAGCTCGAACGATAGACGCCGTGAGGTTGACCGTTGGCTGACGTGTGGGGCCACGCGGTGTGGGACCACGTGGGGTCGTTTGGTCAGGAACATGTTATGCTGACATGTGGGGCCACACCATGTGGGACTATGTGGGGCCGCTTTGTTGGAAACACGTTACGTGGGACGTGGTGTGGGACCATGTGGGGCGCGTTTGGTGGTTACGTGCGCCCTGCTGCCTAAATTGGAAGTTTTCTTTTTTATTATTTTTATGATTGGCCTTTTTAAGGAGAATATCATTTTCTTGCCCGAAAGTTGGGTCGCCCAGGCAACGCGGTACCCAAGTTGATTTTTATCACCGCGATTCGAAAAATTGGGGCGCCAATTGCTGAGAGGGGTCTTCCGAGTGAATGATGGACAAACCCAATATTTTCAAATCGTGCTCGTTAAGTCAGGATATTCGATTACACTAGTTCCTACTGTGCCCCTTCTTCGTCGGTCACTCTTCTTAGCCACCCTACACGTTGATACGTTGCAAACGTATCCATAATTTTTGATGTTCCATGCTTGGTTTTATCTACTTTCTTGTGTTTTGTCCACACTTTGGAGTACTTTTCATATGATTTCTTGGACTAACCTATTAACAAGAGCCACAGTGTCAGCTGCCTGTTTTCTGCTATTTTTGATTCTAGGAAAGTCAGAAAATGAATATTCTCAGAATTGGATGGGACAAAAGCCGAAGTTAGTTTTTCACCGAGGGACACATGGAGCCTGAATACGAGACAGAGAGGGGCCAGAGGGCGGCCACACCACCTAGCCGCGCGGCCAGGCCTGGCCTGCGCGAGGGTGGTGCGCCAGCCTAGGCACCCCCTCGGCCTCTCCTTCCGCCTATAAGTTGCCTCTGATACAGAAACCCTATGTACCCAATCAAATTTCACGAAAGAGTCTGTAGCCACCGTCATCTCCATCCCTAGATCAGGAGGGATCTGAAGCTCTTCCCGGCACCCTGCCAGAGAGGGGATTCACCCTGGAGGCCTTCTTCATCATCATGCAAGCCTCCGGTGTGATGCGTGAGTAGTTCATCTCTAGACTACAGGTCCATGTAGTAGCTAGATGGCTGGTTCTCCTCCTTTGTACTATCGTGTTTAGATCTTGTGAGCTCCGTTCATGATCAAGATCATCTATTTGTAATTCTGCATGTTGTGTTTGCGGGGATCCGATGGATATTGAGATGCTATTTCAAATTGATTATTGATTCTATCATGTCTTTGTTATTTGTGATCTTGCATGCTTTCCGTTGTTAGTAGCTATCTTGGCCAAGTAGATGCTAGTAACTCCAAGAGTTAGTATTTATGCTCGATAGTGGGTTCATGCCTCTAGTAATCTGGGGAAGTGACATAAATATCTAAGGTACTAGATGTGTTGTTGCTACTAGGGAGAAAACAATAATCCTTTGTTCATAGAACAATCGTATTGTTTACTTTACACGCAATTCGTAATGCAATTATCCGTTGCTTGCAACTTAATACTGGAGGGGGTTCAGATGATAACCTGAAGGTGGATTATTAGTCATAGATGCAGTTGGATGGCGATCTATGTATAATGTTGTAATGCCCAATCGAATCTCAAAGGAGTCAAGATGAGTAGTATATGCTTGTATGCTTTCTCGATGTTTGTCAATTGCCCCGCTGTAATTTGTTCGCCCAACATGTTATCTATCTTAAGGAGAGCCACCTCTAGTGAACTATGGACCCCGGACCTTTCTTTTATCATCAATTTACAATCAACTGTTTACTGCTTTGTGTTTACTTTCTGGAAACTATTACTTTGTTCCACTCGATACGTTTAATCCTTTGTTTTTAGCAAAACCAGTGAGATTGACAACCTCATCGCAAGTTGGGGACAGAGTTCTGTGGTTGTGTTGTGCAGGTCTCCACGTTGCTTGCTGGCACTGGTAGTGCGCCCTGCCAAAGTTCAGCTAGCTACACCTTTGGGGTGTTTCCTTGCTCCTACTGGATTAATAACCTTGGTTTCATAACTGAGGGAAACTTACTGATGTGCTCATCATACCTTCCTCTTGGGGTTCCCCAACGAGCTCGTTAATACACGAGTCAGCAAGTATTTTTCTGGCGCCGTTGTCGGGGAGTCAAGGCCATCTTCACAAGGGGAGTCCCTCATAACCAAATCTCTTTACTTTGTTGTTTTTGTTTTGCTTAGTTTACTTTCGTTTTGTTTGCTTGTTTCTTTATCAAAAACACAAAAAAATAGTTTTACAAGTTTGCTTTCTTTATCAAAAACACACAAAAATTAAGTATTTCTATAGTTGTTACCTCTTCCTTAGCTCACCATGTTGATCCCTAAATTCACCCTGAATGACCTTTCAATAGGTAGTGGCTCTATAATTGGAAAAGATAATATTGAAGAATTCTTTAATCATGTTAGTAAACATGAGGATATTGAGGATAGATCCCTTGCAGAACTTGCTCCAAACTATGAAATTGCTGCAACTTCTTTAGTTCACATGTTGGAAGCTAGGTTTGTTAACCTTAGCCCCTTAATGCAAGTAATGTTTCTTAAACTTAAATAAATTGAGGACCATGAAAAGAGGGATTTTATTCTGGAAACTTTGCTTAAGGAATTCTATGATGTTGCCAAGGAGGCTAGAAAAGTCTTTGAACATTTTAATATGCTAGGCTCATGTGTAGATGTTATTGGTACACGAGAAAATATGAACAAAACTGAGCCTAATGGAGAGGAAACTAAGATACCAATACCCTTTAAACTAGTAGCAATGTATGAAGCCATAGAAAAGAATCTTGATTGGATTTTTCCCGAAAACCCGTTTGATGAAAATAGTGAACCAAAGAGCATTGAAAGAGGACCATCTAGAACTTATTTAGATGGAGATATCTTGCCTCGTTGAAGATATTTCTGGTATTAATCTCAATGCTTCTTCATTTGAAAACACTTGATTCTTATTCTTGCTTCTTATGCCTAACTTAAAGGTGTTAAAGAAAAAAGTACTTATTGGAAGATAACCCAAAAGTTTTAGATGAGTCTTGGAAGTTATTAACTCTGTAATAACCGATCCTTATCCTTTTTATTTGCTTTTTGTGCCACGAGTAACCTCTGATGAGAGAGAGGTAATGATTGGGAAAGTTGTTGTCCCGAAACAGATTTCTGTGCTTCACCATAAAAATTCGTGTAAAATCTCTGTAGGTCTTTTTGAACGTGAATTTTTGTGCTACTGCCCCAGGTTGTTATCTAACTTTCGTTAGTTAAACACTTTTTGATTTGAGCAACAGAAGGTCTTCGAAAAAATTCGTCTTTACCTGCTGGTATGTTTTGACAGATTTCTGCCATTTTCTGCATTTGCTTCTTGTTGGTTCCTTTTTTAGTTCTTTTGGGGAATAGAGATTTTTGAGGGAAGTGCTAAAGTAGCTAGTATTTAATGGAAGTTTTATTGGTGTTATAACTGAACCTAAAGACTTATTATCATGAGTGCACTAATGTTGCTAATAAAGATTGTGTGAAGTTTTGTATGAAGGAAAATTTTTAGGTGTATGGAAGGAATGAGTAATAAGATGAAGGATGGACAAAAGATCAAGCTTGGGTATGCCACGCGTGTCACCCCAAGAAATATCTAAGAAGTACAAGCGTCAAAGCTTGGGGATGCCCAAGGCATCCCCCTCTTCATCAAAAAAAATCCCAGGTTTCTTCCAAACGCTTCATTTTTATTGTTTCATGCACAGTTGTGTTGTTCTTGGAGCGTCTTCTTTTTCATTTTCGTTTTGGTTTTTCGTTTGCTTGGTGGTTGGACCCCCTCTTTCATATGTTGGTTTTCAAATAGTTTGGTTTGGATTGGAAAAGAGTAGGAAAGTTCATGCTTAAGTGGTAAAGAGAGCTTGTTTTTGACTGTGGCCTATGCTTTGTCATGCCATGCTTGATATTGTTTTGGCTTTATGCTTAGTATTCTTTGTTGTAGCATGACTTTCTCTAAACAATTGAGATTTCTTAATGTGCCTTGGATGAATCATGCGTTGTTTTAGCATATTAAAGCATAGTATTGTGGTATTCTCCTTTGATGCTTTATTTTGGGTTGACTTGGCGCATGCTCACACCATGTTATGACTATCTCAAGTCACCATAGCCTTTATGATCCTTTAGTTTTCAACTTGTAGTATCACTTTATGCTTTGATCAGTGATGTTTTGTCGCTCTGCATGATTATTGCCATTATTGTTGTTTTAGTTGTCGCTCACAGTCTTTTGCTAGCCTCCACAACCAAGTATGAGTTCCACTCATGCATCCAACTCCCTAAACCAAGTTATTCCAAAGAGTCCACCATACCTACCTACTAGCATATGCTATTCTAAGTATATTCATGTTTTATCCACCTTCCGAATTAAACTTGTTATGAGAAAACTATTGATTAAAGCTCTCATGAACTTGATGGCACACTTTACTTTTCTTGCCCTTAATAAACTTGAACCATTGTGTCGTCTATGTTATATATGCTTGCACTTATTTGTTGGGGATTAGCAGAATCATGCTGTCATGGGGAACGCTTTCAACATTGCACTTGTACTTTGTACCTAGTTGATATCATGCTCTTTTGTCTATGGATGTCGTCGGTGTGAAATGAAAGGGGAGCTTGTAAGTCCATGGAGTTATGTATATGTGTTAGAGAAACGCCTGGGCCGCTGGTCTAATCCATGCTGACATGGTGGAAACCTGCAGCGTAACCATAATGAGGTGTCTATGAAGCATTATTCTTATAAAAAAAAGAGTCACATATTGAGAGAAAAAAAAGAGATTATGAAAAGAGGAAAGAGAGAAAAAAGCACCATATTCCCATGGTAAATAAGAAGATTGTTGAGATGCTCTTTGTATGCTTGCCTTGTCATTTTGATATGGGGATTCTTACGTATCATCGGGCAAGGGGCACCCCGTTGGCGGTTCTCTATGATACACATGTACTTACGATGACAAGAACTTACGGTGACTAAACTTGAGTAGCATGAGGAGCGGCCCTTGTATTCAAGGGACATGAGATTTCCAACTTATACTTCGTCAAGCATATACACCATAGTTTGTTCACTTTAACCTTAATCACTTCAAGATTCTTATGATAGGGGCAATGCGAGCTGAAAGCTATTAAGTACCATAATTTTTTGAAGCTCTTTATGAAACCTGAATCTCTACTTCCTTCTATGAAGGCCCTTCTTTTACTTTTATGTTGAGTCTCCACCTTCTATCTTTATGCACCTACATTGAGAGCATAGTGGCCATTCTTAGTTCTATGTGCATTGTCCCAAGACTTATTGATTGATGCATAACCTCGATACTGCTTGTTTTAAACTATTTGTATTTAGTCACTCTTATGAACTTTGAAGGTGTCCTATGCATTTATGTTTGCTACTCTATGAGGGACAAGCTGAATGCCTCTATGCTATGTTTTCTTTATGTGAAACAAACAAACGTCTTGCAAAGCATTGTTATTCATTAATCTTTTGTTTGGGCCTTTTCATGTTGCAACATAGTTGCTTTGTCTTATTGCTAGAACTTTGTATTTCATGTTATGATTGAAGTACTATGATCCCAGCTTTGAATGCTTTACAAATACTTTGATCAAATTTATGATGGTGCATGTCACCTCAAAAATTATTCTTTCTTTTAATCACTTACCTACTCGAGGACGAGCAGGAGTTAAGCTTGGGGATGTTGATACGTTGCAAACGTATCCATAATTTTTGATGTTCCATGCTTGGTTTTATCTACTTTCTTGTGTTTTGTCAACACTTTGGAGTACTTTTCATATGATTTCTTGGACTAACCTATTAACAAGAGCCACAGTGCCAGCTGCCTGTTTTCTGCTGTTTTTGGTTCCAGGAAAGTCAGAAAATGAATATTCTCGGAATTGGACGGGACAAAAGCCAAAGTCAGTTTTTCACCGAGGGACACCTAGAGCCAGAATACGAGATGGAGAGGGGCTGGGCCCAGCCACACCACCTGGCCACGCGGCTAGGCCTGGCCTGCGGGAGGGGGTGGTCTGGCCGCCCTAGGCACCCCCTCGGCTTCTCATTCTGCCTATATATTGCCTATGATACGGAAACCCTAAGTACCCGATCAAAATTCCACGAAAGAGTCTGTAGCCGCCGTCATCTCCATCCCTAGATCGGGAGGGATTTGAAGCTCTTCCCAGCACCCTGTCGGAGAGGGGAATTCACCCTGGAGGCCTTCTTCATCATCATGCAAGCCTCCGGTGTGATGCGTGAGTAGTTCATCTCTGGACTACGGGTCCATGTAGTAGCTAGATGGCTGGTCCTCCTCCTTTGTGCTATCATGTTTAGATCTTGTGAGCTCCGTTCATGATCATGATCATGTATTTGTAATTCTGCATGTTGTGTTTGCAGGGATCCAATGGATATTGAGATGCTATTTTAGATTGATTATTGATTCTATCATGTCTTTGTTATTTGTGATCTTGCATGCTATCCGTTGTTAGTAGCTATCTTGGCCAAGTAGATGCTAGCAACTCCAAGAGTTAGTATTTATGCTCGATAGTGGGTTCATGCCTCTGGTAATCTGGGGAAGTGACAGAAATCTCTAAGGTACTAGATGTGCTGTTGCTACTAGGGAGAAAACAACAATCCTTTGTTCATAGAACAATCGTATTGTTTACTTTACATGCAATTCATAATGCAATTATCCGTTGCTTGCAACTTAATACTGGAGGGGGTTCGGATGATAACCTGAAGGTGGATTATTAGTCATAGATTCAGTTGGATGGCGGTCTATGTATAATGTTGTAATGCCCAATCGAATCTCAAAGGAGTCAAGATGAGTAGTATATGCTTGTATGCTTTCTCGATGTTTGTCAATTGCCCCGCTGTAATATCTTCACCCAACATGTTATCTATCTTAAGGAGAGCCATCTCTAGTGAACTATGGACCCCGGTCCTTTATTTTATCATCAATTTACAATCAACTGTTTACTGCTTTATGTTTACTTTCTGCAAATTATTACTTTTTTCCACTCGATATATTTAATCCTTTGTTTTCAGCAAAACCGGTGAGATTGACAACCTCATCGCAAGTTGGGGACAGAGTTCTGTGGTTGTGTTGTGCAGGTCTCCACGTTGCTTGCTGGCATCGGTAGTGCGCCCTGCCAAAGTTCAGCTAGCTACACCTTTGGGGTGTTTCCTTGCTCCTACTGGATTGATAACCTTGGTGTCATAACTGAGGGAAACTTTCTGTTTTGCTCATCATACCTTCCTCTTAGGGTTCCCCAACGAGCTCGTTAATACACGAGTCAACACATGTGTCGTAGGGGCAAATCCATTACTGTACTTTCCTAACTCTCGACATTGAAGCTTGCTGCGGCGGCGGCGGTCCCTTTTCTTCCTTTCCCCGACCCTAAATCTGCCGGCGGCAGAGGACCTTTTTTCTCCCTCCCCCGACACTGAATCTGACGGCGGGGGCCCAGCATGTCTTGCAAGGCGAAGGTTGTAGCTACGTCGCCGACTGATTTGGGTCCATCAGGGCCCAAGTCTGGGGCTCAACGCATAGCAGCGACGAGGTCTTCAACCCCGGTTAGCGAGGAGGCCAGCAAGATTCTGCTCCCAAGGTACCTACGAACAGCGGGTTGAAGAAAAAAGCAAGGCTGGCAATGGATTGTTCAGCTCCGATGGGTGGATGCAACACCCAGATCTCAAAGAAAAAAACCCGAGAGAAGAGCGGGAGGTGAATTTTTCTTATCTGTGCCTTATCTTGCAAGTAGATTAGTTACGACATAATAGAATTGAATGAACTGAAATGTTCCCCTTTTTAATCAAATTAGGCATAGCTTTGGTACAAGGGACCTATATGAGTTCACAGTTTATGTTCGGCAGTACACTGCAAAACTTGATTTTGGTTGCGAGAGGGTTGTGTTCGGGCAAGATGTGCATTGGCTTGTGAATTGCAAAGAGGTTGTGTTTGTTTCGCAGCAGGTAGATATGCTTGCCGCTAGAATTCCCTCGGATTCTAGACAGAGGACAAAATTGGTGTGGCGCAACATGAATGATACCTATCAGCAAATTGAGCACTCCCATGGGCTTCAGATGGTTTAGGAGTGTTGTGCAGCTGATTGTAAGGTGAAAGTTGAAGCGATGATTGGTGATATGTATGCAGATGCTGGAGATCTTGCTGCCAGAGCTTCTGCTCCTAGATAATACGGACCAATAGATGCTGATCTAGATAAGTTCAGTATACACATAGAGGTGGATTCATACATGGCAAAACTTGATGAGGGAGTTAATAAGCCAGTTTTGTCATGTACTGTGGAGATCACTGTCGATTCCAAAAACATAACTCTTGATGAAATGAGAGAGATGATCGGTAAGGAAATCAGTATTGGCCCTAAGCAGATGGCAAAAATCTGGTGGTGGCCTCATAAGAAGCAGCAATTCATAGATGTTTTGGATACTAAAGATCTTATGCAGATTATGCGACGAAAGAAGCGAACCAGGAAGGTGTTCTTCCTTGTACCATTTCTGATGTTGTTGAACAAGTTATAGTGGATGTAGATGCCCCTGTAGTGGCTGAACAGAATGAGGTGGTCGACGTTGATGAGATCTGATAAGAGCTGCTACCCTAGGCTTGTCATATGGACCACGGGGTTCCCCTGCCTGTATTTGTAATATTGACTAATGTTGCATTTAGAGCGTGTTTCTGTGATTATGTTTGTTGAGAGATTGCGATATAATATTGTGCGAGCTGTTGAGATTTTCAGACATGTCACTCACTGAAACCATTGTTGTTATAATAAGACATACGTACATTGTAGTTGACATGATTATGTTTCTCAAGATGACGTACCGTACTTGTTTCTGTTATTATGTTTGTTGGGACATTGTAATGTAATGTTTTGTGAAACCATGACTGTACAAGTGATGCATAAATACATTATAGTTGACATGACTATGTTTCTCAAGATGATGTACTGTACTTGTTTCTGTTATTTTGTTTGTTGAGAGATTGTAATGTAATGTTTTGCGAAACCATGATAGGACAAGTGATGTGTAAGTACCTTGTAGTCGACATGATTTTGTTTCTTGAGTTGATGTAATATACTTGTTTCTGTGATTACGTTTGTTGAGAGATTGTAATGTGATGTTTTGTGAAACTATGATGTGATTATGTTTGTTGAGAGATTGTAATGTAATGTTTTGTGAAACCATGACTGAAGAAGTGATGCATAAGTACCTTGTAGTTGACATGATTTTGTTTCTTAGATGATGTAATATACTGGTATGTTTTTGTTAGGCAATGAAATTGGGATGGAGGGAGTGCAGGTTTAATATTTGAAATGAGAATGTGTGAAGAGAATCCATATTAGGCAGGAGATAGTAATCCAGGGAAAGGGCATGGTATCCATTAAACTATTGTAACATGCCAATTTAGTCATTGTTGCAGCGGTAGAAGGGCTGCTCTCTCTCTCTCTCTCACCGACGCCGACGCTGACACCGACACCGACGCCATTGTCTACAACAACACATTCGCCATGTTGTCCTTGAACGGCGAGGACGACCAGTCGAGCAGCGATAACCTTCTCTCCAACATCGAGTATTCCTTCCATGATGTGAGTTCCTCTATTTTCTTGGGCTAGGGTTAGGCAATGGTAAATCTCTCGATATGAGCTCCATATGTGCATGCAATCATGTTAGATTTCAGCTTTGCGTTTACCTATAGGTACCACGGACGATCTACGACTCCGAATGGGAGGGCCTAGATCTCGATGGAGAAGTGCCATGTGACCATGGGCTAAAACTGAGGAGATATGTTGCATTCGAAGGCAGTAACACTGGGAGAACGTTTTTGGGATGTACAAATCAGGTTTGTTTACATTATGTGCAACTGTGACATGAAGTAAAATGTATCGTGCATGTTCATAACACTATAGTGTGTGTGTTTTTAGGTTGGCCCAGTGTGTAAAGTAGTAGAGTGGGTGGATCTTGAGTGGCCGGATGCACTTAAGAAATGTTTGGCACAATTATGGGAGATGTATGAGTTGGAAAGGTTGGGGAGATTTACTGATGTAAGTGATGCAACTGAAAAAAATTATAAGCTGTTGGTACGAAATAAGGAGCTGGAACAAGAAATCGAGAATTTGCAGTCAGAGCTAACTGACAGAATCGATGGGAGCTTGGTTGTTGGAACTGCAAAGAAGCTTCAGGATAGTCACAGGTTGCTGATTCATAATGCAGAAAAGGAGAGGGGTCATCTCAGGGAAGACAAGAAGAAGCTAGAGTACTGCATTGCGGATCTATTGAAGGAACCGAAGAAGAGGGTGAACAAGGACAGACTATAGAGGATAAAGGAAATTCGAGATGAATAATTTATGTTGTGCCAATGCCTGAAACTAGTTAACTGTAAGACTTGCATTGTGCTTTCCTAACTAAGCCAAACTCAATCCTCAAGCAAACTAATTTCATACGAACACACATATCGTGCATAGAGGTAAGTTCACGCTTACAAAATCACCACTGTAGAGGATAAACTAGGCAGTTCAGTACTAAATAGACATATGTTGTGTTCAAGCGAGCCTGGCCTGGAGCTGCCTGTTTTCCTCCCTAAGATTGGCCAGCTCCTTCAGTACTATGTCGTGCTTCAGCTGTAGGTTCTAGCGCTCCGTCACAGATTGGAGAAGTTGGTCTGTAGCCATACGATTTTCCTTCAAGATCCCTTTCATGATCTCTGTCTACTTCCTAGCCAAGGTGCGACCTTCACTATGTAGCTTCGCCCAGCCAGCATTTAACTCCTTCAGTTTCTGGCACTTGTCAGAAAGGACCGCAAGTTCAGCGCATTTGGTCAAAGGCTAGTTTCTGGGAATTCTGCTTCTCCCTTTGGATTGCTATCTTGTCATTTAACCAGGTCGCCAGGTCTTGGTCGATCTTTCGTCTCTTTCCCTACAACAAAAATACATAGTATGGTTTGTTCAGTTCACCAGGACAAGTTGGTTAGTTTCCATAATTAACTGAATTGACTAGTGGCACTGTCATAATTTCAAGGAAGAAGCAATCTAGTACTAATCAACATTTTATGGATCGACTAGTGGCACTGTCATAATTTCAATTTCAAAGACAAATAAGATTTATCTACAGTTTAGTGTGCTATGGGTATTTCCCAATATCACCAAATAGTAGTGGGAGAGCGGCAAACTCATAATGCAGAAACCCATGTCCAGATACATAATGGAAAGAGCACATGGTGTCCATTCATGAACATGAACACAAACACATGTCCAGATAGATAAGGAGTTGCCCTAGGATTCTTATTGCACCCTATAATGGGAAGCAGACTTGGGCATTGCTCCCTGAACCCTAAACATTACAAAAGGAGTGGAGGACGAACTGATATTTGTGTCCCCGCTAACAGGAATCAGACTTGGGCATTGCTCCGATACGCCTCCAGACATGCCCTTAGCTCCTCGTTCTCTTTCCGAACACCCTCGAGTACAGTGATCCCTTTGCTCATGTCCGCCTTCATCTCCTTGACTGCATCCAGGCAACGGTTCCTATCATGGTAGGCTCGGATGGTAGCCTTGGTGTCCTCGACGCGTCCTCTGAGTGCCTCGCTGACTTCGTCCTGCAGGAGAATGCACCTTTCCACGAGATTCTTCTTCTCCTCCATGAGCTCATTGATTATCTTGATGGCCTATTCTTGCCTGTTCAAGTTATGGTCAAACACTTTCTGTGGCCTAACGACATCACGTGCAAAATCTAGCGAGATCTCCTTCTACACAGATAATTTCTTGCGTAGGCTCTCATTAGCTTGGGTGAGGGAGCGTGCAAGCTCATGTTGGTTGACAATCTTGGCACTGATCACGGCCACCTTGTCATGGTACTCGGCCTTCGATCGGTGCATCGTTCATGTTAATTGAAATAGGAATTCTATAATTACACTCCAGGTCCAAAGTGAATACTAATACAGATAAAAAAATCGCCGTTGAATCTATTGACCGTAGTGTTAAAAAATGGACCTAGAGATCTATTCATACCACGATAAACTAATCCTAATCACAAAAAATCCATAGTGAATCTATGAACAGCGGTATTAAGGAAAGACCAAGAGATACAGTCATATTCATGAAAACTAATACAACTCGCAAAAGAAAAAGAAAAACCAATGCAGGGCGGACAAGATCTAAGAAATCCACATCACAACTCGGAGAAATAACAGCGTGGAGATTTGCTACCTTGCTGAGACATGGAACGGGGCCGAACGGGTCCTACGACGCCTCCGTCGTGGTGGATTTAGGCTCCACGGCCGTCCTGTCATACGTAGAAGAGGAAGAGCAAGAAGAAGCTTGTAACACCCTCGAATCGGCCCTATGCAAGTTTTAGCCCTTTCCGCCAAACCCGCATAGAAACGATTCAAGGACGCCCACCAGGCACTTTCGTGCGGGTGGAAAACGAAGTAATACCATTACACAACAGTCCTCGATGGGACCCACAGAACATATATACATCAGCGACTCCATGAGTCAAGAATACAGATATAATATACAAAGATCCAAATCACCTTGAGAACGATAGGGCGTCCAACTACGGACAAGATACAAATGGGGCTAAGAGCCCTGGAGAATAACCAATGGCGTCCATAACCCTGCCCAGGCCAAGCCGAAAGGGTAACCCTGCTAACGACGGCAATCTCAAACCTGCTACAACAAAAGGGGTGCCGACAAAGGGCAAAGGAAAAAGAGGAGCGTCAGTACTGAGGCCAGCACATGGCGAGGCTAGAATTCGGCGGCTCTCGCCTACATAGATATGGTGGGCTGAAGGGGCAACGCAGCGACACGAAACAACCTATAGAGACTCTGTAATACTGGCGGCTATAAGAGAGGGATAAGAAAGACCTATTCATATCCAACCTGATACTACACCAAACATACCCATCCTGGTATTCCCCCTCGAGTCCAAACGAGGAAGTCCAGCCGAGGAAACTCACATGGTTGGCAATTTTATTTAATCTTTCCAAGGCAGTTGTCCCACTTACTAGTCTTCTCACATACAAGTCAAATTATAACAGTAAACTTTAGTTATAGTTGTCTATGGTCGAGAAACTGTGCTCCATGTCGTCCATAACTGCGGACACGGCTTTTCGAAAAGATTTAACCCTGCAGGGGTGCACCAAAGTATCCACACGCACTTTGACCCTTTTTGCCAGATCAATTAACATACACCCATCGGTATGTCGGCGGGGCCTAAGTCATGACGTTTCCCAGACCCAAAGCAAGTACATGGGGGCCACCCCACTAAGCTACCCGCAACGAAGTCGGCCGGCTCCGGAACGGACCCAGGGTCTGTGTAATTGGCTGTAAACGACTAGGAACCCGAAAAGTGTGACTGGGCTTGTCGATACCGCGAAAACATTCCACATCCTAAACAGTAGAGGTGCTCCACGCACAATCTTAAATAAAGCAGTAAAGCATGGCATAAGTACAGAATAGTAATAAAGCCCCAAACTACTTGTGGCCCCCAGTACAGTACTTTGAAATCAGGTAGTAAGACGATGGGGGTGCCCACACACCCCACCTGTGGTTAGCGCGCTCGATCTCGGAACAGGTGTCAAGAACTCGGGTCCTAGGTGGACACAAGTGGGCGGTTAAAAACCAAATAATTGCTATTACCCACCAGTGCCTCTGCATTAAACTACTATCAACATTAATTAATAAACTGTAATTCGAATCATGATTAACACCACCATTAAACAGTTGCCAACCGCCCAACAACTGTGGAACATCGACGATGCGAGGCAACACCTGAGCAAGCAAATACGACTCGCAGGGCCAGCTGTCTATCAAGCAACGGGTAATAGGAGGTGTCCAAGGCAGTATAACGGCTGCAAGGAATATATCTGGTACGGAACACTAAAGCATCGTGACACGGATATCAATAGATCAATAGAAGGAAGTAAAGACTATAAATGCAAAATAGGTAGAAGGAGGAGAGATGCTCATCTGGGAAACACTGCCGAAGTTTCATATCCGGAGAACTTGTTGATACTCGCATCCACTCATCGGTCTAACCGTGAAGAAGCAAACACTAGAAGAAACACCGGATGCAATATTTAATACTACGGCAGAAGATCCGGCATGCTTATGATATGATGCAGATGCGGTGCAATTAGGCAGTATTAAGCGGAACCAGGGTCCCGACAATTAATTAAACGGTTCAAGTTATCTAACTACCCCGCAATTTAAATGTTGTATTAACAAGGCAACACATGGCATCGATTCGCTACACCATTTAAATGGAGTCCGGAAATAAGACAAAGATATCCCGCATAAACACTCCATATTTAATTATGAGGTGAATCGGCATAATGCCCCCAAACCATAGACAGCCATGCATGCATGAACAATTTATATGCAACCGTTTTATATAAAGCATTTATAAAAATAGGGCTCGGAAAAGGGGATCACATTAGGGGTCGAAGAGCTTGGGGTTCGATGTGGTCCGGGGTTCGACAGGGGCGGAAACAGCTCGACGGACCGGTCTCGGACAACGGAAGTAGATCTTGTCGCATCCGGGAAGAAGGACTTGGTTTGGCGTCGGGGGCGCATCGGATTCGCTCCGGTCAGTGTCGATCTTGTCGTCGCGGAGATCTTGTCGGGTCCGCGGATCGGGTCGGTCTTGGCGTCTAGGGTGAAGTGCTTGTCGTTCCCGTGGCGAACTTGGCGTCCGGTCCTCGAGCATCGCATCCAGGAAGGAGGTCTTGGGTTCCGTTCGACGAGCTTGTCATCCGCGAATAACTTGGCATCGGTTATCTTCGAGGATCTTGGCGGAGCGCTTTCCGCATGGAGATCTTGGTGTCCGGGGTATCGGCAATCTTGGCGTCCGTGAAGAAGGTCGCCAGGTACGGGGTCTTGCGGTCGGAGTACTTAGCGGTTCCAGGAAGGAGACCCTGTCGATGTGCCCGGATCGAAGAACTTGGCAACTTTTGTCGAACTAGGGTACACGACACGACACGGGGCAACATGGTATGAGAAAACAGCAGGACAAGACACCTATACCATCTCCACATCCACAATCCATAGGGTCGCCTTCAACACCAACCGAAACCACCACAGGCTGGCTAAACTTGGTTTGGGCATGCACCCAAACACCTTATGCGCGAGGATTCGGCTGCGGCTTACGTCGACGAGGTCATACAGCAGGAGAAGGACACGCGCTCGGAAGCCCCGTAGGGTCGAGGGCGCGCGGTCGAGGGAAGACAGCGGGGCCCGTGTCCCTGGGCACGCCGGCCAAGAGCACGAGGCGGTGGCGGTTCACGGCGAAAACAAAGGAGGACGAGGGCGGACTCGACGGGCGGCTGAGGCAGGCCGGAGGAGACCGCGTCGAGGTGGAGTATGGTGGCCAAACGGGTCGCGCGGGACCAACGCGGTTCGGAGGCGAGGACGATGATACTCCCGGCCACGGTCGCGCATGGCTGGCAGAGGGGGAGGCGACGACTTGAGGGAGAGCGAGGCTGCCGGAGGCGGCCCGTTGGTGGCGGCGACCAGAGTAGGCCGACGAAAAGGGGAGGTGGCCAGGGGAGAGGACCGCGGCGACCGGAGCTCGCTGATGGCGGCGGGCTCGGGTCCCTGGTGGCGGGCGCAGGAAACGCAGAGGAGGGCGCGGGGATGAGGCCACATGGGAGGGCTTCGGCCAGAGGAGGCGGGCGAGAGAGAGAGCAGCGCTGGGGCCCGGGTGGCGGAGGTCGGCGGCGGCGAGCAGGGGCAGAGGAGGCGATGGGGATCGCTCCATGGGACGGGGTGGTTCGCGTGCGTGTGCTCTGCGGGGTGGGGAATCGAGCGAGGTGGGACCGGACGAAGGCAACGTGCAGGAGCGTCGGGGTGTGTCGCGGTTGCGAGAGAGAGAGCGGGGTATGGCGACAAAGTGGGTGGGCCACGCGGGGTTGCGTGCTGGATGGGTTGGTGGCAAGGTAGGCACTGGGTTGTGGGATCTGGGGCAGGGGATTTGGGTCTAGGCTAGAATGGTGGTAGGTGGAGAGGGTGAGGTCGGGTTAGGCTGGAGCTGGCGCGCGCGCATGTGAGGCTGGCGGCGGCGGCTGGTGGTCTGGGTGGGGATGGGGATTAGGTAGAGGGTTAGGGTTAGACTAGGTTTTGGGTTAGTTTGGACCGGGTAGTAGGCTGCTGGCCTGCTGGGCTTTTGGCCTGGCAGGCTGGCGGCCTCCCCGGTAATTTTTTTTTATTTAACTTTTATTTTTAAAATACTTTTGCAAATAATTTTTAGGCAAATAAAAGACCCGGGCGAGAGACAGGGGTTTTGATTTGAATAAAGACGGGGGATATTTTAGAAAACAAAACTAGGCGTTTAGAAATAGTTTTAGACAAAACATATGCAAGATGATGACGATGCTCAAATGCAAGGTGGCATGATGACATGAGCATGCGGTCATGATGATGCAATGCACAATAACAACGCGATTTTCTAGTAGTGGTTTTTGCGGGGCGCTAGAAAGCTGAATAAGATCATGATGGAGAGGGAGATGGAGAAGAAGTAGAACAAGAAGACCGTACCGGGAGGAGCCCTTGCCTGCTAGAACATTCGGCGCCATTGTAGGGGGAGATTGGGCCTCAATGAGAGGGTGGGCTTGAGCGGCTGGTAGAGCAAGAAGTGCCTCACGGCGATTTCTCTCCCTTTTCTTCGCGAGGATCGTCGACCAGCCTCTCCCCCTCCTCAGTGGAGCCATGGCTTGCAGGGTGAGGGTGGCGGCGGCAGGAGGAAGGAGATAGTGATTAGTGTGGGAGAAGAGTCAAAGAGTACAGGCCGTGGTCAAGTAGTACTAGTACTATTATACAAGACCACCGTGTACGGTCTACCTTCTCAAAGAAGCCAGGGAGGCAGGGGTAGGGAATCGATGGGATTTGTCTTTATTGTGATGGACACTTCAATGGTCTTCGGCGCCGCCCAAAATCCAGTATATAATAAGGGGAGTGCGAGCCGGGTAGTCATCACGGGAATTGGCGTGCACATATCGCGTGCGTGTGTCACGTGTTGATGGGGCAATGACGCGATCAACTGCGGCACGATCACGTCGGCACGTCGAACTCCGTCGAACTCCACGTGACAGGCACGCACGGGATATTTACGAGTCTAGAATACGTTGTGCCACTTTTGTTGTGATCAAATTATATTCAGTACGCGAGATATTACTTCTTTCTTCTTCTTTTTTGATAATCGACAAATGCATGCGTGGAGACGACGCATGAAACCGCTGCTCATCCTTGATCAGATGGGCACCCTACTCTGTGTACCCGCCATCGACCATTCGGAGCAACTACCTCAAGCACTTTTCCCCCTCGTTGTGGCAATGGCGGGTCCAAGCCGTCCACTGACCGTCCTGCGTCCCCGGCTCTTCGCTGCATCATTCGCGCTCGCGAGTCGCCTGCTGAGGCAGCACATTGTGTCCGACCGCGCTAGGATCCATCGACATCAACACTCGAGGACACCGCGACATCGAAGCTCGTACCGGCCGTGTAGGAGGAGCGTGGGGTACCTGCAGCGTCGGACGAGCGCAAAGCAGCAGCCAGGACGGGGGTGCGTGTTGCACCGGATAGTATGGACAAGAAGAGGAATGATAAGAAGACCAGGAAGAAGAGAGGAGATAGCTATTTGGACAAGTCCGACTCGGCCAATGAGGAGGCGTTCATCGATCAGTTGGAGGCAGAAGCGGATGAGAGTGACGTGGACCCGTGGGACTATGAAGAGGAGGAGGAGGACTCCGACGAGGAGATAGCGCGCTTATTCGAGGAAGGGGCGGTGTCGAGTCGTCAGAGGAGGACACTGAGCGGCGATGGCAGGGACCATGGCATTGACGAAGACGAGGACGAACTGGAAGACGAAGACGATAACTTCTTCGAAATATGATCATTTATTTTATTTATTTTTGTTAGATAGATGGATTTTCACTTGTTTATGGAGGTAAAGTATCGGTGGAACGGATAGAGAGGTGGCACGGATTGACCATGCATAAAAAAAGTGGAGAAGGGAGGGGTTATCCTGCCAGTTGGATCACATAGGATCAACGGTTGGTGGAGACGATCCGCGTGACATCTGTGTCAGCCAATCAGGGCATAGCACCCAGAGTGAGCACATGTTTGGGATCTCCACACATTTGGGCTTTTGTGAGATTTGTGACCGAGAGAGAGGGCAAATATCTTTTCACAATCCGCCTATGGATCCACTAGTGTCATTGAAATGTGTGTTCTCTTTAGAGACCACACATGGATGCACCAATGTCATTTCATGTGTGTTCTTTTTACTAACAACAACCAGAGTCATTGCATGTGTGTTCTTTTCACATACCACATGGATCCACCAGTGTCATTGCATGTGTGCTCTTTTCACAATCCACCTATGGATCCACCAGTGGCATTGCATGTGTGCTCTTTTTACTAACAACAACCAGAGTCATTGCATGTGTGTTCTCTTTAGAGACCACACATGGATCCACCAGTGTCATTGAAATGTGTGTTCTTTTTACTAACAACAACCAGAGTCATTTCATGTGTGTTCTTTTCACATGCCACATATGGATCCACCAGTGTCATTGAAATGTGTGTTCTCTTCAGGGACCATACATGGATCCACCAGTGTCATTGCATGTGTGTTCTTTTTACTAACAACAACTGGAGTCATTGCATGTGTGTTCTTTTCACATACCACATATGGATCCACCAGTGTCATTGAAATGTGTGCTCTTCTTACTAACCACAGCTAGAGTCATTGGATGTGTGTTCTCTTCAGAGACCACACATGGATCCACCAGTGTCATTGCATGTGTTTTCTTTTCACACACACAACTGGAGTCATTTCATGTGTGTTCTTTTCACAAAGCACACATGGATCCACCAGTGTCATTGAAATGTGTGTTCTCTTCAGAGACCACACATGGATCCACCAGTGTCATTGCACGTGTGTTCTTTTTACTAACAATAACCAGAGTCATTGCATGTGTGTTCTTTTCACATACCACATATGGATCCACCAGTGTCATTGCATGTGTGCTCTTTTCACAATCCACCTATGGATCCACCAGTGTCATTGCATGTGTGCTCTTTTTACTAACAACAACCAGAGTCATTGCATGTGTGTTCTCTTCAGACACCACACATGGATCCACCAGTGTCATTGAAATGTGTGTTCTTTTTACTAACAACAACCAGAGTCATTTCATGTGTGTTCTTTTCACATACCACATATGGATCGACCAGTGTCATTGCATGTGTGTTCTCTTCAGAGACCACACATGGATCCACCAATGTCATTGCATGTGTGTCCTTTTTACTAACAACAACTAGAGTCATTGCATGTGTGTTCTTTTCACATACCACATATGGATCCACCAGTGTCATTGAAATGGGTGTTCTCTTTAGAGACCACAGATGGATCCACCAGTGGCATTGCATGTGTGCTCTTTTTACTAACAAAAACCAGTATCATTGAAATGTGTGTTCTCTTTACTAACAACAACCAATGTCATTGAAATGTGTGTTTTCTCTTTAGAGACCACACATGGATCCACCAGTGTCATTGCATGTGTGCTCTTTTTACTAACAACAACTAGAGTCATTGCATGTGTGTTCTCTTTAGAGACCACACATGGATCCACCAGTGTCATTGAAATGTGTGTTCTCTTCAGAGACCACACATGGATCCACCAATGTCATTGCATGTGTGCTATTTTTACTAACAATAACCAGATTCATTGCATGTGTGTTCTCTTTAGAGACCACACATGGATCCACCAGTGTCATTGAAATGTGTGTTCTCTTCAGAGACCACACATGGATCCACCAATGTCATTGCATCTGTGCTCTTTTTACTAACAACAACCAGAGTCATTGCATGTGTGTTCTCTTCAAAGACCACACATGGATCCACCAGTGTCATTGCATGTGTGCTCTTTTTACTAACAACAACCAGAGTCATTGCATGTGTGTTCTTTTCACATACCACATATGGATCCACCAGTGTCATTGAAATGTGTGTTCATTTCACAATCCAACTATGGATACACCAGTGTCATTGCATGCGTGCTCTTTTTACTAACAACAACCAAAGTCATTGCATGTGTGTTCTCTTCAGAGACCACACATGGATCCACCAGTGTCATTGAAATGTGTGTTCTTTTTACTAACAACAACCAGACTCATTTCATGTGTGTTCTTTTCATACCACATATGGTTCCACCAGTGTCATTGCATGTGTGTTCTCTTCAGAGACCACACATGGATCCACCAGTGTCATTGCATGTGTGTTCTTTTTACTAACAACAATTGGAGTCATTGCATGTGTGTTCTTTTCACATACCACATGTGGATCCACCAGTGTCATTGAAATGTGTGTTCTTCTCATTAACCACATCTAGAGTCATTGCATGTGTGTTCTCTTCAGAGACCACACATGGATCCACCAGTGTCATTGAAATGTGTATTATTTTCAACTACAGCCGTTGGCCACAAACAATCAGGACACAGAGCTAACCAACCGCTCTGGGCTTCTAGAAGACCCGATCCCCGATTGTTAGGCGCCGTTGGATTGGGGTGCGTGGACGATAAGGATGTTCTTTGCGAGGGCGATCCGCGAGAAGTCCGTTCTGCAAACTGATTGGCAGTGGCAATGACGCTGGGCCTACGTCCTTGCCCTTATCCCCTTAACCTCGGGGCCGAAGCTCAGATCGCGTTCCTTCATCGCCATGGAGAGGGAGAGGCCCAAACTCAGCTTGCACGAGGCTCAGATGTTCACCCACTATGGCATACTCGCACCGCCGTTCGCGAGGCTTCTGGCCGGCTTCGAGCTCAGCTACGTCGGGGTTCCTGTCACACCACTCTTGCGCGACAACACATTGGCGAGGCAGATCGAGGAGCACCGCCACCAGCTGTCGGAGCAGAAGAGGGCAATGGCACGGTACTCGCACACGAGCGCGTACTGGCGCAAGCCGTTCAAGAAGGAGCGGGCTGCGTTGATTGAGCTGTGCGGAACCCACCGACGGGAGATCCACCCAGATCTGCGGAACCCCAAAGGGAGGCAGCGCTTCTGGGTAGTGCCTGGGCGTACGACCTCCACCGTTATCGATGTAGCGTGGTGTGATGAATCCACGAGGAGGAGGAACACTGCCGGGCACGTCGTCATCGTTTCCGACGCGGAGGAGGCTAGCGGCGACGCGGACAACATCGTCAACAATGGAGACTGCGGGAGCGTCACAGTCGATTAGGGCCACTTAAGCATAAATTAAATCTATGTACGGTATCTTAATGCCCTCTTTGGATCTAGGTCATTTGAGTCATGGTCGATTATCGTGATAATCTATATATGTTGGCCATGTTTTAGTTGTCTTTATCTTTGAAACTAGTCGATCGAAACTCGTCCGATCCTGAAAATAAAGTTCCACGCATTCCTGGCATATCTGATGGGATAATACGCTGACTCTACTCCCAGCACTTGATGGCACATCCATAATTTGGAGTGCGCCAGAGGAGAAGGGATTGAGCGTGTTGTAATAGTGTACTACTCCTGTCCAGATATAACGGACTTAGTTTTTTTTAGATATTTAATAAATGTGTCTATACCCAAAACATGTCTAGATACATGTTTTAGGTTTCTCTGTCTTTCAAACTAATCAAAAGTCGTCAAATTATGAACAAACAAAGTCATTGTATTCACATCTGATGGGACAATACGCTGACTCTGCTACTTGATAGCATAACCATAATTCTGGAGTGCGCCAGAGGAGATGGGAATGCAAGGGAGATGGGAACTAGTAGCCGCGTCCAAATGCAGGTAAAAAATTAATGTAATAATATTTAAAAAAATTGTAATCTGGTCCACATGACCCCATCACAGACACGTTGCACGTGCTAGATATAAATAAAGACGACACGACTAGTTTAGTTTCAATGATATAATTCAACATACGACGTTACTGTGCCCACATATTTCTGCTCCTCTTATTAGTCTGCTAGCCCACGCTGCATTAAGCATCAGTTGATGAGGAAAAAAAGTGATAAAACGGCAACAATTTTTAAGCTTACCTTTCATCCGGAGAATCGTACAAATATGAAATTCGCAGGGATTTAGTATTTCTCCTGCAGTTAGCCGAAAGATCATCAAGAACATCCTCAATCACCCCTGCAACTTCTTCATATTCTAATACACCTCCATTATTTGCCCTTTCCTTCCCGTTCTTCTTACCCTTTTGTTTCTTTTCACACCCTTTTCTCGCTGGCACCTCCACTTGTTCATAAATTGGCTGCTTACATACGTTTTCCTCTGAGTGCTCATCACCGTCTTCGCGTTGCTCTTCCTCTAGTTCTGGCTGAGAAGCCTCATTTTCTGCCACTGGGGTGTGAACAGGGACAATATCATGTGTAACTGAGCTTTTGCACAACCTCTTGATATGGCCGAATCCGCCACAACGTTTGCATTTCCTTTTCCTAGCTCCCAGCCTTGAACCTTTATCGGTGGAGGCTTCGATCCTTTGCTTTCTGGTGGCCTCCTAAGAACTGGTTGTTGAAGTTTGAACCCTGGATCGACAATCTCTCAATCATTTTCATCGGCCATCGGTGGTATGTTTTCTGCATAAGTTGCAGCAAACTTGTCCACGGAGAAATAGTTGTCGACATAGTTCTCTATTTCAGCTCTGCTACCTCTAAGTTTTAAGATGAAGTAAATTGCATGGTGACATGGCAGACCAGTAATCTGCCACTGCCTGCACGAACAAGTCTTGTTTCCAATGTCTACAGTGTACCTCCGTTATCTTCCACGCTTGTATTCTGCATAAACCTCAGCCAATCTTCTGGAACTTCTGACCATCCTCATCTTTATCGTTCTCATTGCCCTGGTTCTTGCATTCAGTAACATAACCACCTTTGGAACTATTTTATGGCCTAAAAATTTTCTTGCACAAATTCTTTGCCTTAAATCTATCTTCACCATTATGCAATGTCTTATTGCATCCAACAAAATAACAATTCCAAGTGTCTTCATGCCCAAAATCTTATCACTGAAACTCTCTGCCAAATTATTGCAAACAAAATCCACCTTGCTTAACTCACCAAACTTGCTTCTGGCCCATAGCTTGGTGTGATGTTCTTCAAGATATTTTTCCATCCATGGCACTACATACATGTTCTGCAAGTAAGTAGCATGCGTGCTTGGGGTGTATGTGTATGCTGATCGCCACAAGTCCTCTTCAAATATCTTTCCTTTGAACTTCTTCGTGAAGTTAGTAGCAAGGTGTCGCATGCATTCCCTATGCTCAACCCCAGGAAACACAACATCAACAGCATTCTCAAGACCCTCGCATGCACCGGTGTGTATCACCAAGCCTTCAGGGTGACCAATTACTTCCCGTAGTCTCTGCATGAAACATGTCCAGCTTTCATTTGATTCACCCTCAAGAATAGCATAAGCTACGGGTAGAAGCCAATTATGCGCGTCCAAAGCACAAGCAGAAGCAACATATCCCCTGAACTTCCCTGTTAAAGAAGTTGCGCCTATTGCCAAGTATGGCCTGCAACCGTCTAGGAACCCCTTCCAGCATGCCTTCAAGTAGACAAAACATCTCCTGAAGCATATCTTATCTGCCTACTTACACCTGACCCCCCTCGAGACCTTTTCTCTTCCTTTTACAACCTCGTAATCGATGTCAACAACACTACCAGGTGATGTTTTCTCTACCTGAGCTTTGAAACTATACAACATATGAAAACGGTCATTCCACTTGCCTTGAATGAAGTCTAGAGCCATCGCCTTCCCATCAAAGACTCTGTGGTAAGGAATCAGAACGTTAAACTTTTTGCTAATCTTTGCTCTGAGTTCAGCAGGTCCAATGTTATGATCCCGCCTCACCCAGTCAAGTACAGTAGCAGCAATCCACTTGGTAGTTGCCGGTCTAACTTTATCACTTAAATAAGTATTACGGTAGTTATGTTTCTTCGTGTTTACTTTGATCTGCATTCGATAAGAATCCAAATAAGTCAGAGCTTGTTATCAGCAGAATAAATATGAGAAAGACTGAAACTAAATCTAGCTATTGCAACCTGAAATGGGTTTCCACCCCGCATTGGAGATGCATGTAATCTCCATTTACACACATTACTTTCCCTACAGTGCACCCTAAATCTCTTTTGGTCGCTCTTTTCAATGATAAATTCGAACCCAACTCTGATTGCATAGGTTGCAACTGCATATCTGCAGTCCTCCACATTATCAAAGACAGTCCCCTCATCAATTGTAGGATTGTCCCTGTCAAAGTGTATCACTTGCCTGGCCTCGTCTTCGTCGTCGTATCTACATCCCATTTCCACATCTTCACATTCCTCTTCCTCATTAGTCCCATAGTCAGGCTCAAAGTTCGAATCAACCAAATATTCCCTACTCTTCATCCTATTAGGGTCAGCAGCCACATCTGGATATGCATTCTCATCATCATCCGCACCGCCACACATTTCAGTGCCTTCATGCTCGCTTGACAAAGCATCATGCTCAAGGACAAGCTATACAGACGTCCTGTGGTTACCAACACATATCCTTGCCATCACCACAGGACTAGAAACGCTAATTGGGGTATGCAGAAAAGGAATCACAGTTCTTACCCTTCAATGTGGACGCATGACACCTTCTCCGGGCTCCATACCTCCAAAGCTCTGCACCCCTCTTCCTCTTCCCCATTTCGTTGTCCTCTGTGCTTTCTAGACTTGAAGGAGATTCCATGCTCTCCAGCCGCGCAGGACCCATCTCCGTGTTCTCAAGCCTCGCAGGATCCATCTCCGAGCGGGATCCGGATCACCAGCGTTGTTGGCCCCCTAACCCAACGGCCGACTCTTGGTTTTTGTTTCCAGACGCGCCTGGGCGGTGGACGGCGGCAAGGAGACAGGGCAGGCAGGGGAGGGCAGGGGACGTGAGGGGATGGCAGGGAGGGGAGGGCGGGAGGACAACGGCCCAAGGGGACGACGATATCGGTGCACGACTGAGTGGAGTGGTGGCAACACGAGCAGAGGAGCGGAGCAGAGCGGAGCTAGTTGCGACAAAGCATGGAAAATTGCACAATAATATGTTGGTGGGCGGCACCAACCCTGGAACCTGGGACGCGTGTCGTCGAAGGTGGAGGAGGCGGGCCCGCTAGTCAGAAAACATGCCACATGTCATTGCACTATGCATAGTAGCACTTCAAGGAATTTTTTAGCAGGTCCCACATGTCAATCTATTTGATCAAAACTTGCATGCAGTGCATGGCTGGTTCACGCGCTAGTTCCGAAAAAAAAGCCTGTTGATCCAAACTTGAAGTGGCAGTTCCGCTTCTTCTCCCTCGTCTCCTCGTCTCATCACAGTGGCAGTTCCGCTTCGTCTCCCTTGTTTGTTCTCCTCTTTTTTTCTCCTCGCAGTGGTAGTTCTTCTTTCTTCCTCGATCAAAACATTCCCGCACGTAAGCCATGGCCAGCAGCTGGATGAAGAGGAACTGGTCCGATCTCCCGGCCGACCCACTTCGAAAGATCGCCGACTACTTGCTGGAGAAAGAAGAGTATGTCGACACCCATGATGCTTGTCAGGAAGTCTGCACCGATTGGCGCCGCACTTTAAAGGTGCCCGAATTCCATCTCAACAACTGGATCATGATAGATCACACACTTCCAGACGTTGGCAACTTCATCTTCCTCAACCTCGCCACTGGTCGTTCCTTTAGGACAAATCTAATGGACGTCCATCGCAGGTTCACATTCACATCCGATATTTATTGGTATTTTCCATTGTAAACATCTTAGTGCTAACTGGTGACCTCTTCTTCCAAAAGATTCTACTTCGTCGGTGTTTCTCGTGGCGTCATCGTGCTTGCTCAGAGGGTGGAGCCATACCAGATTCAGCTTCTGAACCCAATCACTCATAAGTCTAACACTGAGTTTCAAGCACACATACCATCTGATCTTCTGCAATCTGTCGTCGTGACGAAGTCCCCGTTGATGGTGTTCGTTTGCACAGATTATCCAGATCATATTGCATGGGCTGATGAGAGCACCCCAACGGGGAAAATCAATGAATCATTTGGAGAAGGATTGTATGCGCCACCTCCTGGTAGCTTCTGGACTGCATGACGGCATTCCGAGGGGAAGTATATGCATTACTTGAGAATGGAGACATCTTGTCGACCAACATCCAATTAGAGCAGCGCGCGAGCACTGTCACGATGGACAAAAAATTTCAGCCCTAGTCTTTGAACAGGTAGGCGGAACTTACACATTTTACCTTGTGGAGTCAGATTGTGATCTGCTTCTTGTGTTGAACAGGGATTTCGCCAAAGGGCAACCGGTGTTGTACCGGGTGGACACGGAGAACTGCTCTCTCGAGGCCGTCGGTGACATTGGAAGTTGTGCCCTCTTTGTTGATTACAATCGGTCTATCTCCATTGACACCAGGTTACACCCCAGAGTCAAACCCGGTTGCATATATTACATGAATTATATCAGACTGTATGATCATGAGGTTCAAGTAGGAAAGAGGAACCAACAATGGTAATGCATAGCTTAAGTCTGAACATACACCGAGGCCTAACCCTCTGGACGAGATACTGGCAGCACATTGCAGACGGAGAGAGTTCTCTAAAAATGTGTTGCAGCACACGGGAGCCGATGACGACGAAATATATAGGGGAGAATGAATCCTATATTCATCCTAGGTTATTTCCTAGTATTTTTCAGGTCTATTTTTCGAAGTAGAAATTTGTACTGTATTTATATTATTTCGATCAGCAGTATGCATATTACCTTTCAGATAAAATTATAATGTATTTAATTTTAGTACTTTCAGAATTCAAAGTATTTATTTTTAGTAGCTTCTTTCAGAATTCTCTGTGTTCGACATGGGCATCAGCTCAACGCCGAAATTTGGGTTCCACATGGAAAATTGCACAAAAATGTGCTGGTGGGCGGCACCAGCCCTCGAACCTGGGATGCGCGCTGTCGAAGGTGGAGCAGACGGGCCCACCAGTCAAAAAACATGCCATGTTTGTATCCCCTGTTTCTGATGCCCTTTAAAAAAAGAAAACACGCCACGTCGTTATCCCCTGTTTCTGACGGTGTTGCTTCAATCGACGGTACATGGTGGCATAGAAATAATATTGTATAAACATAAGGGCACAATCGTCAACATTTCTAAAATGAAACCCGGCCTCCTACCTGTCCTGGTACATTGCCTGATGAGGTGCATAGCCACGACCGATCTTTTTAATACGTTCGCAGTCTTATGCTGAGAAGGTAAACGAGTGTCGAATTATTACCCTCTAAGAAAATGGGAGATGGTTATTTTCACGTGTTCCCATAGTCCAAACCTATTGTCAGTCTTTCACTCCCCTTCTCCGACCAACCACAGTTCACCTTGCGCAGCTCCTCCGCGCCACACCACCTAGGGTAACATGGCCCCACCTAAGCAGCTGCCGCCGCCGCAGCCTCCGCGACAGACGCCGAAATTGGGGTATTTAGCCCCTCTAAGGCAGTCCATGAAGCTCTACTTCAAGGCCGGTCTCCCATTGCCCTGCCAGGCGGATGATTTCCCTGAATGTGCCGAATCGGCCGCGACGGCGACAGTGACAGCGGCGCCAGATGCGGCAAGCAGGGCCAAGAGAGCGATGTGGAGAAATCGCGCCGTGGCATTACGACATGCTCTAGGCAGTGGGAACAAGGTACATATCAAATCGTTCATGAGAGCATGCCGCCGAGGGTACACACCCTCGAACAGGGCAGTGCCAAGGTCTAGGAACTCTCGCTTCCACGCTTCGGCGCGGGCTACCTTACCGCAGTGGGGGAGGCTAGGAACACGCCATCTGCGGCAAAGACGCTCCATCGTACGCACCGTCGGAGGCCGTACCGTGGCAGCGACCAAGCGTCTACACTCATAATGCTGGATTGTTCGACAGCCGGAGCCAGCGGCGGGCATCAGCTCAGCGCCGAAATTCAGGTTTGAGTTCACACGGACCTACGACCCCGAGAAGGAGATGCCGAATTTCAGTTTTGAAGAAATCGTTGCAGTGGCGCGGGTGGTCCAACTGAACCGGGACTGGCGCACGCAAATCGCTCGTGCATGAATGATGCAGATTTCTGGTAGTTTGGCGGGAAGGTAATAGATAAGTTTGGGTTAAATGATCAAAGAATTTATGTCCTCTCAAGGCAATTGGCCAGCGAACTTTTCTGGTGTAGATCTGTAGTTTCTTCAGTGTAGAATAGTTAAGTTCAGACTAAATAATGGCTTTTGTAGATGAAATATTGATGAATTATTCTATAAAATAGTAGGAAGTTTAGCCCACTTTTGTGCAGGTATAAGACCCCTTTGTATGGAAGTACTACTGTTGTAAGCAAATACTATCAAGTATCTATTTCCTTCAATTACTAGTCGTGGTTAAATCTAGTTAACTGGCATCTTTTTTATCCCAGACTATACATTTTGCGTCTGTTGTCTGGGCTATAAACCATTTTTTCCTTTGTCTTGTGTTGTCTGCAAAATGGTCCTGCAGTTCAACGTGCTACAAATATAGCTACCTTGCATTTGAAGAGAAGATGGACTACATTTTTCTGGCATCCACAGATTTGACATTGCTCATTGCCAGACCACTCTCTTTTCATGAGGTTGTCCTTGGTTATTCACAGAAAATATAAAGCATGGTGTTTAACTACATCGATTCAAACTATTACACACACACTACATCAAATTCATTACCCACACATACTATATCGATTCAAACTATTACACACACATACTACTTCAAACTATTACACACACGTACTACATCGATTCAAACTATTACACATTTTTAGTCGATGATAACTTCCTGCTACGCTCTCCATACTACAAATTCATTAGCCACACATACAACGGTAATTCACTAGAGCTTTGTCTTCACTCGAGGGAATTCAGAACCACCAGCTCGTCCAAGCACAGTTCCCCAACCGAAACTGTGTGTGCCGTTGCGAAACGGTGGTGGTCCTGTGCCATCGATCCTTCCAGGCCAACACTGCAGGCGACGAGGATGCTTTCTGGCAGCCTCTTCGGGGCCCTGAATGCCATGTACCGATTCCAGAACCTCCTCCAGGTGGATGATGACCAGGTGCTTCCAGCAAAGCTGTCGCCCTGCCCTGCTTGGAATCTGCACCTCATACATCTTAGGAACGGCGTCAGGAACTTTCAGCCACGCCTTTACCTCGATGACCCATCCGTCGCTCGGTGTCACGATTTCCACCAGCTCGCCGCCAAGGCTACTGACGACCTGCTTGAGGGCCTCCAGCTCCCAAGCATCCAATGGGAGGCCGTCAAAGCCGAGTTTAGAGAAGAAATGAAGCTGCCCCAAGCGATTGTCCCACCCACATGCACGATGCCAATGCATGAAGCTCGTTTTCTCCCCGCAACACTCGAAAGAATGGGAAGAATGCAGAACGCGCTCGGTGTCTAAGTTGTGCTCGAACCGGATGAAAAAATTGAATGGTGGCGCGCATACCTCAATCTTGACTCATTTCGTCTGATCCCAAAACGAGACCTGAAAGCTGACAACAACTCTGTCGGCGACACGGCGGGACGGACGCCCAGCGCGGTGGCCATGAGAGTGTGGTCGTCGAACTGCTGTGCCAGGGCTACCATGCCTAGGGTGCGCGGCAGCACGCAACTTCCCGAGGCTGGTCGCCGGCCTAGATCGCCCGACGGGACGCGCTTCGCCGTGCGAGAAGGACTAGCCAGAGGCGAGATATTAGTCTAGGGACGCGAAGCTCCGATACAGCGGACGATGCGACGGTGACGGCTGCGATCTTCGATCAGAGGCGTGGGAGGTTGACCGGATATGGCGGGGACGCAAATTAGAGCAAGTGCGAGCTCCGATCTGAGACAAGCAGCCAGAGCTGAGCAAATGTTATGGGGAGGGGAGCAGGGGAGAAGACTAGAGCAGGGGAGAAGACCAGATCAGAGCAAAGAAATAGATCTGGTCCACTCAGGGATCTAGTCCACGCAGGGGTAAGCTAGTCCACGACCACAAAAGATAACAGGGAATACTGAAAGGACAGGCCAAGAAGAGTTGACCTAATGGCGGTATTTGAGTTCAACCGTTTTTCGTCTGGTTCAAACGACCGTTTGGCCGTTAGATTTGTATTCACCCCCATTTGGCCCTTCTAGACAATTGGCGATTCTACTACGGCCTCTCCGCGTGATTGATGACAACTCGGGTACCGCGATGAACTCACCCGGGAAGTTTGGTACCGCACGCCATCAATCCCCTTTTTAAGAGCACATTTCCCCCTCTCTCTCGCTAACAGTTGTGTTTTTTTCCCAAAAAGGTAGCGTATCTAGAGTAGCTTCTCTCTTCATTCATTATTCCTTTTGGCCGTCGTTCCCCCCCCCCAATCTGGTAGCAAATCTAGAGCAGCAAATCTAACCAGCAATATAAATAAATTCAATAAACAGAGCATATGTAGATAAAGTAGCTAATATAGAATATATAGTACGGTACTTAACAAGGTTCAACAATTAGGCTGCTCAGCAGCAGCAGCGGTCAAGTTCAACACAGATAAGACAAAAGAATTTGCTTTACAACGGCAGCAGCACAAGATCAACGACCTCTCTTGGCCTCCGCCAGGAGGTCCTCCGCCTTCTCCCTCTAGCACCTCCTCCACTTCTTACTGCCCAGTCCCTTGACCTTGGGCACCTTGGGCTTGATCTGGGGCATGCGACCCTCCTCGATGGCCACCTTCTAAAGGTTGCGGAGGTGAAGACCGAGTGCCTGGTGCTTGGCTCTGAAGCCATGGACGTTCACGGACTCGCCGCAGGTCCTCACGTCCTCGGCATGCTTCACGAGGGAGTTGAAGTCGGTGGCGCGGAGCCTCCTAGTGGTGCAGAAGGGGCACCTGTAGACGTCACCGACGAAGAAGTTGTCGTACTGGCCGAACTTCAGGCTCCTCAGTACATGACGAGTCTTGGTGTCCTTGGACTTGTCGTCGCTGCGATCCTCCTGTTGGAAAAAAATTAGAGTGCAATAAGGATATAAATTAACCGATTGAGATCCCCTAATTATTCCCCAAATCTCAAACCAAATCGAATACCGATCCCAACTACAAACAGGGGGATTCAAATACAAACAGGGTGATCATCGAAATATGAACAGGGGGATTTATCAAAATACGAGATCTAACACAAGAGGATTAGCTACTATAAAAATACGAACAGCCGAACCCTAATAACATTCGATCTAGCATCCAACGATGGGAATGGGGGAAGAACAAGGGAAGGGGAGAAAATCCTGGTTACCTCCGACCATGGGTCGGTGATGCTGGTGTCATAGGGGTTCTCCGGCCTTATGTAATCAACCTCCTCGTAGGGGTCCCAGCCTGCGGGATCCGCCCGAGACCGGCGGGGGCCTCCTCGCCGGTGGCTATGGCGGAAGCTGGGACGAGGGTCTGGACGGGGACGGCGATTGCCTTTGATGCCTCGACGGGGGCCCGTATGGGGACGGGGGCCTCCTCGACGGCGGCCTTGGAGGCGCCGATGGCCACCGCGCCGTTCTTCTCTATCACCGGCGTGGTTGGAGTTTTCTTTGGGGGTTTGCAGAAGGTGATGGGACAATGGAGATGGTTGAGTGAGCGCGTGAGTGATGAGTGAGAGTGATGAGGCCTTTATAAATGAGAAGAGAAGCGACGTTTCGTTGCACCGCCGTGCACCGCATAACTGCGTACGTTACTGCACCGTGCATGGCCACACGCGTCCGCTACTACCCCGTGCACCGCACACGCGTACCGTGGGTCACGTTTTTCCCTCGTGTCTAACCCTGGCGACTTAGCTGTGCTCAGTTTTGCCCTCGAGTGTAACACAGACAGTTTGGTTGTATTCAGTTTTGTCATTCAGTACTAACACTGCCATTTGTAATATATTTAGTTTTACTCTTTGGTGTCTGGTCAAAAAATAGTCAGCGAATGGGTTTTAGCTAGCTAATTGAGTCATTTTATCCACAACAAATTCAGAAAATCAAAACATAATGGCATCTACCCAGGGAGTCTTATTTATGTGACCTGCCATCATAAGAAATATATATAAATCATGTTTTAACCTAAATCACCACTTCTCAAATCACCTACTATGTATGAAGGTTCATGACTTTCTACTCAAGCCTCTTCCCAAAACATAGTTTGTCTGAGTGAGACAATAATTGTCAAACTGGTATATATTTGAATTGCAAATAGTTTGATGTATTCCAAGATGTATTTTATTGTATAAACATTTTCCATTTTTTAAATCTATTTCTATTTTCTATTTGAATCTCTTTGTCAGTTTTGTCCTTGGTTCTTAAGTTCTACTTAGTTTTTCCCTTGGTTCTTAAGTTCTACTCAGTTTTCCCCTCTCTTAATCACAATCTCTCACCTATGCTCATCTTGGCTGCTACGCTCTTATTGGTTGAGACAATTTTCACACGGATCGTGTCGACAAACCCTTGATCCTCTGTGATCTAGCGGATAGTATAACCCCTATATCTATCGGGGGCACCCCTCTATCCATGCAAAATAACAAGTTTGCCACCGGTACTTTAACTCTATAAACAAATGAATTTGAAGGGAATGTGTTCAAAAGTGTACAATTTGTGCATTATAGTTTACTATATGAAAATGATAATCTCTCAACATTTTCTTAGCCCAATATTATCAGGTATTAAGTGCGATTTTAAAGAGTTCGAATGTGTACAATTTTTGTATATGCAAGTTTATACATTACATTCCACTCTATAAAAATGGGGGAGAAAATAATAATCTCTCAAAAAATTGCTAGCATATCATTATCTCGTTATTAAGTGCGATTTCACAGTGTTGAAAGGTTTAAAATATTAGTATACACAAGTTTATGCATTATATTTCACTCCATGGAAATGATAAATGATTAGGATTTTATTAGCACAACATTATCATGTCCTAAATGCAATTTCAAAGGTGTATAATTTTCGTATATACAAGTTTATGCATTACATTCCACTATATGAAAATGACAATCTCTCAAGAGTTTCTTAGCACACCATTATCCCATACTAAGTGCGATTTCAAAGAGTTAAAATGTGTATAATTTACATATATGCAAGTTTATGCATTACAGTCCACTCCATAAAAATGGGAGAGAAAATGATAATCTCACAAAATGTTGTTATCACATCATTATCACGTATTAAGTGCGATTTCAAAGTGTTCAGAGATTTATAATTTTCGCATATGCAAGTTTGTGCATTACATTCCACTCTATAAAAATGATAATCTCTCAACATTTTCTTAGCACAACATTATCACGTATTAAATGCGATTTCAAAGAGTTTAAAGGCATATAATTTTGGTATATGCAAGTTTATGCATTACATTCCACTCTATGAAAATGTGGGAGAAAATGATAATCTCTCAAAATTTGTTAGCACATCGTTATGACGTATTAAGTACCATTACACAGTGTTCAAAGGTTTATAATTTTCGTATACGCAAGTATATGCATTATATTCACTCCATAGAAATGATAAATGATTAGTATTTTATCAGCACAATATTATTATGTCCTAAGTGCGATTTCAAAGAGTTCAAATGTGTATAATTTTTGTATATGCATTACATTTTACTATATGAAAATGAAGCTAGACAAAGGGCTACCGTCGCCGAGAAGAACAAGAAAGGGGAGGCAATGGCACGGGCGCGACGCGGGGCTGGCTCGGGGTCCCATTTTACAATGCCCAACCTGGGTAAGCTGTGGATCCGACACTCACGTGGATAAGCTGTGGGTCCCATGCTGACCTGGATAAGTGGAGCAAGGTGTCAACTACGGGAACCGACTGAACGCGACCCCACTTGTTAGCATGTAACGGCAAGGATCCTCTACGGGACCCGACAAAACGCGACCCTACTTGTCAGCATGTAACGACAAGACTGATGAACAACGAGTTTTCAGACCATGTGAGAGTTTCAGAGAATGAGATGGAAAAAATGAAGGAAAAGTTAACCGTCTGGGAAAAACTGAGTACAACAAACGAACCGAGGATACGAAAATATAAATCCCTAATTTGAAACCATATCGAACCTTTATGAAAAAATTGAAAGCAGAACAAACAATTGAAACATCATGAGACCTTTTGAAACAATTGAAGTGAAACCAAATCATTTCTTTATGAAACAAATGAAACAACATTATTCTTTATGAAACTACAACAAAAAATTGAAACCTCACTACACCTTATAAAATAACTGAAGTCAAGAATACTTTCGCAAACTATTGAAACCACATCAATTCTGTATAAAACAAGATTGAAACAATTAAAACCTAATTGAAGCAATTGGAACAACCCAAATAGAGAGAAACTTTATGAAACAATTCCATGTAAGTGAAACCATGTTTTCACATGCTTCATAAACTTATAGAAACAACAACGTACCTTTTTATGATAATAATTAAAATACATCAACCATTTATGAATTCAATGACACTTTCAATGGTAGCGAAACTATTGAATCCACACCCATCATTTTGTGTATCAATTGAAACCTCGTCAAACCTTATGAAACAGTTGAAACCACGACCACTTAGTGAAACTACCGAAACCAAGGTTTCTTTGCGGAAACTATTGAAGTGTCATCCAACTAGCAGGAATGAAGTGTCGCCATCTTATTGGCTTCGACAAGTACATATCATTATCTCTGCCAAGGTAAACCCTTAATATAGCATCTATTACGGTTATGGTGAAGCAGCCCGCTGGAATTAACACCGCTCTAAGCATCCATCCATTAATGGTTATTTTCCATGGGTCAGACCATCAGAGTGGGTGAACCATTCTCTTCAAACAAAACTAAATCCCATTTTGACATATTCAATAAGTTTTATATGAAACATAAGCGTCTCCAAACAAGAAATTTGCAGATTGCGGGAATGTAACATTCTAGCTTGTATACATTTCCTTCCTTCAATAACTCGAAGAAACGATACCACTTATGGAAAGGATAATCAATAACTCGAAGAAACATAAGCGACTCCAAACTAGAAATTTGCGGATTGCTGGAATGTAACATTCTAGCATGTATACATTTCCTTCCTTCAATAACTCGAGGAAACGATACCACTTATGGAAAGTAGAATCCCGATGATTGATTGATATTTCAAATGGATACATTCATTCTGGATAACTGACATCTTGTATTTGACAAACAGCAAAATGCCGCTTCACACTACTAGGAAAAATGTTTTTAACGACGAAGTATGTGGTCGGTAAAAATAAAAAACATCACTAACGACCACAATTGGGTGGTTAGTTGTTGGTGTAGGCTCTATCGTTAAAAGTATAGCAACCACAATATTTTTCCATCGTTAATTTTCTAACGACCATACACAACGTTGCGATAATTGTGAGACAATAACGACCACAACTCTACTATTAACAACCACTTTTATTGTCGCTAATAAAATTCTCATTCTATAGAAAATATCAACAACAATTTGCTTAATGACCACAACTTTTACTGAAATGTCAACTAACGGCCATTTTATGTGGGCATGCAACATTTCAAGGTCACCAAATAGAGTAACTTAGAAACAAGCCTCTTTTATTTATCAAAATCATACAGATTGAGAAAATCCCCACATACAAGCCTTGCTCACAGAACCATGCATGTCAAAAACAACAACTTTAAGTTCGCATATCAAATTGTTTATACACTAAAGAGCAATACAACCCCTTTTGGATGAATACACTATCGATCAAGGAAGGACAAAATCAATAGCTATTGCCATGAGAATTGTATGCTACACTCATAAGCCAGGTCGGTCGGTCCAGACGAGCTGCTTGTGCTAACTATTCAACCTCCTTTTCGTGTACTGGCCGACCAGAAAGCCCTTAGAATCTGAAATCTGGGTCAACATCCATGGCCATCCAAATTTCTCGAGAACTGTCTTGCTGAAAATCTGTCATAAAAAATTGCCAAGCCAAACATGTTCTGTTATGGACTAGCTATGAATTGATTCTCCATAAAAAGTGACTATGAAATGGTAAAAGTTAACAATACTGTTTGAGATATTAGGTCAAAGAACAAGTATAAAACACCACTAATCTTCTACCTAATGAAAAACATCAGCTGAAGTTTAATTTAAAAAGAAACAAAGTTATTTGTATGGCTTACTACATGTTCTGATTTTGCCTATAGAATTAAACTTTATCCTGCTATATACCATTATGGACATAAGGTTGCCCACCTTCCTGCGCAAGAGGATTCACAAAAATCTTTTTGAGTACGACATACTAAATTTGTGTTATGACAGAAGAATATAATCATGTTGAGAATCATCACAGAACCGAGACCATGGCACCTCATCCTGAATAGGGACTTCATGGGTTTTGCACCATGCCACTGTAATTCTAGGATCAAGATAGTTGATCTTTGATGTTCCTAGTGCTACTGTCTTAGATCCTCTCTTTTCTCCTTATCCATGTCCTTCTTCTCTATCTTGGTTTGAATAGCAAAGATCTTCTTTTGCAAACTGCAACCACAAGTAGATATATGAGATTGTCTACACTCTTAGCTAAGTACATATATAAGGTATTAGGTATATCTGTGATTGAGATAAGTACACTCTGGGGCTGAATTTTCTGTTTTGCTTCCCATCTTTAGCATCGCGTCGAGGCATTCCTTTCTTTTCTTTCTTCAACTCACTTTCAACTTATCTCTCTCGGCCTGGGGAGAAGAAGAAGCAAAGGATGACAAAAAGTTTTACAGGAAAAGTATATATTTGAGCTAATCATTTGTAGCTAATAACCAACCTTTAATTGATCAATTTTTTCATTCAACTTTCTAATCTGGGAATAATCTGATTTTGGGACAGCGCGATAACGAATGCAAAAGAGCGGCAAGGTGGAAACGTCCTTTGCTTTTAACTCCTCATTAACATGCCTTACATGCAACCTAGCATAGGGAATTGAATCTGATAGAAACTGATGGTGGAATTAGAAGGCGCCTTTGCCTTTATAAACCAGGATCAACCCGATGTCCCGATCCATTGCTATCCTTCATCGCTATGGGTGCTACACCTGCTCAGATGCAAAGCCCCTAGACGGTCTAGGATCTAGAGATTAAACTGCAAACAATATTTCGACCAACTGACAAGTAAATCTACATAAACTATAATATTTAAATAGTACTTGGTAGTTTGTAGTAATTAGCAATTTTCATGTGGATTCAATTCATCTCTGTACTGTTTAGCAGACCCAAAAAGTACCCTGTCCTTAGGGTAGAATCCGTCTCCATGGATTCCTAAGGGCGAGACTAGAATCACAGATCTGGGTCGCAAGTCTGAAATAGTTTTAGTCAGGAACAGTGAGCAATCCGTTTACCATGTTACGATCAATGTAGAACGAGGTCGCAGTCAATGGAGCGATGAAGCATTCGCCGATTCGGGAGAAACAAATGGGAGATAAATAGGAAAGGCAGGGCAGACAGAGAACGGATATTTCTTGTAGATATCTGAAAAAATAAGACGGGGGAGTGGAGAAGTAACCTTGGGTGGTTCAGAATCGATGGTAAGGGGAAGAACTCAGCGCCTCAATGGGGAAGAACGAGCCGAGGAAAAGGAGACGTTGTAGCGGCAGAAACCGGGCGCACACGCATACCGGCGCGAAAACTTGCGTTTTATGGGTACCCTACACTTCCATACTTAGGATCACAAGTCCCAAGTCCCAACACTTAAACCATATAGGCCGATCATGGGGTTCTACTCTTTTTCCCCCTTCTACTCTCCCGTGATGCTATAGTAGTTTGAGAGTCTCAAAGGAGTGGCCAGGCCGATCCAGAGCTCTCTCTGTCGTCGGATTGAGGACAAGTACGCCATGAGGGGGGTCTCGAGGCGTGCGGAAGAGAGGGGTTTGAGACGTACGGTATTCCGGGACGGTGAGCACACAAGTTTACCCAGGTTCAAATCCGCCGGCTTTGGATGAATCCTACTCCTGCTAGCAATCTAGTAATATGGCAGAGCCGGAATATGGGTTATAAGGGTTTCGCCTGTGCGAGTTAAGATTGTAGACTATTGAGGTTATGCCCTAAGGCTCTCCCCAGGACGGCTTATATAGATATCCGGCCTAGGGTTTATAGGAGAGATCTATCCGGCTACTGTTGGGTCCGCAGCATAGAAAACAACAAAATTCCTACGGTGTGAACTACACGCCAAGATCTATCTACTAGGTACAAAGCAACGGGTGGACATACATCCAACGAGAACTTACCCTCGAAGACAACAAGTTTTGTTAACGAGTAGGAACTCGTGGTTGATGTAGTCATACACTTGCCGATCTCAAGATCGTGAGGAAGTCCAGCAGGTCCGGCTCCAACACGTCCATCAGATCTAGCTCCAGCAGCACCAAGTCCAGCACCGCAAAGCAGTGGTGCATCCGTGATCGCACACACGTTCGGTACCCCGACAACCTCCGTCCCTCGCTCCAGCAAAGAAGCGGAAGCATCAACTCCTTTCCAGATAAAGCCACCGGGAACATGTATCTCGCTAATCCGAGACCATGGGGGAATAATACTAGAGTGGGAGAGAGATCCTTCACAAGGAGGTGTGTTTGAGAAGTAAAGAGAGGGTGGCCTTTTATAGGAGGAGGGGGTGCCCCTCCTTCATGGCCGGCGCATGGAGGAGGTGTCTCTTCACCTCCTCCATTCATGTGGTGGTAACCCCTCCACATTAAAATGCCCCTTCACATTCCCTTTTAAAGTCTCCACTTTAAATGCATTAAATTTCTCCAAATTTAATGCTCTCTCATTTAATAAAACTCTTTTATTATTTTTTATTCAGAATTTTGTTAATTACTTTAATTAACAAACATTCACATAAAATCCCCTGCAACATTTCAATATTACATGTAGAACCAATTTGAGCAATTTCACCCGAAACAGTTTCGGTGTCTATTGAAATAATTCCAGTGCTTTCTTAAATCTTTATCTGAAACATATTTGCTCCAAATGGTGTCGGTATCCCTTAAGTGTGTCACACTACGGTTCGCGAATAATGCAGACATGATCGAGACCCCTCTCCGATCAATAATCAGCAGCGGGACCTGGAGATCCGTACTGACTCCTACACATTCAACGATGACTTCTGTGATCGTGAGAACCTTTAACGCTTGTAACTAAATCCCTTTGTCTCGCGATATATTGCATCTACGAGATTCGATCATCGGTATCTCCATACGTAGTTTGATCTCGTTACCGACATGCACTCTTTTCTTGTTCCCGTGATATAACATTCTAGTGATCACATCACTTGCTTGCAAGCTATCTTAATGTGATATCACCGAGAGGGCCCAGAGTATATATCTATCCGTCATCGGGATTGACAAATTCCACTCTTGATCCATGAGCCTCAACATAACACCTTCGTAGCACTAAACCCATCTTTATAGTCACCCTGTTACGGTGTGACGTTTGATGTTATCAAGATACTCTTCCGGTGTTAGCAATTAACATGATCTCATGGTCTAAGGATAAAGATTACTTCGTATAGTGTTATAGCAATATAAACATAATGACTTTGATTGTAATGCTATACCTCGGATGAATGTTCATCACATCATTCCACCAATGTTGTGACCTCGTTATTAAATACATCCAATGTCCATGATCAGGAAACCTTGATCATCTTGTTAATCAACGAGCTAGTCTATAAGAGAGGCATGACTAGGAACCCTTTTTTTTTATTAAACACACATGTATTGATGTTTCCGATCAATACAATTATAGCATGTAAAATAAACATTTATCATAAACATGGAATAAGATAATAACCACTTTATTATTGCCTCTCGGGCATATTCCCTTCAGTCTCCCACTTGCACTAGAGTCAATAATCTAGTTTGAAAAACTTTGCGTATTGAACACCTATGGCTTTCTGGTGTTGCATATACGTGATTGCTAGTGGTTAACATAATCTCCGGATCTGACAGTTTCAGGTCCATGTGTATTTGCATGTCTTTGCGTCTCTACGCATCACTCATTCTCAAATGAGATGGCATTGTATAAATTTGGTCCTTTGGTGAGACCTTTAGTTCGTTTGGGTTAAAATATGTTAATATTATTGTCACACAATATATCTTCATAGTATTAGCCCACTTTGAACCACACCTAGTTTGATAACAAACTACTTAACACAAATGCCCTCCTATGCTGCTACTATAGCAGTCATATACTTAGCCTTTTGTTGTAGTATCCGTCACAATGTCTCAACTTTGGAACTCATCCAAATCCATCATGGAACATCCTTTCCATTACATTGTGCCACCCATAGTCTAAATTGAGATAAATTTAATTTGTATCTAGTGACAAAACTAGTATCAATGTAACACTTTACAATGAACTACCTTTAACTATTTGTCACTTATACATGATATATTCTTAGTTCTTCCAAAGCTCATAAGAATATCTTTACTATTGTCCAATGATCATCTTATGAATCATTCTGGTATATGCTCATAACATTTAGAGTATAGGACATTCTGGATATATACATATCATGGTAAAATCGATCAAAATCTTCATGTGATTTTACTCACCAAGTGTTGAAACACTTGAATTTTGATACAACCATTTTCATGCAGCAAGAACATTTATTGTTGTTTCCATATTGAACCCTTTCAATATCTCATATATGTATGTCTGGCACAACCATATTAGCGCCTTAATCTATCCATATAGATATTGATGCCTAATATTCCGGTTTTGCCCAAGTCTTTCATCGAAATCTTATTTTAATGAAATTTTTAACTTGTGTCAATACAAGATACATCATTTCCAATCAACAATATGTCCTCTATATAATGTATTAGAAATATGTCTTAGCGCTCCCACTTAATTTCTTGCAAATGCAAGCATCTTCATCATCTCCGATGAATTTAAACTCTTTTAACAGTTTCATCATGGTGAAGATTCCAACTCCGCTATGCTTACTTCAACTATTGAAGTTTACATGCCCTTTTAGCACCCTTTGATTTAACAAAACCCTTCGGACCATGCCATGTACACGTCCTAGGTTACCGTTCTATTAGAAGAACCTTATTTTGTTTATTCAACTACCATATACCAAATTATATGTAGTGGTTGCTACATTAATCCGTCAAGACTATATATCGCTATGAAAGATCAAATCTTGTCATAGTCAACTCCTTGAACATTGTCGTAAACTTCTTTCCGACATGTCGACTATTTCATAGATGTTAAACATCCATGTCTTATTTCTTTATAAATCCAAACACGACCGATAGGCTTCACGCCTTTCCGGAGGGTCTTCCAAGTTCAGAAACTTGATTTCTCGTGTATGGATACTATCACGGATTCTATGACTTCTAGTCATTTTATGGAGCCTGGGCCCATCATCGCTTCTTTGCATGTAGTCGGTTCATCATTGTCAAAACAATAACAACTTGCTTATCAAATCTTACTATTTGATTCTTACCGACCCACATGGTTCTATAGGAACTCTAATCTCCGAGATCACACCTTTTGTAATCATGAGAGCCATGAGCATTGTGGCCGCCACCGGGACAATTTCCGGCGCTGTGCTACTTAGCACATATAGCTAAGGTTCAACAACCTTATCAAAGTTCTATTGTCCTCCCACTTAACTTTTCACGAAAAGTTCCTTCTCAAGAAACTTGACGTTCCAAGCGACAAACTCTTTTGTCCTCGGTGTTATGGAGAAATTCCCAACAAATTCTTTGGGATAACCTACAAAGACGTGCTTATCCAACTTTGGTTGTAAACATTTTACTTATGCATAGCATACCAAAATTTAAGAATAGACAATTAGGGTTGTATCCCAAACCATAACTCATATGGTGTCATTTCAACGGATCACGATGGTGCTCTTTTCAGTGTAAAAGCGGTAGTCTCTAAAGCTTCAATCCTTAAAACATAATGGCCGTTTTATAAATGACACCCTTGATCTTACCATGTCAAACATGGTTTGATTTCATCTCTCGAATATGCCATACTCCTATGGTTTATCGAGAAACACAAATCATGGAACAATTCCTCAAGTCTTAGGTGTTTTTGCTAAACATGTAACTCAAATATCTTCCTTTATGATCGAATCATAAACTCTTTATTTTCCTGTTACAATGATTTTCAACTTCATCTTGAAAGTCTTTGAACAACTTTCAAATGTTTCATACTTCCTCCTTATTAAGTAAATATACAGATATATTCACTCAAATTTTCGGAGAAAGCATATGAAGAAAAAAGATCCATCGCATATGGCTACACATAATGGACTATGCACATCAGCATGCACAATTTCCAATAAGCTAGTCATCCGTTCCTCTTTGGCCTATGAACGGAGTTTCAATTATCTCAAGAAAGCCTCACATGCGTCAATTGATCAAAATCAAAGACTCCAAAATTCCATCAACATGGAGTTTCTTCATGTTTTCTTTCAAATATAATTTAAACAGCGATGTCACTTCATAAGTGATCTTTCAATCATTTGTCTTGCGATATTTTAGCAATAGTGTTTATGAATGTGATTTCTCCCACTAGACTTATAAAAGTTCATCCATCCTTTATGGAATACGGTAATTATTTGAACAACCATTATTCTCGTAATATCAGAACAAAATAACAATTATTAAAACAAACCTTGAAGGCTAGGTTTGACGACAACGAAAAGCACAATAACACTTTATTTGTTTTCGATGATCATCATCACTTATTCTCTTGCTAGTTACTTAGGCCATTGCAGTTCATGAATTGCGTTGTCATGTATGACACTTCATACCAACCAATTCGGTATCCAATACCGGTATCCAATACCTAAGAACCACATTGTTTAATAAGCAAGGAATACAACCATAACATGTATATCTTATATATACCCAAGTTGGACATCTCCAACCTTTTATTTTCTGCCAAATATTTTATAGATTCTCTTTCAACAATTCCTTTTCTTTTAAAAGAATATATCAACATCAATAGTGGTGTTATCAACATGACACATGGTACAAAGCTTGTATATAGTCAAATACTAATACCTTTGGACTTGCACTTTGAAGTGGATCACCATCATAAAATGTTTGGCATTCTTTCAAAAATCCATTCTTTAGTAATCTATTAGTGTAGTAAACATTTTACTTACATCTTCTATTCATCCTTATCATGACAACTTTCATAATCAAGCTACTATAGCCTATAAGGAAGAATCGCGAGTATAATATCAGTTCCCAAAACCTTTTTGGTAGATTCGGATTCCCAGCATCTCCAACCTTCACAAATTCTCATACAATATGAGAACATGTATTTTGCTAAATTATACTCTATCATAATGCAACCAAAAACATTGTTTCAGGTATCACAATATCTTTCACACATGATGGTTTCTGAAACAATTTTCAGCTCCAATACAATCTTGATATTAAAACAACTTTTGAATATCAATAATCATGGAGGCAAACATGATACTTTAGATACTAACATTGGAATTCTTACTCTTGATTTAATACTACTTATTAAACTTCATGGAGTAAATAGAGTTTGCTGAAAGTTTGCAATAGGACTTATAAACTTTAAATTGACATTCAAAACAATACGATACCAGTTCGTAAAGTAAATATCCAGAATTCTATAGTTCTATTATCTCAAATAAAAACTAAGCATAAGGTAGAAAACGAATGCCAATGACTAAAACAAACTATGCAAATTCACTTTGATTTAATTTATGACAAATTTGGTTCGACTAATCCAAATTAGAAATGAACTCCCACTCAAAAACGACATCCCTCGTGCCTTTTTGGTGATTACATGAACCAAATCCACTACACCAAGTCCGATCATCACGTGAGTTGATGTAGCTTCAAAGGCGAACATCTATATGGGCATCATATCAACTATATGACTCATGCTTAACCTTTCGGTCCGTGTTCTGAGGCCATGTCTGTACATGCTAGGCTCGTCAAGTAAGAACCGTAGTATTCGCGTGTGTAAAACTGTCTTACACCCATTCCTATGAAAGCGTAGATTCGAGTACACCCGATCATCACGTGATGTCTCGAAACACGATCCACAGAACGGTGCATACTGAAGGAAGAACACATTTTTATCTTGATATCTAAAAGAGGGATCATCTTACAATGCTACAGAAAGCGCTAAACTAGCAGTATAAGATGCTAACATCTAATGTGTAAAGTGAGATGATAGGGTCCATGCATTTGATCTCTATCACTTGCATCGTGGTATGATCTCTATCATTCCTTTGTGTGTAAGGCCAAGGTCTATGGAACTTACACGTTGAGTGTGTTGTAAGAGTATCTATCATACATCTACTTACAACAATACCATATCAATACACTAGCCCAACAACGATCTAAACTAGACGCCTCTAATTTATCAATTGCAAGTTTTACGTGGCTTAGGGCTTTCGGAGATAGAACTGTTCTTACCTACGAACATGAACCACAACAAGGATAACCAAGTTATTAGTAACTCGTTGTAAATCAGATATTGACTATAGTAGGAGAGACAGACACCCGCCAGCCACTTATGCAAAACTAGTTGCATGTCAGTCGTGGAACCGGTCTCATGTACGATGACATGTAAGGTTGGTCCGGGCCGCTTCATCCCACTATGCCACCAAAATCCAAAATACATAGAAGATGTAATAACATGATCATCATCGCCCACATATCAATATATGTGTACTACCCGTGCTAAGCACCTACGCATAGATCAGGCTCTGATACCACTGTTGGGTCCGCAGCATAGAAAACAAAATTTTTCCTACGGTGTGAACTACACGCCAAGATCTATCTACTAGGTACAAAGCAACAGGTGGACATACATCCAACGAGAACTTACCCTCGCAGACAACGAGTTTTGTTAATGAGTAGGAACTCGTGGTTGATGTAGTCGTACACTTGCCGATCTCAAGTTCGTGAGGAAGTCCAGCAGGTCCGGCTCCAGCACATCCATCAGATCCAGCTCCAGCAGCACCAAGTCCAGCACCGCAAAGCAGCGGTGCATCCGTGATCGCACACAAGTCCGGTACCCTGACAATCTCCATCCCTCGCTCCAGCAAAGCAGCAAAAGCAGTAACTCCTTTCCAGATAAAGCCACCGGGAACATGTATCTCGCTAATCCGAGACCATGGGGGAATAATACTAGAGGGGGAGAGAGATCCTTCACAAGGAGGTGTGTTTGAGAAATGAAGAGAGGGTGGCCTTTTATAGGAGGAGAGGGGTGCCCCTCCTTCATGGCCGGCGCATGGAGGAGGTGTCTCTTCACCTCCTCCATTCATGTGGTGGTAACCCCTCCACATTAAAATGCGTCTTCACATTCCCTTTTAAAGTCTCCACTTTAAATGCATTAAATTTCTCCAAATTTAATGCTCTCTCATTTAATAAAACTCTTTTATTATTTTTTATTCAGAATTTTGTTAATTACTTTAATTAACAAACATTCACATAAAACCCCCTACAACATTTCAATATTACACGTAGAACCAATTTCAGCAATTTCACCCGAAACAGTTTTGGTGTCTATTGAAATAATTCCAGCGATTTCTTAAATCTTTATCTGAAACATATTTGCTCCAAATGGTGTCGGTATCCCTTAAGTGTGTCACCCTACGGTTCGCGAATAATGCAGACATGATCGAGACCCCTCTCCGATCAATAATCAGCAGCGGGACCTAGAGATCCGTGCTGACTCCTACACATTCAACGATGACTTATGTGATCGTGAGAACCTTTAACGCTTGTAACTAAATCCCTTGTCTCGCGATATATTACATGTCCGAGATTCGATCATCGGTATCTCCATACCTAGTTTGATCTCGTTACCGACATGCACTCTTTTCTCGTTCCCGTGATATAACATTCTAGTGATCACATCACTTGCTTGCAAGCTATCTTAATGTGATATCACAGAGAGGGCCTAGAGTATATCTATCCGTCATCGGGATTGAAAAATTCCACTCTTGATCCATGAGCCTCAACATAACACCTTCGTAGCACTGAACCCATCTTTATAGTCACCCTGTTACGGTGTGACGTTTGATGTTATCAAGATACTCTTCCGGTGTTAGCAATTAACATGATCTCATGGTCTAAGGATAAAGATTACTTCGTATAGTGTTATAGCAATGTAAACATAATGACTTTGATCGTAATGCTATACCTCGGATGAATGTTCATCACATCATTCCACCAATGTTGTGACCTTGTTATTAACAACATCCAATGTCCATGATCAGAAAACCTTGATCATCTTGTTAATCAACGAGCTAGTCTATAAGAGAGGTATGACTAGGAACCCTTTTTGTTTATTAAACACACATGTATTGACGTTTCCGATCAATACAATTATAGCATGTAAAATAAACATTTATCATAAACAAGGAATAAGATAATAACCACTTTATTATTGCCTCTCGGGCATATTCCCTTCAGCTACGTCTAAGAGTCGGTTACAGAGTACATCTTGAACTACAAGTAATGTTATGGGCCTAAGTCGGTAAGTCTTCTGTGCATTCCTGTAGCCGGATTGGACTCTGTCTTTCTCCCTGACTGGGCCATCCGTGAAGCAAAGCTCTAACCCGAAGTGGGCCACCCTAATCAGTGAGAAACTGTGAGGATACCCGGAAATTATATCCCCAACAGCAGCCCCCGGAGGCCTCCAAGATCCAAAGTCGGATTTATCATCGTCTAGCTTGATCTTCGGCTTGCAGAATCTTGAAGGGTTCCTGAAACTTCACAACAAAAAATACGATCCGAGTCTTAAAAGTAAGTCGGACCTATCACCAGGTTACTCGGATTTTCCAGCTCGATTTCAAACTAAGCCAGAACTTGGTCTCTAACGCCACCTGACACAAGCATGATCAAGTCATGTCATCTGACAGGCGTTCCGTCAGCACGACCGTTGGTGGGTCCGCGGTTCGCGGAACCGAAGCGCCGTTTCAATGCGTGTGTGGAGATCGAGGCGACGCAATTATTGCGTGGGTCCTTCCCAGTTCCTTCCACGACGCGTGGCGGTTACACTGTAGCATTTGCACGAATCTTGGCGCAGTTAGGTGGATATAAGGGGTTTGGATTTTTTTCCTTCTCCTTTCCACCAATCCTTTGCCGTTTCCTTTCCTCCCAATCCTCCTGCGTGCACAGAGCCTCCTCGTCCTTCCCCCACAGAACTCCCAGCGCCGCCCCTTTTAGGTCATCTTCTCACCGGAGAAATGGCTTCATCTTCTTCCTCCGGTTTGGCGGCAGTGGCGGCGGTAGCGACGGCGGAAGCAGCAGTGGAGAAGGAGAGCTTCCGGGGAATCTGGATCCCCTGGGCCCTCAACGAGGAGGGCCTAAAGAATGTGGAGAAGGAGGGGCTTCTCGTCGCCGGCGACTGGTGGAGCGGCTACGGGGAAACCGTCCCCAACCCGCGCGACGGCGAGCGGGTCCACTTCGGCACCCACCTCAATAGAGTATTGTCTTTTCCTCCCTTGAAGTTCTTCTCTGAGGTGATAGATCATTTCGGAGTTCCACTCCATAACCTTCCTCCCAACTCTCTCCTATAGATGAGTGCGTATGCTTCGCTTTGTGAGGGATTTCTCGGCATTAGGCTGAGTTTGACTCTCTTCCGGTATTATTTCCATGTCCGGAGAAATTCCATTACCGCCGGTGTTCCTTACATCATCGGCACTATCAGCTTTTCACTTAGACGTGACCGGGCTTATCCCAAAATTCTAGCCAGTGACTCGGTCAAACAATGGCCAGCCACATTTTTCTATCATAGGGATATTTCGGTCCCGACAAAGCTACTACTTTGCCGGCTTTTGTCGACGGGGCCGCCACGGCCCAACCTTCTTGGGACGAGGCTGCTTCGGCTCTCACCGATGATCTGATCCTCGCTAAGAGGCGGATCGAATATTTAATCAAACACAAGGGTCTGAAGGGATCCGACTTAGTCCAGTGCTGGGTCTCTCGTCGGATCCAGCCCCTTCAGTACCACGGGGATCGACTGATGCACTCCATCACGTCATCCAAAAAGACTCCCTCCGAATCAGCCCCAAAGCTTACACCACTCAAGGCTACATAAGCCAGATCAAGTGGCTGATCAAGGAGCGGATCGAGAGGAGAATTCCAGAGGTTTCTCTGGATATGCATACGGCGGAAAACCCCGTAGTGTCGGTAAGTTCCATCAGTACACCTTTTTATGTGTTTCAATATTTGAGTTATACTGCAATACTGATATGTTTTCTTGTTTTTAGCTTGCTGACCTCCCCGAGTCGGAACTTGCTCCGCTCAAAGGATATCCTCCTGAGTTTTCTCAGGAGACAGAAGTGGTCCCATTGCCGGACCTTGTGCTCAAGAAGCGCAAAGCTCCGACAGTGGCTGTTAGCACAAATGAGGTGCTTATCGTGAAGAGGTAACTTTCAGTCACAACTTCTCGCCTTTGTACTTTATTCAAATTTCTTTCCGAGATGTAACGTTTCTGACTTTACTACATTATCAGAGCAAACTCGATCATCAAGGGCAAGGGGAAAGGGATTTCTTCGAAGCCCTTGCGTCAGACGAAGCTCACCATAGCTTCCCCTGCCATGGCTCCTCCGACTCCTACCCCTCAACCTTCTGCAACGCCGGCGATCACTCCTTCTCTAGTTGTTGCAGAAGATCCGACTCCTTCAATGGAGCCTGCGATCCTTGGGTCGCAAACTGACGTCACCATGGGTGCGTCAGATCAAGATAGGGGTGAACCCTCTTCGGGTAATGATCCCTCGGCAGAAACCTTCGCCGAAAACCTCATCAGCAATCCGGGACTTGCCAAGTTTGGCCTGTCCCGGAAATCTGCAGAAGAGATCCAGCGGCTAGCCAGGCAAGTCCTGGAGAAAAGACATTTATCTCCCGAAGAAGAAGCGCAAGAAGCAGAGGACGTCAAGTTCTCTGGCCTTCTTGCCCGAGTCTGCCTTCACGACGAGAGGATTAGGACTGGCGAGCTTCCAACAGCCCCAGTGATCCCTCTTACTCTTGCCGAGAAGGTGGCCGCTGAAGTGAACGCTGGTTTGGATAAACTCACCCGCGAGCAATATGTAAGTCAGAATTCCAACTCTTGTTTTTTCCATTATGTTATATCATATCCTCTAGCCCCCAAGCATGAAGTAGGATATATAATCCGAGTTTATGCTTCATTAGGATGCCAAAGAATGAACTAGTGTAGCCCCCAAGGCTCGTGCTGATATTTAGCAAAAATATTAGCCCGAGTCTTAAGTAGCTTTCTGACTTTGAGTATTCTGACTTACAGAAAGTATGTTCCTATAACCAGGAATTACTGACCAATGTCTGCGATAAGTGGAGAGAGATCAAAGCTCTCCGGCTTAAAAATGCTGAGATTAAAGTTGCCAAGGATGAGGCCGAAGGTAAACATTCCGAGACTCAAACCTTGTCTTTGTTATTTTTAATGTCGATTTTTTCTGAACTGTTGTTCTTTTTTGACTTACAGTGCTGGTGAAACAATCCATCGCCATGATTGAAGAGGCTGAGAACCTCAAGACCTTGGTGGTGGAGAACAAGGGACTTCGCCAAGAGCTGGATAAGCTCAAGGCGGATCATGAAAGGAGCATAGCTCAAGTCCTTGAATCCTCCTCCATGGCCACTGATGAGCGTGATCGCAAGATCGCTGCTCAAGATAAAATAATATCGGATCTCAAGAATGAGCTTGGCAGAGAGAAGGATATGTCCCAGGCGCTCCGGGTTGAACTCCAGAGTCTCCGGGAGGAGAAGACCAAAATTGACGACGTCATTTTCGGTACGTTCCATCTATCCGACTTATCTCTTTCTTCGACGTTTATCAATGTCGGATTTTTCTTAACTTGTTTTCTGTATAGGTCCTCTGAACTTGACGGACTCTTCCTCCTCCGAGCCCCGCACCCACCGGCTTACCCAAGTCGTTGACCTGCTTCATGACTCCCGTCAATCCCTTGAGGACATCGGCGAAGCTCTCAAGATTCCGGACATGCCAAGCATGTCGGATTTTCAAGTGCGGGACAAGGCCAAGGAGATGCCGCAGCTTGTTCGGGACTGGAACATGTCCTACGCGTGGACTGCTGCGCAGAACGCTCTCACCATGGTCATGAGCCACCATGGAAACATGGAGATATGGCAAGTGACCAGAGGGTACTGCAAGGTAGACGAAGACGAGCAGGAGCAGGACCTTCAAGCCATCATGCACTCCTGCGCCGGATACGGGTGTCACGTGGTTGATCTGACCAGCTACGAGATCCCCTTCTTCACCCGCGTGGATACTCCGCCTCCTCCTCCAGAAGAAACTGAAGAAGTTTCCGACGATGAACGCACCAATTCGGATGCGGACATCTCGGAACGATATCAAGGCGGAGTAACCAGCGAGCCGACAGCTCCTTCATCTCCTCCTACATCATAGATCAGAAACTTTTTGTATTCCGAAACAACATGATGCGTTTGTAAATATGTAGTATTTTAACTTTTGCTAGTGCTAAGCTTTTAATCTATTCAGCACTTTTTGGCTTTAAAATTTTTGCGTGCCTGAAATGTTTACACAAGCACTTATACTATTTCGTCTCTACTTATCGTTTATCTGGCTTTCTGCCTCGTCCCTTTCATGAGCCGGCTAAACCTTCCGCCGGAAAATTTGCCGAGCAACGGAGCTCAATTGCTAAACCAGTTTAAACTCGGAAACAAAGCCGGCTTCCAATACCAACAATTCACTACTCGGAAAATGCCCGCATCCAGCAATCAGATAAAATAACCAAAGTAAAGACTAGAAATTTTTAGAGTTATACCCGAAGGTAGCACTTTTAGAATCGGAAATCTAAACCAGAACGAACATGAGCATAAAGTACTTTCAAGCATTCTGGGATTTTCGACTATGACATGATCATTTGGAAATAAGATGGTAAAAACTTCTCAGAAAAGCTTAAGGCAACCAAAACTTTTATTTCTCACGGAACATGTACATATATATGATTACAAAGAAGGATAAACTAAGAATAAAAGGGACGTAGCTGAGCAATATTCCATGGTCTGTCTAACTCATCCAGATTTGTACTGCCTCCAGCTCTCTTTCTCTTCTTAGTAGCAGGTCTTTCTTTGACTGGCCTCATGTCAGTTAAGTAGTACGATCCATTGTGCAATACTCGACTAACTAAAAAGGGCCCTTCCCATACTGGGGAAAGTTTGTGCTTTCTTTGTTGCACAAGCCGGAGAACCAAATCACCTTTATTTAAAGATCTAGTTTGGACTCTTTGGCTATGATACTTGCGTAACTTCTGCTGATAGGCTGTAGATCTCATTTCGGCAATGACGCGAACTTCTTCGACTAAGTCGAGATCATTTTGTCGAGAAATCTCGGCATCCTCTTCGATATACGCGGCCACTCTAGGAGAAGTATGAATCAAATCACTAGGAAGAACTGCTTCTGCGCCATAGACCAAGAAGAAAGGTGTGTATCCTGTTGACCTGCTTGGAGTTGTTCGTAAACTCCAAATTACAGAAGGTAATTCCTCTACCCAAGCCCCCGCAGCACGTCGTAGTGGTGCTTCGCATCTTGGTTTCACGCCTTGTAAGTAAACCATTTGCCCTTTCGACTTGTCCGTTAGCCTGTGGATGTGCGACTGACGCAATGTCAACCCGGGGTCTTGTTCTTCTTGTTCTTCTTCTTTGCCTTCTTGGCAGCGCCGGTAGCAAAGACGGATTTAGGTCCGTTTCCCGGAGTCAAGCTCTGATCGGTACTTTCGGACATCTGGACCTCGGGATTATCTCCGACGTCCATGTCATCCTGCGCTTTGGGAGAGTGTTCCCCGGATCCTTCATACATGGCTTCTCCTTCTTCTGCAGCTTTGGAGTTATACTCCTCTTCATATTCCGCGGAGAACTTTCGAAAATCTGCTGATATCATTGATTCATCCGAGGATGCGGGTACGTCGGCGTTTGTTCCAATTGCCTCCAGCACAGAGTCGGTGTTTTCTCCGGCATCGGCAGAGCTGGATCCAGACCCCACGTATCCGACGAAGTGTGACGCGTGCTTCCTGAGGTACCTGCGGCTTTCGCGATCAGCCATATCGAAACTTTTGATGGTCTCGAGGATTGCATCTGCGCTTTTGCCTTGCAGTATCATACGTTTTAGTGTGTACCTTAGGAAAGGTATGTCTGTCCCGGCATCATTAGAGCCGGAATCAGTGTCATTGATATGCTCCTCCTGGATTTCGACTTCCACGGGTGGGTCGATCTGGGATCCGGCTTCTCCAGGGAGATCCACTCCAGATTCAACTTGGACCGCAAGGTCTTCTTCAGGCTCAGATTTCTCCACTATCTCCGCAACTGGTGCAGGCTGGGTGGGATTAGGCTTTTCTGAGATCCGGAACTCTGCCGCCTCCGCGGACAAAGGGGACCCAAAAGATTCTTCTGCCTCTATCATCACCGCTGGGGTGGGTTGGGCAGGTTTAGCGAAACTGATGTAAACATCGATCTCGCCAAAAGACATGATTGTGTAGGCAGTCACGACCTCCCTAGCCGGAATCCAAGTCTCGTCGAGAACGATGAGAGGGACGTCGCTAGTGTAGAGGATGTGACCGACGGCGATAGTCTCGCCGATTCCGATTCTTGCAGATTCTGCTCGGAACGCAGATTTGAAGCTCACTTGCCCCACGGTGGGCGCCAACTATCGTCGGATTGAGGACAAGTACGCCATGAGGGGGTCCTCGAGGCGTGCGGAAGAGAGGGGTGTGAGACGTACGATATTCTGGGACGGTGAGCACACAAGTTTACCCAGGTTCGAATCCGCCGGCTTTGGACGAATCCTACTCCTGCTAGCAATCCAGTAATACGGCAGAGCCGGAATATGGGTTACAAGGGTTTCGCCTGTGCAAGTTGAGATTGTAGACTATTGAGGTTATGCCCTAAGGCTCTCCCCAGGACGGCTTATATAGATATCCGGCCTAGGGTTTACAGGAGAGATCTATCCGGCTACGTCTAACAGTCGGTTACAGAGTACATCTTGAACTACAAGTAACGTTATGGGCCTAAGTCGGTAAGTCTTCTGGGCCTTCCCGTAGCCGGATTGGACTCTGTCTTTCTCCCTGACTGGGTCGCCCGTGAAGCAAAGCTCTAACCCGAAGTGGCCCACCCTGGTCAGTGAGGAACTGTGAGGATACCTGGAAAGTATATCCCCAACATTCTCCGGAGGCGCTGCCACCCTGAGATGGTGAAGGAGAGGCGCGGGCGTAGGTGGTAGTAGTAGGCTAGGTTTAGTTTTCCCCTTAGTGGAGTATGGGGCCTAGTCACCGGGCAGAGTGCCTCTTTCGTCTGCGAGCGGCGATGGCAGGACGGTGTTGGTGCTCATGGCAGCGGCATGGGCGTGGTTCCTCTAGCTGCTGCTCATATTCACCATAGCACCGACCTTAAATAAGCTCGCCCTTGGTCAAACCTTTGGTCTGGCTGGTTCCTTTGCTTTGCAGGGTCATCAGCATAGAGTTGTCGCTCCTCTTCTGGCTGGCCATGGAGGCAAGGGGAAGGGTCTCAGCCGTTGCTCTTGCTGCTCGCCTGCAGAGTCCAAGGATAGGGTCATCGGCTTGCTATTCCTCAGGAGTGTCATCTCGCCGGCAAGAGGCCCGGTGCTATCTGCTCTCCTGGGTGTGACAACAAGCGCTGTCCCGAAAGCTATGATCTATGGAGTCCCCAAGCAGCGACCGACGAGTTCCGTCGCTGCTATCCATGGCGCATGGAGCTGCTCCAGGCTCGGAAGCATTCATAGCCCGAGATTCTTCCTCCAAGTCGGCGTGCCATTTTGGAGGATCTCCTTCGACCACAGCATGGGAACCATGGCTGCGCTGCCCCAAGTGGCAATTTCCCTGACGACAACGTTGACCCCCCGTGTTTCTTGGTCCTCTAGATGCGGTGGAGAAGCCCAATGATCGGATCGCTTTTTCCAACTTTTTTCTAGGGTTCTATGTAAAAGTGTTAGCTTTATCTCCGTTAAGTTCGGTGAGATGGTGCTATTGAATTGTATCATGTATGCTAAGGTCTTGTTTGGAACGCGGGATAGGAAATACACAAGATTAGGAAAATTATAGGAATCGAGATGTCATACCTCTCAAATCCTATAGGAATGAATCGGTAGGATTTAGATAAGTTAGCTATTTGGATTGTAGGATTGAAAAAACACAGAAAACTATTTGATGACAATTAATATGCTGGTATAGTTTAATGTATTTAAATACATGCACTAGTAGAAAAAGAGCCTTTCATCCACCCCTTTAGTCCCGATTGTGGTTGGACCCGGGACTAATACTCACATTAGTCCCAGTTCCAACGGAACAACCTTTAGTCCCGGATCAAACGGGACCTTTAGTCCCGGTTGGAGACACCAACCGAGACTAAAGGGGTTGCGGTAGGCTGTGACCGGTGCCGACCTCTTTAGTCCCGGTTCGTATCACCAACCGAGACTAAAGGGGTAACCTTTAGTCCCGGTTTGTATTACCAACCGAGACTAAAGAAAATAGGCAAACAAAATTCAAATGCCCATAACTTTTGCATACGATATCAGAAAAATACGTACAGCCTATCAAAACATGCATGAAAAAATTTCCTCTTCGATTTCAACAGCCTTAGGCCGTTTTGGATTATTTTAGATTCTTAAAATTTGATAAGAAAAAAAAGTTATTTCAAAAGTTAAATTTTTTAATAATTTTTTATGTCATATTTGAATTCCTCATATTTTTCTGATAATAATGGATATATTATTTGTCAAATTTCGATTTACAGATTTGAAGATATTATTTATGTCATATTAAATGAATAAATGGCAAAAAATGAATAAAATATTAATTTTGAATTTTTCATTGGAATAAAATATTATTATTATTTATTGTTGTTTACTTAAATAGTTATTCGTAATTTCGAAAAAAAAACCTTTAGTCCCGGTTCGTATTACAAACCGGGACTAAAGGTCTCGCACGCTCGACCTTGCCCCGTGAGGGCCTTTTGTCCCGGTTTGTGGCCGAACCGGGACTAAAGGGGGAGGCATTTAGTCCCGCCCCTCCAGTCCCGGTTAACAGGACCGGGACTAAAGCCCCTTACGGACCGGGACTGGAGGCCCTTTTTCCACTAGTGATGGTACATGTTAATATTGGTTCGCCAGTATTGCACAACAAGTCCATGTAATATAATGGTGATTTTGTAGCACCAATAGAGTGCCACTACCGGGAAGTTTGACTATAAGTGTAATTTGACCTAAGATTAAATATAGTTAGTGTGAAAAATAAGAGATTACTGAGTCAGATATTTCAAATGTTCAAGAAAAATTTGAAAAAAAATCAAATTTTTTTTGAAAAAAAACCCTTTAGTCCCGGTTCGTATTACAAACCGGGACTAAAGGTCTCGCACGCTCGACCTTGCCCCGTGAGGGCCTTTTGTCCCGGTTTGTGGCCGAACCGGGACTAAAGGGGGAGGCCTTTAGTCCCGCCCCTCTAGTCCCGGTTATCAAGACCGGGACTAAAGCCCCTTACGGACCAGGACTGGAGGCCCTTTTTCCACTAGTGATGGTACATGTTAATATTGGTTCGCCAGTATTGCACAACGAGTCCATGTAATATAATGGTGATTTTGTACCACCAATAGAGTGCCACTACCGGGAAATTTGACTATAAGTGTAATTTAACCTAAGATTAAATATAGTTAGTGTGAAAAATAAGAGATTAGTGAGTCAGATAATTCAAATGTTCAAGAAAAAATTTGAAAAAAAATCAATTTTTTTTGAAAAAAAACCCTTTAGTCCCGGTTCGTATTACAAACCGGGACTAAAGGTCTCGCACGCTCGACCTTGCCCCGTGAGGGCCTTTTGTCCCGGTTTGTGGCCGAACCGGGACTAAAGGGGGAGGCCTTTAGTCCCGCCCCTCCAGTCCCGGTTACCAGGACCGGGACTAAAGCCCCTTACGGACCGGGACTAGAGGCCCTTTTTCCACTAGTGATGGTACATGTTAATATTGGTTCGCCAGTATTGCACAACGAGTCAATGTAATATAATGGTGATTTTGTAGCACCAATAGAGTGCCACTACCGGGAAGTTTGAATATAAGTGTAATTTGACCTAAGATTAAATATAGTTAGTATTACAAACCGGGACTAAAGGTCTCGCACGCTCGACCTTGCCCCGTGAGGGTCTTTTGTCCCGGTTTGTGGCCGAACCGGGCCTAAAGGGGGAGGCCTTTAGTCCCGCCCCTCCAGTCCCGGTTACCAGGACTGGGACTAAAGCCCCTTACGGACCGGGACTGGAGGCCCTTTTTCCACTAGTTATGGTACATGTTAATATTGGTTCGCCTGTATTGCACAACGAGTCCATGTAAAATAATGGTGATTTTGTAGCACCAATAGAGTGCCACTACCGGGAAGTTTGACTATAAGTGTAATTTGACCTAAGATTAAATATAGTTAGTGTGAAAAATAAGAGATTAGTGAGTCAGATAATTCAAATGTTCAAGAAAAATTTGAAAAAAAATCAATTTTTTTTTGAAAAAAAACCCTTTAGTCCCGGTTTGTAAGGTCTCGCACGCTCGACCTTGCCCCGTGAGGGCCTTTTGTCCCGGTTTGTGGCCGAATCGGGACTAAAGGGGGAGGCCTTTAGTCCCGCCCCTCCAGTCCCGGTTACTAGGACCGGGACTAAAGCCGCTTACGGACCGGGACTGGAGGCCCTTTTTCCACTAGTGATGGTACATGTTAATATTGGTTCGCCAGTATTGCACAACGAGTCCATGTAATATAATGGTGATTTTGTAGCACCAATAGAGTGCCACTACCGGGAAGTTTGACTATAAGTGTAATTTGACCTAAAATTAAATATAGTTAGTATTACAAACCGGGACTAAAGGTCTCGCACGCTCGACCTTGCCCCGTGAGGGCCTTTTGTCCCGGTTTGTGGCCGAATCGGGACTAAAGGGGGAGGCCTTTAGTCCCGCCCCTCCAGTCCCGGTTACCAGGACCGGGACTAAAGCCCCTTACGGACCGGGACTGGAGGCCCTTTTTCCACTAGTGATGGTACATGTTAATATTGGTTCGCCAGTATTGCACAACGAGTCCATGTAATATAATGGTGATTTTGTACCACCAATAGAGTGCCACTACCGGGAAGTTTGACTATAAGTGTAATTTAACCTAAGATTAAATATAGTTAGTGTGAAAAATAAGAGATTAGTGAGTCAGATAATTCAAATGTTCAAGAAAAATTTGAAAAAAAATCAAATTTTTTTTTGAAAAAAAACCCTTTAGTCCCGGTTCGTATTACAAACCGGGACTAAAGGTCTCGCACGCTCGACCTTGCCCCGTGAGGGCCTTTTGTCCCGGTTTGTGGCCGAACCGGGACTAAAGGGGGAGGCCTTTAGTCCCGCCCCTCCAGTCCCGGTTACCAGGACCGGGACTAAAGCCCCTTACGGACCGGGACTAGAGGCCCTTTTTCCACTAGTGATGGTACATGTTAATATTGGTTCGCCAGTATTGCACAACGAGTCAATGTAATATAATGGTGATTTTGTAGCACCAATAGAGTGCCACTACCAGGAAGTTTGAATATAAGTGTAATTTGACCTAAGATTAAATATAGTTAGTATTACAAACCGGGACTAAAGGTCTCGCACGCTCGACCTTGCCCCGTGAGGGTCTTTTGTCCCGGTTTGTGGCCGAACCGGGACTAAAGGGAGAGGCCTTTAGTCCCGCCCCTCCAGTCCCGGTTACCAGGACTGGGACTAAAGCCCCTTACGGACCGGGACTGGAGGCCCTTTGTCCACTAGTTATGGTACATGTTAATATTGGTTCGCCAGTATTGCACAACGAGTCCATGTAATATAATGGTAATTTTGTAGCACCAATAGAGTGCCACTACCGGGAAGTTTGACTATAAGTGTAATTTGACCTAAGATTAAATATAGTTAGTGTGAAAAATAAGAGATTAGTGTGTCAGATAATTCAAATGTTCAAGAAAAATTTGAAAAAAAATCAATTTTTTTTGAAAAAAAACCCTTTAGTCCCGGTTTGTAAGGTCTCGCACGCTCGACCTTGCCCCGTGAGGGCCTTTTGTCCCGGTTTGTGGCCGAACCGGGACTAAAGAGGGAGGCCTTTAGTCCCGCCCCTCCAGTCCCGGTTACTAGGATCGGGACTAAAGCCGCTTACGGACCGAGACTGGAGGCCCTTTTTCCACTAGTGATGGTACATGTTAATATTGGTTCGCCAGTATTGCACAACGAGTCCATGTAATATAATGGTGATTTTGTAGCACCAATAGAGTGCCACTACCGGGAAGTTTGACTATAAGTGTAATTTGACCTAAGATTAAATATAGTTAGTATTACAAACCGGGACTAAAGGTCTCGCACGCTCGACCTTGCCCCGTGAGGGCCTTTTGTCCCGGTTTGTGGCCGAATGGGGACTAAAGGGGGAGGCCTTTAGTCCCGCCCCTCCAGTCCCGGTTACCAGGACCGGGACTAAAGCCCCTTACGGACCGGGACTGGAGGCCCTTTTTCCACTAGTGATGGTACATGTTAATATTGGTTCGCCAGTATTGCACAACGAGTCCATGTAATATAATGGTGATTTTGTACCACCAATAGAGTGCCACTACCGGGAAGTTTGACTATAAGTGTAATTTAACCTAAGATTAAATATAGTTAGTGTGAAAAATAAGAGATTAGTGAGTCAGATAATTCAAATGTTCAAGAAAAATTTGAAAAAAAATCAACTTTTTTTTTGAAAAAAAACCCTTTAGTCCCGGTTCGTATTACAAACCGGGACTAAAGGTCTCGCACGCTCGACCTTGCCCCGTGAGGGCCTTTTGTCCCGGTTTGTGGCCGAACCGGGACTAAAGGGGGAGGCCTTTAGTCCCGCCCCTCCAGTCCGGGTTACCAGGACCGGGACTAAAGCCCCTTACGGACCGGGACTAGAGGCCCTTTTTCCACTAGTGATGGTACATGTTAATATTGGTTCGCCAGTATTGCACAACGAGTCAATGTAATATAATGGTGATTTTGTAGCACCAATAGAGTGCCACTACCGGGAAGTTTGAATATAAGTGTAATTTGACCTAAGATTAAATATAGTTAGTATTACAAACTGGGACTAAAGGTCTCGCACGCTCGACCTTGCCCCGTGAGGGTCTTTTGTCCCGGTTTGTGGCCGAACCGGGACTAAAGGGGGAGGCCTTTAGTCCCGCCCCTCCAGTCCCGGTTACCAGGACTGGGACTAAAGCCCCTTACGGACCGGGACTGGAGGCCCTTTTTCCACTAGTTATGGTACATGTTAATATTGGTTCGCCAGTATTGCACAACGAGTCCATGTAATATAATGGTGATTTTGTAGCACCAATAGAGTGCCACTACCGGGAAGTTTGACTATAAGTGTAATTTGACCTAAGATTAAATATAGTTAGTGTGAAAAATAAGAGATTAGTGTGAGAGATAATTTAAATGTTCAAGAAAAATTTGAAAAAAAATCAATTTTTTTTTTGAAAAAAAACCCTTTAGTCCCGCTTCGTATTACAAACCAGGACTAAAGGTCTCGCACGCTCGACCTTGCCCCGTGAGGGCCTTTTGTTCCGGTTTGTGGACGAACCGGGACTAAAGGGGGAGGTCTTTAGTCCCGCCCCTCCAGTCCCGGTTACCAGGACCGGGACTAAAGCCCCTTACGGACCGGGACTAGAGGCCCTTTTTCAACTAGTGATGGTACATGTTAATATTGGTTCGCCAGTATTGCACAACGAGTCCATGTAATATAATGGTGATTTTGTAGCACCAATAGAGTGCCACTACCGGGAAGTTTGACTATAAGTGTAATTTGACCTAAGATTAAATATAGTTAGTTTGAAAAATAAGAGATTAGTGAGTCAGATAATTCAAATGTTCAAGAAAAATTTGAAAAAAAAATCAATTTTTTTTTGAAAAAAAAACCCTTTAAGTCTCGCACGCTCGACCTTGCCCCGTGAGGGCCTTTTGTCCCGGTTTGTGGCCGAACTGGGACTAAAGGGGGAGGCCTTTAGTCCCATCCCTCCAGTCCCGGTTATCAGGACCGGGACTAAAGCCCCTTACGGACCGGGACTGGAGGCCCTTTTTCCACTAGTGATGGTACATGTTAATATTGGTTCGCCAGTATTGCACAACGAGTCCATGTAATATAATGGTGATTTTGTAGCACCAATAGAGTGCCACTACTGGGAAGTTTGACTATAAGTGTAATTTGACCTAAGATTAAATATAGTTAGTGTAAAAAATAAGAGATTAGTGAGTCAGATAATTCAAATGTTCAAGAAATTTTTTAAAAAAAATCAATTTTTTTTGAAAAAAAACCCTTTAGTCCCGGTTCGTATTACAAACCGGGACTAAAGGTCTCGCACGCTCGACCTTGCCCCGTGAGGGCCTTTTGTCCCGGTTTGTGGCCGAACCGGGACTAAAGGGGGAGGCCTTTAGTCCCGCCCCTCCAGTCCCGGTTACCAGGACCGGGACTAAAGCCCCTTACGGACCGGGACTGGAGGCCCTTTTTCCACTAGTGATGGTACATGTTAATATTGGTTCACCAGTATTGCACAACGAGTCCATGTAATATAATGGTGATTTTGTAGCACCAATAGAGTGCCACTACCGGGAAGTTTGACTATAAGTGTAATTTAACCTAAGATTAAATATAGTTAGTGTGAAAAATAAGAGATTAGTGAGTCAGATAATTCAAATGTTCAAGAAAAATTTGAAAAAAAATCAATTTTTTTTTGAAAAAAAACCCTTTAGTCCCGGTTCGTATTACAAACCGGGACTAAAGGTCTCGCACGCTCGACCTTGCCCCGTGAGGGCCTTTTGTCCCGATTTGTGGCCGAACCGGGACTAAAGGGGGAGGCCTTTAGTCCCGCCCCTCCAGTCCCGGTTACCAGGACCGGGACTAAATCCCCTTACGGACCGGGACTGGAGGCCCTTTTTCCACTAGTGATGGTACATGTTAATATTGGTTCGCCGGTATTGTACAACGAGTCCATGTAATATAATGGTGATTTTGTAGCACCAATAGAGTGCCACTAATTGTTGGTTACCGACTTTTGTTTCTGGTGTCAACCATCTGAACGAAATAAAATACATTGAGAACTGGATGGGTCGTACTACGTCTCCCCCGAGGGATAAGTGCTTTCGATCCCCCAGGTGCAATGATCGATACGCGTCCCTGAGATCCCTCCTTTCAAATGGCAACCTACCCCAGAAAAATATCACAGAATTACCCACGACGCCTCGCTGATACATAGAGGCCATGGCGGGCGTCAGCTTGGCCAACCCCGGCCTCGGTCTCCTGCCCCGCACCACCTCCACCGCCGGAGCACCGCCGACAGCATCGTCGTCTGTAGCCACGCCAATATACCCTTGCAGCAATCCTGCTAACTGTTGATAGCAACAATGCTGGCCATCGGTAGCAAATTTTCCGGGCTTCGTTAGCAAATCGTTGCCGGAGAAGACAATCGCTCGCAGCGGAGCTACATCCATTGGTAGCAACGCTGCCTGCCCACGCGCCCTGGGTAGCAGCACCGATCGCCACTCGCAGTAGCGCCGTGCTCTGTACGTAGAAGAATCTCCCGCCATGTGTAGCAGCGTCGTGCACCGTGGGTAGCAGAGCCGCCTGCCATGTGTAGCAGCATCGTGCGCCGTGGTTAGTAGAGCCGCCTGCCATGTGCAGCAGCGCTGCCTTATGTGTGTAGCAGCGTCGTGTGCTGTGGGTAGCAGAGTCACCTGCCATGTGTAGCAGCGCCGCCTTCTTTGTGTAGCAACGCTGCACGCCGTGCATAGCAGAGCCGCGTGCCAGCCATCTTTTGCAGCAAGCGGCGGACCACCTTTGCAACCGTGGACGCCGGTGGCGCCACTGGATCCTCCTTTCAGCAGCCGTAGGTTGCGTGACGGTGTTGGCACATCAGCTTGGGTAAACGGCAGGGGCGTGGTGGCAGGCTCATGCTTGGGCGAAACATCTTGTGTGGAGTCAGGGCGGTGGAGAAGACGACAGGCGAGAGAAAACGAGGCACGTGAGATTCGTATGCTGCCACAAGAGGAGAGGCGAGGCGACTAGCGCCGCCACCTCCAAGCCCCCCTTCCCCTGCGCCTCCGCCCCCGCTGCCGTCGCCGGCGGCCGCCGGCCGGCTAACGGCGGCGGCGAGGCACCCTGCCGCCTCTTCTCCCCTGTTCCCCCTCTCTCACGTGAGCATCTCTGCTCGAGACAACGCGCTCTGCTCGATTCGGGCAATCTTCGTCGGTGTCGCCGCTTGGAGTTCCCTAACCACAGCCCTCGGTGCGCTGTCAACCGGCATGCCCGTCTTGGTGGCGTTCGTGGCCGTGGCCGGGCGCTCCGACGTGGCAGATCTGGATCCCGTGGCGGGGGCCGTCTCAGGGGCTGCAGGTGAGGGTCACCGGCGCCCTAGGCTCTCCTCGTGATCAGCTGGTCGGGGAGGATCCCCGTGTGGCAATTGGAGCGGTCGGCTGCATACCTACGGCCTGTCTCCATTGGGAGACGGGTGAGGTTGGTTTCTCCTTGACACCGGAGCGGCGGCTCTGGATGGTAGCGCACGGTGGCTTTCCGACAAACCACATGGCGGCGGTGTTGGCTGTGTCCTTTGGCCGTGTGGGCGGCAAGGATGGCGGCGATGGGAGTCCCTGGCGTGGTCCGCCGTGGGTGCCGTTCCATGCCCAGATCCAGAACTGGAGGCACCTCGGGAGGCATGGTGTTCCTCGTCTCACGGCGGGGCTGAAGTCAGTGTCCCTCGACGTGGGGTAGGCGGGTGAGAGAAAGCTTAGGCCGATGTCAGCGTAGTGTAGCTGTGCCTTTTTTTATTTTACCTTGAACTATGATATGCTTTATAAGAGGCTTTCCTCAACATCATGTATCGTTTAGCCGTGCTGGCTTTATTAATTTAAAGCCAGCCCTGTTATCTTTATCTCTATCTCTTCTCTACTATCTATATCTATATTCTATATCTCTATATATATGAAAGCGTTCTATTTTCTGCCGGCTCAACACTACGTTGCATCTTTTGTCGTGCGCTCTCTCTCTCGCCAACGTTTCCTCCTTCGCCGTGCCCTCTCTCTCGCCAACGTTTCCTCCTTCGCCGTGCCCCTCCACTCTCTCCTCCTTTGGCACCAGCCCCTCTTCTCTCGCTCTCCCTCGCATCAGGCGCCCCCTCACACCTCTCCCCTCCACCTCCTTCTCGAAGTGATCGAGGATAGATTGTTCCTCGAGTTCGGCATGCGCTACATGCTATTGGTTTGTCCTCAGAAGCTAATGCAAGGCAGCGATTGGAAGCAAATCGGAAGAGGCAACCATGCACGAAAGCTGCGATGTTCTCGAACTCGGCCCGATCGATCAATCTGATCTATGGGGCGTGAGGTGCTACAACGCACGGGCGAAGCCCATGGCTGAAGCGGCCTAGCAGAGGAGTCCGCGGTGCCACAAATCCTTGGCCGAGGCAGGCGTGCTGCTGCCATGCTGGGCAGATACGCGAGGCAGGTACTACCCACAGAGATTAAAAAAGCGCCAGAGCATGCGAGCCTAGGCCAAGTTTAGTGTTAACACCCTGGCTATTAATCACTTGATTCACGACGAACCAAGGATTTGTAGGAGACGAACTTGCTATTAATCACTTGATTCACTCGGAACCAAGGATTTGTAGAAGACGAACTGAGGTACCAGAAGATGAAGATGAACCAAGGATTTGTAGGAGACGAACTGGCTATTAACCAAGCTAGGCTGAAGCCCTTCCGTTCTGTCAAAGATGCCCCATCGGTGGCCACTTTCTGCTATATTTATATGGGCTGCGTCTGGTAGCCTCTGAGTAGGCCGAGGCCAAGCCGACTCCGCCATTTTCCAGCCCAAGGCTAGAGGAGAAGGGTCCCTAACAAGAAGTATCGCTGACAGAGCATCTCCATTATCATTCCCAGGGCACCGATTCCCAGGGCGATTTTTCATCCAGATTTGCAAAAAATAGCCCAGTAATATTCCGAGGAGTCGTTCCCAGGCCGAATTTTGGTCCGGGGTTCCCAGGCCGATCCCAGGAAGCCGGGAACGCCGGATGTAACGATTGCCCAATCAGTCTCTCCCACGTGTCCTCTCTATGCCCCCTATCTCTTTCTTGTCTCTGTCCTCTTCCCGTCCGCCGAGTGAAGCTCCTTCCCGTCCGCCGAGTGCCAGCCGCAGCACGCCTCTACACCGCGTACCTCCTCTGCCAGCCGCTACCCCGAGGGTCAGCCTCGCCACCAATCGCCGCCACCAATCGAGCTCTCCGTCGGCCGCTCCTTCGCCGCGCCCCACCTCTCTCCTCTACCAGCCGCTACCCCGAGGGTCGGCCTCGCCACCAACCTCCACCGCCAATCGAGCTCTCCGTCGGCCGCTCCTTCGCCGCGCCCTGCCTCTTTCCTCTGGCCCGACCACCGCTCCTTCATCGGCCTCGTCGCTGCGCCCCGCGAGCTGTAGAAAGCCCGAGCGCCGTCGGCTCGTCTGCCCCCGCCTCTCCATCGGCCTCGTCGCCGCGCCCCGCGAGCCCCACGCTCCCGACGCCGTCGCCGTCCGCCGCTCGTCTGCGCCCGTCCTCTTCCCCGAACCTGGCCGGTAGTCTGCCCGCAGCTCCTTGGCGCCACCGCCTCGCTACGGCCGCTCGTCCTCTGTCCCCGGCCGGCGCCCCGCGCGGGTCCCTCTCCGATGCGTCTCGCCGTCCCCTCCTCACGGGCGAGCGCGCGAGCGAGCGGGCATTTCCCTGGGAATCCGGCTGGGAAACGGCGAGTCCCAAGACAAAAAATTAGCTTCATCCGGAGCTATTTAGTCTCATCCGGAGCTAAAATTTTCCCTGGGAACCGAAAACGAGTGAAGATGCTCTTAGGTACTGTGTCGCACTTTCCATCAGGAGTAAAAGAAAAAGACATTGATCCATGATCTTTGGAGCACATGTGTAGATGAGGACATAAAGTGCGAGGATACATAGTAAATGGCTGAGTTTGATTCGATTCAAAACCTTGCTATTCTCTGGTACATGCAGCCCAAAGGTACAATGATGTTTTTTCTTAGTTTCTTTGCTCGGTACATGTTTGTGTATGAGAATACAATGGTTGCATGATACACAATAATGGCGTGGACGTGATGTGCATATAAGGTTCGGAGCATCCTAGAGTGTGTTGTGAGGATCATGCATATACTACGTGCTAGGTAATGCAGCGCCAACGTGGCATGTGAATTTCAGTTGTCCCACCGGTGCATCTACTAGACTTCTTTGGTAGTTCAAGTCTCTTTAGGGTCAGACCACGACTTATTGATCATCGGTAGCTCTTTGTTTGTAGTACCTACCAATGTGTGTACATGGAGTATTGTGTGTTTGAGATGTTTTCTTCTAGGTGTAGAAGCTAGCTTGATTTGGTTTCATATTTAGATGACAGGATGCTTATTTAAGAGTATTATAAAAAATTCACATGTATATCTCCAAAGTTTCATAATTAGCTTAGGTTTTGGATCTTAATTAATTTCTCTAAGTGATGGTGACAAAGTTCAAAATAATCATGTCCACTGAATCATGGACAAGATATTCATAATTGTCGTGGTGACATAACTGAAAAGTTGAGAGACGAGTAAGGAGGGAGCTACGAAGTTAAAGGAAGTTGATTCTTAGTTTTTCGCGTTTATAGATTTTTTTTTTCCGTTGCAACTCGCACGGGTATTTTTTATAGTCTATATATATAAAAGCGTTCTGTTTTCTGCCGGCTCAGCACTACGTTGCATCTTTCGTCGTGCGCTCTCTCTCGCCAACGTTTCCTCCTTCGCCGTGCCCCTCCACTCTCTCCTCCTCTGGCACCAGCCCCTCTTCTCTCGCTCTCCCTCGCATCAGGCGCCCCTCACACCTCTCCCCTCCACCTCCTTCTCACACCGGTCGCCAGATAAGGACGTCACAGCCTCCTCCTCGGCCATCATCGCATCCACAGACAAGATGAGCGAGTCGGGGATCTTGGCAAGCCGAGTGAGTCGGGGATCCGGCCGTCACTGCCTCCACCTCGACTGTCCCTATCCTCCACCGACGCCATCCCCAGATCGAGAGGAAGAGTAGCAGCACAAAGGCTTGACTCGAGGTATGGATTCCTAGATCTGGGTATACAGGCCCGGATCCTAACTCCCGCTTGATCTTCCTTTTTTCGTGACTTCTTTTTGATTGGTTGTTCTACATCAAGTTCCGTTTGAATCTAAGGTGAATCTATGGAATCTTCTAAGATAATTGCATTTTAGTTTCATGACTGTCTGTTGGATACATCATGGTCTTATTCGGGTTCAGGGCATATACTTACTTCACCTAGCCTCTTCTAGCATATTGAGATAGTTTTATGTGCTGATTCCTCACTGAGATATCCTGGAACATGGGAACAACCAGATAATTGAGGTCTCATTCGGGTGGTAGGCGTTGTTTGCGTCCCGAGTTGTGCACGTGCTCATGGTTCTGATACGGGGACTAGGGTTGGTTTGATTTGATTGGGAGTTTTTTTTTTTTTTTTGACTCCCCTGTTTTGCCTGTTCAGGGAGGAAGAGAAGGACGCCTAGGTGTCTTCAGCCGGCAGAGGTGACGACTCTAGATGATATGGCACAGAAGGGCGAGTAGCCAGACTTTGGCCTGGGGAAGACTGATTTCCCAATCTCCTCAGGTATGTTGTTTAGTGCAACTCCATTTGATGTCAGAGCATTGCGACGATTTTATTTGGTGACCAAGTTACAACACCGGACAATCTAACTGTCTTACGCTATTGAACCGGACTCGATTAGTGAGTTTCCCATTTCATATCATGAATTTATTTACTTGGCAGAACAAAACCATTATGTGCTATTGGAGCTGAAACTAGCGTTTCGTATGTTGTTTAGTGCAACTCCATTTGATGTCAGAGCATTGCGACGATTTTATTTGGTGACCAAGTTACAACACCGGACAATCTAACTGTCTTACGCTATTGAACCGGACTCGATTAGTGAGTTTCCCATTTCATATCATTATGTGCTATTGGAGCCGAAACTAGCGTTTCTTAAATGAAGCAATAAATTCTCGTTTGGCTAATTTTTGTTGGCTCCGTATATTATCACATTCCTGTCATTATCCGGTCGACATGTATAATGCTATCGTCAGAATTCATTAAGCATCATGGTTCTTGAATGTGGGTTTTATAATCTTGCAGTAGTAACTATCATGTCGTTTGAAATTCATCGTTCTGATATTTATCTTCAGTTTCCAGTCTGTGCATTTGTAACTGTAGGTTTGTTATATGGTTTGCCTGCTCTAACGTTCTAGGCAAATATCATGTTATGATGCTAATCATTGTCAGGACAATTATCTGATTTTGTAAAATTTTGACCACGTAGTTTTTGGGTTTCAAGTAGAAAATCTTACGATCTCTGAAATCTCATGGAGGTTGATGTGGACCATATGAGTGCGCTCTAATATATTTACCATTCTGCCTGAGAACCTGATCTGGGCCAGTCTGGATGTGTTTTTCTTGCTTTTGTATAGCAAATGTAACCTTAATAATGTTCACATCAATCAGTACATGTCCCATCAATCATCTGTCTAATACCTGAAAATGCTATCTGTGCAAGTGTTGATCCTGACGAATAGGATGTGGCAGGTGAAGCTCAAGGAGTCGCAGGAGAATATCTATAACAAGGGTTGGAAGTGCTCCGGCAGCAAGTACTGCTGCAAACAGGCTATTACCGACTTCTTCAAGTTCTGCCAGTTCGAGAACCTCTTCGCCAAGTGCAACTACCCCGTCGCCAAGGCCTTCATTGCTGTTGCCGCCATGTTCGAAAATCAGGTGTTCTGCACCACCAGCATCATTAACATGCAGATTATGGAACGATGTATCTTTCACGGCCAAATTGACGCCAAGACATCATGTAACTGACAGTCCCTTTTCTCTTCTTCTCCAGTGTTCTTTTAGGGTTAGCTTTCGTTAATTTCTTAGTTGTGCGGTGCTGATTATCTGAGGCCTCTTGATAAGAACAGACCTGTTACCCACAGCGGCACACCAAAGCAGGTGAGGGGCATTTTGGTTAGTTGTGATCGATGAAACAGGGCACACGGAAAGCCGACCTGATGATTATGGCTGGAGGAGCATCACCAGCAGAGACACAGAAGGAGCTTGGCGACCCGAGATGCACAATAAGAGGATAGGTGACGCGACACGTTGCCGGTGCCCGATCTTCGAAGGATGCAAACACCACGAAAGAAGGCTGCAACAGGGCTGAGGGAGATGTGGTGATGTGAGTGTTTTGACACGAACTCCCGTCGTGAGAAGGCCTGACACAGTCGCCGCTTCGTATGGCCGGCTGCTTGAGGTAGCATACTGAACATAGTAAGCTAGACCTTTATTTTTCTGAGCAGTTTGAATCAGGGCGAACAAATTTATGTCTTCTAAATCTTTTGGTCAAAAACTATGATGGCTTATAGTAGTACCATGATGGATCTATTGCACTCTATTTCTAGAAGTGATCAGTTTGTAGTAATCACATTTTTATTTTCTTGACAAGTGTTGGAATTGTTTGATATCTTCAGTCTTAGGGAAGTGCCTACAGGGTATTTCAACACACTTTTTTTATTTAACAGGAGCTTAGTGACATATGCCAAAGGTACTAAACATACACATTTTATGGTTATTTCATTTCGTTGTTCAACCTGAACCTAAAAGCTTCTCCATTTGTTCTTGACAATGAAGTAACCATCCAAGTGGGATCCTGTAGCATTATCATGGTAAGACACTTCAGCAACTCTAATAATTATTATGTTTAGATAGCTTCATTAAGTGCAGTATTTATGTGGGCCACCTACAACATATCATTAAGTACTACACTTTTAATATGGCTACACTATTCATGACTTGTACTTATGGACTTCTTGCCTTGGTAAAGATAGTACGCTATTTCGGAAACTTTGTGTATCATTCCATCAATCCACTAGATATTCATATTGCAAGAAGTTCTATAAGCCACCACAACTTTGATTTGCATTATCCGTATGTCACCTTACATGTACCCAAATAAATATCATAGTGAAAAAAAGATAGACAATCTAATTTCTCATCTCATGTTTTTTCCAGGTTTATCAAAACTTATAAGATAGAAATAATTGTTGAAATGACAGTTGGATGTTTGGATGTCACGTGTTAAACAAAATCATTCTTCAACTATTTCATCTGTTGACCTAGAGCTTCATCTTGAAGATGTTGGCCATGCTGTAATTTCTGATGGGAAGAACCTCTCCCCTATACATTGTATTGCTAGACCAAGGATGGCAACAAGAGCAAGGTATACACTACCCTGATCCCATCAGCCCCATGTGCCCATATGTTGTATGAAATTTAGCTAACCTGCTTCATATCATTACAGTTGATTGATGTTTTGTCAGGATAGTGCAGCAGACTAATAACTTTCAGCTTTCTAGCTACTCAGAATCATCAACGAAGGATGTAAGTTTTCTTACCTTACAGTGCCAATGCTGAAACAGGGCCTGACAATTACATGTTCAACAAAGGGTTGAGGTGTATGTATTCTTATCGAATATTCCCGGTGCTATAATGTTTAAATTTGTTTCGATCACCTCTCTTACTGGTATTCCAGGTAGTGGTTACCTCAGCCATGCTATCAATTTATATCTTCCCTGCAAGTCCTGGAGACAAAAAATTGTACTCGAACTTATGTTGCATTGTTTTTCTTGGACTGACTGCATTGTTAACTTTCCAAAAAAATTGCACTTGAACTTATGTTGCATTTTGCCTTACCAACTTCAGTTGTTACCCTATAATTGTTTTTCTCAGGCTAACTGCATTGTTAACTTCTCAAAATTTATGTGACTGGTTTTTTTTTTCAGACTATGTGGTACCTAGAGTCTAGACTAATTATTTTTCACTCGGTCTGTCAGCAATTTCCTTAAAGGGAGGTAATGCTCTTGCAACGTTGCTTACCTTTTCCATTGTATGATTACAAATTGTTGGAATGACTAAAGATGCAAACTCTGAAGGATTTATGGAAGATTAGTTTTTTTATTATTGCTTTCGATCAATGCCTCCCTATCTGACATAAATTTGTAATGGAACTTAAATACTCCCTCTGTCCTAAAAAGGATGTCTTAGATTTGTCCAAATTCACATGTATCTATACACTAAAACGTGTCTAGATATATTTGAAAGACAAATTTGCGACATCTTTTTTTGAACGAAGGGAGTAGGAAGTTCTCAAGGAATGCAATCCCTTGGAGACCAACAGTTGTTGCCTAGGGTGTAAGTAATGTTTTCTGGTAACAACAAAAAAGTAAATGATTTGCTGCTTTTTCCTCTACACCTTTTACGATGGTGTTTCTGTAATTTTTTTCCATGCTTCAATCCTTCATGTATCAGATTATGTAGATCTTTGATCTTTAGGTGGTTTTGGGAGTGAAAACTCAAAACAATCCTTCTTCTTGCTCCTGTGGTAAAATTGTGTAGTATCATTCGTAAGTGGGTTCTTGGTTTGGTACTTTGGAAAGATGCACCGTAAGTTTTGCAAAGTTCATAAGTTGAGTCCAATCTTGTTGAATAGATAAACTGAACATTAAGCTTGCATTTTGTTAACTTATTTGATATTCCGTGAAACCATGCTGCACTATATGCCATTAGGTTAATCATAAGCAACATCGAGGAACAATATAGTTATTCTCTCAAGGTGACATCGGAGCAAACCGAAGGAAACAATGCGCTAGCGATTGAGAGGAACTAAATAGCTGAGCCTTGGAGGGAGGATGCATACTGTTAGTGGAGTTTCTTTCTAAACATATTTTTATTTGTGTTTGGTGACATAAATGTTACAATATATCATTTGTGTACATGCATTTTTGCCATGCAAATCGTCAAGCAACGTGCGATAATGTTCTCTCTGCACGTGTTCATTAGTTCCAGTGGTCATTTGTCTTAATATCAATATATGTGTGTTTGTAAATTCCAATGATCATTTTTCATAATATCAATACATTTTATATTTTTGTAACAATGCACAACCTGTAATTATCATGTTTACATGTGGGACATGTAAAGAAACTTTTGGCGAGCGCGTGCGTGCTCAAGAAAAAAAAAACGACCGATGCCCTTCGTTCTCACAGGAAACTTTCCATTAGGTCACACCAGATGTTATTTTTACTACAGTATGAAATCTGAAGGATAGGAATCCTATCCTATGAAATCTTGTTTCCTATTCCTGCATTCCAAAGGGTACCAAAGGAACTTTTCCTATGAAATTCCTATCCTACAAAATTTCTCCACGATTCAGTGTTCCAAACAACCCCTAAGCGGGCGGTGTATTCACCTGAGGCCTCGAACAGCCAACGAACTGTGTCCCCTGCGTTCTCATCAACGTGTACATCGTTAAGCTGACGTGTCCAAATTCAAGAGCTCCGACAGCATCTCATCTGTTAATCCTCTTCTAATGTCGAATAACCACCTGTCCTGTTGCATTGCATCCTTACCATTATGTTTTTGCTGCAAGCGATGGCAAAAAGGGTAGGGGCCAGTTCTCTCGGTGCCATGCCTAAGAGCCATCTATCCTTCAAAAAGTCGGCAATTGAGCCATTCCCAATTGAGATTTCGGGGAAGGTGGGGCGAGGCGAGGGAGTTCGCCGTCACCAAACATGGTCAAGGAACTAGCGATCACCGCAATCGCCGGAGCGGAGGCGGAGACCTAGGAACCGACATATCAACTCTTTTTCTTTCTTTTCCCCCGATCTCTCCTCTCCCGGCGTGCGGCCTGGTTTCTCCTTGAATCGGCTCGCTGCCATGACTGGAAAGGGGATCGCATCGGGGGGTGGAATCTTCTGACCGATCTACACCGCGTCGTAATCTAGCGGTTACCTCTGGGGACCTGCCTGTGCACAAGTCGCCGTCTGAGGCGCCCCATCCCGATCCGGATGCCGGTGACGGTGTAGCGGAGATGATGGGCAAGCTGCGACTCACGTCGCAGGAGACCGATGCTTTTGTCCTGGAGGACACTGATGATGCCGATCTTGGCTGTCCGCAGTGGGCGATCGCCGGTAAAGTTCTGGCCCCCAATACTCTTCATATCTCAACAATCTCGTCTGTGCTTCGGGCTGCATGGGGGAACCCTAAGGGCCCGGAGATACGACCGATGGGGCCGAGTATGTTCATGGCGGAATTTGCGACAATGTTTGACAAAACTCGAGTTCAGGACGGACCACCGTGAACTGTTGGCAAACATGTTGTTGTTATGAAGGATTTTGATCCCAATCTGAAGCCAACTGATTACCGTTTCGAGACTCTTGCTATTTGGGTTCGCATGTTGAATCTACCTTTCAGCCTCATGAATAACCAAGGAGGGAAGGATCTTGCTGGACGAATTGGCAAGGTAGATAAAATGGAGGTGGATGACAAGGGACGTGCGTGGGGGAATTACCTGCGCTTCAGAGCTTTTATCAAAGTGACTGACCCCCTCATGCGCTGTGTTTCAGTTTTCTCGCAGAGGAGACAGGAGACTGACTACTTCACTGTCATGTATGAGAAACTTCCAACCTTTTGCTTCTCTTGCGGAGTGTTGGGGCACTCGTCTACTATATGTCCTACTCCGGCAGAACGTGACGTGGAAGGTTTCTTACCATACCATGGTCCTAGGTTGTCGGTGCCAGATGATCGCAAGAAGATGGCATCATGATCGAACTCTGGCCAAGGTTCTTTTTCGAGTGAACATGGATCGTGGAAAGGACATGCCCGTAGTGGCCCATCATCACAGACGCCTAGTTCGTCTGGAAAGAACCAGAAGGATAAAGATGGAACTAGTGAGGTTACCTCGCCGGTCAAGCCTAAACAGCAGGGGCAGCGTAAGCCGAGGGCCACGGCAAAAGATAAGTCTGGCAAGGCTGTTGTTGTGGTGAAGGAAGACAAGAACAGGTGCAGTGGACAGAAACGTAAAATCTACAAGCCGAAGACGCTTGTGCCGGTGTGCACTGACCTGGTTATTTCTCCTTCTACCGAGGTGCCCAATATGGGCTCAACTTTGGATACTACTTCTCCTCTGGTCCCTGGGGATGGTGGTGATGGTAATGTGGCAGACTCGGGCTCAAATAAGAAACACAAGGGTGATGCCAACTCGGTGTCACCAAGATCGGCGGATCTGGCGGTGACTACAGAGCAGCCCCACCCGACGCAATGAGTCTACTATGCTGGAACTGCCGAGGTCTCGGGTCGGACTCGGTGGTTGGCGAGCTGCGCTGGCTCGTGCGCACGTTTCAACCCTCTTTCCTCTTCCTATCTGAGATGAAGATGAAGGATACTTGGGCTCAGAATTTTATGTGGTCTTTAGGCTATGCTGGAAGTTTTGTTGTCACTAGTGTGGGGCTGAGTGGCGGCCTTGCTTTGTTCTGGTTACCGCAGTATAATGTGTCTCTGAATGGCTTTAACTCGCACATGATTGATGTGAAGATCTCGTTTGAAAAGAAGGCACCGTGGCAGGCAACCTTTGTGTATGGAGAACCTAGAAGAGATCAGCGACATGAGTTTTGGGACCTACTACGTCGGCTCAGGCCGGGATGGGAGGGACCGTGGATCTGTTGCGGTGATTTCAATGAGGTCCTTAGTCAAGATAAGCACGTGGGTGTGTGAAATAGATCAGAACTGCAGATGTCTTTATTTCAAGACTGCCTCGATTATTGCGGTTTGGTCGATATGGGTTTCTCAGGACCCAAGTTCACATGGAATAATAGACAGGTTGAAGATGCTCATGTGAAAGTCAGACTTGATCGAGTTGTCGCTAACGAAGAGTTTATTTCTCGTTTTGATGATTGCAACGTGGAAAATATTATCACAACGACTTCTGATCATCTGGCTATCTTAATTTACCTCTCAGGTCCGATTCATGACAACCAAAGGACTCCTGTTCAACAGGGTTTTCGCTTTGAAGCTGCTTGGCTGAGGGCTCCGGACTATAGAGGGGTTTTAGAGAAGGCATGGACTAAGTATGCTGGTGGAGATACATCGTTACATTCAACCTGGTCGACACTTCACCAGGTCGCTGGCTCGCTCAAATCTTGGAGCCGAGAGACCTTTGTTGCTATCCGCCGAAAGATCTAGAAGCTTAAACGTAAGATTAAATACCTTCGAATGTCACCTGCAGAAAATAACCTGCGGGAGGTTCGTCGTTTGGAGAAGGACTTGTGCGAACTCTTTGAGCATGAGGAGATTATGGCTCGTCAGCGTTCCAGAGTAGAATGGTTACGGGAGGGTGACCGTAATACTAGTTTCTTCCATGCACGGGCATCTGCACGCAAGCGTACCAACAAAATAAGGGTGTTGTGTAGGGAGGATGGCTCGCGGTGTGAGGACGTGGTGGAGATCAAGCGCATGGTTCAGCAATTCTATGGTAATCTGTTTACTGCCGAACCCAATGACTCCATTGATGCTGTTTTGAATTCTATCCCATGCAAAGTAACTAGTGAAATGAAAGAAGATCTAACTAAGGAGTATAGTGATGTGGAGATCAAAGCAGCCTTGTTCCAGATGGGTCCGACAAAGGCCCCGGGTCCGGATGGCTTCCCAGTGCTCTTTTACCAAACCCATTGGGAATTTCTACATGAGGCAGTGTGTCAGGCTGTGCGGGGTTTTCTGAATGGCAATCCTCTACTAGAAGGTTTTTGTGACTCTGTTATTGTGCTCATTCCAAAAGTGTCTAATCCTGATCACTTGAAGAATTTTCGCCCAATCAGCCTATGTAATGTGTTGTACAAAATTGCTTCAAAAGTCTTGGCTAACAGGTTGAAACTCATACTGCCGATGATCGTGTCTGAGAACCAAAGTGCATTTGTCCCTGGCCGATTGATAACTGACAATGCACTTATTGCTTATGAGTGCCTCAACACCATCAGAAAACAACGATCGAAGCGGCCATTCTTTGCTCTCAAAGTGGACATGATGAAGGCGTACGACAGGGTAGAGTGGGACTATTTGTCAGGATGTCTTCATAAGCTGGGCTTTGACCAGAGCTGGATCAATACTGTTGAAAGGACATTTACTGTCATAATCACTTTTGGTGTTCGTTAGCAACTAGTAGACCCCTTTACAGTTTGCTAGTGTCTACAGGTTGATATTCTACAAGGCAAAATGGACCATTGGCCTACGGATCATTCCCTGCATTTCCTCGTGTATTTTGGGGATTCCAGACCGGAGTCTCCGGTCTACACTGACCGGAGTCTCCGGTGTGGTCTGGAGTTTCCCCAGGAGTCTCCGGAGTGGGCTCAGTTTCCTGCGCAGGGTCATTCTGTCAAGGCGTCCGGAGGTTGGTCCGGAGTCCCCGGTCCCTGTCTCAGGCCGGAGTCTCCGGTGTAGAGGGACCGGAGTCTCCGGTCCACTTGGCTCCCATATGCGCTGGGCCATTCTGTCAAAGGGTCCGGAGGCTGGTCCGGAGGATGACCGGAGTCTCCGGTCTGGACAGGAGTCTCCGGTGTGGTGACCGGAGTCTCCGGTCTGCTTCTTCTCCAACGGGCAGAAAAACGGTTCACTGACCGAAGGGCTATAAATAGGGGACCTTATCCCCTTGTTCTAGCTGCTCGTCCCTCTCAAGAACACCATGTCCATTTGAGCCACCAAATCAACAAGATCTCTTCATCCAACCATCCAAAGTCTTTGATCTTTGGAGAATCGAAGGAGGAGGCCTTGATCTACAGCTTCACCAAGAGAGATCTTCATTTCCCCCTCATTCACTTGAGGGCCCCCATGCTCTAGTGTTTCATAGGAAACCCTAGGTTTTGATTTGGTTCTTACAAGCTTGTCTTTGATTGTTTGACAGCTTGCTTGTATTTGGGAGCCTCTAATTAAGTTGTGGATGTGTGCCCTGAACTCATTGTAAAGGTGCCGGCTTCCACCTCGAAGGTTGCCGTATAGTGGAAGAGGTGAATCGAACCCGTTGGGGTGAGGTTCATCGGAGAACAAGGGAGGCCTCTCGTGGCGTTGGTGGTTTGAAACCACCCCCTCTCCAAACGTAGACGTACTTCCCCTCAAAACGAAGGAACTATGGGAAACAAATCCTTGTGTCTCCGTGTGCTCCACTTTGGTTCCTTCTATCCTTTACCTCACTTTACTTATCTAGTTATTGTTTAGTTTGTGCTTGTGTGTCATATAGGTAAATTCACATTAGTTGCATAATCTAGAGAATTTACCTTTCTTGTCAAACCCTAATTTGAAAAAGGAGTAAAATTTGAAGTAGCACCTATTCACCCCCCTCTAGGTGCCATACGATCCTTTCAATTGGTATCAGAGCCTCGGCTCTTTATTCGGGCTTAACCGCCTAAGAGATTATGGGCAACCCAGAGGAGGGAGAAAGTGAGGCTAGCCATTCGGTGACCATGGTAGATCTCAAGAATTTGGAAAGAAGCTTGAGTTGTACCTTGGGCAACGAAATCCTACAATTGCGTCAACTCGTTGAGTAACTTGTTAAGGATAAGCAAACCTCACCTCCTCCCTCTCCAGTGGAAACACCACCAAACCCAAAGGCTAATGCTCCGACAAAGCCTTTGGAGGAAGTGGTAGGGGATGGACATAATTCCACTAACTCCGCCACCAAAAGGGGTGATGGGAAGGAAGAGTTCCATACGGTTCCAGGATGGTACTCTCTCGACCCTCCTATCCCTCATCCACATATAAACACTAGAGGAGACCCACCTAAGTTAGCTGCACATACTTTTGCTCAATGGCAAGTGTTAATGAAATCTCATGTGCGCATCTCTTGCATTGATTTGTGGAATATTATTGAAGATGGACTCAAAATTGAGGATCCAACCAACTTGACAAGAAGAGAAGTGGTCAATAGCCAACTCAATGCGACTGCCTTGCACATGATCCAACTTGGGGTGGGGCCAAAGGATTTTCCCCACATTGAGCACTACAACACCACCAAGGAAGCTTGGGATGCTCTCATTGACTTGTTTGTTGGCAATGAGAGTATGGGGAGAAATAGATATGATGCCTTAAGCAATGAGGCCGAAGGTTTCTTTATGAAGGATGGTGAGGATCATGAAGACATGTATCGAAGACTCAAATTGACAGCCACCGCTTTCAGGAATGTTGGCGCCTCTCACATTGATGACGCTTGGATCAAAAGGAAGTATGTGAGTGCTCTCATACCCTTCGAGCCTACTGACTTGAAGAGTCTCCAAGAAAGACACAACTACCATCTCATGACCTCCAATGAAGTGATGCAAGAGATGGCAGCCTTCAAGGTTGCTGCCAAGAATGCCAAAGACGCCCGTGCTCGTGCCATTGGAATGAGTAGTGGTGTCAATCTTGCCTTGAAGGCCAAGGTTTTGGAGTATGATGAAGATGAAGGAAGTGATGAGGGACCTTCAATGACCCACCCAGACGATGTCAAGACTGATCATGGTGAATACATGGCCTTCTATGCAAGAAACTTTTGGAAAGACCCCGCCAAGGCCAAGATGGAAATGCAACGAAGAAGCAACCCCAATGGGAGAAGAGACAATGGGTCCAAGTTGAGAACTTGTTTCAATTGTGGTGACCGTTATCATTTTGTTGCAGCCTGTCCCTATGAGAAAAGAGAAGATAATGGGGGTAAACTTGTGTTGAAGAAGACCTCCAAAGTTCCATACAAGAAACCCTTCATCAAAAGAAACCCAACCAACAAGAAGCCGGGAGAAATTGTCTTGATCACACATGAAGAGTACTCCTCCGATGATGATGATGATGAGGAAGAAGAGGATACACCAAGTGGTGTGGCGGCTCTTGCCACTACCTCTACTCCTTCATTCTCACTCTTTGCCTCTCCAAATAAGAATATCTCCAACAAGAACGTCACTTGCCCTATGGCAAGAGGAACAGAGGTATTATCATCATCCCTCCACTTCCTTAATCAATGGTGATTTTGATGATGAGTTATCTCTTGAGGTCAAAAGGAACTAGTTGTTTTTGATGTGTTTATGAATAACTTGCAAGGGGAACACAAGAAACATGTTGTGGACCTCCTAAATCAACTTTCACACACACACACAAGAACTTCTAGATGAGAGGTGCCAATTAGGAGGAGAGCACATGATTGAGGTAGAAGCTCTTAGTAATGCTCTAGAAGAAGAACAAGAAACTAGAATATCTCTTGAAACTAAACTAGAGGGCCTTGATGAAGCTAATGACCTCATTATTAATAAACTCATCAAGGAACATGATCATGCTATTGCTAAATACAAAAAGGCTAAAAAGGATAAGATTGAGTTTGATGTTGTTCATAAAAAACTTGCTGAGGACTTTAGGACACTTGACAAGGCTCACAAGGCCTTGGAAAGTGAACTCTTGTCCCTCACAAAGTCTCGTAAAAAGCTTCAAACTCAATTGATCAATACTCCCTCACCTAGTACATTCATTCCTTCTAGTTGTACAAATATTCTTGAAGAACATGATAGGTTGAAGGGGGAGCTAGCTCAGACTTCCTTTCCCAAAGGAAACAAGTCTATTGATGACCTCTTAAACAAGCAAAGGTCAAATGGTGAAAAAGGGGGGCTTAGGCTTTGTCTCTAAAGCCAAGAAGAAAAAGAATAACAAGAAGAAGACGGCCAAGCCCGCTCAAGAAAAGAACAAGGTCATTGTGGGAAGTAAGACCACAAGTGGCAAAACTATGTCTCATGATGATTTTGCGGGTAGTGCTAACCCTCACTATTTATTAATGTGTGATTACTATGGTGATGTGTATGCACAATATGTTGGCCTTTTAATGGTTATATTGCATGGTCGATTTGGGTTCCCAAGACCCTTGTTGCTAACAAAAGAGGACCCATTGAGAAATGGGTACCTAAAAACTAGTTTGATCTTTTGTAGACCTATGCTTCCGGAGGGTCAAAATGGGTGCTCGATAGTGGATGCACAAGTCATATGACCGGAAGAGCTTCTAGTGTCAAGGAATTGAGACCAAATGTTGATCAAATATCTGTGACATATGCTGACAAATCAAAGTCTAAGGTAATGGGTTTCGGCAAAGTTGTGGTGGCACACGATATCACTCTCGTGGACGTCATGCTTGTTGAGACCCTTGGCTATAATTTACTTTCAGTACGTGCTCTAGGAAAGATGGGTTTTGCTGTCTTCATTGATGTTGATATTGTGATCCTCTTGTGGAGCAAGACTCTAAAGGTTGCTTTCGTTGGGTACGTCGAGGATGACTTGTATGTGGTGGACTTCTCCGGGAAAACCACTACAGGTCCGATGTACCTATTCGGAAAGGCTGATGTGGGTTGGCTATGGCACCGCCGTCTAGCCCATCAACATGAGAACTTTGCAAAGCCTCCACAAGGATGGTCATATTGTTGGACTAAAAGAAAATGTTTGCTTTGCCAAAGATCGTGTTTGCAGGGCATGTGTTGAAGGAAAGATGCATGATTCTCCCCACAAGCCAAAGAACTACATCAAGTCCAAGAGGATCTTGGAGCTTCTTCATGTGGATCTCTTTGGTCCCCCGTCTCATGCAAGTCTTGGTGGGAAGAAATATTGTTTGGTGATTGTTGATGATTACTCAAGATACACCTGAGTATATTTCTTCAAGTTAAAAAGTGAGACCCAAGAGAACTTCATCGACTTCATCAACATGGCTCAACGTCAACACAATGTCCTAGTATTAACAATAAGAAGTGACAATGGTACCGAGTTCAAGAACTACACATTAAATGGATTTCTTAGTGATGAGGGATAAAACATCAATATTCCGCTGCATATACCCCTCAACAAAATGGTGTAGCTAAGAGGAAGAACCAAACTCTCATTGATATGGCCAGGACTATGTTGGCGGAATTCAAATCTCCTTACAATTTTTGGGCTGAAGCTATCTCCACCGCATGCCATGCATCAAACCGTCTCTACCTCCGCAAAGAATTGATCAAGACTCCATATGAGATCCTTACCGGTAACAAGCCTAATGTTTCTTACTTCCGAGTATTCGGTTGTAAGTGCTTCTATCGCATTAAGGGCATTCATTTATCCAAGTTTGATTCCAAAGCATTAGAGGGTATTTTTGTTGGTTATGGTCTCGAATCCCACACTTATAGAATCTATGACAAGCTCTCAGGAATTGTCATAGAATCTTGTAGTGTGGTGTTTGAAGAATATGATGGTCCCCAAGCGGAGCGTGTTGATGTTTGTGATGTAGATGATGAAATGCCTCAGGATGCCATAGGAAGAATGGGTGCGGGTTTCATCCACCCTGTTGAGGAACCCCTTATGGTGGATCGAGAAGAACTATGCTCTACTCACGTGGAGCCCTCATCTTCACAACTTCAACAAGCTACTGTCGAGGTGGACAACAACCCATGCCAAAGACAAGTTGTGGACCCTCAACCTACTATTCAAGAAGATGCCTCTAGCCAAGAGGTGGTTGAGTCTCCATTTTCCAGGATGTCTAGTGGTGCTAAGGCCATTACACAAGCAAGATCTATACAAACTGCCACAAGAACAGCTGGATACCTGGCCAGTTGTGGGACTGATCAAGACCGAGGTCAATCCTCTCCTCCTATAGAAGAGAATATTTCCAATGATGATCAAGGTCAAGTTAATGGTCAAGACGAGGACCAAAATGATGAAGTGATCCCACCAAGAAATAACAAGGAGATCGAAACTCGTCGTCAAGCTAGAATGGATAGAATATTGGAATTAAGAGACCACACTCTTGAGAATGTGGTTGGAGATCTAAGAAGAGGGATATCTACTCGAGCTCAATTGAAGAACTTTGGTGAGCACCAAGCACACATTTCCATGGTGGAGCCAAAGAAAGTATGGGAAGCTCTTGAAGATTCGGATTGGTTGGATGCAATGCACAAAGAGCTCAACAACTTTGAGAGAAACAAAGTATGGAAGTTAGTGGAAAAGCCAAAAGATTGCCGCAATGTTATAGGCACCAAGTGGATCTTCAAGAACAAGAAAGATGAGCATGGAATTGTGATAAGGAACAAGGCAAGATTGGTTGCACAAGGGTTCTCTCAAATTGAAGGCATTGACTATGGAGAGACTTATGCTCCCGTGGCTCGCCTTGAGTCCATCCGTATCCTGCTTGCTTATGCGGCACATCATAAATTTAAATTACAACAAATGGACGTAGAAAGTGCATTTCTCAATGGTCCATTGCATGAGTTGGTATATGTGAAACAACCCCTGGGATTTGAGGATCCCAACTTTCCAAACCATGTCTACAAACTTGATAAGGCACTCTATGGGCTCAAGAAAGCCCCACGCACGTGGTATGAGCACCTTAGAGAGTTGTTGTTAGATCATGGGTTTGAGGTTGGAAAAATCTATCCCACTCTTTTTACCAAGAGGGTCAATGGGGAACTTTTTATGTGCCAAATTTATGTAGATGACATTTGATACGTTGGTAACGTATCTATAATTTTTGATGTTCCATGCTTGGTTTTATCTAATTTTTTATGTTTTGTCCATACTTTGAAGTACTTTTCATATGATTTTTTGGACTAACCTACTAATAGTTGCAAAAGTGCACAATGTTCTTGTTTTACACTTTGATGTGTAGGAGTTACCAAAAATACAAGTGGAAAACCTTGTTGAAGTCAAATTGGGATTTTCCAGAAATCTGTCTTAGAACTCTTTTTAAAAATGGTCACGTTTCGGGTAGAAGACGGCGTCAAACGGAAAACTTTTCAACTACAAAGTTGTTGGAAATTTCACGACAAACGCTCTGGACATAAAATTTAGCTGATTTCGAGTCCGGACAGGTCTGATAGACCCGATTTAGTGCAGCCCAAGATGGGGTGACGGGAATCCGAGAAGCTATATAAAGGGAGGAAACCTAATTCGTGGGAGACACCTCCACCCACGAATTTGCAGCCACCAAAGCCACGTTTTTGCCTCCCCCATAGATCCTATCTCTATTGGGAAGGGCTCCCAAGAAGCCATGAAGAAAGGGTGCTAAGGGGCGGTGCTCCCCTGTGATACCGGCGGCGGGAAAGGAGTCCTCCGCGCCGCCGCCGGGGAAGTGCCCCCGGAGCCATCTCCATCTATCTCCAGTGCCATCTTCATCGTCATTGCTGATTCTCATGATGAGGATGGAGTAGTTCTCTCTCGAGGCTAAGGGTTTTACTGGTAGCTATGTGTTCATCTCTCTCTATGCATGATCTTATTGAGATCATGAGTTTATAATCTATAGATCTACCTTTCTACTCAAGTGCTTTAATAGATCTCTGCTCTCCCCATGTGTGTGAAAGTGACAGCGTGCGTACCATGGTGGCACTTAGGCTGGATATTACAAATACTTGTTATGAGTTATATTTGGAGTTGGATGTCTTTATGAAATTGTGGTGTTTGTTGGAACCATCTAGTACTCAAGGTGACAGTGTGGGGTTTTCTAGATGGGAAAGGCTTACTTTGAGGTGTGCTGTTATAGCCCTACCATCGATTAGAGTGTTCAACCAGAGAGTAGTTAAGAGTAGTATCATAAAGAGAATATATTTATATGAGAGTGTTCACTAGTGAAAGTATGATCCCTAGGCCTTGTTTCTAAGCACTGAAACACCGTTTGCTACTAGATCTGTTACATGTTTGCTTGCTGCCATCTTTATTTCAGTTTTCCTTTAGTCTTTTCCACGCCATCAAGCTATCTTCTATCACCGTTACCATTATCTTATATCCATACCACTTGTATTTTACTATCTCTTCGCTGAACTAGTGCACCTATACACCTGACAAGTGTATTGGGTGTGTTGGGGACACAAGAGACTTCTTGTATCTTGATTGCAGGGTTGCTTGAGAGGGAATACCTTTGACCACTTCCTCCCTGAGTTCGATAAACCTTGGGTGATCCACTTAAGGGAAAACTTGCTGTTGTTCTACAAACCTCTGCACTTGGAGGCCCAACAACTGTCTACAAGAATAGAAGTGCGTAGACATCAACATTATCTTTGGCTCTTCTAACAAAGCTTTTAATGATGAATTCTCTAAGCTAATGACTGACAGGTTCAGGATGTCTATGATGGAAGAATTGAGAGTATTTCTTAGTTTTGAGATCAAGCTAGTGAGAGGTGGTACATTCTTCAACCAAGCCAAGTATACTCAAGATATGCTCAAAAGGTTTAACATGAAAGATCTCAATGGAGCTCCCACTCCCATGGCAACAAAGACTCATCTTGAACTAGACCCAAATGGTAAAGATGTGGACCAAAAGGTATACCAGTCCATGATTGGCTCTTTGCTTTACCTTTGTGCATCTAGACCCGATATTGTGTTGAGTGTAGGAGTGTGTGCAAGATATCAAGCGGCTCCCAAAGAAAGCCATTTGATGGCAGTCAAGAGAATCTTTTGATATTTGGTTCATACCCCAAACTATGGTATTTGGTGTCCTAGGGGCTCAACTTTCTCTCTTTGTGGATATACGGATTCGGATTGGGCTGGTGACAAGGATCATAGAAAATTAACCTCCGGGGCTTGCCAATTCCTCGGGAGGTTCTTGGTGTGTTGGTCTTCTAAGAAGCAAAATTGTATATCTCTTTCCACCGCCGAAGCCGAGTATGTGGCAGCTGCTAGTGCTTGTACACAATTGCTATGGATGAGGCAAACTTTAAAGGAATATGGTGTCCATTGTGACAAAGTGCCCCTTGTATGTGACAACGAAAGTGCCATCAAGATTGCATATAACCTAGTAGATCATACAAGGACAAAGCGTATTGAGATTCGTCATCACTTCATTAGAGATCATGTTGCTCGAGGTGATATTGAGCTATCCTATGTATCAACCAAAGATCAACTTGCTGACATCTTCACGAAGCCACTTGATGAAGCAAGGTTTTGTTATTTGAGGAATGAACTAAATATCATAGATCCTAGGAGCTTGACTTGATTACCTTGCATACTCACCTATGTCTTGACCCATATGTGGTGTAGGTGTAGGCATGGAGATAGGGGGAGTGCGGACCTAACTCATTGGACTATCCCTGCCCCCATACTGCCAACATTAAGAAATTCAATTCTCTTAGTATCATTTAGTGATATGTGAGCATCATTGATGAGTAGTGGATGTGAACCCAAGGATAATTCTTCACGGTTTCATGCCACAAACTCCTACTGGTGGCTTCGGCCACCACCCTCTCATTCGGAGAGTTGGTTCTTAGCTCGGATTTATTTGGCGCTTTGATGAACATTTGAAGAGCTTTCCATGGCTTTCTTGATTTTTCATAGTATGACATCTTAACCCAAGCCCTCTCTTAGTCTTGAAAACTCTCTCTATCTAATATATGTCCCCCCACACACACCTTGGAAGTGTTTGGTCGAGGAGGACCGGAGTCTCCGGTGTGTTCACACCGGAGTCTCTGGTGTGGACCGGAGTCTCCAGTGAAGACCAGAGTCTCCGGTCTGGGCGGTTTATGTCAACTAAAAGGGAGGATGGGGTGAACTGAAACAATAGTTTCATTTATTCTCCCCCGTCCTCCCCTCTCTTCCCCCGCCGCCTCCTCTCCCAAATCTTCTCCCCGAAGGTCAAGAAGCCCCCGGGATCTGCCGTGCTGCCGGCCAATCATCTCCTTCCCACCACTGGGTGATTCCCAGCGGTGGAATCCCTTCCATGGACGGATCTGGTACCTCTCCTCCTCTTCTTCATCTAGGGTTCATCCCTTACCTTGTTTTTTGAGGATTGGTAGTAGTTTTGACCACTGGAATTCTTTGTTTGCGTGCACCTCAGTACTTAATCATTGTTTCACTACCCGATCTATTGCATACAACCCCATTTGAGCATCCATGATCTTCCCCCGAGTCTCCTGACCGGAGACTCCGGTATGAGCCGGAGACTCCGGTGTGGACCATAGAGACTCCGGTGTGGTTTGTATCCAACATATTGTGCAAGGTCTCAAGGATCCTGTGCTGCCTCCTTGGGACATATATACTTACCTCCATGCTATCTCCCTCGCTGCTTTTCACAGGCTCTGGCTCTCGTCGTCCTCCTCGCACCAAGGCCAAGATGAAGAGAGGGGATCCTCGCTATGATGAGTCTGAGGGTCAGTACATTGTGCCCCCATCCAACCGCAGACAACAAGCCCGTGATGCAGCATATATGCGACGGGAGCAGGAAAAGGCTGAGGAAGAGAAACGTGCCAAGAGAGCAAAATATGATAACATTCAGTCTTTGGCTCGCATGTCTAAGCAGGAGTACCATGAGTTGCGGAAGACCAATTTCTATGAATTGCCTCGCACTAGTGATGACCCCTGTTATTGGAGGAAGGAGTAAAGTGTCTTCATGAAAGACATTTACAGTGTGCTCAAGAGATCTCCTGTATGTCCCCAGAAGTACTTGAGTGTTGAGAAGATGAGGAAGAGCCCCTACTTCTATGATGCTCTGTGGATTAGTGAGAAGTTGGGGCTGTTCAACTTGATGGAGATACATGAAGACTACAACATCACCCTTGTGCAGCAGTTCTATGCCACAATTGTGTTTGGAACTGACCAAGCCAGGACTATGACTTGGATGACTGGCGACCACCGCTGTTCTGCCACTTTCTATGACTTTGCTGAGGCCATCTTCGAGACTTTTCAGGGGGTATCTACTCATGTTGGAGTTCGCATGCACTCAGCAGCTCTTGGGGTGAACAAGAACAAGCTTGCCCCTTTATATGGTAGTGAGGGCGTTGTGGGTGGGTCCAAGGGACTCAAGCCTCTCTACAATCTGATGTTGAGGATCTTCCACCAGACCATTTCCCCTAGTGCTGGGAATGATGATGCCATCAGATGTGGTTTGGTCAACTTGCTTTATCACACCCACAAGACTTACATGGCTGGCCCCGATGCTGATGCTGATCCTATTGATGTGATGGATTCCATATTTGAGGAGATGTATCATGCCATCTTATATAAGAAGGCCCCTCCATATGCACCCCTGGTCGTGAGGCTCATCAACACTCAGCAACATGGCTCGCCGTTTGCTATGCCTCCCAACCTTACCGAGCACACTCTCGTATCTCTGCAGTAGAAAGGGGCTATGAGGGCTCCTCCTAGATGCTCCCATGCACATGAGGAGGAGGAGATTTCAGAGTCTGACCGGGCCCCCTCTCCTCCTAGGGCTCGGAGGAAGAATGCCTCCAATGCACCTCTTCCTCCCATGACACGTGACTATGTCCAAGAGAGGGTCAAGAAGGCCTCATTCTGGGAGAGGACCTTGTGTTGCATGAATGTGGACATCTGCAAGCAACAACATGATTCCTACAAGAGCAACCTCCGCATCGAGAAATTACTCAAGGAGATCAAGGCTCAGGGTGAAGCATATGATGAGGAAGGTGAGGATGAGTACACTGATGAGCATGGCGCTCAGCCTTCCACCGAGTCAAATCACACTCTTTCGTTTGGGCATGGAATGCCCATCAGGACAGCTTGGTGGATTGGAAGACCTTCTTTGATGTCACATCTAGGTTTGGGTATCAAGGTACATCCTCCTCTCGCCCTCACGGCAGAGGGCCTGCAGCTCCAGATGGTGATGAGGACTATGATGATGATGCTGAGGATCAGGATTTGGATGAGGAGGACGAGGAGGATGATGACGACGACTACTGATCCGTTGGGACGCTAGCATAGGCCTTTTCCCTTTTTTGGCGTTTCGATGCCAAAGGGGGAGAAGACATTGTCATCGGGATTTGCATGGGGTTGGGCTACTTGATTCGTATTTGCGTATTTGCCTTCTCGTCTCTATTTGCCTTATGTTATTGTGGGACACTGTTTGCTATTTATGTGTGTGTGTGCGACTCTGTGGGTGCTCCAACGTTATTGTAACTCATGTGTGAACTATGTGTCCATGTTCTACCTACCTTGCCTGCTTTACTTGTTTATCTTTGTACACATAGTCAGGGGGAGCATGTCCATACCCTGTCTTAAGTAATTGCGAAGTTTTGTTCATGCAAATTCACTAGTTTTCATCGAACACCAAAAAGGGGGAGATTGAAAGGACATTTACTGTCATAATCACTTTTGGTGTTCGTTAACAACTAGTAGACCCCTTTTACAGTTTGCTAGTGTCTATAGGTTGATATTCTACAAGGGAAAAAGGACCATTGGCCTACAGATCATTCCCTGCATTTCCTCGTGTATTTTGGGGATTCCAGACTGGAGTCTCCGGTCTACACTGACCGGAGTCTCCGGTGTGGTCCGGAGTTTCCCTAGGATTCTCCAGAGTGGGCTCAGTTTCCTGTGCTGGGTCATTCTGTCAAGGGGTCCGGAGTCTCCGGTCCCTGTCTCAGGCCAGAGTCTCTGGTGTAGAGGGACCGGAGTCTCCGGTCCACTTGGCTCCCATATGCGCTGGGCCATTCTATCAAAGGGTCCGTAGGCTGGTCCGGAGGATGACCGGAGTCTCCGGTATGGACCGGAGTCTCCGGTGTGGTGACCAGAGTCTTCGGTCTGCTTCTTCTCCAACAGGCAGAAAAACGGTTCACTGACCGAAGGGCTATAAATAGGGGACCTTATCCCCTTGTTCTAGCTGCTCGTCCCTCTCAAGAACACCATGTCCATTTGAGCCACCAAATCAACAAGATCTCTTCATCCAACCATCCAAAGTCTTTGATCTTTGGAGAATCGAAGGAGGAGGCCTTGATCTACAGCTTCACCAAGAGAGATCTTCATTTCCCCCTCATTCACTTGAGGGCCCCCATGCTCTAGTGTTTCATAGGAAACCCTAGGTTTTGATTTGGTTCTTACAAGCTTGTCTTTGATTGTTTGACAGCTTGCTTGTATTTGGGAGCCTCTAATTAAGTTGTGGATGTGTGCCCTGAACTCGTTGTAAAGGTGCCGGCTTCCACCTCGAAGGTTGCCGTATAGTGGAAGAGGTGAATCGAACCCGTTGGGGTGAGGTTCATCGGAGAACAAGGGAGGCCTCTCGTGGCGTTGGTGGTTTGAAACCACCCCCTCTCCAAACGTAGACGTACTTCCCCTCAAAAGGAAGGAACTACGGGAAACAAATCCTTGTGTCTCCGTGTGCTCCACTTTGGTTCCTTCTATCCTTTACCTCACTTTACTTATCTAGTTATTGTTTAGTTTGTGCTTGTGTGTCATATAGGTAAATTCACATTAGTTGCATAATCTAGAGAATTTACCTTTCTTGTCAAACCCTAATTTGCAAAAGGAGTAAAATTTGAAGTAGCACCTATTCACCCTCCCCTCTAGGTGCCCATACGATCCTTTCAACTGTGATGCGCTGTGTCACTACAGTGAGATATGCAGTACGTGTCGACGGAGAGCTTACCGAGCCAGTGATCCCCTCGAGGGGCATTAGGCAAGGGGACCCTATCAGCCCCTATCTCTTTCTTCGCTGCACGGAAGGATTATCTTGTCTTTTGCAACAACGGGAGTCCCAAGGCGAGCTACAAGGTTTATGCAATGGAAGACTTGGTCCCCCTATATCACATCTACTGTTTGCAGACGACAGTATTTCCTTTGCCCGAGGTGATAGAAAGAATGTGGATGCTTTACAGGAGACTTTGGAATGTATTGCGATGGGTCTGGACAGAAAATCAACCTTGACAAATCCTCCACTTTCTTTGGGTCTCATTGTTCTGAAGCTATAAAGGCCAGTGTGAAACTGAAATTAGGCGTTCAATTGGAGGCATTACAAGAAACTTATCTTGGGATGCCAACTGACGTGGGACGCTCACCTGTTCGCACGTTCAGATATTTACATACTCGCATGTGGCAGAGATTGAATGGAATTTCGGGAAGACCACTTTCTAGAGCGGGAAATGAAACATTTCTTAAGGCAGTCATCCAAGCCATTCCTAATTATGTGATGAGCTGTTTTCAGGTGCCAATTTCCACCTACGACGCAATGCGTAAATCCGTTGCCAACCAGTGGTGGGGCATGGAGGATGGAAAGAAAATACTCCACTGGCGCTCCTGGGAATGGTTGTCAACGCCAAAAGCTCTTAGAGGGATGGGTGTTCGTGATTTTGATTTATTCAATCAGGCGATGCTTGGTAAGCAATGCTGGCGTCTCGTCACGGAACCTAACTCTCTATGCGCAAGAGTGCTTAAGGCACGATATTATCCTAACTGCAATTTCTAGGAGGCCCCACAACCTCGGTCTTCCTCTTATATGTGGCGGAGCATTCAGTTTGGGATGAAGCTGCTAATGAAAGGTTTAAGGTGGGGTATCGGTGATGGCACGGATACTAGGATCCTCATGGATAACTGGATTCCAAATGCTCCACCACATTCCCTTCGCCCCCTTATAGATCTGCCCCTTGGCCAGACGGTGGACACTCTAATGACAGATAATTCAAGGTCTTGGGATTCAGACATTGTCCACTCCATTTTCGATGAGGAGACAGCTGTGAAGATTTTGCAAGTGCCCATTAGTCGTTTTGGCGGCAAGGATTTTGCTTCTTGGCCTCTGTCCCTGTATGGCCAGTACACTGTAAGGTCGGCATATCACCTGGCTCGCAACGACTGTTTTAATAGTCATCGGAGCAGACCTGGACAAGGATCATCTTCTGCACAGCTGGATAATTCTAAATTGTGGAAGAAACTTTGGGCGAGAAAGGCACCGGGAAAAATGAAAATTACCCTATGGAGATTTGCGCATAATTGTCTGCCATCTGGTCAGCAGCTGCATATTTGTAATATTCCAGCTTCGACGACATGTATTTTCTGTCATAAACTTGAGAGTATCGAACATGTTGTTCTGTTTTGCCGGTTCGCCAATGAAATTTGGCAAGACCTTAAGTCTGAATATGTGATTCATCTCCAACGTCGTGGCTTCACTTCCCCAAGGGCTTGGACATTGGATTTTCTGGATCGGTGCTCTGATACTGAGATTATGTGTCCCATGGTCACCATGTGGCACATCTGGGACGCAAGAAATAAAGCACGTGAAGGTGAAGGCATGATCCATCCTTGTGCTCTTGCTGCTAAAATCAAGCCCTACATTCAGCTGATTTTATCTACACTCTACAAGCCAGTTGCCTTCCAAAGGCATGAGTCTTCGTCTTCAACACCAAAATGGACTCCACTGCCGGAAGGAACTGTGCTTGTTAATGTTGATGCAGCCATCTTTGAATCCTCTCGGCAGATGGGTGTTGGCGTCGTAATTCGTGACCATTCTGGTACGTGTTTAGCTGCTTGCAGCGAGAGGTATGATGAGGTGGTGTTACCAGAAATGGTGGAGGCGTTGGCTGCTCGACGTGCTGTGAGTTTTTCCCTTGAGGAGGGTTTCCAAACGATCATTGTTGGCCCTGACTGTCTTTCTGTGATCCAGCGCCTAAACTCGACCCTGCTCGATCGGTCCTTCTGTGGATCGGTGATTGAGGACATGAAGCTTCTTGCCAAATCTTTTGCTTCTTGTGTTTTTCAGCATGTCTACCGTGTGTACAATGTTGCTGCACATCAACTAGCTAGAGAGTGTGAGTCTGTTGCTAGTTCTGTGTGGCGTAATGTTTCTCCGGATTGCATCTGGGAGGTGCTTTGTAATGACATTATGATTATGTGATCAATAAAGTGCACGGTTCTCTAAAAAAATTGAGATTTCGGTAGTAGAAGCGAACAATGCCCTATTAGCTTCATCTTAAGGCAGAGGGGAGCTGACCCAAGGTCTTGATGCAGCCCATCCTACAGACGCTACTACATCTACAATGCCAAGTCCAAGCTCGTCCCCAAGTCACCCAAGAAGACAGACGTGGGCGGTACTACTGCTCCCCCACAGCGGTACTAGCGTGCCCCGGTACCACCGCTCAGCCTTAGTGGTACTACCGGCCCTTACAGAAGCCCACACCATCGCACCTGGATGCTCCGGTACCGGCATGCGGTACTACCGCCCCCAAGCGGTACTACCGGTCACCTAGTCTGGTACTACCGATCAGGTATGGGCCTACGCGCCTCGACAGCTGGGCCACAGCCCATGTACCTCCTTATTATGTTGCAACCCTAGATTTATGCCCAAACTACCCCCTATGTAAGTGACTGGCCTATATATAGAGCCCCCACCCCCTCATGTATCCCTTAGGAATAAATGATAGCCTAAAGAAAACCCCCTTTGTGGAATCTCTAGTTTTGCCTCATCCCTCGTACCAAAGGGGATCGACTATCGTGACCACCTCGTTGGAGTTTGCATCCCGCCTCCCTTGTTGTACAAGGCCTTGGCATCGGTGTCCCTTTGCCAAGACGTCAAGACCCTCTCCAAGGTGTTCTTCCCTCTCCGCTTGGGATCGAGGGAGCGCGTTGACCGATCTTTCCTTGCGAGGATTCTATCGGACCGGTGGCCACTGGCGAGAGAAATCGGCCTTGTATCGTGTGAGTTTTGCGTGTGTTCATCGTGTTCTTCGCGAGGTGTGCATCCGCTTCCGCTACCTTCTCCCTTTCCCCTCGCTTTCCCATCGATTTGACCACGAGATCTGTGAAGATCGGGCCACCCACGGGGTTACCCCATAATAGGTCTTGTGGGGGGATTTACATGCTCGCCATAACCAGCACAACCTCAGGGCGCGCCCAAAATTTCACAGGTCGTGTACACGAGCCCTGCTTCCATACCCCCCTCCCAAAACTTCATAAGGGCAACATAGTATTTTTAGTTTAATTAGTTGATTTATCTAGATTAAAATATGGGAGAGTTTAGATATCAGGCGCCTGATTTTTAGAGTCCAGAACCGGATAATGAGCGAAACAAACTGAGAGGCCCCCGCGTCGCTCGGCGAGGGCGACACAAGAGGCGACCTGTAACATCCCAGATTTTAGAATGGGAAAGATTCATGGGATTCATGTGCATTGCATCTATCTCATCTTGCAAAGTTTTCAAATTCAGAACCATTTGTTAAACCCTATTGAAAACCCTAAATGCATCCATTAGGTCTTGTTTGAAAAATATATGTTTTAATATTTTGATGAACATAATTATGTTTCCCTAGTGGTCCCTAATACTATTTAGTATTTTAGAAATTTTTACAAAGAGATTTGAGCTCATTTGGAGCTATAATGCAATAGTTATGAAAGAAACTAGAACATAAAAAGAATAAAAACAAAAGAACAAAACAAACCTAATTAGCCTAACCTACCCGGCCCAGCCCAGCCCAGCTACTCCCTAGCGCGCGTGCAATAGCGCAATGGCCCACCTAGCACCCAGCTTGCCACCTAGCGGCCCGAGCAGACCATCCTGCACCCGCGTTCCCCTCTCCCTCTCTCTGACGAGTGGGATCTGCCCCCACCGTCTCCTCCACGAACAGAGACCGAGCCGAAGTCCTATTCCGATCCCGGTCGATCTCCCCGCGGAAATCGCACCGAATTTGTGCCCTTGTTCATGCTTTGGCCTCTATTTAATCCCCGCAACTACCTCTTCGTTTCCTTTTAGCAAAAAATCGAACCCTAGCTCGTAGAGCATCCCGAACTCGTCGCCGCCATTGGAGCCCCCGGTCAAGGTCGGGAACGATGCCTCCGCCCTCTCCCACGCCTCCCCTTTTACCCTATAACCTCCCCCTCTCTGCACCGCGTTGACTGACCCCTCTTTCCATCTCTCAGGAGCATCGGAGCACCGCCGATCCTTCGCCGGAGCCACGTCAACCCACACCACTCCAGTCACCCTTCGCCATCGCCTGAGGAAGCGAAGGACGAAGCCGATGTGTAGTGGTATTGCCGACGAGTACGCCATGGAGGGGTCCTCATGGTGCGTGTTTAGAGATGTGGGGTAAGGTGGAGAGTTGGTGGGTACGAGGTAACATAGCTTACCCAGGTTCAAGTCCCGCAACGGTGGCAGAACTCTACTCCTGCTATAAATCACTATAATAGCAATACGCCGAGCTACAGAGACAGGTTCGCTGTGTGAGGTGTTGCACGTTGTACGTAGCAATCTAGGTTGTGCCCTAAAGGCTCCCACATGTCCGGTTTATAAAGGCACCAGAACCTAGGGTTATAGGGGAAAGACCTTGCTGGACAAGGTAAAGAGTCCTACACTAATACGAACTAGTATTTCATGTCTTGCACTCCAAGGCTCCGAGTATATTGGGGACTCCTTTGTAGCCTTCCTTTATACAGCATGGGCCTTCCTTCTAGATCCGTCTAACTGGGCCGCCCAACAGGCCATAGGCCTTGCTACCAACTATGGGCCACCAGGGTTATCCGGAATAAGGACGTGATATGATGATACCCATTTAGCATATCCCCAACAGTAGCCCCCATAGGACTTCGAGATCTTGTGTCGTCTTGCTTATAATCTTAAATGCTCTGTCTATCTCAACTGGCAATCCGTCAAGCAATATCTCAAAGCAATATCTCATTTAGCTACCAACTGGCAATCCGTCAAGCAATATCTCAAAGGTCTCCCAAAGAATCCTGCAATCCTCTCCGGCTTTGCAATATAGCCGGAGATTCCTTCAGTCTTCATTTCCAGATCCGGACAATCTTCGCCTTCGATGGAATCTTCAGACATGACTCTTCACTACAACTGTCAGGAGGATGACATAAAGTACAGCCTACGCTACCTCGAAACTCACAGAAGGCATGGAATTAATCATTAGCTACTTTTACGCGCGCGAAATCTGAAATGGTAAAGCGGAAAAGACGGAGGACGTGACGAATTACCGCGCACGTTCATCTCCACGTCGGCAACGCTCCACCCACTGGATCCCTTTGCACGAGTCTTGATGATGGGGCTATATATTTTCACTGCAGCTAGGTTATTTTCTTTTACCCGCATTTTCTCATGCGTCTTCATCTTCCTCCAACCGCACGTCTGTTCGAGCTCCTCCTCGGAAAACCCTAGCCAGAGCTTCCCCTTTCTCCACATACTCCCAGTAGTGCAGTGGCCTCCAGCAGCTCTACCCCTTCGACGTCGACTCCCGAGGCTAAAGCGGAGCCATCCCAGGGAGTGACGGTCCCACCGGAGGGGGTCGTCGTCCCTGTCACCGCCGTGTGGAAACCACCGGCGTCGACCAAGAACGAGCGCCGCTGAAAGCTGCTGAAGAAGACAATGACTCCCGCAAGGGAGTGTGGAGGGGCTCCAACCTCTCCACCAAAGATTTGCAAGAACTCGTCACTGAGGGGTATCTCCCTGCGGCGGAGGGCTTGGTCTGGCGGCCGACACCGGCCGACGAGGTGACTCCCCAAGCCGGAGAGAAGGTCTACCTCAAAGCTCAGCTGGTACGAGGCGTAAGCCTGCCAGTTTCAGATTTCTTCCTGGACGTCCTCTAGCACTTTTGGGTACTTCCCCACAACCTCTCCCCTAACAGCATCCTTGTCCTTACCAACTTTGTAGCTTTGTGCGAAGGATATCTAGGAATCAAACCTAGATTAGATCTATTTGTATACTTCTTCACCGTCAAGAGAGAGTCTGTAGAGTCCAAGGACGAATTGCGGACTTGTGGAACCATTAGCTTTAAGATCTGGCCTAGCCGGCGCTTCCCCGACATCGTAGGGCATGACTCTTGCAAGAACTGGCAGCGCACATATTTCTACGGCCCAGATATTCCCCTGCATGACCGTCTTGATACGTATCCCGACTTCGTCGATGGAGCCACTACCGAAGTGCCTGCCTGGCGGACCCCAGCCTCCTTTCCATCCGACGATGAGGCCAACCGCACCGTAAGGCAGATTGAATGGCTCGTGGATGGAGGTCTGACGGGCTTGGACCTAGCCATGTGCTGGTTTGTTAGGTGGATCTAGCCTCTGCAGCATCGCGCTGAGTTGATGTGCAAGTATACCCATGACAGAAGGGATCCCATTCGAATTTCGCGAGATAACTTCTCCACAGAGTCTGTCAAACTCCGGCTTAAGGACATTGTCAAGGGGAAGGACAGGAAGCGTGGCTTCAAGATCACCTATGACATGTTCGACTGTGGCAAATGCCTAGAGGTAGCTTTTGTTTCCTTTGTTGCTCGTTATATACTCTAAGGTTTTTCCGACTTGAAGTTGTCCGTCTAACACTCCTCTGTTTCCTAGCTGGAGACCTTGGCGGTGGATCAGATGGCCTCCCAGGTCTATGATCCCAAGCTGAAAGATATCCAGGTGGTGTCCGACGATGACACCCCCAAGGATCAGCCAGCTCTAGTAGTGCGAAAGCGGAAGAGCTCCACCTCTAATGCTGCTGCCGAGGCCAAGAAGAAGAAATTGGAGAGTGGAGTCTCCAGACGATCCACCGCCACCTTAGAGGCGAAGAAGAAGAGATCCACCGGCATTCCGCTCACCAAGGCTCCTGCCGTGGAGTAAGTGTATTCATTCTCCAGCTTGTATTTTTAGTTCGCAGCTTTTCAACTCCTGTACTTATAGTTTCAGGAGGAAAGCCGGTGTTAGCCTGAAGCGATCCTTCAGAGATGTTGGAGGGTCAAAAAGTATTCGTGATATGTTAACCAGGGATGTGGCCGCAAGGACATCTCCCGCTACTACTCCCCTACTCCTACCGCCAAGCCTTCTGTTGGTCCCGCTGGGCCTTCGTCCACCATCATCCCTGAGATCTCCACCATGGAGACAGATGTCAATCCAATCTTTGATATCTCAGGCTCTGTCGAGGTGGATGTTGCTCCCAGCAGTCAGGCGATGTAGGAGAGTACCTCCTCCAAAGTGGCTGAAGCTCCGGCTAAGGATGCCATCGAGAAAGGGAAACAAGTAATGGAAGGAGAGGAGGCAGAGGCAGTTGTGGAAATAGACAAGGCGGGAGCCTCTGAGCCATCACCTGCTATGAAAACACAGCAGGCGGCTAGGGCATCATCCATGCCTCCGGCTTCAACATCTCCTCTGGCCGTGACTCCTCTGATGTTATGCCTGGATGAACTCATTACACAGGCAGATGCCGTGTATAACAATGCCGGCATCTTCCGTACTACATATGCCAATCTGGCCAACAATCTCAAACTTATTGTCGTGGTGTTGTCACGGCAGATGCCATGGATAGGCTAAAGGTGGGGACTAATACACGCTAGGGGAATCCAGGGAGGGATAGTGAAGTGATTCTCAACACAGTTGTTTGTATAGCTCAGTTACCAAGATTACAAGTGCTCCTAGAGCTGTATTGGCGAGAGGAGGAAGAAGGAGCTCTCTTACTCTCACCCACAGATCACACCTAAAACCCTAGCCAAAACGGAACAGCAGAAAAACCAACCCCTTCTACTGAAACCCTAGCCCCTCTTTTATAGAGGGAGCTCGGTCTCTGCCTAGGGCATACGTGGAAGCATATTCCTAAGAATATGCTTCCCCCCAAAGTAGTAAGCCGACCGGGGTGCTTTTCCCCCACGTCACACATGCAGAGGCTACGTGAGCCTCTACGGCGCCCGCGTCAGCCGACATGGGCGTCGTCACCCTTGTCGGCCACGCCCCGGTGGTCCTGTCCTTGCTTGCTTCGCTCAGGTAGTGCGTACCGAGGCTTCTTTTGACCAGCGAGATTCCTGCCTTCTCTTAGAAGATAGACGTGACCCAGATTATAGCTGATCCGGCCACACCCGTTCCTGCATACAAAATAAAACAAACACCTCCGACTTACTCCTTAAGTCGGTTGAGACTTAGTCAGGTGAACGCCCCCTGGTCCGGGTTACCCCGTGATTCGGCCTGCCTTTAGGTGACCCGGCCAGCATCAGCTCTGGCCTTGCCGAACCTCGGCTAACTCGGCTTTTATACCACGGCGTGACCCTACCCGGGGGTATCCCCCCAACATTAGTCCCCGAAGCTGGTGCGGTCTTAGCTGCCTTGGCCGCTAAGGCCACATCAGGTTCAATTCTGTGCTCCGGTCGTTATTGCCGAGTTACCTCTTTACCTCAGATTATATGGATTTACGTTCCCTTCGCACATTCCAAGTTTTCACTTGCCGGCCGGGTTACCACTTTAACTCGGACCTCCTGGTTTTACTTTCCCTCCGCACATTCCAAGTTTTCACTTGCTGGCCGGGTTACCACAGTTCCATCCGGGTCTTGTTTCCTTCTCTCGTACGCCAACCCATGTGAAGGGTAATCATTATGTTGTCTTATTTTAAGGGCCTGCATAGTAACCGCCGTAGTAATTGTCAGTTATCACTGTGCGCGGGTCACGTCATGCCTGCCTCCTCATTTATCGCATCACAGTGTCACGTCATGGGATCATCTCCGCTCTGTGGCCCTCCGTGTGGCTCCCCACTGATTGGTCCGTGCAGGTGATACACGGCCACTGCGTGTGGCCGATCTGCAGGATGCGATCCCACTCACCCCTTGAGGGAGTGGTTAAATAGCGGAGGGGCGCATCCCTTAGGATTTTTCTCCTTCCGCGCCCCTCTGCCCGTTGCTCTTCTCTTTCGTCTTCCTCGCGACCACGCCGCCGCCAGTGCTCCAAATAGCAGCGTCGCCGTCGTGCTTTTCCCTCACACTTCTGCATTGCAGCCACCGCTACGCAACTCTCTCGCCACGGGTCCTCGCCAATCCAGGCCTCTGCCCCCCGCCGCCGCTAGCGCCAGCGAGGGCAGCGAAGACCAGATGACGGAAGAGGAGCTCATCGTCGCTGAGCAGGAAATGGAGGAGGACGCCGCGGCGGCAGACCGCGGTGCGTGGGCTGGGTCCTGGGTCTGCGAAGACGACCTGGACTGGCTCTACCGCACCAGGCGCATCCCCGCCGGCGTTGCGGCTCGCCTTGCCTCCTCCGAATTGGCCCCCTCACCCAATCCGGGTGAATACGTCGTGTTCTTGTCCCACTTCCAACGGGGCTTCGGGTTGCCGGTGAGCGACTTTTTCCGGGACTGGCTCAGTACCTACCAACTCCAGCCGCACCATCTTCCTGCCAACACCATCACTTCTCTTTCCGCCTTTGCTTCGACGATCGAAGGCTATGCCGGACTGTGGCCCATGAAGGAGCTACGGATCCGGTTTTTCGGCCTTCGTCGCAACGTTATCCCAAACATCCACACCGATCCGGAGGACAAGCAGCTCACTCAATTCGGAGTGGCTTCCATCTCACCCTGGAGGTTTTCCGTTTTCCCCCGGGTCACCGGGTTAGAGTCCTGCAAAGGGTGGGCCTGGACTTTCTTTTACGTCCGGAATACAGGCACCGAAGACTTAATCCGGCTGCTCCCCTATACTCCGGGTCCACCTGACCCGGATCTGTGGGATGCCGTTTCCAAGAAGCCCACGGCCTTGGCCAACCAGGTCAACAAAAGGTTCGCGGAGCTGAAGAAACTCGGGCTGCGCAACGAGGATGCTATGATCACTTTCGTGCGCAACCGAATTTCCCCCCTCCAGAAGCGCACCCACAAGGTGTGCCACATGAGCTTTGGCCGCGATCCCAACCAGACCTCATCCTTCGAGCTAAGCAACACGGAGATATATCGCCGGGTTAAGGCTCTCTTCACCACCCACAAGGATTTCTCCTCCGAGTGGACTTGGGCAATTGAGCATTATTGCCGTGATAGGCTTCCTCCCGCGGTAAGCTTCATGTTGCAAACTTACCCCAGACTAATTACATGTCAGTTATTGTTGTATTTTTGACTCTTTTGTTCATTCCTTTCCTCAGCAATTTCTTCAGCAGACCCTCGAGGACGGCACCAATCCGACCCTTAAGTGGGCACCAGACCGGGAGACTCCGGATGAGGAAGAGCCGGACCAGGAGATGTTCCTCCCGATGACCGACGCCACGAAACGACCAACGGGTAAATCCTCTTCTATTAGAGATTGGCCCGATGATGAAGATGACTCGGATGTCGAGGTGATTGAACCTGTTGAGGCTGTCCCCCTTTCTTTTGCTTTTCCGGCATCAGCTCACCCGGCGGTCATATTCACGAGGATCCTCCCCTCGCTACGGGCGAACCTGTCCCGGTGGCACCGAAGAAGAAGCGCGGGGCTGCTCCAAGTTCTTCCTCCGGACCTTCTCAGCCCGCTAAAAGGCGAAAGAACTCCGGGGACAAGACTGCCTCCAAGCCAGCAGGCAAGGCCCCAGCACGAAGGGCTCGGAAACCCAAGGAGGCCCAAACCTCGGATGCGTAAGTCATTCTTCCTTCTGTAACTTGATCTTCCTTACATCGTTGTAATTTCTCTTCTGACATTATTTGATTTTGCAGGGCTCCGGTGGAGGTCCCTCAAAGTGGATCTAGCATCTCTTCACCTCTCCGACCTAGCCCTTCTCCCCGTTGTGACGACGAGTCACGTCCGCTGAGCCCTATTCCAGAGGTTTCTGCGGCCGCTCCGGGTTCTGCTCCACCTCGGCAAGAGGAGGGTAACCTTGGAGCGGGGGAGACCGACCCAGCTGAGGCGACGGCATCCACCACTTTGGCATCGCCGCAACCAGCAGCCACTGAAGCTACCTCGGCTCCAGCACTAGTACCAACAACCAGACCAGCACCAATACCAACTCCGGCATCAGCACCAACTCTGGCTGCAAAAACATCAGCAGTGGCACCAAGTCCAGCAACAAGAGCACCAGCGCCTATCTCCTCTGCCTCGTCCGAGTCTTCTCAACCTCGGCGAGGAACTACCCCGGCCGCTCCTAAGGGGAAATCCGCTGCGATGGCTTCCTCTTCCCAGCAAGCCAAGGGAAAGAATGCTCCGGATGCTACCAAGCCAACATTCGTCGAGGCTGGGCAGCGCACCCTCGCATCAATGCTTCCCAAGAAAGCTCCAGCAGTGAAGGACGCCCCTGCCGAGCCAACTGATGCACAACAGATGGTTCTGCACACCAACCCAACCCTTGCCTTGATTGAAAGGAAAGAAGCGCATGCGAAGGGCTTGGTGCAACCCCATATGCCCACCGGTGAACGGTACCCTCCGAGCCTGATTGAATTTGTCATGAATTGGAATAAGGCAGAGGTAGTTCAAGACGCTGATCTCCCGGAGAAGTTCGGCCCCGCCGAGTTTTCCGCCCAGATGAACACAGCCGCAAAGGCAATTAACCTCGCTGGGCGGATGATGGAGGTACGTCGCTTCCCCTTTACATGTTGTAGATAATAACCATTAGTCCCCGAGCCTCCGGGGGAGTAACTCGTTACTCGGCCGAATGCTCTTTAGAAAACTAACATAGGTCCATGAGAACTTCGAATATGCACACACCTAGAGCCGGGTTAAGTTCCACTTGGCCCGGATTTTAGTATACTTTGAATATGCACACACCTAGAGCCGGGTTAAGTTCCACTTGGCCCGGATTTTAGTACACTTCGAATATGCACACACCTAGAGCCGGGTTAAGTTCCACTTGGCCCGGATTTTAGTATACTGCGAATATGCACACACCTAGAGCCGGGTTAAGTTCCACTTGGCCCGGATTTTAGTATACTTCGAATATGCACACACCTAGAGCCGGGTTAAGTTCCCCTTGGCCCGGATTTTAGTACACTTCGAATGTGCACATACCTAGAGCCGGGTTAAGTTCCACTTGGCCCGGATTTTAGTACACTTCGAATATGCACACACCTAGAGCCGGGTTAAGTTCCACTTGGCCCGGATTTTATTACACTTCGAATATGCATCAAGCTAACTTGTGTTTCTGTATCCCTTTCAGGTGACCACCAATCGCCGGAGTGCTGAATTCCAACGCTTGCTGGATACCCACAAGATGCTACGCGCAAAGCAGGCTGCACTTATCGCGGAATACGAGAAAAGGGGTAAATTTCTTCCTTAGCGCTTCTTCATTTTTCTTCATCTTCCTTTGCCGAACTAATCTCATCATTCGGTTTCCGCAGCTAGGGTGGAGGCTGAGAACATTATTATGCGGAAAAATCTGGAGTAGATCAAGGGTAAGTCATTTCTGTCCGACCTTGCCGTGCTTTCCATTTCCTTTTCTCCTTGGCTCGGCAAACCTTCATACCTCGGCTATGCCGGGCCAACACACTATTTCAGCATCGCTTGAAGATAGTGTGCCCGTGCCTGATATGATGCTGCATTTTCTCGAACAAGCAGGGCAGCACCAAGCCGAGCTTAAGAAGAAAGATGATGAGCTCGCCCTCCTCCAGACCAAGGACGATGAGATTGCCAGGCTCAAGGCTGAGATGGAGAAGATGAAGGCCCAGCACCAATCCGAACTTCAAAAGGCTGGCCAGAATTACACATAAGAGCGCGAGCGCCTCAACCTCCAGATTGCCAAGGACCAGGATCTTCTCAAGGAGTCCGGCATCCAGCTTGGGTCGGCGAACGCTGAGCTTGAGCAGCTTCGGAAGAGACGTGATGACTGCACCAAGGAGTTGACCCGGATCCTCAGTCATATATCACGTAAGTTCCTTTCCCTTTTCCGACCTACTTCTCCGGGTTACTTCATATGCCTTTTCTTGACCTTCCTCCTTTGCCTCGTTTCTAGGCAAATTTCCAGAGGGCACTCCTATTGCGAGCGCAGCAGTTGCCAACTTCTGTCGACAAAGGGGTACTCCGGCCGCTCCTGATGGTGAAGGGATTCCTTATGACCTGGAGGACCTGTTGGTCAGCTTGTCATCTCGCGTGGAGCTCATCAAAAATTACGGCAAGGACATCCTCGGTGCTGTAGCTCGCATCTTCAACACGTTCTGGCCCAGCGAAGGAGCCCCGGAGACCACCGCACTTCTCATAGAGAAGTTAATGGAAATCGAGACTCATCTTGACCTCTGGAGAGAGTCCGCTAGACGTGCCGCAGCTGATACCATTCTTCACCACATACTCACGTGGTATGAGAAGATCGATCTCAACCTCCTGACACGTCTGCGCACAGGATCCAGATGGACCAATGACCCGGAGTGGGTAGCTCGGTGCCAGGCTTGCGCCCATAGCCTCATCGAATACACTCCCATTCATGAATGGGTTGAGGGGCCGAGCTTCCTGGAAGCCGCTGTGGACGAAGAGGTTGAGAATGATGAGGATAACTCGGACGGTGAAGGAGAAGATGACGCCTCGGATCTTGAAGGCGGTGAAGTTGATGCCGAACTTCCTCCTGCTGCTCCTTGAGCGAAGAACTCGAAAATTTATTAGATCCCCGGTATGCCGGGTGGAGTTGTATTCCAAACACATGTGATATTTTGCTACTAAGTTCTTATGCCGGATTAACTTGGGCGTAGTCCCCGAGTTTCTTTTTCTTGTTCGTTCAATCTCTTGGCTCGGTTCGTGTCTACCTTGATTCGGTTTTATGACTTACGAATCCGAGCTTCAAAAATTGTCTTAACAATACTGGGAAACTTTTAGACTTAGCTCAAAAATAAAACTGCATAATAACTTGAAAATAAATACAGGGTTAGTCCGAAAAACAAACGTCGGCTCGAATGCATTCTTTTCCTTAGTCTTTTTTCATGTGCTACGCAATTCCAAACTTGTTCGCTTGCTTGCCATGAAGCCAATTCTTGTTGGACAGCAGCAAGTCGAAGAGTTGGGTTCTTGGTGCTCACACATTACTAATCCGAGTTAAGTAGAATAACTTATTCTAGCTGACGCGCGAAAAACAACAAACATTATTAAGGCAGTCCCCGAGTTACTGCTCGAGGTGCCAACATTTCATTGATAAGCTCATTGCCGACATACATACCGACATATGGGATGACTCGGATACATACACTTCTTAGCTAAGTGTAGAAAGGACGGAGTAGAGCTATATTCCATGGTCGCTTGGATTCTTCTCCGGACCTGTCTGCCTTGTTCTTTTCCTGTGGCTTTGCATCTATAAGGTAATAAGAATCATTGTGCAATGCCTTGCTCACGATGAATGGCCCTTCCCATGGGGGGGGATAACTTATGCATGCCAGAAGTACGTTGTACCAACCGGAGCACCAGATCGCCTTCCCGAAATACTCGAGGGCATACTTCCCGGCTATGATAGCGTCGGAGATTTTGCTGATATATGGCGGATCTGGACAATGCCAGTTCTCTCGCTTCTTCCAGCAGATCAACATCATTTTGCCGGGCTTCTTGCACTTCGGCTTCTGTGTATTGGGTGACCCTAGGCGAATCATGCTCTATGTCGGCTGGTAATACAGCTTCTGCCCCATATACCAGAAAAAACGGCGTATAGCCTGTTGATCGATTTGGAGTTGTTCTTAAACTCCACAGTACCACAGGTAGTTCTTCTATCCAGCACCCCGCTGATCTTTGCAGCGGCTCAATGAGCCGGGGTTTTATCCCGGATAATACTAATCTGTTGGATCTTTCCACTTGTCCGTTCGATGCGGGGTGGGATACCGAGGCTACGTCCAGCCAGATCTTCTTATCCCGACAAAAATGCGCAAATGCTCCTTCCACAAAGTTTGTGCCATTATCAGTTATGATACTGTGAGGATAACCGTATCTCAAGATGATATCTTTGAGAAACGTTACGGCCGTAGCTCCATCACATTTTCTTATAGGCCTTACTTCAATCCACTTGGTAAACTTGTCCACCATTACTAGAATGTGAGTCATATTTCCCCTTGCTGGTTTGAATGGGCCAACCATATCCAAGCACCATACGGCAAATGGCCAAGTGATTGGTAGGATCTTGAGTTCCGACATTGGCATATGTGTCTTGGTAGCATACCTCTGACAACCATTACATTTTCTCACCAGATCTTCTGCTTGCTCTAAGGCACTTGGCCAGTAGAATCCGTGCCGGAAAGCTTTTGCTACCAAGGCTCGGGATGAGGCATGATGCCCGCATTCCCCCTGATGTATATCTCGGATGATTTCAAGTCCTTCTTCCGGGTCAACACATCGCTGGAGGACATTGGTCACACTTCTTTTGTACAGTTCGGAATTGATGATCGTGTAGGCCTTTGCCCTGTTCTGTGTTTGCCTGGACAACACTTCCTCAGTGGGTAACGTTCCATCTTTCAGGAATTAAAATATAGGTAGTTCCCAAGCTAGTATTGCTCGCACGGGGAACACATCCTCATCAATCTCCATCTGATCCACCGGCATAACTTCTACCAGATCACGCTGTGTAGTCCCCGGGTCTTGCGGAGTAGTCCCCTGGTTCAGTGAAGCAGCCCCCAGGTTTGCCGAGGCAGTCCCTGGGTTTCGCGCACCACTTCCCATGTCAATGTCCATGGGCACAGCTCCGGATTCTGTGTCCTCCGGGACATAGATTGAGTCCCCCTGGGCACAACCATGTTTGGATCCAGGGTGTCCCACACTCCCGACACTTACTGCACCACCAAATCCGGGTCGCCAAAGCATACGATCTGACGTATCCCAATCTCTTTTGCCACCTTGAGCCCATGCACAAGTGCTTCATACTCAGCGACATTGTTTGATGCCGCGAAATGGATCTGTAGCACATATTTCAACTGGTCCTTCTTTGGCGACGTGAGTACAACTCCGGCACCTAGCCCGGTTTTGGTTTTTGATCCGTCAAAGTGCATTCGCCAATAGTTTGGATCTGGGAGTGGCGGTTCGTATTGCACCTTGGCCCAATCCACAAAAAATTCTGCCACAGCTTGAGATTTGATGGCCTCTCTTCTGTCATATTGTGGCGCATAAGGAGCTAGCTCAATTTCCCATTTTGCAATTCTGCCACTCGCATCCTTGTTACTCATTATCTAGGATATGGGGGCCTCACATATGACCCAGATAGGATGCTCCTCAAAGTAGTGCTTCAGTTTCTTGGCGGCCATGTACACGCCATATGCCACCTTTTGATAGTGTGGATAGTTCTGCTTTGAGGCTGACAACACCTCACTCAAGTAATACACTAGCCGTTGCACCGACTTACCTTCCTCGTCGCGCTCCACTACTATCACTTCACTTACAACTCGGTTGGTTGCGGCTATATAGAGCAACATTGGCTCCTTCGATAATGGTGAGGCTAGCACTGGTGCCGTGGCTAATATCTCCTTCAGGTGGGTAAAGGCTTCATCGGCCTGCGGCGTCCAAACGAACTTATCCGACTTTTTCATGAGTTGGTAAAGAGGCAATGCCTTCTCTCCCAACCGACATACAAATCGACTTAACGAGGCCAGGCAACCTGTGAACTTCTGGACATCGTTAAGACACTTCGGCAGTTCCATTCGTTCGATGGCCCGGATTTTGGTTGGATTAACCTCGATACCTCGGCTGGAAACAAGAAAACCAAGCAATTTGCCAGCCGGGACACCGAAGGTGCATTTCTCCGGGTTGAGTTTCATCCGGAACCTCCTTAGGTTCGCAAACGTTTGCCTGATATTGTCAAGGAGCGTTTTGCTTTCCTTGGTCTTGATAACCACATCATCCACGTACACCTATACATTTTGACCTATTTGGTCGTGCAAACATTTTTGCATACATCTTTGGTACGTTGCCCCTGCATTACGTAAACCAAACGGCATGGTGCGATAGCAATAAGCCCCATACGGGGTAATAAACGCAGTCTTTATTTGATCATCCGGATTCAGAGGTATCTGGTGGAAATCAGAACATGCATCAATGAATGACAAAAATTCACATCCAGCAGTTGAGTCTATGACCTGATCTATTCTTGGCAGCGGAAATGGATCTTTTGGACACGCCTTGTTCAGGTTCGTGTAATCGATACACATGCGCCAAACCACTGCCACGTTCGGGTCATCCTTCTTCTTTTCCACCAGCACCGGATTAGACAGCCAATCCGGGTAAAGAACTTCCATGATAAATCCTGCAGCTAGCAACCGAGCTATCTCATCCCCTATTACTTTCCTCCTATCTTCGGCGAAGCGGCGGAGTGGTTGCTTCACCGGCTTAGCTCCGGGTATCACATTTAAAGAGTGCTCGACCAACTCCCTCAGAACACCTTGCAAGTCCTGTGTGGACCAAGCAAAAATGTCCCGATTCTCATGGAGGAAGCTGATGAGCTCGCTTTCCTATTTATCACTTAACCTGGCACCGATTGTTACGGTGCGCTCTGGGAACATGTCATCAACAGGAACCTTCTTGGTATCTTTCGTGGCCTGGAAGGAGACACTTCCATGCGGGTTACTCAGCGCCGGCATATACTACTGGGCGGACTGAGCCAATGTCGCCACCTCTTGAATTTTCCTTTTTTCTTGCGCAATCACAAGTGACTCGGCTAAGTTTGACCCGGCTGACGCACACTCTATGGAACGTCGGAAATCCCCTGCAATGGTAATCACCCCGTTTGGTCTGGGTAACTTCATCTTCAAGTAGCTAACGTGACAGCTTGCCATGAACTTGTTTAGGGCTGGGCTTCCGAGTAATGCGTGGTAGGCACTTTCCAAGTTCACCACCTCGAACTCCAAATTTTCGGTTCGGCAGTTATCCCTTGTGCCGAACATGACGTCAACCCGGACCTTGCCTATGGGCTCACAAGAAATGCCAGCCACAATACCATGGAAAGTTGTCCTCGTGGCCTGCAGCATGTTCTTCGAGATACCCAACTTGCGCATTGTGTCCGCATACATGATGTTAATGCTACTGCCATTGTTGATCAACACCTTTGAGAACCTTACGTTAATGCTAGGTCCAATGAGTGTCGGATCCAGCACCAACGCATACGAACCAGGGCTTGGCATAAGCTTGGGATGATCCCTGATGCTCCAGGTGACTTCCTGATCAGACCAAGGCATGTACCTCGTTACTGCAGGCATCACTGCATTCACCTCCATATGCCTATGCTGCAAGCTCTTTCTATCTGTTTCCTCAGTGGTGAACACACAATAGCTCTGATGGTGCTCTCTGTACTCGTTTCTCCCCTCATTTCTGGGGTATCTCTGATCTGGCTGATGCTGATTTTCTACTTGATGCACTACATCTCTTCTCTCATTGTTATCATACCTCGGCGGAGGGGGAGGCAACATTAGCTGTTGCGTGTTCGCTCCGGAGAGCAATTGTTGCCGGGGTAACTCCTGCCAAGGCTGATCATTCCGGGGTGCCTGAGCATTCCCCGAACCACCTTGTTCAATCTTGCGCATCCACTCACATTGCCTCGTCGTATGACCCGCTGGGTTATTCGGATTTGGCGTGTGAAACTTACACGGCTGGTCCAACATCGACTCATAAGTATACCTCGGACGGTCTTTCCTTTCTTGCCACTGCTTCTTTTGCTCTGGTGTCCAAGTCTTCTTGCCATCATTTCTCGGAGTCCACTGCCCTCCAGTTTTTTGGCGTTGACTGCCCCCTGCTCTAGGCTGACCTTGATTTACAGTTGCAACTTGGTGCGAACCGTATCGATGATCCGGTCTATCATCTCTCCGTTTTCCTCTGTAGTCATTCCTCCGGGATGATCCGGCCCCATCTTTCTGATAGTACTCATCCTTTGACTCGTTTGATACGAGCCTAGGTTGAGTTGGATCACCCAAAGCATACGAATCTGCAATCCGTATCATCTCTGCCAACGTAGTTGGCATTTTCCTTTGCAACTTCTGCCATAGCTCGCTTGCATATCTGCACCCTTGTGCAAACCATGCTATGGCCTATGATTCTATCACGCCCTCACACGAGTTTCTCACAGTGCACCACCGGGTTAAAAACTCCCGATCTGTCTCATTTGGCCTTTTCTTGCACATAGCTAGGGCCTACGGCCTATTTTGCCACTGATACGTACTCGAAAAATTGCTGATGAACATTTCCTCGAAATCTATCCAACAGTTGATGCTTCCTGGTGGCAAATTGTTCAGCCATACCCTTGCCAGTCCTTCCAACATCTGGGGTACATATCGTATAGCCCATCTCAGGTTGCTAGTGGCAATTTTCACAGCTGTAGCATAATTTATCAGCCAATCCTCTGGCTTTGTACTGCTGTCATACGTCTTCGTGCCCCTGGGTAGCTGGAAGTTCGGTACCGGTGGCTCCTTCATGATCCGGGGTCCAAAACATGGTGGACCCGGTGGACCTTAACATTCAATTTGTTCCGACCTATACAGTCGATCCAGTTTCAACCTGGCATCATTCGGCATCAAATCCCTGCTTCCCAGTCTTGACCCTATCACATGATAGTCCGGCCTTGGGTATCCTGCGTTTGCCATTTCCGAGTCTCCATCATTATACCTGTCTTGCTCTCGCGGAGCACCTTTCTGTTGCATACCTCGGCCGAGACTTTGCTCTTGCCTTGGTATATTCCGCTGATGCGGTTGTCCTGCTCCGGCCGAGTTTCGCTATCCGGCATTGCCATTGACAATGTTCCCTTGACCGGCGTTGCCTTGGTCGCGGTTACCTCGGCCAGCTTCACCTCGGCTCACACTCCGTCGATCATCATTTTTCTGAGCTTCTTTTCCTTTCCCTGCCTGCGTTGGGTCATAGGGGACGATCTGTTTATTCCGTCTGGCCGAGGTTACTACCTCTTCTCTCCTTGGACCACCATGAGGAGACGATGCGGCTCCAGCGGGTTTCTTCGGGTTACCCACCGCCGAATGGACGATCTTGGAGGCTCCAGCGCTCTCTAGGTTAGCTCTGAGTAGTTCCTCGTTTTGCCTGTTCGTGATCCGAACCAGCTCATTAACCCTATCCTGTTGTTTTTGACGGGCATCACCCATTAGAACCTCTAACTCAGACGCAGCTGCATCCGCTGCTCTGAGGTTCTTGGCTGGGGTACTATACCTCGGCAGCCCCACGGACAAACAGTTTTCTGATTCCTCAATTCCAATATCACCCTCTCTGTTCATCTCGCTCATGAGATTTCTTCCCTTCACTTTTACAGCGTCAACCTTGTTCGCCTTTGCGTACTCACGCGGCGTCATATTCAACGACTGCTGTGCCGCGGCTATCTTTTTTGCGCCCTCTAGTATTTTCTGCCTAGTTTCTTCCAGCTCGGCCTGCGCTCGAGCCGGATCTACTGCTGCTACTACAGGGTTTGCCAAGCTATCCATTGCTTCCCTCAACATGTTCTCTGGCCTCTCAAGTGGAGGACCTCTACCTTTCCTCGGCGCCTTAGGCATTACCTCCGGATCTGGCGCCGGATCCTTGCTCGCGCCCGCACCTGGCGCAGTCATCATCACCTCTGCATGGTCCTGGGAGCGAGCGATACGCGTTCCGGGAACCACGGTGAGGGGTGGCTCCCCCGCCTCGACGATGTGACGCGGATGAACACACGACACGTCAACAGCAACGTAGACCTTGTGCGCGTCGAGCCTAACGAAGAGGCCATTGCGCGGAAGAGGACGCGTGCCGAAGCAGCCAGCGTTGTCGCTAACGAAATCCAGCGCTCCAAAGCGCTGAACGAGTTCGGAGACGATGCGTTCGCCGGTGCCAATGATGTTTCCCGTCCGGATCTTGACCCCTGCTAGCGCCGCTGGCCCCACGGTGGGCACGAACTGTCGTGGTGGTGTCATGGCAGATGCCATGGATAGGCTAAAGGTGGGGACTAATACACGCTAGGGGAATCCAGGGAGGGATAGTGAAGTGATTCTCCACACAGTTCTTTGTATAGCTTAGTTACCAAGATTACAAGTGCTCCTAGAGCTGTATTGGCGAGAGGAGGAAGAAGGAGCTCTCTTACTCTCACCCACAGATCACACCTAAAACCCTAGCCAAAACGGAATAGCAGAAAAACCAACCCCTTCTACTGAAACCCTAGCCCCTCTTTTATAGAAGGAGCTCAGTCTCTGCCTAGGGCATACGTGGAAGCATATTCCTTCCCCCCAAAGTAGTAAGCCGACCGGGGTGCTTTTCCCCTGCGTCACACATGCAGAGGCTACGTGAGTCCCTGCGGCGCCCGCGGCAGTCGACATGGGCGTCGTCACCCTTGTCGGCCATGCCCCGGTGGTCCTGTCCTTGATTGCTTTGCTCAGGTAGTGCGTACCGGGGCTTCTTTTGACCAGCGAGATTCCTTCCTTCTCTTAGAAGATAGACGTGACCCGGATTATAGCTGATCCGGCCACACCTGTTCCTACATACAAAATAAAACAAACACCTCCGACTTACTCCTTAAGTCGGTTGAGACTTAGTCAGGCGAACGCCCGCTGGTCCGGGTTACCCCGTGATTCGGCATGCCTTTAGGTGACCCGGCCAGCATCAGCTTTGGCCTTGCCGCGGCTAACTCGACTTTTATACCACGACGTGACCCTACCCGGGGGTATCCCCCCAACACTTATTGCCATTGTAAGTCTTTAAACTTCACTTCTTTTACTTTGTGTAACATATCCCTCTGTAGCCCCTGAGCTCTTAGGCGGATAATCAAAAGTTATTGGCCTGAGTGCTCCAGAGAAATAAGAGCAGAAATTGATAGTGTAGCCCCCGAGCGTCTAGGTGAAACTAGAAAAGTTCCGGCTAGATGCTCTAAGAGTAGCATACTTCTTGATTCAAATCTTATACTGTACCCCCTGAGCGTGTAGTTGAAACTAGATAGTTTCGACTAGATGCTCTAGAGAAACTAAACATGTTTACTTGTTGCAGAATCAGAATAGACGGAGGATTACCGCCAATGAGAGGTTTGCTGCTTTGCGGAAGGAACTGGACCTTGAACAGGGTTCAACAACCTTCCTGAAGCAACAGATCAAAAATAGCTAGAGTCTATTTCTTTTAATAACTCCTTACTTTTCCTCATGGATTCATTTCTGCCGTCTTCTCATAGCTCTTTCCATTTTCCGTCTTACAGAGGCCATTGCCAAATCCAAGAGCATCGTCGAGCAATCCAAGCATATTCAAGAGCTTGACGATGAGAATAAAATCTTGAAGAAAGACCTGGTTGATGTTGTCAAGGGCCATGAGGAGGCGATGAAGGCGCTGCAAGAGTCTGCTGACACCGAGATGCAGCACCTGAAGAACGAAATTGCACAACTCAAGGAACAGAACCAAGCTGCCAAAGAGCAGAATGAGAGGAACCTTGAGGTGTACAAGATAGTTCAGAAGGAGTGGGACATCTTGGCAGAGACATGCAAGCAAGCTGAGATGAGCATCTTCGGTAAATTTCTCCCATCTTGGTTAAATCTGTACTTTGGATAAACATTTGATTTGCTTGTACTCATGGTCCTTGTATCTTATGCAAACCACAGCTCCCATTGGCTTGGCCAACTTGGGTGAAGGTGCTCCGAATCACAAGGAGTGCATGATTCTTGCCGGCAACTTCGTCAGCACCACCATTGCCCAGGCCAAGGAGATAACCCAGCCTCTAGGAATAAACATCAAGGTGGCAGACTCAGCGGCCAAGTACACGGAAATCCTGCACCGATCCCCCGAGAAAGTCAAGGACTGGAAAGCCTCTTGCATCCAGACTGGTGCAAGGATGACCTTGTCCTTGGTCAAGGCACACTATGACAACGCCAACATTGATCTGGTGACCTCCGGCTTTCCAAAGCTGGACGAGGAAGGGAAAGAAATTGATAGCGATGCTATTTGGAATTCCCTCGCCGGCTTCGACACCAAGATTGCCAGAATGGTTAATGCGGATGTCTTCGTGCCTACCAAGATACTTGATGAAGACATGGATTATTTTGAGTCTAGCCCATCTCCTTCCGAGTTCGGTGAGCTATCCCGGCCTAGCTCTCCTGATGATGCCACCATGAAGTCTCCTGCAGCAGAGCCATAAAAATAATATTTTTTATTAAATGTGTCTCTGTCATGTATATGCGAAAAAACTTATGTGTTTTGTAAGGCGAAAAAACTTGTACTCAAGTTTCCTACTACTTAACTGTTTCTAGCATGTATATATTTTTTAAGCAAGTGATGGCTTATCCATTATGCTGGTTCATAGGCTTGACCTTTCGTGAGACGGAAGACTCGTAGCACAGAACTATGCTCCCAGGTGATGATGCTTAATAGCACCGTCAAGAACCTAAGAGTAAAATCACCGGCTTTGAGTGCCGAGAAGTCACTACTCCGGAATCCACATAAAAACTTCAGAAAATGTGTAGACCAGAAAACTTAAGCTAACGCCCGTAGGCAGAATTTTCACAAGTGCAAATGCAAACTTGCGCATAAAGGGTTTATATGATCCAAAAATGAACAACTAAAGGAGGTAAAAGACTTAGAAAATATGAGTGAACCAAATGCTTTATTTCATTGATCATATAAGAAACTTATTACATAATATAAATGTGCTAAGTGTAAAAGGGACGTAGCTATGCTATGTTCCATGGTCGATCTGTCTCCGGGTAATCATCATCGGAGTCACGTTGCTTGCGCTTGTGATTTTATGGCCTATCTTTCAACTCGCGAATATCGATAAGGTAATAGGAACCATTGAGCATTGCTTTGCTTATGACGAATGATCCTTCCCAAGGCGGTGATAGTTTGTGTGATTTCTCCTGTTTGAGTCTAAGCACCAGATCCCCTTTCTTAAATGAGTGATGCTTAACACGGTGACTATGGTAGCCATGTAGCTTCTGCTGGTAGACAATGGATCTCTGGCATGCCAGCACGTGCTTCTCCTCGAGTAGGTCCACAGATAGGCGTCTGGATTCTTCAGCATCATCCTCTTCGTAAGCAGCGACTCTTGGTGCATCGTGGAGGATGTCGGATGGTAGGACAACTTCTGCTCCATAAACCATGAAAAAAGGAGTCAAGCCGGTGGATCTGTTGGGTGTTGTTCTTAAAATCCACAAGACAGATGGCAAATCCTCTGCCCAAGCTCTAGCTGCTCTTCGTAGCGGTGCTTCTAAGCGTGGCTTGATTCTGTGCAGAATTAGTCCATTGGCCCTTTCAACTTGCCCATTTGACTGTGGATGTGCCACAAATGCTAGGTCAAGGTGGATGCCTTTTTCATGATAGTACTCCTCAACTTCTCCGAGAGATAAATTTCTGCCATTGTCGGTGATGATGCTGTGTGGGAGACCAAATCTCACCTCTAGCCCGGACAAATTTTAGGGCTATTGTCCCATCAAGCTTTCTAATGGGTTTAGCTTCAATCCATTTTGAGAACTTATCCACTGCTACTAGCAAGTGTGTAAATTCACAGGGTGCTGTCTGCAAAGGTCCCACCATGTCCATCCCCCAGACTGCAAACGACCAAGTTATTGGTATTGTTCGCAGTTCTTCAGCTGGAACACTTGGCTGTCTTGCATAAATCTGACACCCAAGGCATGTTTGTACCAACTTGTCGGCGTCCGCCTTGGCAGTTAGCCAATAGAATCCTTGTCAAAAGGCCTTAGCCACCAACGATCGGGGAGCAACGTGATGCCTGCAATCTCCGAGATGTATCTCTCTAAGGATTTCAATACCTTGCTTCTAGGAGACACATCGAAGGAAAACTCCTATGGTACTACTTTTTTATAGTTGGCCATCAATGATGACGTAGCCTTTTGCTCTGCATACTATTTGTCGGCTTTCGACTTCGCCAGCGGGCAAAGTTACATCTTGTAGATAGTCCATGAACGGTTTCATACAAGCTGGAGAGGTCACTATTATTGTATTAACAAATGAGTCCACTCTATCCGGGTTGTCGGGGTCGGCTCCCTTCATGGATGGGGTCCATAAATGCTCCAGGAAAACGCCAGGTGGAATTGGTCGGCGAGTTGATCCAAGCTTTGGCAGCAGATCTACTGCCTCATTCTCCTCCCTTTTGATGTACTTGACTTCATAGCCGTCGAAGCACTTGGCTATTTTGTCTACTTCGTGTCGATATGCTGCCATCATAGGGTTCCAGGCGTTCCAGGTGTCAGCTACTTGCTGGGCAACCAAGTCGGAATCTCCACATCAAACTATGCGCTTGGTGCCAATATCCTTGGCCACACGAAGTCCGTAAATGAGGGCCTCATACTCCGCCATGTTGTTGGTAGCGTTGAAGTGGATATGCATGACGTATTGCAACTTTATCCTTGTTGGTGATTGTAGTAATACACCAACCCCGAGCCATTTAGTAGCTTTGATCTGTCACAGTGCATGACCCAATATTCTGGCTCTAGCATAGGAGTGTCTTCTGGTAGTTCTGTCCAATCCGCAATAAAATCCGCCAATGCTTTTGACTTGATAGCGTCGCGTCTCTTGTAAGTGATTTCAAAGGCGGCAAGTTCAATGCCCCACTTTGCCACTCTTCCTGTCACGTCGTTGTCGTTGGTGATTTCGGACAGTGGAGCTTTGCTCACCACTATGATGGGGTGCTCTTGGAAGTAATGCCTTAGCTTCCTTGAAGCAAGGAAAACTCCGTAAGCTATCTTTTGGTAGTGCGGGTAACGCTGCTTGGATTCCGTCAAGACTTCACTTACGTAGTAAACTGGTTGCTGAACTCCATATTCATGCATTGGCTCCTTGCGCTCCACCACGATGACGATGTTGATTACTCGGTTGGTTGCCGCCATATAAACTAATATGGGCTCCCTTGACGCTGGTGCTGCAATGATTGGTGGGGAGGAGAGTATTCTCTTCAACCCCTGAAGTGTTGCGTTAGCCTCGTCTATCCATATGAAGTTGTCGCCTTCTTGAGGAACTTGTAGAGCGGCATAGCCTTCTCCCCAAGTCGGCTGATGAACCGACTGACTACTGCTATGCAGCCTGTGAGCCTTTATATGTCCTTCAGGCATGTCAGACAGTTGATGTCAAGTATGGCCCTGATTTTCTCCGGGTTCACCTTGATTCCATGGTGCGAAACGATGAAGCCCAACAGCTTGCCGGATGGTACCCCGAAGACACACTTCTTGGGGTTCAACATCATGTTGTATTTCTGGAGATTGTCGAAGGTTTCCTGCAAGTCAGTGACAAGATCATTTGATTTCTTTGACATTCCCGCGATATCATCCACGTAAGCATGTATGTTGCGACCTACTTGGTCGTGTAAGCAATGTTGCATCATGACATAGTAATATGTGTCGTAGGGTGTGGTGAACGAAGTGGCCAACTGGTCCGACTTTTGCATTCGGATTTGGTGGTAACCTGAGTAGATCGAGAAAACACAGAAGTTCCGAGCCAGCCATCGATTCAATGACTTGGTCAATGCGAGGCAAAGCAAATGGATCCTTCAGACATGCTTTATTCAAGCCAGTGTAATCAACACACATTCTTAATTCATTGGTTCCCTTTCTGGGGACAAGTGTAGGATTTTCCACCCATCGGGGGTGAATAACTTCTCGGATAAAGCCAGCCTTAAGTAACCTAGCTATTTCTTTGCCTATAGCCCTTCGTCTTTCGTAACCAAAGCATCATAGAGGTTGTTTCACCGGTTTGGCATTAGGATCAATATTCAAGCTGTGCTCGGCAAGTTCCCTAGGTACACCTTTCATGTCGGCAGGTTGCCAGGCGAAGATGTCCCTATTTTCATGGAGGAACTTGACGAGCGCGCTTTCCTATTTGTGATCTAGGTCCGTGCCAATGGCGGTGGTCTTGGAGGAATCTCCTTCAACAAGCTCCACCTGCTTGTTCTTGATGGCGACCTTGAATGCAAGTTCGGCAGCAGTGATCTGCTTCTTTGAAGGCAGCATCTCCGAGGCATCAACCTGGTTCTGGATCTCCTTGAACTCCTCACTGTAGAGGACTGCTTTTGTGAAGGCGGCTTCACTGAGCTCGCACTCTCGTGCCTTGGTGAAGCTTCTGTCAACGGTGATGATGTCGTTTGGTCAGGTATCTTGAGCTTGTAGTAGACAAAGCACGGCCTTGCGAGGAAGGAGTGGAAGATGCTGCGTCCAAAGATGACGTGGTACACGCTCTTGAAAGGTACCACTTCAAAGGTCATGCGTTCTTGGCGGTAATTGTTAACATTTCCAAAAGCGACCGGAAGGGTGATGTAGCCTAGGGAATTTGCTTGTCGGCCAGGGAAAACCCCATGGAACATGGTGTTTCTCTTCCTTAGCTAGGTATTTGTCAAGTTCATCTTGTGCAGTTTATCCAGGTACATGATGTTGATGCTGCTTCCACTATCCACGAGGCACTTGGTGAACACTGTGCCATCAATCAAAGGGTTGATGACAATGGCATACTGGTTCTTTGTTGGGATAAGGTCTGGGTGATCCTTCCTCTCCGAAGTAATTGGAATCTCCAACCACCTGACATATTGGGGAACCAGAGGGAGTGTAGCCATCAGTATCCTCAGTTAGGTTTTCTGAGCCCGGACGGTGGGGGTACCAAGGAAGGTATGGCAACATGGAGCCTTCTTTTCGAAGGGATTTTTCCCTTTACCCTCTCCCTTGTCAGAAGATTTGGGTTCCACGTCCTCATCCATATCGCTTGATTCCTTGGATTCCTCCTCCTTCTTCTTCTCTTTTCCCTTTCTGCAGGGTCTATTCTTCCGACTTCGCTTGTAGCCGGATTCAAGGTCTTCCTTGAGGTCATTGACAAACTTGGACTGACGGTTGGTGTGGGTGGCTTTGCCGTTTCGTTGAGGTGGACGAAACATGACATATCATGGTACTCTTCGTACGTTTGGGGAACGCAGGGCGCTGAGGGTGTAGAATCACTCCTCTGCTGGCCATGGCTAGCCCCCGACCACGTCCATGCTGACCGCCTCCGCCTCTGCCAGTGAATGTTGTGGCAACCATGTCGGCTGTTTTCTTTTCTTCAGGCGGAGTCTTCCGCTTGTTATTGTTGTTTTTTCTGGCCTAGGTAGGGATTGCTATTGCAAGCAACGATCCACGTGCATCGTCATCACCAGCAGCGAACTCTCTAGCCATGGCGATCATTGAGTTGAGGTTGAGCTCATTGTTGTCTTGCTTGCGCTTCAACATATGATGGAGCAAAGTTCCCTTCTTCGGACTATCGATGAAGGCGGCCATAGCTATTTGTTCGTGTACCCCTGCGCATGAGTTTTTCATATCCAGCCAGCGAGAGAGGTAAGCACAAGAGGTTTCATCCTTTTCTTGCACGCACTGCTGTAGGTCTCCGACAGTGCAGGGACGCTTGTACGTACCCTCGAAGTTCTTGGTGAACGCTTCATGCATGTCCAACCAATTGCATATTGATTTCTCCAGCAAGTCGTCAATTCATTGTCGGGCGGTACTAGTGAGCATAAGTGGGAGGTACTTGACGGCGACATTAGTGTTGGAAATATGCCCTAGAGACAAATAGTTATAAGAACTATTATCATATTTCATATAGTTTATGATTAAGTTTTATATCATGCTATAACTGTATTGAGTGGAAACATCAATACACGTGTGATATACAAACAACCATGGGTTCCTAGTGAAACTCTAGTCACTGGTTCATTGGTCAACAGATGATCAAGTTTCCTGATCATGTGGCATTTATGCCAGTTGCAAATGGAGTCAACTCATTCTGAGAATGATATGATGAACCAATACCCAACCTAAACATCGTGACCCGTTCATGTCACGAAGTTCAAGTTATGATGATTAGAAATGGATCCTCGTAGAAACTATTCCTTAGACCGTGAGGCTATATCAATCACTGTCTCCCGAGAGTGCTTAGATAGCATCAAGCGCCACTTGGTAATACAGTGGTTATAAATGTGTGTTCAGGTACTCGGAGGAAACCGTAGAGGCAATATATGTCAAGAGCAGGGTTTGTCTGTCCATGTGACGGGAAGATGCTCAAGGGCCCACTCGGAGAAGTTATGTCCAATAGTTGCGCAACGTGTGATTTGATCACATGGATATCACTTATCGAAACGAGTCAAGTAGCATTGTTCGGTAACGATATTGAACACGACATGGTGATGTCATTAATCAGATCTCGGGAAATGCAAGTATCGAGAGACAAAGGGAATAAGACATGACTGTCCCGGTTCAAACGACGAAAGATCTTCGTGGAATGCACAGGGGTCACATGGCCATCTAGGTCCCTCTGTCGATCATTGGTGCGGGATTGTCCCGACCATGTCTGGAGTGTTCCCGAACCGTGGGGTATCACGCTTAAGGGCTTGATGATGCTTAGACAGTGTTTATAGGATCGGTAGAATCGCCGAAGAATAGTAGAGAGAAAACGGAAGGGTTTCAGTAAGTCCGGAGGATGTCCGGAGTGGAGGTGGAAGGTGTTCCATAGCCATGGAGGTTGAATAATATGTGAATGAATGTTAAATATTGATTTAATCATTTATTCATTATTATTTAATAAAGAGAAAATCAATTTAAAAGGTCAAAAGGCTTAATGGGCCAATTCCTAGAGGGGAGAGGGCCCATTAGGGAAAGGAGAGAGGGAGAAGGGGAAAGGGGGTGGCTGGCTGGGCCACCCCCCCCCCCCCGTGCGGGGCCCACTAGGGCTGGCCGGCGGCCTCCCCTCCCCCTCCTCTCCTTTAGTCCCACCCCGGGACTTTGAGGGAGGTAGTACCTCCCCTCCCCTATATATAGTAGGGGTATTTGGCCAGATAAATACACTCAATAATCAATAAAAGTCTTCTCACTTTTGGGAGGACCTCCAATTGATATTTTATCTCTCTCCCTCTCTCTCTCGTGACCGTGGTCCCAAGTTTGGACTGCACGAACGAGAGACATCTTCACCACAGAGCACCGTCGCGCTGCAGGATTCAGATCCAGGAGCTCCACTTTCGCAACTGCTGCTGGATCGGGGAAGCGGGAGTCATTGTCAGGCACCGAACGTGTGTAACTCCCTGCGAGGTGTCGCAGTTGAGGCACTCAAGTCGTTGGAGCCAAAGGAACGCAAGGACTTCATCACGACCTTGAGGTCGGCTTCGGCTCGTCTACATCAACCATGCTCTCCTGAGCGTTGACAACGCTTTTCGGTCTTCAAGGGTAAGTTCGCGAAAAGCCCCTCCCCTTACTGTATTACTAATAGATAGGTCCTGGGAGCATTAGGGGTTCAGGGCATAGGGTAAAAATTTATTGTTTTCATGCACGGAATCCCTACAGTGGTATCAGAGCTAGATCTATGCGTAGTAATGCTAGTACGAGTAGAACACATGAGATGTAGCATGTGGGCATTGATCTTTTAGTTGTTACCCTCCCACGTGTACTTGTGTATACTGCAGTAATGCTTGATGAAGCGACCCCCAACCGACTTTACGCGTTCATTCACGAGACTGGTCCACGCTTGACATACGGCTTGTACCATATAAAGTGGCTTAGGGGGGGTGTCTGTCTCTCTCGCATTAGTTGGTATGCCATTTGCAATGGAGGGCCCTGAAAGGGGTGTAGTCGAGACAACTACTTGATCAGCGTTGTGCTGAAAGTTTGTAGGTAAGAACAGTTCTTGTGCGAAAGCCCATTCAGCCACGTAAAACATGCAAAGATAAAGTAGAGGCGTCTAACTTTGTTTTGCAGGGGGGCGTTGCTTTGTGATATGGTTGTGGTAAAGGTAAAGTGATTACCTTATGTTATGTAGTAGTAGATAGTCACGGAGGTGACGGACTACCACGCCGAAAAGACACCGGTACCCTGGAGTCTACGACACCGGAACCCTGGCGCTGGAATCCGATGACGATGAATGGAGATCATGACGTGAAGGACCATATCACATAGCATTTACATTCAATGTTATTGTTTGTATATCATGTGCTAGTATTAGATACTCGACGGTAGCCTAATAAGATGATCCTATTAAAATTACCAACAATTGTGTTCCCCCTTAGTGTGCACCACCAAGAAAGTTCTTCGGTATGAGGCAATCCATGGTACAGGCATGGGTGTCAGACATATCTACGTTCGTATACAGTGGGTGTAAGCCATGTTGCACAGCGAATACACTAAGGTTGAGTTGGCGAGCCTAGCACGCCATAGAAGCGTGGCCTCGGAACACGGATGGTCAAAAGATCGAGCACGAGTTGCATGAATGATGTGACCGACATTTAGCGTCCACCCTTGAACCCACATTGATAGCCATGATGATCGGGGGAGATGTGGCTAATAGGGGTCGTGTTATCACTAGGAACCCTTATGGGGATAGGTGTTTATGAATGGAGTTATAATTAACTCATTTAATTATAAACTTAGTCTAAATTCCTTTTACAATTGTAAATGTAGAAAAGTTTTCCCCGATGCCACCTTTCTTGTTGACGATTGATTGGTTAGAAGGAGAGAAGCTCAGATTAGATGGACCAAACTTATCTATATGGGTTGCGCGTCTCCACGTTCTCCTTAGCGAGAATGACGTGGTCAACTACATACTCGACGGGATGGAGTTAGATGAGCCCATTGACTTAGAGACCCTAGAGCAGCGGGAAGACTGTTATCTCCGTCGGGAGATGACCTCCTTCATTTCAGTTAGAATGCGTTTCAGAATGGTGGACGAGCTGTGGCCTTTCGTGGGTGATGTCAACCCTCGTACGGTAATGCTACAGCTTTGGACACATTTTGTGGAACAAGCACGCATATGGGAGCATGAGTTGATGGGAGACTTCCTCTCCATTAAGATGGAGGAGAACTCATCACTTGACGACCACTTGGAGCGCATGCATGATGTGTACATGAGGCCTGCATACTTCCTGGATAGCTGGATGACAGGCTCTTTTGCAAATCGCGTTGTTCTACGGTCGCTGCCACCAAGCTACCAGGCATAAGTCAGGACTTGCATTATGAGAGGCGACGCAGAATCAATTGAGTTCCACCGGTTCGTAACACATCTCAGGAATGTGTTGGTTGAACCAAATGTCGCCGAGGTCATCAATGACAAAGGTATATATTTGATATACAATTTTATAAATGTTATAATCTTGCAAACACATTTGCAGTGTTAAGTATATTTGATACTTGTTCTATTTTGCTGAAAACGGGTCCTTCTGCATGAGAGGTGCTTACTGGAGAGGAGGTGACGTTGCGTGCTGATGGCGAGCATGATGATGATGGCCAACGACGCTCTCCCTCGACATTTATCATTTACTTTATGTTTTGGATAGTTATTGTAATCAAAATATTATGAACTTCTTTAGTGTGTCTCACACTTAGTGAGACGGTTATTCATATGAGTTTGTAACAAACGGTTGTTCCACTTTTATGAATGATTTCTATTTGTGTTTATATCTTGTTTGATTATATATAAATCATCCTGGTTGTTTGAAACTAATTGATAATGCATGAACATTTGTAAAATATTGAAATGCCTTGAAAAATATCCAACTTAATGATATTTCATTAATGAATGAAACCATTGTTTGAATTCAAAGTTATTTGATAATATGTGAAAGACACTTGTTTTCTTGTCACATATAAATCATGCGTAAGTTCGGCAAAATAAATTGAACACCGAGTATTACTTGAATACAAAGTGTTTAATAACTGTTAAAAGTAAATACATATTCGATGTATTGTGTTTTAACGAAATGGTGATTATCATAATATGATTGTTTAAATGTGTAAAGAAGTTTACCAAAGGAAACATGAATATGAAACTATTTGATTTGATCAAAGTGTTTCATCAACACAGGGTATAAATATAAAAGAGAATCTAATTACTATGATTTGATCAATAGTAATGAAATTCAACTTTATAAGAATAGCATAAAATAAATTGTGGAATGCAAAGCGTTTTGAAACGTCAAAATGCAAACCATCACAATATGATATTAGATATCAAAATGGGTAAATAGATGGCACCAAATAAATTGTTGTAGTGTAGATGTAGAGACCATTAATCAGAAATAGTTAGCACTCAATTAGAATATATAGTGAACCATTTGAATTTGTGAAAGCGGCTCCATATCTAGTATGGATCGTCATAAAAGTTTTGGGGTTATTCGATACAACCAAAACAATAACAAATAAGTCCCTGTAAAGTATTCATTGGAAACTTTGAATACAAAATCCATAGCTGAAACCAAAAGAGAAGCAAAACTAGTATTGCTTGGATTTTGGTGCATTATTGAGAAAGCTCAGTTTTAGTGATATTTCTTGATTATGAAGCAAATGGAAGATAGTGAAAAACACGATGAAGATTCAAATCCCTGCATCAGTGTTGAAAAACGCAACGGACAACGTTCCTGAACGATTCTCTTCACAGAAGGAAAGAATCAATGATAATGATCATTGTGTTTTCCCCACTAGTGTTTTCACTACATGAAGTAGGATTCAAAATGTAAACCATATCTTGTATGGAGACATTTGTGAATCATTTGTCATGATTCTTGGAATATTACATACCTACGAACTACTAAGGAAATAATGGTAAATTAAAATTATGAGAAATCCCATAGCAAAATTCCCTTGAGATTAGAAAGCAATTAGTTGCCGAATCTCACAAGTAAAAGGGGTTACTTGAATTTTTCCAAATGACTGTAAAGCCATAGTGGAAAAGGGGGTGAATGAAAAAGGCACAATTTGTCAAATTATTGGACGAATTCAAATGAATTTGATTCATGTGTGCTTAATATCCAGTGGATTTAAAACTAGTAAAAGTACTAGTGTCTCATAGTAAATCTCTCACTTTGATATTTGATCAAAGGATTTTGAAGTTGTTCAAAATAGTGAGTAGATATGCAATTTGCATGAAATTGAGTGGGAGCTATGAAAGTCTTCCTAAAACAATATGTGATTGACATATTTTTGAGTGGGAGCAATATAAGTCTCAAATCCAAATATGTAGGAACATGAGTACTGACTCATACCCAAATACGATAGAAACATATTTTGAGTGGGAGCTTATAGGAGTGATTCTTAAGTGTGTTAAGAATAAAAGCGCAAGTGCCAATAAATAATGATTTATGAGGTGTAGAAGTTGATAATAAGTGTATTATGATATTATGTAGTATTCCTTAAGGGATTCTGAAAAGGGTTTCGGAATAGAAGTTAATTAAGGAACTGGTCCTTAATAACTCAAATTAGGAATAGTATTAAGTTGAACATCAATGGTTGAAAGAAAGAAAAGGATGATCATCATCCACTATGTTGAGACATAGGTTCTATCTTAGAAAACCATGATGGTAACTTAACATAATATTTGATCCAATAAGGAATGTTTGAAAGTGATTAAGTTTGAATCACGGAACGTTGAGCTAAGTTTGTCCGCAGTGTCTAATAGAGAACTATAGACATATTTTCCAGATCCATGAAGGATGACATATCTTAAAACATAAAGGATTATGTTATAAGGGAATATGTTGGAAACTCCTGTAAATACCGATTAAAGTCAAGTAGGAAGCGAGGTGAACAAAATATCGAAAGTTGCACATAGTGCATTAGTGTTTCGATGGTTACATTTATAATAATAGATAAGGGTACCATCTAAAGTGTTGTATAATGTTATGGCAGGGCTAGTACGCTTTTAACATAGAATGATGTGTCCCAGGGCACAGTGCCCATGAGAAAGCCCTCGAGGTTTATCTAAAGTCACTATAGGCTCCTGGAATCAGGCCTCGTTCTGCTGCCATAGCAACGATGCATACACACAGATGTTATCATGTGATGATAAAGTATTAATGTCAATCAAGGTGACATTAGTAAGTTGCAAAGGATTTGGGACTGTAAAGTACAGGCCCAAGACTCAACCTCTTCCATGAGTAAGCATGTTCATGGTACCGGATATATGGTGCCAATGATTAAGAACAAATGCATCTAGTGTATTTGTACTCTATTGCAAGTGGGAGACTATTGGAAATATGCCCTAAAGACAAATAGTTATAAGGACTATTATCATATTACATATAGTTTATGATTAAGTTTTATATCATGCTATAACTGTATTGAGTGGAAACATCAATACACGTGTGATATACAAACAACCAGGGGTTCCCAGTGAAACTCTAGTCACTGGTTCATTGGTCAACAAATGATCAAGTTTCCTGATCATGTGGCATTTATGCCAGTTGGAAATAGAGTCAACTCATTCTGTGAATGAGATGATGAACCAATACCCAACCTAAACATCGTGACCCGATCATGTCACGAAGTTCAAGTTATGATGATTATAAATGGATCCTCGTAGAATATTCCTTAGACCGTGAGGCTATATCAATCACTGTCTCCCGAGAGTGCTTAGATAGCATCAAGCGCCACTTGGTAATACAGTGGTTATAAAGGTGTATTCAAGTACTTGGAGGAAATCGTAGAGGCAATATATGTCAAGAGCGGGATTTGTCCATCCATGTCACGGGAAGATGCTCAAGGGCCCACTCAGAGAAGTTATATCCAATAGCTGCGCAGCGTGTGATTTGATCACATGGATATGACTTGTCGGAACGAGTCAAGTAGCATTGTTCGGTAACGAGATTGAACACGACATGGTGATGTCATTGATCAGATCTCGGGCAATGCAAGTATCGAGAGACAAAGGCAATGCAAGTATGGAGCCTATATGGGATCCCTCGTCACGGGGAGATTTTGGCCTTCTACGGCTGTTCAGGGTTGACTGGCAAAGCTCTGGGTTGGACTCAAGCCTCTGTGAGGTAGCCTTTTCCTGTTGCTTACATGCCTTGGTGACGAGGTCATATACCTAAGCAACTGCTTCTGGCGACCTATCCTGTTCTAGGAGGGTCTTGGCGACGGTAATGTTGAGGGCGGGAGTTGGCATTACTTGCCTCCCCTTTGAATCAATGTACGAGGTGGCTTTTGCGGACTTGGATCCCTCATATCCCAACCTGCGCTAAACTCCAGGATCTTCGACGACGTGAGCTAGGGCTTTCTTTGCCTTGTGCTTCAGCAGCAACTGCTTGTACTTAGCCTCCATAGTTCTTGCCGCCTTAATAGATTGTCACGCCTTGGTCATGTCCTCGTCTAGCTTAGCGCCCTGCTCCGCAATGCACTTGGCCTCCTCTAGGATTACCGCACGTTTCTCATCAAGCTCCGTAACGCTCCGAATATGGGCAATGGTAATGGGCTCGACGAGGAGTGCGCCATAGATTGCCTTGTCGATGGGAGTAACCAATGGGTTGCCAGCTATAGACGTTGATGGTGGCATTGGTGGCTGTTTGACTTCCTAGTAGTACTGGGGGCCGTGGTGAGTTCCTGCGCCGGTTGCGGGCGAATAGCCGGAGGGGGCATGGCCTTGGCCGGAGCCGGAGGCTCGGTGGATTTCTTGGCTGCTACCGCTCTAGTAACCGCTGGCGTGGGCGGAGCTATCTCATTCTGCGGTTCCTGTCCGTCTTCTTCCATCACACTCCCAATGGGGACTAGCACCTAGTGGGATGTGTTGGTCTTCTCGGCGCGCTCCTCCTTCTCGATCTCCTGCTCGATCTCCCTCATAACAACATTGTATTCCTCCGAGTTAGTGTTCGAGCCACCGCCATCCATATTGATGTCGGCATATAGCGCGTCCAGGACAGAGTCAGAGTTGGCTTTGGTGTTGTTGACGGCAGATGTTGAGGGTGATGGAGGTGGGCCATTGTTGTTGTTGTTGTTTCCTCCTCCAGCTACGACGACGATCATGGCCTCAGCCTGGCGTCCGTGTATTTGTTGATGATTGCAACCATCTCACCGAGGGTGAGAGGGCCCGCGGCCTGCCGCCTTCAGAGGGTATGCTAGAGGATTGTTCCGGGTGTGAGCCCTTCCACGAAGTGGTACATGAGCTCGTCGACGCGGTCACCCTCTAGGGTTTCCCTCACCCTGGTCCATCTGGCGAGGTATTCGCGGGGAGGTTCTCCATCCCTTTGAACGCATCTGGCCCAATCGAAGATGGTGATGATGCTAACAAAGTGTGACCTGCACATCTCTAACGCTCGGGGAAGCCAAGCGGATTTGCGGGGTCCTTCCACCTTTATATCCTACACAGGGGCGGTTTGGGCGGGCCTTGAATTTTCCCGATCTAAGCCACCATACTCCAAAGAGAGGTATGGCTAGATCCTTCCGTGAAAGTGTCCTGCCCGTAGGCGGTCCATGCGGGGCTTGACTAGTTCCCGACTTCTTGGAAGCTAGGACCTCAGTCAGTTTCGCTGATGAAGATGTGGATGTCTCCAAAGGGGATGACAGAGCAACGCATAGGGTTTGTCTTCGCCGGCACCCAAAACTCATCTGGAGGGACGATCGGGACGTTGCCAGAGAAGAGAACACGTCCGATGGCTACGGTGTCGCTGATTTCCGCGAAGAGATTGGACCTCGCCTGATGTAGAGCTCGAAGCGCCTCTTGCCCCACATTGGGCGCCAACTGTCGTGGTATTACTGATGAGTACGCCATGGAGGGGTCCTCACAGTGCGTGTTTAGAGACGTGGGGTAAGGTGGAGAGTTAGCGGGTACGAGGTAACACAGCTTACCCAGGTTCAAATCCCGCAACGGTGGCGGAACTCTACTCCTGCTATAAATCACTATAATAACAATACGCCGAGCTACAGAGACAGGTTTACTGTGTGAGGTGTTGCATGTTGTACGTAGCAATCTAGGTTGTGCCCTAAAGGCTCCCACAGGTCCGGTTTATAAATGCACCAGAACCTAGGGTTACAGGGGAAAGACCTTGCCGGACAAGGTAAAGAGTCCTACACTAATACGAACTAGTATTTCGTGTCTTGCACTCCAAGGCTCTGAGTATGTCAGTGACTCCTTCGTAGCCTTCCTTTATCTGGCATGGGCCTCCCTTCTGGATCCGTCTAACTGGGCCGCCGAGCAGGCCATAGGACTTGCTACCAACTATGGGCCACCCGGGTTATCCGAAATAAGGACGTGCTATGGTGATACACATTTAGCATATCCCCAACAGTAGCCCCCGGAGGACTTCGAGATCTTGCGCCGTCTTTCTTATAATCTTGAATGCTCCATCTATGTGATACTGGCAAGCCGTTAAGCAATATCTCAAAGGTCTCCCAAAGAACCCTGCAATCCTCTCCGACTTTGCAATGTAGCCGGAGATTCCTTCAGTCTTCATTTCTAGAGTCGTACAATCTCCGCCTTCGATGGAATCTTCAGACGTGACTCTTCACTACAACTGTTAGGAGGATGACGTAGGGTACAGCCTACGCTACCTCGAAACTCATAAAAGACAGGGAATTAATCATTAGCTATTTTTACCTATGCGAAATCCGAAATAGTAAAGCGGCAAAGATGGAGAACGTGGCGAAATTACCACGCACGTTCGTATCCTTGTCGGCAACGCTCCACCCATTGGATCCCTTTGCACGAATCTTGACGCTGGGTCTATATATTTTCACCGCGGCTAGGTTATTTTATTTTACCCACATTTGCTCTTACATCTTCGTCTTCCTCCAACCGCGCGTCTATTCGAGCTCCTCCTTAGAAAACCCTAGCCAGAGATTCCTCTTTATCCACATACTCCCAGTAACGCAATGGCCTCCAATAGCTCTGCCCCTCCGACGGTGGTGAATCCGAGGCTACATCGGAGCCATCCCAGGGAGTGACGGCCCCACCAGAGGGGGTCGTCGTCCCTGTCACTGCCGTGGTGGAAACCACGGGTATCGACCAACAAAGAGTGGCTCCATAAGCCACTGAAGAAGACAATGACTCCCACAAGGGAGTGTTGAGGGGATCCGACCTCTGCGTCGAAGATTTGCAAGAAATCGTCACTGAGGGGTATCTCCTCGTGGCGGAGGGCTTGGTCTGGCGGCCAGTACCGACCGACGAGGTGACTCCTTCTCCCCAAGCCGGAGAGGAGGTGTACCTCAAAGCTCATCTGGTACGAGGCGTAAGCCTGCCAGTTTCTGATTTCTTCCTAGACGTCCTCCGACACTTCCAGGTACTTCCCCACAACCTCTCCCCTAACAGTATCCTCGTCCTTAGCAACTTTGTAGCTTTGTGCAAAGGATATCTAGGAATCAAACCTAGATTAGATCTGTGTGTATACTTCTTCACCATCAAGCGAGAGTTTGTAGAGTCCAAGGACGAATTGCAGACTTGTTGAACCATTAGCTTTAAGATCCGGCCTAGCCGGTGCTTCCCCAACATCGTAGGGCATGAGTCTTGCAAGAACTGGCAGCGCACATATTTCTACGGCCCAAATATTCCCCTGCATGACCGTCTTGAGACGTATCCCAACTTCGTTGATGGAGCCGCCGCTGAAATGCCTGCCTGGCGTACCCCAGCCTCCCTTTGGTCTAACAATGAGGCCAACCACACCGTAAGACGGATTAAATGGCTTGTGGACGGAGGTCTGATGGGCTTGGACCTAGCCATGTGCTGGTTTGTTAGGCGGATCCAGCCTCTCTAGCATCACACTGAGTTGATGTGCAAGTACACCCAGGACAGAAGGGATCCCATGCGAATTTCACGGGATAACTTCTCCACGGACTCTGTCAAACTCCGGCTTAAGGACATCGTCAAGGTGAAGGACATGAAGCGTGGCTTCAAGATCACCTATTACATGTTCGACTGCGGCAAATGCCTAGAGGTAGCTTTTGTTTCCTTTGTTGCTTGTTATATACTCTAAGGTTTTTCCAACTTGAAGTTGTCCATCTAACACTCCTCTGTTTCCCAGCTAGCGACCTTGGCGGTGGATCAGATGGCCTCCCAGGTCTATGATCCCAAGTTGAAGGATATCCAGGTGGTGTCCGACGATGACACCCCCAAGGATCAGCCAGCTCTGGCAGCACGAAAGCGAAAGAGCTCCACCTCTGACGCTGCTGCCGAGGCCAAGAAGAAGAAGAAATCGGAGAGTGGAGTCTCCAGACAATCCACTTCCGCCATAGAGGCGGAGAAGAAGAGATCCACCAGCATTACGCTCACCAAGGCTCCTGCCATGGAGTAAGTGTATTCATTCTCCTGCTTGTATTTTTAGTTCACACATTATTCAACTCCTGTAGTTATACTTAATACGTTTCAGGAGGAAAGCTGGTGTTAGCCTGAAGCGATCCTCTAGAGATGTTGGAGGGTCAAAAAGTATTCGTGATATGTTGACCAAGGATGTGGCCGCCAAGCCTTCCCCCGCTACTTATCCCCTACTCCTGCCGCCAAGCCTTCTCCTGCTACTGCTCCCCCTACTCTGACCAGTGGCAAATGAAAGCCAGGAATATTGTCTATCTAGTGATACTTAATTAGTAATTTAATACGATAGAAACATCAGATCTTTAGTTGAAGTGAGTTAAACCCTATTAAACCAATATAGATTTATTAATAAATTATTTTATTCATTCTTTGATATAATATATCCAAAGAACTAAATACAACCATTGTGACCTGTTAAATCATCAACATGCATTTGTTCATCATTGTTTTATTGTATTGTTGCTTATGCATTTTATTGTTTTGTCTTGTTGTTGATTGTGAGTCATTTTATTGTTTGTAGTGTGAGAAGAGTAAAGATTGTTCTGGAAAAGAGGGTGTGAACAACATCAACAAATAAGGCAAGTGATACTTTCTTGTTTACTTTCCATTTATTGTTCTATGCATGTGGTGTGTATTAGTAGAGCTATATGTGTAGAAATAATCATTGTTTTGTGCTATGACCGTGGTGGTGGCACAACAGATGCCATGGATAGACTAAAGATGGGGCCAATGAGCACTAGAGGAATCCAGGGAGGGATAGTGTGGTGATTCCACACCGATGCTTGTATTTCACTCTATTAATGGTGGTTTACAAATGCTCCTCGAGTTGTTCGTGAGAAGGAGACAAGGTCTCTTACTCCCACAACTATGCTCTAGAGTTCTCCCAAGACAGAATGATCGATCCCCTGCTATGGAGGTCCTAGCGCTCCTTATATAGGGGAGCCCGGGTAACAAAGTTAGGGCATACATGGAGGCATATTCTCCGAATATGCTCATTGGTTAAAGCTAGATGCTTCTTTATTCACTTTAACGGTTCGTACGGACTATGGATGTAACCCTCTGCGTACTCCATGCCTTTAGGTGTCACCAGACACGGGCTATGTCAGCCGACAATACCCGCGTCATCTTGGTCGGCCACGCCCTACTAGTCCTTCCCTCTACTTGCTTCGCTCACGCTACAACGGACAAAGGCCACCTTTTGACCAACAGGAGATTCCTTCCTTCTCGTGGAAGCCAAATGGTAGCCCGACTAGTGCTTGGCTAACCCGGCTACGAGGGTACCTGCATATTTTAGTGGATAGACATGGCCTTCATATATTTTATGTCGTCCGGATTGACGCTAGGTGAATTTCCAATGGACCGGGTTACTCCAAAAGTCGGCCTGCCTTGAGGTGACCCGGCCATCACTTGCTTTGACCGTGCCGTACCTCGGCTAACTCGGCCTTTATACCCCGGCGTGACCCTACCCGGGGGTATCCCCCAACACGTGGTTAGTGGAAAGAGGCGTGTTTTGGCATGATATGGTTATGGTAGCGAAATATATTGTGTTTTGGGTTGATGGAAGGAAGATAGTTGTTTAGAAGGATGGAATGGAAGGTATAGTTTGAGTGTCATAGTAAGGGCCAAGGCCCGACTTACTGACATGTTCACTAGTAGAGGTTGAATGCCATGGTAGGGACGTTGAACTTGAATACTAACATGAGCATTGCCTGTTTGGTTGAGTGCCATGGTAGGGTCATTGAACTGACTACTGACATGAGCATAGCCGAGTTATTTGGAGTGGCATGGTAGGGCGTTGAGCTTGACTACTGACATGTGCACTAGAGTTCAGTTGAATAGTGGGTGGCATGGTAAGGGCACTGAGCCTGACTTACTAACATGTTCTTTAGTAAAGATGGAGTATTGAACTAGAGTTGGAGTATGAAATTGATCTAGTGGATTTGAAGGTTTAGAAGTTGTTTTAGAAAACTAGGAAAAAACGATGTGTGCCTTCTATGAAATATGCTAGTACATTATGGGTATGTTATGGTTGCTTAGTGACACTTGCCAATACATTCAATGTATTGACCATTCGTGGCTGCAACCTTTCATGTTGGAGGATATTCTCAAGATGAGTAAGGTTATCATTTAGGTTGCGAATCTCCACTCAGCATGTTGCCTGTGGCGTATTGGAGCTCTATTATTGTTTACTTTATTTGAACTATGTTACTTGAGCTAGCTGTGAGCTTAGCAAACCTTGTAATAATTTTATTCTTGAATCATCCGTTTTAATAATGTGACGCATTGATACTCTTTTATTGATCGAAACTGTGTGTGCTAGCTAATCGATCCAAGGGACTAGCACTGTAAACATAGGATCCAATCTTTAACGAGTTGAATCGCTTCAGATGGTATCCGAGCTAGGTTGACTGTAGGTCCATGACCTTAAAAATGGATTGAGACCTCTATTAGGAGAACTAGCATATTTTCTACTTAACAGAATTCTTGTAATTCTTTACTATCTTTTCCGACACCTCTCCTTGTTCAAAACTTATAGATGTCAATTCATTTGACTAGTAGAAGAGATAATCTACCATGAAAACTACAAGAGTTGGGAAACATTATTAGAAGTTTTCTATAAAGCAAATCACTATATGAGAGTTGACCTACAAGTAATAGACAAATAGGATGACATAAATGAATATCTTACCAAGTTTGGTTAGATGGACCACCAAATTTTATCTCTTTAGAGGATTATCACTATCGTGTTAGCATATTGATCTTACCAACTTATGTGGTATGATAATATTAGTTGCTTGCTTGGTTATATTGAGCCATATTTGTGTGATGCCTTGTTTAGAATTGTTTTTTAACTCTAAAGTTTCTGGAATTTTCATGAGGTTTTTAAATTAGTTTAATGGTGTGCATTGATTGAAATTCACGAGATTACTACTACAGTTTTCTACCTGACCTTTTGTACTGCGCGATTTTACATATTTTACTGGTAACTCGGAAAAATCTGCAAAAATAGGATCTGGAGTGTAATTACCTATACTATCCGCACAAAAATTGGCTAAGTTACTGACTTGTTTAAGTCTATCAAAAAAATCGTGAAACCCGCCGTACTGTTTTGACAGCTTTTGTTTATTGCTTATATGTTGCTCTATTTTACTCTAGTATTGTTCCCAACGTTTTGAAAACTATTTTGTGGTTATATACTGTCAAGTTTAACCCCTATAACAATGTTATGCAAGTGTTTGCTTGAGTGTTGATTGCTTATAATTGTTTGCTTGTGTGTGACATTGATTGCTTCATATAGTTATGAGGAGTACTACTTTCTCTAGTCCCTCCTGTCTATAACTTATCTATGCTATCCCAAATAGATGATGCCTTGATACATTGCAAATGTATCTATAATTTTTGATGTTCCATGCTTGGTTTTATCCACTTTCTTGTGTTTTGTTCCAACTTTGGAGTACTTTTCATATGATTTCTTGGACTAACCTATTAACAAGAGCCACAGTGCCAGCTGCCTGTTTTCTGCTGTTTTTGGTCCAGGAAAGTCAGAAAATGAATATTCTCGGAATTGGACGGGACAAAAGCCAAAGTGCCTATTTTTCCGGAAGTCATCAGATGCCAAAATACGAGACGGAGAGGGGCCAGAGGCCGACCACACCACCTGGCCGCGCGGCCAGGCTTGGCCCGCGCCAGGGGGTGGTGTGGTGGCCCCTGGCACCCCCTCAGCCTCCCCTTCCGCCTATAAGATGCCCTCGGGACGAAAACCCTAAGTACTCGATCAAAAATCCACGAAAGAGTCTATAGCCGCCGTCATCTCCATCCCTAGATCGGGAGGGATCTGAAGCTCTTCCCTGCACCCTACCAGAGAGGGGAATTCACCCTGGAGGCCTTCTTCATCACCATGCAAGCCTCCGGTGTGATGCGTGAGTAGTTCATCCTTGGACTACGGATCCATGTAGTAGCTAGATGGCTGGTTCTCCTCCTTTGTGCTTTCATGTTTAGATCTTGTGAGCTCCGTTCATGATCAAGATCATCTATTTGTAACTCTACATGTTGTGTTTGCGGGGATCCGATGGATATTGAGACACTATTTCAGATTGATTATTGATTCTATCATGTCTTTGTTATTTGTGATCTTGCATGCTTTCCGTTGTTAGTAGCTATCTTGGCCAAGTAGATGCTAGAAACTCCAAGAGTTAGTATTTATGCATGATAGTGGGTTCATGCCTCTGGTAATCTGGGGAAGTGACAGAAATCTCTAAGGTACTAGATGTGTTATTGCTACTAGGGAGAAAACAACAATCCTTTGTTGTCTTTGTGATCCTATATGTCTTTCTTGTGTACTTTTTGGTGAGGTGGCCCGAAGATGATAGACTCCGCTCGATGCCTCCCAAAAATATCTCTGTGTGGCTTACCGAAGAAAATCAAAGTCGAGCTAAGAACACCGTCGGCAAGTGAAGTCGGAACCACCAAGATCTTCCGATACCCGATACGAGGAGACCAAACCCCGAAAAAACCTCGACGAGATCTCCTTCCCGGATCATCAAGATCTTCCGGCGCCGAGACCCAAGACCGACACCGTCACCCGAGGACTACGACAAGATCGTCCCAACCCACCAAGTTCGTCTACTCGAACACCGAGCGCCAAGATCTTCTCCTCGGTATGCCATGATCTCCTTCATAGATCCGAAGACCCTGAACCCCGGAGTCCGAACCTCGCTTCCTGTCGAACCCTCAGACCCAGACCCGAACCCCTGGAACCAATATCTTCCGAACCCAGATGTGTGACCCTAAGCCTCTATTTTTATAATATGACATATAACTATCGCATATTAAATTGTTCATGCTTGCATTCATGTCATCTGGTGGGTTGGGTTAAACAGTCGATTCACCTAAATTAAATATGGAGTTTATATGCGGGCTATTCTAGTCTTATTCCGGACTCCATTTAAATTTGTGTAGCGAACCGATGCCCAATTCTCCTTGTTAATTCAACATTTAATTTGTGGGGTAGATAAATAACTTGAACCATATAATTATTTATCGGGACCCCGGTTCCGCTTAATATTACCTAATTGCACCGCATCTGTGCCATGCCATGCATCATATCATAAGCATGCCGGATCTTCTGCCGTAGTATTAAATATTGCATCCGGTGTTTCTTCTAGTGTTTGCTTCTTCGCAGATTAGGCCGATGAGTTGATGCGAGTATCGACAAGTTCTCCGAATATGATCCATCGACAGTGTTTTCCAGGCGAGCATTCTCCCCCTTTCTACCTATTTTGCATTTATAGTCTTTACTTCCTCCTATTGATCTATTTCTATCCGTGTCGCGATGCTTTAGTTTCCGTGCACCAGTTATATCCCGTGCAGCCTCTATATTGCCATGGACACCTCCTAATACCTGTTGTTTGGTAGATAGCTGGCCTTGCGAGTCGTAGTTGCTTGCCCAGGTGCGATCTTGTGTTGTCGAGTACCACAGTTGTTGGAATGCTGGCAGATGTTTATGGTGGAGATGATCATGTCTTTAAATACAACCATTAAATTGCTGTGATAACTAATGAAAGTGGCACCGGTGGGCAATTATATGCTATTTGGTTTTTCATGTCCACTTGTGTCCCGTAGGCCCCGAGTACTTGATAGCTGTTCCTGGACTATTCGCACTATCCACATCCGGGAGACCCTATGGATCCCCCTTAGCCAGAGCTTGATTCATTTCTTATTTCTTGGGGCCACAAACTAGTTTGGGATTTTATTACTATCCTATACTTATGCCATGCTTTACTGTTTTATTTACGATTGTGCGAGGAGCACCTGTACTGTTTTGGATCGCAGCACGATTTCGCGGTATCGACAAGCCCAGTCACACTTTCGGGTTCCTAGTCGTTTACAGCCGTTCTCGCAAACCCTGGGTCTGTTCTGGAGCCGGCCAACTTCGTTGCGGGTAGCTTAGTGGGGTGGCCCCCTGAAATGATTTATGAATCCTGTGATTGCTTTGTCGTGAAAGCCTCGTTGGGTTTTGATTTGGTTTTTCCGAGGTTGATCGTGTGTGTGTTGCTATTTGTGCACCCCTGCAGGGTAAATCTTTCTGAAAGCCGTGTCCGCTGTTATGGACGACTTGGAGCACAGTATCTCGATCATAGACAAGCATAACTAAAGTAGTGCTATAAATTTGACTTAATATGTGACTAGTAATCAGCTTCATTACAATGGAATGGATAATAAAAGTGCCAACAACTGGTGGAACTGGCGTGTATCGTGACATGTTATACCTGCCTAGTAAGTATCGCAACTCCAATGGAATGAAATAAAAGTGCCAACAACTGCTGGGTTTGGTATGTCACATGCTAATTGTATCTGACTAGTAAGTACTGCAACTACAATTGAATGGTTAACTAAAACTGCCCACTACTTATGCTATCAGGATGACTCATGCTATCTATATCTGACTAGTAAGTGTTGCAACTATAATGGAATGAATAAAACTGCTAACTGTGTGAGTTCCTCGGTTTGACTTCCTCGTTTGGTCTCGAGGGGGAATACCAGGATGGGTATGATTGGTGTTAGTATCAGGTTGGTCCCGAATAGGTCTTTCTTACCCCTCTCTAATAGCCGACAGTTATATTGAGTCTCTATAGGTTGAATAGTGCATGCTGCGCTGCCGCTTCTGTCCACCATACCTATGTAGGCGAGAGCCGCCGAACTCTAGCCTCGCCGTGTACTGGCCTCAGTACTAACGCTCCTCTTTTCCCTTTGCCCTTTGTCGGCACCCCTTTTGTTTTAGCAGGTTTGAGATCGACGTGTTAGCAGGGTTACCCTTCCGGCTTGGCCTAGGCAGGGTTATGGACGCCATTGGTTATTCTTCAGGGCTCTTATCCCCATTTGCATCTTGTCCATACTCGGACTCTGTAGTGATTTCAAGGTGATTTGGATCTTTGTACTGTATATCGGTACTCTTGACTCATGAAGTCGTGTTGTATATATATCTGTTCTATGGGTCCCATCGAGGACTGTTGTGTAATGGTATTACTTCGTTTTCCACCCGCACGAAAGTGCCTGGTGGGCGTCCTTGAATCTTTCTATGCGGGTTTGGCGGAAAAGGGCTAAAACTTGCATAGGGCCGATTCGAGGGTGTTACAGAGTTGTATCAGAGCTCAGCAGTTGCGATACCCCACTGGTCCATCCTGTAGGATAACCTAGCTAACGACCGATGTAGAGTGTCAAAACTATTTTTGCAAAATCGGTTGGATAGATCTGATGAGGTCTGCTTTTACTCCTTACCCCTCTGCTATTCTCCTCTTACCTCTGCGTGTTTTAAATCTGCTCTCTTACCTTTCTTCAAGTCCAGGATTTCTCGTTGTTGGGTTCTGTCGTACCTTCAGGGGTATCGCTTCCTCCTTTGGCAACAGTGTTTCTACCTCCGGACTTCATGCTATCTGAGTGATCCTTTATCTCTGGTACCATTCTTTGTTCCTTGTTTGTGCCTTCCGGTGTTTTTTGACACGACGACATCATCTACGCCAGATCCGATGAAGAGCCCGCATCACTCCTTTGTTCCGAACCTCGATTGTCGAGATCATCAGTCTGATTCCGAGAATGGTTGCATGCTTTTCTACTGATTGTGCAGAATAATAGTTTGGGTGCGTGATGGATTGGCCCCCATGCCGACTACTCACTCTATTTGCTCTTGTACATTGCAGTGGATTAGAATGCATCGTCTCTCTCCTTCTATCGAAGTTAGAGGTGGCTTTATTTGTTGATACCTCTACCTTCGCCCTTTGTTCCCGGAGTGTTCTCTCGACGATCACGGACAACGACCTCTTGTTAGTGGTGTCGCGAGCATCTACACGAAGCGAGGCGTTTTAGATCGCCGACCTTCTTCCCGGTACCACGAGGCGGATCTCGAGGGCGAGATCCCTTGTTAGTGGTGTCGAATTGTGGCGCCCCGCTAAAACCACTACTAGAAAATTGGTGTGTTTTTGTGCATTGCATCGTCATGACCGCATGCTCATGTCATCATGCCGCCTTGCATTTGAGCATCGTCATCATCATGCATCTGTTTGTCTGAAACTATTTCTCGAAAAGCCTATTTTGTTTTCTAAATACCCCGCCTTTATTTCAAATCAAAACACCGGGTCTCTTCCGGGTATTTTGTTTTGTCTAAAAATAGTTTACAAAAGGTTTTTTTAAATAAAAAAATAATAAATAATAAAACTATTTTTTTCGGACCGGAGAGGCAGCCCAGCCTTTAGGCCAGGCCACCTACAACCGGGCCATCTAAAACGGAACCTAGCCTAACCCTAATCCCCAGCCACACCCCACCTATCCCTCACTAGTCTCCACCCGCCTCCCCTTATCCTCATCGCCACCTCACCCCGCCCAATCGCAGCGCGCCACCTCACCTCCCTGGCTCCACCCCACCTCCTCTTCCACCACACAACAACACACACACGCAGCTGCAATAACCGCCTCCACCCCCGCCCCACCCCGCGCCGTGCACCACCTCCCCCCAGCGTGCACCACACCCACACCACACCACATCCACCAACCCCGCCTGCCAGCCCGGCCCCACTCCTACAGTTGGCACCACCTGGCCACGTAGCCCCACCCACCTGCCGCTGCCCTCCATCTCTCCCCAGCCCGACACGCTAGCCACACGCAGCCGACGCCAGGCCCACGTGCAGCCACCGCCCACCCTGTGATGCACATCCCCCCTCCCCACCAACCTTCTCCTTCCCCGTCCCCTCCATCGCCGCCCTTCTCCCCATGCCGCCATGCGCCGCCCGGGCTCGATCCCGCCACTAAGCTCCATCGGCCACGGCCTTCCGCCGACCTCCTCCTTCCCTCGATCCACCTGTGCGCCCCCGCGGCCCTCGCTTCCAGGGCCGCCTCCAGGAGCACCCCTCCCCCTCGCGTCCTCCTCCTTGGCCGGCCCGGCCTCCGCCTCGCCCGCCTCGCAGGCAACCGCCGCGCTCGCCGCCCTCCATCTCCAACCTCCAGGCCGCCTCCCCGCGCTTGCTAGCAGGCGCCGGCCCGAGCTCGCCCACCGCGCTGCCACGGGCCCCTGCCTCGCTGCCGTGGGGCCCCGCCTCGCCGGCCTTCCCCGCCTCCCCGCTGCAGAGCTCGGCCCGCCACCCTCAGCCCCAGCGGCGCCCTTCCCCGACCCCGGTCGTCCCCAAGCCTGCCAGACCCCGCCACCAACCGGTCGTCAACGACGCGTCCCTGCCACCGCGTCCCCGACCTCTCCTCTGGCGGTCCAGAGTCCGACGAGCTCGTGCCCTCGCCACCATGTGCCTCTGCGAGCACACGCCCGACCTCCGTCCGGTCGCCGCCCCGTGCTCGTCCCCGCAAGTTCCCTCCTCGGCCAAGCTCGCCCGCAGCCGAGATTCCTCGCCGCCCCTATAGCTTCCACGTCGGTGAGCCCCTGCGCGTCCTGACGCTAGTTTTGCTGCGAGGCTCCATCTCCGCGCGTCTCCCCTATGGTCATCGCGTGGTCTGTGTGACCCCTTTTCTTCCACCAGTATGGATGCTCCTGTGATATATATGTCTTTGTGATCCTATATGTCTTTCTTGTGTACTTTTTGGTGAAGTGGCCCGAAGATGATAGACTCCGCTCGATGCCTCCCAAAAATATCTCTGTGTGGCTTACCGAAGAAAATCAAAGTCGAGCTAAGAACACCGTTGGCAAGTGAAGTCGGAACCACCAAGATCTTCCGATACCCGATGCGAGGAGACTAAACCCCAAATAAACCTCGACGAGATCTCCTTTCCGGATCATCAAGATCTTCTGGCGCCGAGACCCAAGACCGACACCATCACCCGGGGACTACGACAAGATCGTCCCAACCCGCCAAGTTCGTCTACTCGAACACCGAGCACCAAGATCTTCTCCTCGGTACGCCATGATCTCCTTCACAGATCCGAAGACCCTGAACCCCGGAGTCCGAACCTCGCTTCCCGTCGAACCCTGAGACCTAGACCCGAACCCCCGGAACCAAGATCTTCCGAACCCAGACGTGTGACCCTAAGCCTCTGTTTTTATAATATGACATATAACTGTCGCATATTAAATTGTTCATGCTTGCATTCATGTCATCTGGTGGGTTGGGTTAAATAGTCGATTCACCTAAATTAAATATGGAGTCTATATGCGGGCTATTCTAGTCTTATTTCGGACTCCATTTAAATTTGTGTAGCGAACCGATGCCCAATTCGCCTTGTTAATTCAACATTTAATTTGCGGGGTAGATAAATAACTTGAACCATATAATTATTTATCGGGACCCCGGTTCTGCTTAATATTGCCTAATTGCACCGCATCTGTGCCATGCCATGCATCATATCATAAGCATGCTGGATCTTCTGCCGTAGTATTAAATATTGCATCCGGTGTTTCTTCTAGTGTTTGCTTCTTCGCAGGTTAGGCCGATGAGTTGATGCGAGTATCGACAAGTTCTCCGAATATGATCCGTCGACAGTGTTTCCTAGGCGAGCATTCTCCCCCTTTCTACCTATTTTGCATTTATAGTCTTTACTTCCTCCTATTGATCTATTTCTATCCGTGTCGCGATGCTTTAGTTTCCGTGCACCAGTTATATCCCGTGCAGCCTCTATATTGCCATGGACACCTCCTAATACCTGTTGTTTGGTAGATAGCTGGCCTTGCGAGTCGTAGTTGCTTGCTCAGGTGCGATCTTGTGTTGTCGAGTACCACAGTTGTTGGAATGCTGGCAGATGTTTATGGTGGAGATGATCATGTCTTTAAATACAACCATTAAATTGCTGTGATAACTACTGAAAGTGGCACCGGTGGGCAATTATATGCTATTTGGTTTTTCATGTCCACTTGTGTCCCGTAGGCCCCGAGTACTTGATAGCTGTTCCTTGACTATTCGCACTATCCACATCCGGGAGACCCTATGGATCCCCCTTAGCCAGAGCTTGATTCATTTCTTATTTCTTGGGGCCACAAACTAGTTTGGGATTTTATTACTATCCTGTACTTATGCCATGCTTTACTGTTTTATTTACGATTGTGTGAGGAGCACCTGTACTGTTTTGGATCGCAACATGATTTCGCGGTATCGACAAGCCCAGTCACACTTTCGGGTTCCTAGTCGTTTACAGCCGTTCTCGCAAACCCTGGGTCCGTTCCGGAGCCGGCCAACTTCGTTGCGGGTAGCGTAGTGGGGTGGCCCCCTAAAATGATTTATGAATCCTGTGATTGCTTTGTCGTGAAAACTTCGTTGGGTTTTGATTTGGTTTTTCCGAGGTTGATCGTGTGTGTGTTGCTATTTGTGCACCCCTGCAGGGTAAATCTTTCTGAAAGCCGTGTCCACGGTTATGGACGACTTGGAGCACAGTATCTCGATCATAGACAAGCATAACTAAAGTAGTGCTATAAATTTGACTTAATATGTGACTAGTAATCAGCTTCGTTACAATGGAATGGATAATAAAAGTGCCAACAACTGGTGGAACTGGTGTGTATCGTGACATGTTATACCTGCCTAGTAAGTATCGCAACTCCAATGGAATGAAATAAAAGTGCCAACAACTGCTGGGTTTGGGATGTCACATGCTAATTGTATCTGACTAGTAAGTACTGCAACTACAATTGAATGGTTAACTAAAACTGCCCACTACTTATGCTATCAGGATGACTCATGCTATCTATATCTGACTAGAAAGTGCTGCAACTATAATGGAATGAATAAAACTGCTAACTGTGTGAGTTCCTCGGTTTGACTTCCTCGTTTGGTCTCGAGGGGGAATACCAGGATGTGTATGATTAGTGTTAGTATTAGGTTGGTCCCGAATAGGTCTTTCTTACCCCTCTCTAATAGCCGACAGTTATATCGAGTCTCTATAGGTTGAGTAGTGCATGCTGCGCTGCCGCTTCTGTCCACCATACCTATGTAGGCGAGAGCCGCCGAATTCTAGCCTCGCCGTGCACTGGCCTCAGTACTGACGCTCCTCTTTTTCCTTTGCCCTTTGTCGGCACCCCTTTTGTTTTAGCAGGTTTGAGATCGACGTCAATAGCAGGGTTACCCTTCCAGCTTGGCCTGGGCAGGGTTATGGACGCCATTGGTTATTCTTCAGGGCTCTTAGCCCCATTTCCATCGTGTCCGTACTTGGACTCTGTAGTGATTTCAAGGTGATTTGGATATTTGTACTGTATATCGGTACTCTTGACTCATGAAGTCGTGTTGTATATATATATCTGTTCTGTGGGTCCCATCGAGGACTATTGTGTAATGGTATTACTTTGTTTTCCACCCGCACGAAAGTGCCTGGTGGGCGTCCTTGAATCGTTTCAATGCGGTACACTCAACCATGTTATGACTATCTCAAGTCACCATAGCCTTTATGATCCTTTAGTTTTCAACTTGTAGTATCACTTTATGCTTTGATCAATGATGTTTTGTCGCTCTGCATGATTATGGCCATTATTGCTCTCTTAGTTTGTCGCTCCCAGTCTTTTGCTAGCCTCCACAACAAAGTATGAGTTCCACTCATGCATCCAACTCCCTGAACCAAGTTATTCCAAAGAGTCCACCATACCTACCTACTAGCTTATGCTATTCCAAGTATATTCATGCTTTTGTTTACCTTCCAAATTAAACTTGTTATGAGAAAACTAGTGATTAAAGCTCTCACGAACTTGATGGCACACTTTACTTTTCTTGCCCTTAATAAACTTGAACCATTGTGTCTTCTATGTTGTATACGCTTGCACTTATTTGTTGGGAATTAGCAGAACCATGCTTTCACGGGGAACGCTTTCAACATTGCACTTGGTACTTATACCTAGTTGATATCATGCTCTTTTGTATATGGATTTCGTCGGTGTGAAATGAAAGGGGAGCTTGTAAGTCCATGGAGTTATGTATATGTGTTAGAGAAACGCCTGGGCCGCTGGTCTAATCCATGCTGACATGGTGGAAACTACAGCGTAACCATAATGAGCTGTCTATGAAGCATTCTTCTTATCAAAAAAAGAGTCCTATATTGAGAAAAAAGAGAAAGAGAAAAAAAGAGATATTATGAAAAGAGGAAAGAGAGAAAAAAGCACCATATTCCCATGGTAAATAAGAAGATTGCTGAGATGCTTGTTGTCTGCTTGCCTTGTTATTTTGATATGGGGATTCTTCCGTATCATCGGGCAAAGGGTACCCCGTTGGCGGTTCTCTATGATACACACATACTTACAATGACAAGAACTTACCGGTGACTAAACTTGAGTAGCATGAGGAGCGGCCCTCGTATACAAGGGACATGAGATTTCTAACTTATACTTCGTCAAGCATGTACACCATAGCTTGTTCACTTTAACCTTAATCACTTCAAGATGCTTATGATAGGGGCAATGAGAGATGAAAGCTATAAGTACCATAATTTTTGGAATCTCTTTATGAGACTTGAATCCCTACTTCCTTTTATAAAAAGGCATTTCTTCCACCAATATATTGAGTCTCCACCTTCTACCTTTATGCACCTACTTTGAGAGCATAGTGGTCATTCTTAGTTCTATGTGCATTGTCCCAAGACTAGTTGATTGATGCATAACTTGATATTGCTTGTTTTAAACTATTTGTATCTAGTCACTCTTATGAACTTTGAAGGTGTCCTATGCATTTATATTTGCTACTCTATTGAGGGACAAGCTGAATACCATTATGCTATGTTTTATTTATGTGAAACAAACAAACATCTTGCAAAGCATTGTTATTCATGAATCTTTTGTTTGTGCCTTTTCATGTTGCATCATAGTTTCTTTGTCTTATTGCTAGAACTTTGTCTTTCATGTTATGATTGAAGTACTATGATCCCAGCTTTGAATGTTTTACAAATACTTTGATCAAGTCTTTGATGGTGCATGTCACCTCAAAAATTATTCTTTCTTTTTATCACTTACCTACTCGAGGACGAGCAGGAGTTAAGCTTGGGGATGTTGATACATTGCAAATATATCTATAATTTTTGATGTTCCATGCTTTGTTTTATCCACTTTCTTGTGTTTTGTTCCAACTTTGGAGTACTTTTCATATGATTTCTTGGACTAACATATTAACAAGAGCCACAGTGCCAGCTGCCTGTTTTTTGCTATTTTTGGTTCTAGGAAAGTCAGAAAATGAATATTCTTGGAATTGGACGGGACAAAAGCCAAAGTGCCTATTTTTCCGGAAGTCATTAGATGCCAGAATACGAGACGGAGAGGGGCCAGAGGCCGGCCACATCACCTGGCCGCGCGGCCAGGCTTGGCCCGCGCCAGGGGGTGGTGTGGTGGCCCCTGGCACCCCCTCAGCCTCCCCTTCCGCCTAATAAGATGCCCTCGGGACGAAAACCCTAAGTACCCGATCAAAAATCCACGAAAGAGTCTATAGCCGCCATCATCTCCATCCCTAGATTGGGAGGGATCTGAAGCTCTTCCCCACACCCTGCCAGAGAGGGGAATTCACCCTGGAGGCCTTCTTCATCACCATGCAAGCCTCCGGTGTGATGCGTGAGTAGTTCATCCTTGGACTACGGATCCATGTAGTAGCTAGATGGCTGGTTCTCCTCCTTTGTGCTTTCATGTTTAGATCTTGTGAGCTCCGTTCATGATCAAGATCATCTATTTGTAAGTCTGCATGTTGTGTTTGCGGGGATCCGATGGATATTGAGACGCTATTTCAGATTGATTATTGATTCTATCATGTCTTTGTTATTTGTGATCTTGCATGCTTTCCGTTGTTAGTAGCTATCTTGGCCAAGTAGATGCTAGCAACTCCAAGAGTTAGTATTTATGCTCGATAGTGGGTTCATGCCTCTAGTAATCTGGGGAAGTGACAGAAATCTCTAAGGTACTAGATGTGCTATTGCTACTAGGGAGAAAACAACAATCCTTTGTTCGTAGAACAATCGTATTGTTTACTTTATATGTAATTCGTAAAGCAATAATCTATTGCTTGGAACTTAATACTGGAGGGGTTCGGATGATAACCTGAAGGTGGATTATTAGTCATAGATGCAGTTGGATGGCGGTCTATGTATAATGTTGTAATGCCCAATCAAGTTCCAAAGGAGTCAAGATGATTAGTATATGCATGTATTGCTTTCTCGATGTTTGTCAATTGCCCCGCTGTAATTTGTTCACCCAGCATGTTATCTATCTTAGGGAGAGCCACCTCTAGTGAACTATGGATCCCGGTCCTTGTCTTTTACATACAATCTATAAACTGTTTACTGCTTTGTATTTACTTTCTGCAAACTATTACTTCTTTCCATTCGATACGTTTAATCTTTTGTTTTCCGCAAAACACGGTGAGATTGACAACTCCATCGCAAGTTGGGGACAAAGTTCTGTGGTTGTGTTGTGCAGGTCTCCACGTTGCTGCTGGCACCGATAGTGCGCCCTGCCATCGTTCAGCTAGCTACACCTTTGGGGTGTTTCCTTGCTCCTACTGGTTCGATTAAACCTTGGTTTCATAACTGAGGGAAACTTGTTGCTGTGCTCATCATACCTTCCTCTTGGGGTTCCCAATGAGCTCTACATCAACACGAGCCATCAAGCATTTTTCTGGCGCCGTTGCCGGGGAGTCAAGAACATCTTCACAAGGGGAGTCCCTCATAACCAATCTCTTTACTTTGTTATTTTTGTTTTTCTTAGTTTCTTTTTGCTTTGTTTGCTTGTTTTCTTTATTAAAAAACACACAAAAAAAATTAGTTTTACTAGTTTGCTTTCTTATTTGAAAACACAAAAAATGACTACTCTTGGAAACACTAAGTTGTGTGACTTCACTAGCACCAACAACAATGATTTTATGAGCACACCTATTGCTCCACCTGTGCCTGAAGATACTTTCTTTGAGATAAAACCTGCTTTACTCAATCTTGTTATGAGAGAACAATTTGCTGGTATTGCTAATGAAGATGCTGCTTCCCATCTAAATAACTTTGTGTAACTTTGTGAGATGCAAAAGCATAGGGATATAGATGGTGATATTATTAAGCTAAAATTGTTTCCTTTCTCCTTGAGAGGAAAAGCTAAAGAATGGTTGAATTCCTTAACTAGGATTAGTATTGATTCCTGGACTAAGTGAAAAGATGCTTTCATTGGAAAATACTATCCTCCTGCTAAGATTATATCTATGAGAAGTGAAATAATGAAATTTAAACAACTTGATAATGAGCATGTTGCTCAAGCTTGGGAGAGAATGAAATCTTTGGTTAAGAATTGTCCCACTCATGGACAGACTGCTTGGACGATCACCCAAAACAACAACAACAATAACAATGGGAACAATCAACCCTAGGAAGATGCTCTCACCAGGTTTCTGAGATGGAGGCATCCTAAGATTTCCACTGCACCTAAACCTATGATTTCTCTTGACTGGCTGCGCTCGGTGAACAAGGACCTACTGAGTGTTGGCCGCACCGATGCTGAGATGGTGAGATTTGTTGCCCACTTACTGGAGGGACCAACTGCTTCCTGGTGGGATGCTTTCTAGATCACCCACCCCATTGCCACTATCACCTGGGATATGTTTGAGGAAGGGTTCAAGACCAACTATGTCTCTGCAGGGACCATGAGCTTGAATAGGAAGGAGTTCCACAAACTGCGCCAAACCAATCGCATAGTGGCAGACTACATAGAGGAATTCAATAATCTGTCATGCTATGCCCCTGAGGATGTTGACACTAATGCAAAAAGGAGAGAAAGGTTTCTAAATGGCCTTAGTGATGAGCTCTCACTGCAGTTGTTAGTGGTCTATTGCCCTACTTTTCAGGAGCTAATGGACAAGGCCATAATTCTGGAACAGAAGCACTAGCAGGTGGAAAAACGCAAGAGGAAGCACAACAACCACAACTCAGGATCACACCAGAGGGTGTGTACTTTCCATGATGTTGATGGAAACTCTAGAGATCACATGCATGGAAGCAATGGACACAATCATGTTGGATATGAGGACAATCAGCATAGAGGAAATGAGGATGATCAGAATGGCAATGCTAAAGAAATTAGTCAGGTGTTGTGCTATAATTGCAAGAATTTAGGGCACTATAAAGGGTTGTCCTAAAATGAAGAAGGATGATGGATGCCACAACAACTTCAACAAGAGGGACATCAATCAAGTAGAGTGTTTCACATGCCATGAGATGGGGCACTATAAGTGGGACTGTCCTCAAAAGGGTAATGGTATTTGGAACTCCAAGAAAAACAAGCCAAATCCGTTCCAAAAGGGACACATAAACCACCTCAATGTCGAAGAGGTCTTTGAAGTGCCTAATAATGCAATTCGTAAGTTTTGATCAACACTTTTCTATCAATTTTTGATACATCCGCATTACATTCATTCATATCAAGGCATTCATGGATGAGATTAGTCACATATGGAGTTACTTAGAGGATCTATTAAATAGAACTCATAGGAGAAGAAATTGATAGCTAGTATAAGATATCACAATTAAATCTTAGAGGATGGAACACATAATATTTCCTACTAGCTAAATTATGTTGGATTCACAAGGTTTCAACCATTGGAACCTTAAGTAATGAGGGTCAGATAAAGTCCAACAACTATGGTTTGGAGATATAAAGTTCAATCATGTTAAGGGGTTAGCTTGATGAATATACTCGTAGTAAGAAGATGTTACTTGGGAGTTAGAAGAAGGATATTCGATAACACCATCAGAACCTATTTGCTAGCCATTCCAAATCTCGAGGATGAGATTCATCTTAAGGGGGTTAGTCTGTAACATCCTAGATTTTAGAATGGGGAAGATTCATGGGATTCATGTGCATTGCATCTATCTTGTCTTGCAAAGTTTTCAAATTCAAAACCATTTGTCAAAAACCCTTTGAAAACTCTAAATGCATCCATTAGGTCTTGTTTGAAAAATATATCCTTGAATATTTTTTTGGACATAATTATGTTTCCCTAGTGGTCCCTAATACTATTTGGAAATTTAGAAATTTTTACAAAGAGGTTTGAGCTCATTTCGAGCTATAATGCAAGTTATGAACGAAACTAGAACAGGAAAAAGATTAAAAACAAAATAACAAAAAAAACCTAATTAGCCTAATCTACATGGCCCAGCCCAACCCACCTACTCCCTAGCGCACGTGCAGCAGCTAGCAACAGCGAAGTGGCCCACCTAGAACCCATCTTGCCGCCCAACATCCCAAGCAGACCAGCCCACACCCACGTTCCCCTCTCCCCCTCTCAGACGAGCGGGCCCGCCCCCATCGTCTCCTCCACGAGCAGAGACCGAGCCGAACTCCTGTTTCGATCCAGGTCGATCTCCCCCACAAAAATCACACTGAATTCATGCCCCTGTTCATGCTTACATTTCTTAGCTACCTTTGATGAATCCATTAATGTAGCTAGTTCTAAATCCATCCATTAACCCCTTTAAATTAACCTTGCATCTTCTCTCAAGACTTGTAAGACTAAACTCCTCTCTATATTACATGTGATATCAATCCTCTGAAATGGGTAGGGTACTACTCTCCATAATACAAGTTTGTTCTTGTATTAGTTTGGTTAAACTAGTATGCCTCCAACTACTCCATACAACTCACATTATATACTTCATCAAACTCTAGCTTGACTTCTCATGATCAAGCTAGATAATTCAGCTTACTAAGGGTTTGCCTAATTTGGTATACTCACAACTCTCCTTAAACACCTAGTCATCTATTCTCAAGTGACTTGAGAATAATGACCACCAACCTTTGATCATACAAAGATTAGGCTTCTAATTGTCTGATCAAGATCTATCATTAACTAAGTAGTAGACTTTTACTAGTCCCTCTATAGGCTTATCTTGTTAAACAAGCTTACTCTAAGTTTATACCCACTTGGATTAACAAGATTATTATTTTATGTACTAATACTACTAGCCTTCTCATAGCTCCTCAAGCACCAGTTACTTCTTGGGTGTAGATACTTCTTCTAGTTAACTCATGACTGAGTTAACTCCTCCAACATCAAATGGTTTGATCACCACTAAGGATCACATTCCATTTATGATGGCACACTCTACCATACTAGTTCCTCTTCTTATTAATTTACTTAAGGTCTTTGGAAAGTCAATAGGTCAAAGCTAAAATTCAATAAGTGCTTGGTCAAGAATTGATTGCTCAACATTGATGCTCAATTGACACTAGGACTTTTAATATAGGAATGCATCTAGTAATATGACAACAAAGATATGAGATGAATGGTCTTGGCATGACTTCCTTTTCTACTCTATTTGTGATAAGAGTTAATGTTTAAGAACTACCATGATGCTCATGGTAGGAACAACTATGGCAAGCAAGTGTATCAAGATTTAGTTATTGAGTTTCTTTACTTAAGTTATATACTTAACTTGGTATTCAGGGTTTGTGGTAGATAATACCTTGATATAATCTTTGGAATATTAAGTATTCATCCTTGAGTTGTTGTATGGAATACCATGTAATGATCTCTATAAGATCAAGTACTCCTTATTAAGAAGTGTGTTGTGACTTAGTTTTATTACATTTGATCTACCCTTAGATCAAATTATATTACCCAAAGATAAGGTTTTAGCAAAGGTCATATTGAAACTTATCGCAGTCAACTTGATGATCTACTTCTGTTCCACCAAGTTAAGAGAAGATTCAATCACTTTGAAAAGTTTTATTTAAAAGCGCGAAAATTATCCAGATCTTCTATGCATGAATGCAATGCACACACCTCATCTCAGATTATTTCTAAGATCTAATGCTGGGATGTTACAGTCTATCCCCTTAAAATAAACTTCATCCCTGAAGTTCGTACTCTCTTGCATTTCAGAATGAGGGATTGACTTGTATTGATCAGGATGTTTCCTAACTCCATTGTGATCATAAATGGGGATAATTGCAGTATCCCGTATCCAGATATTTTACCTTGAATTCTCTTCATACTTGGCAACTTCCAACTGTCATTTCCAATATGTAGAATAACTCCTTCTACTAGAATCCCTTGGGTTATGTCTTCACAGTCCTACTTAGGATTGATTTTGGACACATTTAATCCATTCCGATCAGGCTTTCCTATTACTCTGCACTGGCCTATATTGGAGTACTTTATTCCCCCTTTAAGGACAACTTATGAGTTGTTTCTGTAAGAACTAGTCCACTAGGTTTAATCTATTATATCTCCTTTGATCTTTCATCTGGACATACTTTTGAGAGTACTCTTATATAGATGACTTCTTATAACCTTATGAGAATGAGGCTTAATATCATCATGACTCAATACTTCTTTTCCAACCTTTAGTTGGAAAGTTAGTTAACATCACATCCATGTTATTGCTTACTCTCCCCCTTGGGGTCTTCTAACGGTCTCTAAACTGTATGTATAATACCCATTAACTCAATAGTTAGGTTATTGGTATCTATCTAACTTATACTCTGCTTCTATAAGGTTTCATGAAAGAGTCTACGGTACACCCACACGGTTGTGGATCTCCGAAATGTATCTTCCAACGTTACTTGTCTTACTCTTAATTAACCTTTTTGGGCATTATTTTTCACTGATAAACCTGATTTCGCAAAACATCTCGAAAGTCATTCGCTTAAAATTTTATACTGCTTTGTGTCTCTTTTAACTTAGGCCAATTTTTATGCTCTTTAAATCATACAAAGATGACCTAATTAGCTAAACTGCTAGGATACCAACTATGGATACCTAGCTGCGGATCCTCCTAGGTGTACGGATTACCCTATAGGTTCTGGATTTACTATTGGCATTCTCTCTGAGTTGTCAGAGCTTGAATACCACTATTGTTCCAAAACTTCTTCTTTGCACCCTTCCAAGCTACTTCCATGAACTTGGTACAACTACTTCATTAGCTTCTTAGCAACATCACCTGTTTTGAGTGAGCTTAAGTTCATTCCTTCATGTTGCTCCACACCTTTTCTGCACTAATATTCCTTCTTATTGCCAGCTCATAGTGAGTTGGGATTGATCCATCCTTCAAAATAGTGTTGATACTCCTTATATTTTGCTTCCTTCTTCGTGCAAGTCTTCATCTTGATCTTCAGAACTCATCACTCCCTTACACGGATTCCCTTTTCTATCTAGGTTTATAACATCAAGTAATAACTTGATGATGTAACATGCATTTACACACCAAGTCAAATTTCATGTACAGATCTAGTCAATCAAGAAGATCCAAGAAAAACCAAGAAATCCAAATGTGATGCATATAACACACATCATTTTAAGCCCGTAATATAGTAGTTGAGTAAAACATCTCTAGAATTCAGGCTTAGCTGTGTAATATATGACACCTCCTAGTATAGGTTTACTTTGTGATACTTAGCACGTAGAATTCAAACTACTCTTTGTCTCAATATTTACCCAAATTGCTCAATTGCTATAGGATAATTTGAAGCAAGGTGGTCTCACTTTGGTTCTAACTAACCACTTACTTTTCTGTTAGGATTACTAAAGACTACCAATTTTCCACTATGTCATAAACTATCCTCACATGATCTCTCAAAACTACTGACAAAATTGTAGTTACTACCTTAATACAAAAATTATCGTAATGTTATAATACCTATGACACCTATCATAGACCTACACTGTTCTTTACTTACTGTTATTACAAGATTTGTTACTGAATACTTGTCCTAATTACAAACTTATCATGGTCTCGGAGCTAATCCCACCATGAACTTGTTAAGATTTACCTAGTCATCATCATTGGGGAGCTAATCTCACCATGAAGATTCTTCTTCTTAGCTTACTATTAATGATTATTAACTAAATTCTATTCCATCACGTAGAATTCTCAAGTGAATCCCACATGATTTACTTCCCATTCAATCTATACATGTTCTAATGGTCTTCATCATGTAGCATATCATTACCATCTAATCATAAGATTTTTGCTACCTTACATAAATCCTATGGATAGACTACACCATTAAACTACTCCTCAAGGTATTCTAATCTCAGTCATAAATATCTTTGATATTTTAACTTACTTAGGATATCTTAGTGGTAGTATACCTAGTTAGAGCTACACTAAAAATGGCATTTCCCTAAAGAAGACATATAACTAATCCTTAAGAAAGATGACAAAGGCATCCAACTAAAGCGTGACAAGGTTATCCTCATGTGGATACCCATCACAAACCTTTGTTTAGATAAGATGGCTTCCTATAGTCACTATCCAACCTACAGATCTCCTAAAAGTGTTTTAATCCTAAGGTCAAAGCATATGCTCTGATACTAGCTGCGTTGACCCAGCATACCACTGCATGATGTAGTACACTATAGTCGTTGACATAACACCAATGAAACACCGTTCACTAGTATTACATCCCTCAGAGTGGTACAACAGAAACACATCAGGTCCAAGACATGACTATAGATTACAACTTGACTCGTTACAAAAGATCTAGAGAACAATACAGGTTAAAGAGGAAGAAATTAACTTCTTACAAATAAGAACCAGAAATAATAACTCAGAACTATCTAGCTAACAAGATTAGTATCTAAACTATCTGGCTTGCAATTGCTACTGATGCAATGCTCTATAGAAGTAAGTTTTAAGGCTAGAGTATCTACTTCTATCTAATCATGAACTTCGTCTTCACTTCGGTTGATGTATATGTTGACTTCATTGACTTTATTGAAGAACTTGAGCTGTCGATGATGGCTTCTTGAGCATAAGTTGGTGTTGACGTCATCTTCCACGACTTAGAACCTAGCAAGGGTTAAGAAGGTACGGTTGAGAACGAGCATACTCAGCAAGTTCACTAAAAAGGAGTGTATGATGCACTATCTCTATAGCCACAGACCAAAGGTTATAGGCAATGTAGGTTTTCATAAACATTTCTTTGAAGGTTGCTTTTATTTTGAAAACTATGTCCGATAGCCTTCATAGGTTGACCAGAACTTTCGTGCAGTTCCTTTCTTGCCGCATTCGTAGCTCCTTCCCGGAACAGGGAGTAACAAGTTATAGTTCTTACACTCTATAGTGGTGCATCACTTTTCCCATGAGAGACCCTAAGCTTTGTTGCACGTCTGAGAGTATATCCCCGTCCAAACTTCCTTGGTTTGAGGCCCAACCTAAGATCCAAGCCAATCACTGCCCTCTCCATGACCCTGCATGAAGATACGACCCCCCAAGCAGGTTTACCACGAGTACAGTACGGGTAGCCTCTCGAAGACTCTGTAAGCAGATTTTCCTGGCAGCCACCATCAACTATGGTGAAACTCCACCAAGATAGCTATGCACAGATAATCTAGACATGTAGATCGTGGGGCACTGAGGGGTCCCACCCATGTGCTAGATTCTCCACGAGAAATCTACAGCTTCATGATAAGGTCATATGTCCATGCGAAAGGAAGAAGATACAGCTGACTTCTTCATCCCATCCCAAATCTCATGGTTAACGCATAATATACGGCGCTAGAATCACTGACGACATTGGTTGATTAAGTCCTAGATATTATGTTCCTTTACCACTGGAACTGTATCAATAGATTATTACCATTTGGTAAATAATCCATAATCATATTATTATGAAAATAGTGTTTTCTGACCATTTCGAAATGCAGGTGATGACAACATTTGAGTTACAAGGATTTGATAGAAAATAACCAAAGGACATGAGCAAGTGTGAACTTGCCTTTTGTGATTGCAATATTATGCACTCACGGTCTTCGAGGCAATAGAAGATCCAAATTCTGTAAATGGCATCATTAGTCAGGTAATGACGAATGTTTAAAGAAGCAAGATGCAATTATGCATAAGTAATGTAATGCAATCTGATAAACGTGAATCTCAGGGATAACCGTATCTGATCTAGGTTTTGAAGATTGTGATGAGTTCTTTGGAATGTGTTGCAATTTTATACCTGTTTCAAACCTGTGCTTCTTATTAAGGCTTGTGAGAGTGCGTGAAACAATATGTAAATACAACAAATAACATATAATATTAAAGCACTCAAATGGGGCATGGTATCTAATTCTTAAGCAAGATTATTAATCAATTAGAGCTTTGAAAATAAGTGTTTAAGGATTTCTTTTATGCCTCTGAAAACCAATTACTTTTGAGAAAAAGGTTACTTTTAGAAAGAAAGGTATTTAAATTATAAGTTAATACTATTTAGTTTTTTATTAATTATAAGCATTAAAGAAGAAAACAATTAGCATTATTGAATAGATATTCCACTAGTAAGTGGAGACTTGTATATTTTGAACATGGCATCATATTACATGTGGTTTACTTCTTAATGATTCCTAAAGGTAGAATACAAGTAGCATTGTTTTTATGGAATTGGTGTTTTCTTAAGGTTATACTTCCTAAATACAAAATAGGCATTACTTTAATTACTTAAGGACTTGTTTTAAATTTAAGTAGTTTTCCAAACTAGTAGAGGAATTAGTAAATATGAGCTTGATGATTTTATAAGTGAATAGAAGCCTTGTGGTAAACAATAAACTATTTTAGTTGATTTTGTAATTGATAAAACCTTTTCAGGAAAATTAAGATACACTTAATTTGAGATGATAGTTTTAGTAAATACATCTTAAAATGGTTATACCTATTTTAACTTCTCTTAAACATCAATTGAACTTTTTATTTCCTTTTTTAGACTTTAAACAAATAATGCCAAAGGCAAAGTAAAGATTTATGTATTTTTAATAAATTAAGATATTAGAAAATAGTTTTAATCAAGACTTATTAAACTTTTACCTTTATTTGACTTCAAATGTGCAAGAGGATATTTTTAATGTGTATACCTTATTTTTGAGATCATTTTGGTATATCATATGTATTTTTGTGATTTTTAAATATAAAATATGATTTTTATAAATTTATCATTTTATAAAGACTTAATAAATAATAATATTTAGTTAAGTGTCACAAAAATACATGAAACAAGTTTACAAATGTGTATTTTATCCTTTTAATTTTTTTGATATATTATACTTATTTTTCTAAATTTTAAATAATAGAATATATTTATTTAAGATTTATGCCTAATAGGGTATTTACTAATTAATACTAATTGTTTATTTAAGTTGGAAAATAAAATATGACAATAGGTTGATATTGTAGAGTTTATTTTTTGAACATTTTGATATATTATATAGATTTTTCTGAATTATAAAATAAAAGATATTGATTTAACAAGATTTAATCATTTTTTAAATTTATTTAGATAAAATAACTAAAGGATTTATTGCGTCACTGCTGACGTCACCTAGACTTTTGTTACCCAACCCGTTTCTACTCTAAGACACAGACATGTGGGGTCTGGGCCACGTCACCTGCCACCAGGGAAAGGACCAAGTCAAACATGCAGACTAGGCGGGAGGTGACACAAGCACGACGTCATGATGATGTCGGCACGGCCTCCACCACCAGATCGTGGTCGCCGGCGGTGATCCACGGCATCCCACCACACGCGGTTGGGTGTGCTAGAAAGAGGAGGCGAAGGCGAACCTAACTATGGTACAAACGCCAGTTTTTGGTCACCGGGGCTACTCCGGTGATGACCTAGTGTGGTGGCGCTCGTGGTCGATCATAGCAGTGGTGATACAGGAAGCAATCAAGGAAGGGGAGGATACTATCGGACTCAGGAGCTCACCATGAATGCGAGGAAGCGGTCAGCGAAGCGAATCATGGCCAGAATCGACGAGGAACGACGGTGACCGACGGTGGCGGTGAGGTGTCGATTGGTTTGACAGGGGGATCTTCGGCTTTGGTGGTCTAGCTAGGAAGAACAAAGACAACCGGGCGAGCTCAACGGTATGCTCAGGGACGCTAGGGAAGCTATGGAGCGATGGCGATGAGCGGCTCCGATGGGGCTAGGGTTTCGGTTTGCTCCCGATGGAGAGAGAGCGGGCGAGGAAGGGGGAAATGGGGATGAGGACAAGCAGGGCATCGTGGTGGCGGTCTTATCCCCTCCCAGGTGACGGTGGCATGCATCATAGCGGTCGAATCTTGCTGACACCAGTGATTGGTATCGGGCGGCGCTGGAGCTTCCAGGGAGCTGCTTGTGACGCACGGGAAGACGACAATATGTTTTTTGCAGAAAACCCCCTAGGTTTTATATGAATCAACCCACAGTCCACACTGATGTCCCACCTGTCAGTGAGAGAGAGAAAGATGAACATGGCCAGCGTTGGGCTTCTGCTGGCCATGGCTGAGTGAGCGAAAAATGTTGGTTGCTGCACTAGGCGACATGTAGGAGATGGGCTGAGGCCTGATTTTGTTTAGTTATTTACTGATTCCTTTTCTATTTCTGTTTTCTATTTTTTGTTTTCTTTTTTCAATTTAGATTTATACACTAATTCAAATATTCAAAATTCATTGAATCATCTAGGGTTCAACATTGATTAATGTAGCAAGCTGGTTTGATATTCCTTTTTAGTATTTTCACTATTCAAAATACAAAGGATTGTTTTATTAGAAAATATTAATTGAGATTAGGGTTTTAGGGATTAATGATTACTTCTTATTTAAAGATCCCTTAAAGATGATTTTATCTTTACTTTGACATCTGGAATTTCAAAGTGTGAGGAGGGTTATTTATAGTCATAGAACCTTTTTTATGAATAGGTAATCGTATAGCAATTTATAAGGGGCTAATGTTGTGGTTTATAATATAGTGATTTAAATTTTAAGGTTCTTTAAAGTTTGGAATTTCCTTTACTCCAATTCCATTACAATTTCTTCATAACCATTATACTCCTCTTCAAAGTAGGCATGGATCACTTCTTGAACTAGTTGTTCAGTACTTTCTTAAGTGTGGTTAATGTTTTGATAGAAGTTTATTATATAATGGTGAATAACCATTGTCATTCATGTGGCCCAAGTGATCTCAATGCCCAGCAACATTTATTTAGGGTTTCTAAAACCACACTTACTATGGACCCTAGAGGGTACACTACCCTCGAGTTAATTAGTGATTGTTGCTAGGGATCAAGGTTTAAGGATTAATCATGAATTTATAATCCTGAATGATATCTCAACTTAGAGTGAGCTATAAAGATTACTTCTTAATGTGGTCTAGATGGTTCTATGAAACTAGGTTCTTATTAGATCTAAGATAATAAAATGGACACGGCTCTCATCAATACACTCTCAACTAGTATTCTAATTATATCTTAGAAACTCTATTTAACTAAGATATATTATTCAATGGTTACCTAGGAATAGGAAATGGTTTGACTATCAATTTGATTCTAGGGTTTTGAACAACAAGGTAGACATGGGTCTTGCCCTGGTTTGATATGATCTTGGTTAAGGATTTCTCAAGGATTCATGGCTGAAGGAGTTATGCCCTAGAGTCAAATAATAAAGTGTATTATTTGATACATCTCCTATATGTTCATAATACGTTTCATATCGTGATATAACCATGTTAATACGAAACATTAATACATGTGTGGTATGTAAACAAACCGTGTCTCTAGTTACCTCTAGTGAACTAGTTCATTGGTCATGAGGATGATCTGGGTTTCAAGATCATGGGCATTTATGCCAATTGACAATGAGGTCATGTTATTAGTTGAATGACATGATCGACAGACATCCAACCATTATATCTTGAATGAGATATAGTTACAAAGTTGACCATTGATGATAAAACAAAGAGAACCTCGCAACCTGATCCTTTGACTGTGAGGTAATGCAAATCACCATTCTGGAGGAAGCTTAGATGGTTATCAAGAATCATCTCGTAAAAGGGTGATCAAAAAGGTACCTGATGGCTCAGTGTTGATGTAGAGCTCGTTGGGAACCCCAAGAGGAAGGTATGATGAGCACAGCAGCAAGTTTCCCTCAGTTATGAAACCAAGGTTTAATCGAACCAGTAGGAGCAAGGAAACACCCCAAAGGTGTTGCTAGCTGAGCCTTGGCAGGGCGCACTACCGGTGCTAGTAGCAACGTGGAGACCTGCACAACACAACCACAGAACTCTGTCCCCAACTTGCGACGAGGTTGTCAATCTCACCGTGTTTTGCTGAAAACAAAGGATTAAACGTATCGAATGGAAAGAAGTAATAGTTTGTAGAAAGTAAACACAAAGTAGTAAACTGTTTGTAGATTGTATGTAAAGAAAAGGGCCGGGATCCATAGTTCACTAGAGGTGGCTCTCCTTAAGATAGATAACATGCTGGGTGAACAAATTACAGCGCGGCAATTGACAAACATCGATAAAGCAACAATACATGCATATACTAATCATCTTGACTCCTTTGAGACTTGATTGGGCATTACAACATTATACATAGACCGCCATCCAACTGCATCTATGACTCATAATCCACTTTCAGGTTATCATACGAACCCCCTCCAGTATTAAGTTGCAAGCAACAGATTAGTGCTTTACGAATTGCGTGTAAAGTAAACAATATGATTGTTCTATGAACCAAGGATTGTTGTTTTCTCCCTAGTAGCAACAGCACATCTAGTACCTTAGAGATTTCTGTCACTTCCCTAGATTACTAGAGGCATGAACCCACTATCGAGCATAAATAATAACCCTTGGAGTTTCTAGCATCTACTTGGCCAAGATAGCTACTAACAACGGGAAGCATGCAAGATCACAAATAACAAAGACATGATAGAATCAATAATCAATCTGAAATAGCATCTCAATATCCATCGGATCCCCGCAAACACAACATGTAGAATTACAAATAGATGATCTTGATCATGAATGGAGCTCACAAGATCTAGACATGAAAGCACAAAGGAGGAGAACCAACCATCTAGCTACTACATGGATCTGTAGTCCAAGGATGAACTACTCACGCATCACACCGGAGGCTTGCATGGTGATGAAGAAGGCCTCTAGGGTGAATTCCCCTCTCCGGCAGGGTCCCAGGAAGAGCTTCAAATCCCTCCCGATCTAGGGATGGAGATGACGGCGGCTACAGACTCTTTCGTGGATTTTTGATCGGATACTTAGGGTTTTCGTCCCGAGGGCATCTTATAGGTGGAAGGGGAGGCCGAGGGGGTGCCGAAGGCGGCCAGACCACCCCCTGGCGCGAGCTAGGCTGGGCCGCATGGCCAGGTGGTGTGGTTGCCCTCTGGCCCCTCTTCGTCTCATACTCTGGCATCTGATGACTCCCAGAAAAATAGGCACTTTGGCTTTTGTCCCATCCAATTCCGAGAATATTCATTTTTTGACTTTCCTGGAACCAAAAACAGCAGAAAACAGGCAGCTGGCACTGTGGCTCTTGTTAATAGGTTAGTCCAAGAAATCATATGAAAAGTACTCCAAAGTGTGGACAAAACACAAGAAATTGGATAAAACCAAGCATGGAACATCAAAAATTATAGATACATTTGCAATGTATCAGTGCCACTCGGGTTTTCCAAAGGGATGCATAGAGGAGTACATACCAAGACCATGATTTGTCTAATCAATGTAACGTATAGATACATGTGTCCATCTCGATGATGTTGTATATATGAAGCATGCAAGCATGTGACTTGGTCACAGAATGCAACGCCATGAGAACGAGTAAACAAGTTCATCGGTAACGAGACGGGGGTCACATGGCCATCCAGGTCCCTCTGTTGATCATTGATGTGAGAGTAGTCTCGATCATGTCTAGAGTGTATCCAAACTGAAGGATGTCACACTTAAGGGTGGGGACGCTTAGGGTAGATATGGTATCGTAGGAGAAATAGAGAGAGAGAAACCGGAATAGTTCCGGGTAACATCTGATGGAGATCGGAAGGGGTCCGGAAGGTGTTCCGGAGTAAATGAATATGATAATATATGTATTTGAATGTTAATTGGAGAATTAATATTAAATATATATTTTATTTTATTATTAAAGGCTTCCTAATGCTAATGGGCCTCACTCGAAGGGAGGCCCAATAGGGCAAGGCGCCTAGGGAGAGGGGGCCAGCTGGCCTAGGCTTGGTGGGATACCCAAGTGGGGCACACCTAGGGCCGGTGGCATACCCTAGGTGGCTGGCAAGTGTGGGGATTAGTCCCACACCGCCTGGCCCCTGGGTGGTGCGCCCTCCTCCCACTACATATAGGGGTCTCCCCTCTCCCTTTGGAATCATCCCATTCCCTCTCATTCTCTCTCTCTCATCTATTGAGGACTTCTCCGGAATATTGGGGAGGACCTCGTGGGTGAGTTCTCCACTTTCACACAACCATCATGTGATCAGCAATCCGGCATCTACTTCTTCCGCTGCTCGACTGGATCGGAGTCCGGTTGACGTCACCTACACCAGATGTGTGACAAACTTCGGAGGCACCACACTTGAGGTTTGACTCATCTTCATCAATATACGCCTTCCTGCGTAAGGCGTGCCTCGGTCTTCAAAAGGTATGAATACCGTCTTTCTCTTCCGTTGCTTATGTCTACATAGTATAAATCCTGGTATTAGTGTTCGAGTAGATAGATTTTTTTCTGCTACAGAACCCTTCACTGGCTTCAATACTTCACTAGGTTTGGGCCTAAGTTAAGGAGTTCTTTTCCTAAATATACTCTATATAATTTCTTGTCTGATTAACTAAGATGTCCTCTGCCTAAATGACTAATCATCTGACTCCACCATACCCATCATCATATGATGTCATGGTCATGCCACTGAACAATAATCATTCCATATTCTTACTCTACTATCTAACTTCCATTTCTTAGCTACCTTTGATGAATCCATCAATGTATCTAGTTCTAAATCCATCCATTAACTCCTTTAAATTAACCTTGCATCTTCTCTCAAGACTTGCAAGACTACAATCCTCTCTATATTACATGTGATATCAATCCTCTGAAATGGGTAGAGTACTTCTCTCCATAATACAACTTTGTTCTTGTATTAGATTGGTTAAAATACTATGCCTCCAACTACTCCATACAACTCACACTATACACTTCATCAAACTCTAGCTTGACTTCTCATGATCAAGCTAGATAATTCAGCTTACTAAGACTTTGCCTAATTTGGTATACTCACAACTCTCCTTCAACACCTAGTCATCTATTCTCAAGTGACTTGAGAATAATGACCAACAACCTTTGATCATACAAAGCTTAGGCTTCTAATTGTCTAATCAAGATCTATCATTACCTAAGTAGTAAACTTGCACTAGTATCTCTATAGGCTTATCTTGTTAAACAATCTCACTCTAAGTTTATACCCACTTGACTTAACAAGATTATTATTTGATGTACTAATACTACTAGCCTTCTCATAGCTCCTCAAGCACCAGTTACTTCTTGGGTGTAGATACTTCTTCTAGTTAACTCATGAGTGAGTTAACTCCTCCAACATCAAATGGTTTGATCACCACTAAGGATCACATACCATTGATGATGGCACAGTCTACTATACTAGTTTCTTCTTCTTCTTAATTTACTTAAGGTCTTTGGAAGGTCAATAGGTCAAAGCTAAAAGTCAATAAGTGCTAGGTCAAGAATTGATTACTCAACATTGATTCTAAATTGACACTAGGACTTGGTTAAATAGGAATGTCATCTAGTAATATGAAAACAAAGATATGAGATGAATGGTCTTGGCTTAACTTCCTTTTCTACTCTATTTGTGATAAGAGTTAATGTTTAAGAACTACCATGATCCTCATGGTAGGAACAACTATGGCAAGCAAGTGTATCAAGATTTAGTTATTGAGTTTCGTTACTTAAGTTATATACTTAACTTGGTATTCAGAGTTTGTGGTAGATAATACCTTGATATCATCTTTGGAATATTAAGTATTCATCCTTGAGTTGTTGTATGGAATACCATGTAATGATCTCTAGAAGATCAAGTACTCCTTATTAAGTAGTGTGTTGTGACTTAGTTTTATTAGATTTGATCTACCCTTAGATCAAATTATATTACCCAAAGATAAGGTTTTAGCAAAGGTCATATTGAAACTTATCGCAGTCAACTTGATGATCTACTTCAGTTCCACCAAGTTAAGAGAAGCTTCAATTACTTTGACAAGTTTTATTTAAAAGCACCAAAATTATCCAGATTTTCTATACATGAATGCAATGCACACACCTCATCTCAGCTTATTTCTAAGCTCTAATGCTGGGATGTTATAGTGGGTGATCAACCCTGCTGAATGTTATTTCTTGCTCTGACCAATGATGATATTTGAGTGTTGGTGGTGGTACCATTACTGCCATATTAACTTTATGTGTGATCAATTTGTGGATTTTGTTGGATGGACCTCGGCTACTCGTCCTCCTAGTTTATGTTTGCTGCGGCTGGCCTGCTGGCAGCACCCTCGGTGGTGGCGGCAGTGCATGAAGGGCTAGGGTTCCTAGTCAAGTGGCATACCCTTGGTTTGCTGCATCGGTTGCCTTGGCGTTACAGACTGCCTGCATCCCTAGGAATGTGCAACAATCCTTCATGTGGTGAGTTGAGCATCTCCTTCCCTCGGAGTCGATATAAAATTCCATATTGCATGGTCCCTCGAGCATCGGCATTGGAGACATTGGGGGCTCCCGAGTCCTTGGCCGGTATTGTTGTGTTGTTCTGCTCCCTCTGGCATCATCTCTATTGCTGTTGTATCCTCTTTTGCGGTTGTTATTTCTTTGGTTGTCCTCTCCGGTGAAGCAAGCTGCAACATAACTTGGCCCGCTGTACCCATCATTGCTTCGCCTTCTCCTGTTATCACTATTGCGCCTCTCTCGTTCTTCCTCGGGTGAGAGCGATCGCTTGTTGTTCACCGCATCTTCACCATCTACCCAGCGATTGGCCATGCCCATCAGCTGAGAAATTGTTTTGGTTTTGACCTGTCCCAACTCCTCAATAAATTACTTTTAGCGAAGGCCATCGTTGAAGGCATCAATTTCCCTTTCATCCGATATAGTCTCGGCTGAGTTCTTGATGATGCTCCATCTCTGGAAGAATGCTCATATTGACTCCCTAGGCTTCCGCTTGCATGCTCGAAACTGTACTATGGACGCATGACGCTTAAATGTGGATGTGGATCGACGAGATCATATCGGATCTCACCGACCTCAGTTGTCTGGTTGTTGCTTGGCAAAGAGGGGACCACCGAATCCATGACTCCAGCGTTTCCCACAGACAACGTCAATTGACAAGGGGTAACCTCGACAATGCCCATGGTTATGGACTTAGGGTTTCACGGAAAAGAGAACACCATGGATTTCGTCAGCTGATCAGACAAACAAGGGAGTCGAAGTCGCCTGATTATTGTGGAGAGTATGATTACAGATTGCTCAAAGCTTTGGTACCTTTCCGTTGGTTCCTCCCAACCTTTATATAATAGGCTGGGTCCAAAGCCATATACGGATAGGTTACAACTTACAATTACAATACTAAGGTTACGTCGATTTGTATTTCTTTCTTGATCGCTAAGACACTCGTTTGTCCGTCGGGTGCTTCCTGGACTTCTCTTATTCTTCATGGGCTTCGTGTGCCATAGGCCTTTTGATGCCCAAGATACGGGACCCGACATGCCATGCCCATGTCAGCATTGATGCAATTCTCAAGCAAAGATGATGATATAGCAAGTTAAATAGTACTAAGATGTAACCCTAAGGCATGCTTGACCATTTGAAATAGGGTCCGAGGGGGTCTAAACTCTAAAATAGGGAAACCTCGGAATCACCTTCGATGGTTCATTTTTTCTTGAATTAAACTTGTCATGAAAGTTGCTTAACAATGCATGAATTGATGCTAAAGTGTAGATCTTATTTTTTTTGAACATTTGATATATTTTACATATTTTTCGAATTAATATGAATTAGTTATGAATGTTCTAGTATTTATCTTTTTTCTAAAATTTCCTAAAAACAATTAAAAAGCTTTCTTGCGCCTGCATGACGTCATGTCAGCTACCTGAGTATGCATCAGCAGACTCGCGGGCGACCTTGGTCAGCAACTACATCAACACCACGTTGACGGACATGTCGATGCCACGTAGGCACAAGGTCGACACCACATCGGCGCCACGTGGGGCTCACCGGAGACCGCTAGACGGTGGCAAGGACGACGCTAGTGGGCGAACTAGGATGCATAGATGCGCACGTTCGACTCAGCATGACACAAGCTACCTAATAGAGGTGGCGCCACTAAGATACAGTCAACAGAACGACGACGACGACAACACCAACTAGCGGCGGCGCACAGTGAGCTTTGATGTAGAGTCGATACATGAAGCGAGTGGAAAGGGGGGTCTATGGAGAATGGGGAGCTCACCCTGATGCTCGAGGTAGGGTCAGAGAGGTGAGGCATAGCTGGAATCCATGGAAACGACGCTTGTCGGTGTTAGAGAGGGAGGCCTCGATTGGGGCGATGTAGGGCAGTGTAGCATGCTCGAGTAGGGGACATTGAACAAGGAAAGCACGCCACTTCCAGTGGTAAGCTCATATGGGAGAGGGGAGGCCGGAGACGATGAGGAACGACGGCGTGTGACGACAACTAGTGGCTAGGGTTTGGGCTTCTCGGAGAGAAAGCAAGAGAGAGAGGCACGGGAGAAGATGAGGACGAGGGGAAAAGCGACGTGCGTCACGGGGTCTTATCCCCTTCTCCTGGGCGGTAGCAGGGCGTGGATCCTGGTGCAAGGGTGCCCACAGCACCGGCGACACGCAGCAGCCTGCCATTGTCGTCGAAGACGACGAAAGGGCGAGGCCAAAGTGGTACGAGATGGTGTTGGGCCAAGTTTGGGCCGGGGTGAGCTTAGGAAAAGGTTGAGGGAAGAGGGAGGGATTTGGGATGTGCGGCCTGGTTGACTCTAGCTCTATTTTTATTTCCAAAATCTTTTCTATTCTGTTTTCTCTTTTCTATTTGTATTTTCAAATACAAATCTGTTTTGAACATGTTAAAACCATAAAAGAGTTTAAAATAGTTTGAAACACTGCAGGGCCGTTTTATTCAGATTGGGCTCCACATATTTTGTATTTTCAAAATTCAAAACCAATGGAAAGGACTTCAAAGAGGGATGGGAAAACTAGGGTTTAGCGTGTTGTGTTGTTCTTGTTTGCATTTGCTTTAACAAAAGTAGATGATGCTTATGCATACACAACAAACTCTTTTTGTTTATCAGTGTGTTCTGGTTTATATCGAGTGATCTAAATAGTTTGTTGCTGATGACATCCGAAGCTAAAACATCGGGTATCTCGTACACGTCTCAAAAATACGTGCTTAACATCTCTCGCCCAATCTAAATGCACTTGTCAAGGAAGTAACCGATTATGATACATGGGCTCTTTATTTTAGGAGGTTGCATGGATCTAAGGACTAGGCCCAATTAGAGGTCATGATCAACGTTTCAGGCCTATTGGATCTTTAACCGGAAGACGACCTAACATGCCTTGGACGGCTCGGGAAAGTTCCCTGCAAGTTTCCACATGGCGAATCCTATTTATTGCCCGTTGCTGCACATGTCTCTCACGCTGCATACCGGATTTGTGTTTGGGGCCGGACCCTAGCAGTGGCTCCCTCTTTTTCATTTCCCTTTTTCGGTTTCTTTCCTTTTTCTCTTTTTAAATTTTCTATTTTCTTATTGTTACTTCTTTTATTTTATTTTTCCATTTTTCCAAAAAAGTTCAGATTTTGAATTTATTTATATTTGGATTTGTTCGAATCTTGAATATCTTCAGATTTTGAATTTGTTGAGCGAAGTTGGAATAGGAAATCAGAACAGTAAAAAAGGGTAAAAAAACTCAGCACGTATAGTAAAGAATCGAACAGGAGGAAACACCAGCTAAGAGCAAGTTCAATAATATTGTCAGTTGTTGGCTATAAGGAAGTGGCACGTCATCTATAGCCAATATATACAATAATTAACTAAAAAAGTGTAATACTTAATCAATACGTAGCCCACATGCCACTCTTATAAAGTGTTTAAGAGCACGTGTTAGAGCTGACTCTTAATTTACAGTCCGTTTACATTCGCTATCCTCCATCTCACCTAAATTATACTATTTTATCTCTTACGACCTGCTGACTGTACCCTATTGTACTTGCTCCACTAGTAGAAAAACTCTGTCCCGGATTTTGAACCGGGACCAATCACTCGGGACTAATGTTGGTCCCGGTTCTGGCACGAACCAGGACCAATGAGTCTCCACGTGGGCCGCCACCGCGTGCGCTCGCCGTAGGACCTTTGGTCCCGGTTCGTGGCATGAACCGGGACCAAAGGTCTTTTCTATTTTTTTTTAAATAAAATTTTTTGAATTTTTTTTCGAATTTTTTTGAATCTATGAATATTTGGACCGGTTAATCTCTCACCCGACGCCTCTCAATCACACTTAGTTTTTGGTCAAATTCTAACCTTTGGTTCAACTTCCCAATCGGTCACCCATCCTAACACTACTCCACCCCTAGCACGCTTAACATCTTGGTTCCTTCCCATCCCCCTTCCTATGTACCACTTGTAACCTTATGTCTATAGTATGCTATTAATGACATTAACCCATGCATCTTGGGAGTCACAAGTTTTTATAATTTGAGTTGCAAACATGATTTTACAATGACTAAGTAATACTAATATTGAATAAATATAGAAATAAAATATGTTTTATTATTATTTTTGCATTAATTCATTTAATATGGCATAATTCATATCTTTAAATCCATAAATCAAAATTCCACAAATAATATGTCCATTATTATCAGAAAAATGTGAGAAATTCAAATATGTCATTTTTTTCGAATTATTTTAAAAAAATTAAAAATCTAAATTTTGACTCTTTTGGAATTTCAAAAATCTAAACAAATTGCAAAAGGCCTAAGGAAGTTGCCATCGGTATCGTAATTTTTTTCCGATCATTTTGATATATTATACATTTTTTCCCGACATCGTATGCACAAATGGTGGCGATCTGAAGTTTTTATAACGTTTTTTTGCAAAATAAGTCGAAATTCAAGTTTTTTAATTTTCATGACAAGTGTATCACTAAATACAACTACAGTTGAAAGGATTTTATTTTTTTATTTTTTTACAATTTTCTGTGACATGTTTTTGAAACTAGAAGCGATTCGGGGGGTGGGATTTTCTCCTCCCGCGGACGGATTTTGGGCCTTTTTCCTGCCGCGGCAGAGAATTTCTGAATTTTTTATCCCGGTTTATGTCCCGAACCGGGACTAAAAAGGAACCCTTTAGTCCCGGTTCATGGCATGAACCGGGACCAATGCTCGACTGACCATTGGTCCCAGTTCATGCCATGAACCGGGACCAATACCTCGAGATGAACCGGAACAATGTCCTGGCGGCATGAACCGGGACCGATTCCTGGCATTGGTTCCGAATTGTTATTAGAACCGGGATCAATGGCTTTTGGGGCTGGACCAAAGACCGTTTTTCTACTAGTGCTCTAAGCAAGTTATATTTTCATGTTATTGGGATGGCCCATTTATTGTTTGATTCAGGAGGCACATAGTGGGATGCGCCGCCAAACGTAGCTCATAGGACCTCCCTTCCGATATGAAGCTTTGTTGTGCATGAAGCTTCCAATTTATGGATATTTGGAAAGCACGAATTCTCCCAAAGACCAAATTTTTCTTGTGGAAAATGGTTAGAGGTAGGGTTGCTAATGTGGGACGGATTGGTATTCCAATTACTTCCTCCGTTTTAAAATATAAGATGTTTTAGCTTTGTGAAAGAAGTGTATCTAGACCCTTTTTAGTGTGTAGGTTCACTCCAAATCTATATGAACCTACACACTAAAATGAGTCCAAATACACTCCTTTCACATAGCTAAAACATCTTATATTTTGAAACGGAGGAAGTAGTTATTTAGCTAGGGATGAGATTATTTGGTTACTTGTCTACTCATATTTTGTGTAATTATTTGGTTACTTAATTTTCCATATATGTTTGCTTTTTTGTTAACCCGAATTGACTACCTTTAAATTGTGTAGACTGAGAAGAGGAAATATAAGAAGAAACCTGTCGTCATGACAAGGATGGCTGCTAGTGGTGGATCAGCTGCTCGGAAGCGCGTCTCATTTAGCATGGCTACCTCAACAGACAGTATGAGACATACCAGATCCAAGGGGAATCCGCTAGAAGTACTTCCACCTCCAAGTTCTCCACGGCGCCCACCAAGACCGCCAAGTGCTGCGACCTCTTCGCAAGAAACTCAAAGTCCTACAGATCATGATGCTCGAGGAGAGAAGGTAGCAGCCCAAATCGAGATGGCAGCACTCCACGGCAGGAAGCCAGTAGTCCAAGACGAGCAGACAGCTGCCCTATGCAAGCAACCAACTCCCCAAGGAAAGCACATTATATTGTAGAACATTAACTCCACATTATATGTTTATAGATGATTTTGGCAATCATCCTTGTGAAGACACTATTAAACATGATGATCCTGAAATTGTGTTGAGGGAAAAACATAGGGAAGCAGCGTGAGAACGTGTCCAAAGGACGATAGCTTCCATTTTCCATTCCTCCAGGAAGAACTATTGCTTCCAAGTTCGCCACTGAGTGTGCAAAAATAGTCAGGACTGGTATGCCCATCTTCCCCCGCTAGAAAGAGTACAATGAGAGACCGGATGTTAGAGAAGACTTCTACGACAAAGTTTCCATATGTTATGTGACTCAACTGCCCTTTTCATCTCATTACTATTCAAGCAGAGGCTGATGCACGATTTTTTATTTCAGCAAAAGTTGGTCATGGATGCATCACACCCAGATGTGCAGTTTGTTTGCAACCAGCAGTTAATAAGGCACGTAAGAATTCAAAGGGATCTCCTGAAGAAGCAGTTTTTATACCCCCTCCCACTGAATGAAGTAACAAGCATTTCTTCCGTTGAACACATGAACAATGCAGAGTGGTCCAAGCTTGTTGCTTCTTGGACTGACCCCAGGAACCAGGTCAAGTCTTGTCTACTCAACTTCCCCCTGTTTGTGTTTAACCAGGACTGCCTCTTATACTCTATGCTCTCTCTTTGTGTAGGCCCATTGTCTAATAAATAGGCAAACACGAAATAGACAACCTTATCACAGTGACTTGTTTTTCTGTGACAACCGGGGCTTCTCCAATCACAGTGTGAAAAAATCAATAGTAAGCCCTCCAGAATACTTTTCATCTTTATCATCTTCCAAAATTTCAATGCCATATTTGTCTCTAAAATGAGTATGATCATTTGTAATTTGCTGGCTATTTTTCTAATGTTTGATTCTATTCCTAAAACTCAATAGGAAACCGAGGAAAGCAAGATGGCACCTAATGGTACAGAATATATCACTGAGGGTGAACAACCTCCTTCCACCAACATGGTGCACTATGCGCTATCGCAGGACATCGGCATCCATTCTTCAAGACCATCCAAGCCTCTCCTTGAAGTGCAACTCGGGGCTCAGAGAGCAGGAAATGCGATACTGCGTAGTGCCATTGTGGGGTTGCAGACGGAGATACCAGATGGCAAGGCAGAAGCCCTGAAGGAAGCGCAGGAAATGTGGAAGAAGCTATACTAGGTCCATCTTTGTCATCTTTGTATAATTCAATACCTTGTTTGTCCATGAAGATCTGCTTGGAATTGCTTGCTACTTTTCTGACTTTTGCTTCTATAACTGTTAGGCACCCATTGGAAGCACGGTGGCACCATCTGCTGCAGAATATGGCATTAAGGATCAACCCCTTGCTTCCACTGATGAAAGCATCCATGCTTCAAGACCAACCAGCTCTCTCCTTGAAGCACAACTTTTGGTTGAGAGAGCAGCGAATGAGGCACTGAGCAGACACATTGCAGCATTGCTGAAGGAGATAGAAGCAAAGAATGAAGCACAGAAAGCACTTGTGAACTTCACATACCTTATAAATGCATCACTTCAGGAATTCTTAGCTATATTGCGTAAGTGAACTGGTGGTGTGACTCAGAGCTTGTTAGGCTCTTTTCTTTATTTTGTTGGAAACTTAATTGCGAACCTATTTATGTCCCCTGAAACATGTGCCCTGCAATTTCTGTCATTTTGATCTGGACGGTGCAATATAACAAAGTTGTCAGCACTCTTCTCCGACGTAAATGAAAACATCATTCTTGTTTGATTGACGAAAATATTTCTGTCACCGATAGACGCCTACATGGCGCACTTTCACTCGTCAATATCCTCGACGAAACAGGAACGTCATCCCTTCTGCCCTGACGAATTGAGTTTGTCATGCGTTGGAGATACGCGTCCAGCTCTCATTGGTACACGATTCGCGCCGTAGATGGACCACGTGTTACCTTCCGATTGGTCCATGTTTTGCCCTGAAGATCGGCCACGCGTAAGCTGGCCAGCTTATTGCCATGACGAAGATGAAATTCGTCTCCACCAGCGTGATGAAATGGAAAGGATGGCATAAGCAAATGAAAGGATGACATCAGCAAATGGCGCTAGCATAATCAGGCCATGACGGAAAAAACATCAAGAAGTCGATAACGTCATAGATGGTGAACATGACGTCAGCAAACGTCGCTGACGGCCACCTGCGGTGACGTCCGCCACGTGGCATCATTCATGACGAAAAAAACTTCATGAAGGACCGGTCCTGGGCTGGTCTGGTCCAGTTTGCCGCGACGAAATTGGAGGAACATCACGGACGGGCCGTGAAGTTTTCAGATTAAAAAACGTCATGGATTGAATTATGACGTGAGGTCAGTGACCTATTTGTTTTGTCGCAGAATTCGTCGTGGATGACCATCTATGACGTTTTGGCCCTCATCCACGACAATATCAGATCACCATGAACCGTCCAGATTCTTGTAGTGTGCCTCGCCCATTGTCCAAGCCATCCTCCACCAATAAATTAGTGTCTTCGTCAAATAAAGAGTCTGTTTCGCATGTGTGCGATGCATGTCAATGAGCAAAAGTTCACCAGCTACCTTATGAGTTGTCTATTCGAGTATCTAGTGTTCCTCTTGAGTTAGTTCACACAAATGTGTGGGGTCTTGCTATAAAATCGTCGAGTAGTTTTAGCTATTATGTAAGTTTTCTTGATAATTTTAGTAAGTTCACGTGGGTTTGTCTTCTAAAACACAAATCTGATGTGGAGCATGTCTTCTACCAGTTTCAAAAAATGAGTTCAATTATCCTTAGGCACCAAGATTTGCTCGATTCAATCTGACTAGGGAGGGGAGTACTAGAAGTTACATAAATTTTTCATGGATACTGGCATCTCCCATCGCATATCTTGCCCCCACACCCATCAGCAATATGGTGCCATCAAACGCATGCATCGACATTTGGTTGAAACGCCCCTTGCCTTGCTTGCTCAATCCTGTGCCCTTTCGTTTTTGGGACGACGCAATCCTTATTGCCTATTACCTTATTAATTGTAAACCAAGTTGAGTTACCCACAATATTTCACCCATCACAACACTATTTAAACCCCTAGTTGACTACAATCTTCTCGGTGTCTTCGGTTATTCCTACTGGCCCAACCTTCACTCGTACAATACTCAAAAACTTGCCTTTCGCTCATGCCAATGTGTTTTTCTCGGTTATAGTCTCGATCATCTTGTCTTTCAGTGTTTAGATCAGTCCTCCGGTCAAGTGTATGTGTCTTGTGATGTGGTGTTTGATGAACATGTCTATCCGTTCTCTCTTTGCACGCCTTCTAAACTTCCTCCACCAACCGAACATGCACTTCTTCTCCCTAAACCGGATACTACATCCTAAATATGTACAAATACGACTTGTGCTACTAACAATACACATGTTGTCTCTGTTGTTTTAGGTGCTCCGCCAAATCACGAAGATCACCATATGCATGGTGTGCATCCGACCCTGGACGTCGATAAGCTCCCTCAGCCAGCTGGCCAACCCGCTCATGCGGCCCATAATGGGCCGGCTCTGGATGGAGCCCAACTAGATGCACCCACACCACCGCCCTTCCCACTAAGAATCTAGCCCGTGGATCGGCCCAGGATGCTGATCCGGACTCTATCGAGTCCTCCCCTGATGCTGCTTCTCTGTCCTCACCAGCTACACCATGCGCTCTATCGCCAATACGCACCCGTCTGTAGAACAACGTTGTCAAGCCGCTTCGTCTGTTTGACGACATCGTGTGCTATGATCTAAAGAAGAAGTGATTCTCTGCTGAACCTATCTCGCACGTTGATGCTCTTCAGGTCCCTGCATGGAAGGCTGCAATGGACGATGAGTTTGCATCTCTTTAGCTCAATCAAACATGGAGTTTGGTTCCACCTCTAATTGGTCACCATATTGCCAGGTGAAAATGAGTGTTCAAGCTGGAGAAAAAAACCTGATGGTACCATCTATCGTTACAAGGCTCGAATCATCGCCAAGGGGTTCACTCCATGGCTTGGAATTGACTACACTGACACCTTTTCCCCTCTCGTCAAGCCAACCACCATCCAGCTGATTCTTTCCATCGTCGTGTCCAAGGGGTGGGCGTTGCATCAAGTTGATGTGCAGAATGCATTTCTCTATGACGATGTCCAGGAGGAATTATACATAAATCAACTGTCTAGTTTTGTGGATCCACATCAGCCTTACCATGTTTGCAAGCTTTAGAAATCATTATATGGGTTGAAGAAGGCGGCAAGGGCATGGTACTCAAAGCTGAGTCAAAACTATAGTCAATAGGGTCCGTCCCTTCTAAATCTAACACCTCATTGTTCATTTTCAGTGACAAGCAAGTCATCATGTACATGTTGATATACATTGACGACATCATCGTTGCTGGTTCTTACACAACATCTATTGAAACACTCCTGGCCCAACTCCGAGAATCCTTTGTGGTCAAGGATCTTGGGAGGTTGTCTTACTTCCTCGGCATTGATGTTATTCAGCAATGTGATGGGATATCACTTGTGCAACCGAAGCATGCCTCTGATCTCCTTCGGTGGGTCAACATGCACACTTGCAAGATCATCTCTACTCCCATGTCATCGTCAGATAAACTCAACAGAACAAGTGGAAAAATGTTGATAGGAGATGAAGCCTTCAATTACAGGAGCACCATTGGTGCACTACAATATTTGTGTATGACTCATCCTGACATATCTGTGAATGACTCGTATTGACATTTGGGCTCCAAACTTTTTGGAACTTCTGAAATTCAAAACCATTTTGAATAGAGCACATTAAGAGGGAAGGTAGGGTTTTAGGATTTTGCATATATTGTTGTTTGCATTTAATTTTTATTATCAAAACATATGATGATCGTGATTTACACCAAACCCTAATGCATGATTAATAAAACTACAGTGTAAGAGGTTCCCTCTTTGGATTGGAAAAGGACGGTGTTGCAACCACTCCCAAACCTGTGTTGCACACAATGCCTCTTCTTCAAGGCAGTCGGCAACTCCTTCAAATTTTCATTACCTTCTTTAGTCATAGTGGCTTCGCAAGGAAGGCATCAAATTTTGAATTTTGTGCTTCCTTTTCATTCTTTTTGTTCTCGTGTTGTTTGATGTATGTATGCTAGTTTCAACATCCTGTAACAAAACATGTCCCTTTGTGCTTTATTAATTTAAAGTCGGGCACTTATGTGCCTTCAATCTAAAAAACATGTTGCTAGAAATTTCAAGTTTTAGAATATTTCAATTATGTTGTGCACTCTAAAACACATGTGAAATCTCTATGAAACATTTTTATGATCTCTGAGGTGGAGCACATGTTCATTTTGATAAAATATAAGGGTTACATACAATTATATTATAGCCAAAAGATGAACTATTTAATGCAACAAAGAACTGCTCCAACAATGATCCGAATCAAAAGTGAGCTTCCATTTACTCTCCTTGTACTCTTTCCTCTGCCAGACTAAAAAATTTAGTGGCACCTATTGATGGCTTTGAAATATAGCCATCTACGTCCACATTTGAACTGGATATTATTCATAAATTTGATAAAATATCTCTCTAAATCCTGCCACTAATGCCTAATATTCAGAGGGGTATGCAATACTTTCTTTTATATTTTTCCTGCACAGATAATGTCGTTTGAAGATGGGAATCACTACATTAAAGTCAAAGATACGAGATTTGCAACAACCAGAAAAAACCAGGAGCCGTAAAGCGGAGGTAGACGCTTTAATGACCAACTATACGACCAGAGCAAAAATTCATGCTGTATAGCTCTGGTCGTATAGTTGGCGCCGCCACCGTTAGGTAAAACAAAACAACTTTTGTGAAGGGACCCCTATATAAAGAAGCCTCGGGCAACGAGAAAACAAGCCAGACCTCGTCAAAAGTCTCTACCATAGATCTCCACCCGCCTCCAGATCTCAAAACCCTTCTCCATCTCCATAGCCATATTCCACCACTTGTAATAGTAGATATCTTCTTTGATTGACGACATTGTAAGACTATTGCTATCAATCTTATGATTTTCATTACAATGTTTGTGATTGTTGATCTCATCTCCATGTGTGAGTGATTCTCCTTGGGCAAGGGCTTTGGCCTAGCCATGTAGCAATTGTGCATATTATTTATCATAGATGGGATCGTGTATTAGTTTGTACGTCATGATGATTATTGTATCTTCTCTTGCCTCAATCCAATGACTTGTCAGGTACCCAAGACCCCGAGGGTGAGCCAGGTATAGGGAGTATGAGTAATGACTGATCTGCAGGTTAGGAACCCTAGTGGTAGAAGGGGTAGTACGACTGTATGTGAGGGATTTACTTGGGATTAACGGTGACATCACTATGCATATCATTAGTTCTCTTTCTTCTATGGATGATACTAGTAGGTTATTGCTATAAGCAGTTGCAGAGGCAATAGCAATTATGGATGCACTGCCCACATATAATTTATCTTGCTCTAACAAGTACATGCATACTTTATTTATATCTTTTATTTCCATCAGAGGTTTTGCACAACTACAGGTGAATCCGAAGGCCCTAGGCCCTCTCTCTCCATCATCAACACAACAAAAAGACGCAAGCTATTGGTCTGGTAAAAACACAAAAGGAATTCTAAAACTCCCGAAGGTCCATTAAAGTAACTTCACTACGCATTCGCTTCCCGAGGATTCGATAACCTAGGTCTACTAGGGAAAAAGAAGCTACACTACATCCATAATCCGGATCGAAGGTATTAACCCTTTTTCTGGCGTCATTGCCAGGGAAGCAATAGCTACCCTGGTGAGGTTATTAGGAACCTTGCTAGTTTTAATTCTTGTTTTAAGTTTTATTAGTTTGCTTTCAGTCTTTATTTGATAAACCAAAAAAATTAGGTAGCCTTTAAATTCTTACTTTTACTATTATAATTCTTTGTTTAAGAAAATCCAAAACATAGGAAATATGGCTGAAAAGAAGCTTGGGGAGTTTGCTACTCCCAACAATGATTATTTCCATACTATTACTCAGCCAACAATTGCTGCTGATGGCTATGAAATTAAGCCCCATTATTTAAGCTTGGTTCAACAGAATCAGTTTGGAGGCTCTGATATTGAAGACGTAGGTATGCACTTCAATACTTTCACTAAAATATGTGATATGATGCGTATAAAAGACGTTGACCTTGATGCGGTCAAATTACGTCTATTTCCTTTCTCTCTAAAAGGGAGAGCAAAAGAATGGTTGCTATCTTTGCCTAGAAATACTATTACATTATGGGTGGGATGTACTTCTTTATTTATGATTAAAATTTTCCCACCTACAAAGACTATGCAACTCATATCTAATATTACTAGCTTTAGACAGGAAGATCATGAGCCACTAGCGCTTGCATGGGAGAGGATGAAATAATACTTAAGAAACTGTCCCAGTCATGGGATGGAAGATTGGTTAATCCTACATTTATTTTATAATGCTCTTCATCATGTGTCTAAGTCTATGCTTGATACTACAGCTAGAGGAACGTTTATGGGTAAAAAAATTCCGAAGCAAAGCAGCTGTTAGACAATATTCAAGACAACCATGCATAATGGCATGTGGAAAGATCAAACACGAAGAAGGTGAACTCCATCTCACCACAAGAAAATGAAGAACTCAATGCTAAGTTGGATGAGCTCATACTAGCCGTAAAAGGTAAGGAAACCCAGGTAAGATACACCCCTGAAACAAATATTAAAGAAATAGACTTCGTAGCTCGTAATGATTATAACCCTGCTTGGAAGAAGAGTTATAATCCTAACTTTCAGAAACATTATTCTAGTCCTGCAGGTAATTCTAATAATAATATGGGAACTAGTAATGGTAGTCTCCAAGAAACACTTAAGTCTTTTATAGACTCACAAAATGAACAAAACAATATTCTTCTTAAAATAACAGAGAATCGTGATGCTATGCTTGGTAAATTATCTAACCAAGCTGTTAGTTTGAGAAATGATTTGCAGGCCCTCCAAGAAAAAACAAGGATCGTTGAGGCACAACTAGGTAACATAACCGGGAGTCAACTCTCATTCTAGCTAAATTTGTAGGTAAAGCTGTGCCCAATCCTATTGAAGAAATCAAAATGAAGAGGATTCAAAGGGAGGAGCCTGAAGAACTTGATTATAGTAATGCCCCTTCACCAAGCTACACCATCGAAGACCTCGTAAAGAGGATCAACGTCAAAATTCTGGTAAGTGAAGGTAACGATGAAGCCATGTATCAACACTTTGTTGATCAAGTAGCAATTAAGGAACACGAGCTTGAAGAGGAATACAAGAAAATTGCAAAAAAGTTACTTGTTAAACTAGATGACATATTTGAGCCTACTATTAAGATAAAAATTGGAACCAATGAGATAGTTGCACTTTGTGATCTAGGTGCAAGCATCTCAACAATTCCAAAGAGGCTTTTTAACAAGTTAAATCTTGGCTCTTTGAAACCACTGAATTGAAATTGCATCTAGCAGATTCTACCTACAAACAAGTTGTAGGAATTAAGGAGAAAACTTTAGTTTACATCAAAGGCTGTCTTGCTCTAATTGACTTTGTTATTGTTGACATGCCTGAAGATACTACTGCTCCTATAATACTTGGCCGTCCTTTCTTGAGAACTATAAAGGCTTTAATTAACCTCCATGAAGGGAATGTGAAGTTGCAATTGCCTTTGTGGGATCCTTTTGTTATCCATTTCCCCAGGAAAAAGAAAGTCAAACATGACGAAAAGGAGGCCATCACTTTGAAGGCCAATTACTTTAGAGTAGGTGTTCCACTCATCTGGCCCAAGTGAGTATCGTTAAGGTCAAGCTATTGACCGTAATAGAGCGCTCCATGGGAGGCAACCCATGTTAAATAAAGGTTTGAGTTATGTTTTTAGTTTTTAGTTTAAGTTTATGTTTCATAAAGAGTGCTAGAAAACTCCATGTGAGGAAAATAAGTTCGGTAGTACTTAAAATTCTGCTACATACATGTTGTTGTTGGTCGACAATATTTATTGTCAATTTTCTTTCATAAACAAGTTATATCACTAAGTTATAGGAAAAGAAGCAATTCTCAAAGAAACAGAAAATGTTTTATGCACACAAAGAGTTTAACGACCAACTATACGGCAGGAATAAAATTTCTGACCATATAGTTCCAGTCGTATAGATATCTTTGTCATTGACAATTTTTATTTAATATGTACAGAGAGTTTAACGACCAACTATACGGCGGGAATAAAAAATTCTGGCCGTATAGTTCTGGTCGTATAGATATCGATGCCTCCGTACAAATTCTTTTCTAATATACTGAGAGTTTAACGACCAACTATACGGCGGGAATAAAAATTTCGGCCGTATATTTCTGGTCGTATAGATATCGATGCCTTTGTATATCCCAGGGACACAGACAGTTTGACGACCAACTATACGGTGGGAACATTTTGTTCCGGCCATATAGTTGCGCCCGTATAGCTGCGCCTCCAGGAGAAAACCCTATTTTTTGACAGAAAGCTAACTATAGGGCGGGAACACAATGTTCTGGTTGTATAGTTACGCCCGTATAGTTGCGTCCGACCACAAAATCGCATGGGAAGGTACCTCCAACTCCAAAACTTCAATCCCTTTTCCCTCTTGTACCTCCAAACTCTCTCAAAACCTCAAGAGATCTTCATCTCTACTCAATTTCGTTCGATTTCGTCGCACACGAGTGATCTACGGTATGTTTCTCCTCCGATCCTCCAATTACTTTTTGCAAATTCATCTTTGATATATTATCACTATCAATCTAGGGTGAGACCTACTATGAACCAATTGCCATGATTTTATTGCCTAGATTATTATTTTGAGGAGATTCTTTAGTGTGCTATGATGAGAAATATATTGTACTTACTATTGTTGGATCAAGGTTTTATTTTTTGTCTTTCTTCAATGTTCTAGATGATGAACACAAGGAGCCAAACTCGTGCTCGTGCTACCGCTAGCGCTTCTTGGGCTGTCACTCAGGAATGCATGGGGATCAAGTTCAAGGATGAGCCCCAACATGATCGCTTCAGCACGATCAAGAACCACGAAGTGAAGGTCACCAAGTGGGCTTGCCCCATTATATTGAACCAACTTAGTATTTCTGATGACTTCAATTTACTTTGCAATAGAGATAGCCTGCAAAACTTTGTGTACAATGATGTACCTACTTATCCCGCTTAACCATTGAATTTTTAAGTTCGTTGCAAAGCACCGTTAAACAATGGCAAGGAGAGGACACTATTTCTTTCCGACTGATGAACAACAACTAAACTTTAATATTAGATGAATGGTGTGCATATTTTAATTTTCCAAACAATGATGTTCATGCCTTACATGCATCCTTTACTAGCTTAAAGCCTTCCCCCGAACAATACTATAATGGAATGAGTTTCATTAGTAGAGTGAACAAGGAGAAGAATATTCAACATCCCACAATTCTCTATTTGTTCTATGTTATTGCTAACACCTTGCAGGCACGTAATGAGTACATGAGACTCAACGAGGAGGACATCTTAGTCCTTGCAAAGGCTGCTTACATCAACTGCAGCTTGTCACTCAACTTGGGCGCCATCCTTGTGTGCTACCTAGAGCACCAAGCCTCCCAAAGCCAAGGGCCAATCACATGTGGAGGCGTCATCACCGTTCTTTCCACTGCCCTAGGCATCAACCTAGGTGAGTTGTAACCCGTGCTAGGTGAGACACATGTTGGTTTCTCCACTTTGAGAGCCCGTGGAATTCTCACTAGGAGAGGTGGTGTTTATTATCTGCATATTGCTGGAGCTGGGCGTCTCTACCCCGCTCCTATGCCTAATGGTCTTTTCTCTATCGAGGAAGGAAGTTTGCTATATGACTTGCAGGTTGAGCAACACCAACCCGAGGAGGAGATTCCGGCGGAGGATGAGGACCAAGAAGAGGAGCAAGAAGTTCCTTACCAAGAGGAGCAGCCACAAACCCGATTCGCTACATACCAAGATTTCCAAGGACTTGGAGGGACTGTGGAGAGGATGCATAGCCTATCTTTGAACCTCTGAGAATAAAATAGTAACCTATCAACTCAATTTTTGAACAGGAGTAACGACTTGTTCCCGCCACCACAATGATTTGAAGGGCTTGCAAAAGCCAAAGCTTGGGGAAGTTTCCTCATGTATCTTTATTTGGCATTTATTTGCTTTTATTTTGAGGTTGTGTTTTTATTTGAGTTTATAAGCACTCGTGTTGGTTTCCCCAACACTTTATTTTCTAGTTTGTTCTATTTGCTTTTGAAATTTTCTAGCCGAGCTTTGCCACCAATTTTCTATTCTTTAAATTCCCTCTCTTAAAAATCACAAAGAGATTTCTCCATTTTTCCTTATTTTCCCTCTTTCTTTTCTATCCGCCTCGAGGTCTTCATATGTTTGCAGGAGAGTGATCGACTTCGAGTTTCCAAGAAACAAATAAAAAAGGAAGAGAGAAGTGAAACCAAACATGAGAGGTATGCCCTATGACTCCCCACTTTTGAAGTTTGAGAAACCGATGCTAGTTAGTAGTAAATGTAGAGATATTATATTGGTGGAGTGAGTATTTGTATCGTAGTAAGATTTTTTGTTTGAATGGGTATTTAGTTGGGCTCATTTTGTTCCAGCTCTCGTAATTAACCAAGTCTTGCCTAAAAATTGTTAAACAGTTGTAATAAGAAAAAGTCTCACAATTGAAGGCTTGGGTGTTGTAGTGCTTAGTCTTGAAGGTTTATTTCTAGAGACACTCAACACCAATGAAAATGTTGATTGACTTGATAGCTCTCTTTGAAAGGATTTGTTCGATTGAATTAATGTTTAGCGGTTTTTGTGAGCATTCCAAAGTTTGACTTGTTAATCATAAGAATGATATAGCTTTAGGCATGTCAAACTTCATGGGATTCCAAAAACTCCGCTGGCCTGCGAACGATCTTCATGGAGGAAACTCCTAGATTTCGGCTATGAGTTGATTAAACCTTGTAGCAGCAATGCTATAGTGGGTAAGATTCTTGGCACTCCCGGGTAGCTGTAATCATGATGGTATCACTCCTCTGGCTATTATGAGTAATCATTATGCAAAAGGAACAAAAACCTTAGTGATACCACTAGTGTCCATCACAGCCCGATAAACTAATAAAAATCTTTGGCATGCTCTCAATTACTTAAAAACTGAAATTCTTGAAGGACAATGAATAGAAAAGTAGTGCTTCAAAAGTCTTGATTTATTGATGTGGGAGAATGAGATACTCTAGTGTATATGCTTTTCATGACAACTGTCACACTCTTAATTTACATGATTGTACTTTATTGTTCAAAGGCAAGCCTATGAGTTGATTACATGACATGGAATAAAGTTTACTCAATTGAATCATCCATGTTAACAATAATTTTGCTGCACTATAAGGATGCATAAAACCCATATGATATGTTTGCCATTACTCTATCTATGCTGAAGTTTTTCAGATTTATGAAGTGGAGGAAACATGAGATTACCAATCATGAGTAAGATCACCATCTCGTTATTTCAGTTTAAATGTTGAGTTCCTTTTTTTGGTTTTCTTGCTTGGGGACGATCAAGTTTAAGCTTGGAGAGGTTGATGGCTCTGAAATATAGCCATCTACGTCCACATTTAAACTAGATATTATTCATAATTTTGATGAAATATCTCTCTAAATCCTGCCACTAATGCCTAATATTCAGAAGGGTATGCAATCCTTTCTTTTATATTTTTCCTGCGCAAATAATGTCATTTGAAGATCGGAATCACTACATTAAAGTCAAAGATACGAGATTTCCAACAACCAGAAGAAAACAAGAGCCGTAAAGCGGAGGCAGACACTTTAACGACCAACTATACGCCCGGAGCAAAAATTCCGGCCATATAGCTCCGGTCGTATAGTTGGCGTTGCCACCATTAGGTCAAATAGAACAACTTTCGTGAAGGGACCCCTATATAAAGAAGCCTCGGGCGACGATAAAATAAGACAGACCTCACCAAAAGTCTCTGCCATAGATCTCCAGCCGCCTCCAGATCTCAAAACTCTTCTCCATCTCCATAGCCATATTCCACCACTTATAATAGTAGATCTCTTCTTCGATTGGCCACATTGTATGACTATTGCTATCAATCTTATGATTTTCATTGCAATGTTTGTGATTGTTGATCTCATCTCTATGTGTGAGTAATTCTCCTTAGGCTAAGGGCTTCGGCCTAGCCATGTAGCAATTGTGCATGTTAATTATCATAGATTGAATCGTGTATTAGTTTGTATGACATGATGATTATTTTATCTTATCTTGCCTCAATCCAAGGACTTGTCAGGTACCCAAGACCCCGAGGGTTGATCCAGGTACAGGGAGTATGAGTAATGACTGATCTGCAGATTGGGAACCCTAGTGACAGAAGGGGTAGTACGTTTGTATGTGAGGGATTTACTTGGGATTAACGGTGACATCACTATGCATATCATTAGTTCTCTTTCTTCTATGGATGAGACTAGTAGGTTCTTGCTATAAGCGGTTGTGGAGGCAATAGAAATTATGGATGCACTGCCCACATATAATTTATCTTGCTCTAACAAGTACATGCATACTTTATTTCTATCTTTTATTTCTATCAGATGTTTTGCACAGCAACAGGTGAAACCGAACGCCCTAGGCCCTCTCTCTCCATCATCGACAACAACAAAAAGACGCAAGCTATTGGTCCGGTAAAAACACAAAAGGAATTCTAAAACTCTCGAAGGTTCGTTAAAGTAACTTCACTATGCATTCGCTTCCCAAGGATTCAATAACCTAGGTCTACTAGGGAAAAAGAAGCTGCACTACATCCCTAATCCGAATTGAAGGTATCACCTATTACAAATAGTGGAGTTTTGTCTAGGAATTCTAGGCACAAGATCCTGGGTCGGAGGAGTCGTCTGGCCTGTCAAATAAGCTTGGTGATTTGGTTTGCATGGAAAAGGAGGTGACAGGGCTTGTCGTGGATGATGATGATCAGATTCTGATGCAGAAGCCTAGATGGGCCGCGGTTGGAAAGGTACCCGTGCCCAGGAAACTTAACATCCCTGTACTAGATTGTGCAAAACATCATGCCTGGGTCTACACAGTGCAACCCAATTCTATGATGTCAGGGGTAACTGATTTAGGGTGAAGTTTAATCTCAAGGGCGACTAGAAGCACATGAGGAGAACAACCAGACTTGGATGCGAGTTCTAAAGCCAATGCTGGGTACGATGAACAAGGCATATGGTGAAAGGATTAGCAAGTGGATAGGTTTGAAAGTGATCATGATTGATGTTGATAAAGACTGACATGGGGTGAATATCTGCGGTTCAGGGTATAGATATCCATCCATGAGCCACTGATCAGAGGCATATAGATACACTCGTCCGCAGAAGACAAAGAGGGGCAATGGTTCGATATCAAGTATGAGAGGATCCCGCATTTCTATTTTGACTGTGGCATGTTGGCACATGGAAATAAGTGCCGACTACCATGGTCGAATACACCGGAGAGGTGCTCGCATCCATGGTCGAGGGCCCTAAGAGGTGCGCGCTGCCGTAGAGAGGTCCAGGGTGAAAGTGAGATCTAGAGGTAGGTTTTTTTTCTAGAAATGATTGAGATCTAAACCAGCATGGGGCTAGTCGCTCTAGGTTTTTAAACAATTGCGAAGAAAGTTAAACAAGTAGGAAGACAACAAAATAATTTATATAATAATTAAACTACATGTTTAAAAACTAGCACTACTTATTATCATCCTCACCATCGTCATAAACAGAACCAACAGAGTCATCATCCTCATCCCTTCATTGCTTCCACATCACGAAAATATATATTTCTCAGTTTACTAATAACACATGTCATGTGCACGTAGATCTTATGGCATTCATTCTTACTCAGAGAAACTGGTTTTCCTCATCACAAACTTTGCCTTTTGTTTCATTATGAGAGGATAACAATGTCGACTAGAGGGGGGTGAATAGGCTTTTTAAATTATTACGATTTAGGCTCTAATAAATACAGAATAAAACTAGTGTTTAATTTATGAAGCACGGAACTGAAATCCTGTAGGTTCAACTAAGTGCACCAACAACTTATGCTAAGCAAGACAAGCAACAATGTGATAGCAAGATAAATAACTTCAAGCACAAAGGTTATCACAATGTAAAGTGCATAAGTAAAGAGCTCGGGTATAGAGATAACCGAGGCACACAAAGACGATGACTTTATTCTGAAGTTCACTTCCAAATAAGCTAATCTCTGCTGGAGAGGTGCAATTGCGTAATGTTCCCTGAGCGCCATAAGTGGCTCACCTTGAGGTGTGGTGGCTTGATGCACACCCAACGCCACAAAAGGCCTCATCCCAAGATACGAAGGCACACCACTCACCTACCACAAGAAGCTCACCTTATTCTCCTGTATGCGCATTGCAAAGGCGGACACATGATCCACTATGGGACACTTGAGGCAGTCACCAAATCGGTACAAGCTTGGGGCAATCTTCACAACTCAATTGGAGGCTTCCAAGATAATACCACAAAAGTCCACAAGTTTGAGGCAATCTTCACAACTTAATATGAGGCCCCAAGAAACACCACCAAGGCCTCAACCGTCCAAGGCTCCAAGAATCCAAGAGGAATAAGCTCAAAACTTTCACCAACCGATTCTTCATAGAGCACTCAAACTGATGCACCTAATGCAATAAAAATGTCCATCACTCCCAAATTACACCAAAGATACAAGAGACATTGGGGGAATAAGAGATAAAAGAAGAGAACACCTAATTTTACAAGATCTAGATCCCAAGATTTCCTTCACAGAGAAGGGATTTGGTTGGGTAGGATTATAGATCTAGATCTCCTCTCTCAAATCTCTCAAAAATATGCAAGAATCATAGGAGGAATAAGGGGAGAGAATAAGCTCTTGAAGGTCAACAATGAAGGAGAGAGAATGGGTAGAAGAGCTTAGCCCACGATGGGGAAGAAGAGCTCCTTTTAAAGGGATCTTCAAAAGTGGCCATTTGAGGCATTCATGTGCCTATCCGATACTACCGAACACTGGGCTGTAGTACTTCCTACACAGCCCCAATGGCTCTCCATCCGTGGAATTGTGTTGGTAGTACGGGTCGGAAGTACCGCCTGACCCGGGGTAGAACTTCCTGGCGGTACTACCAGTTCACTTTTGGTCAAGTATCGATAAAATAATGAGAGATATCTGAGGTGTTACAACATAGTGACCTAGGGCCGGTGTTATTGACCAAGTACTACCGGCGACAAAAATTTCCTAGAGGTACTACAGGTGGTACTACTGGTCCTGGAAATCTTCTAAAACCAAAACAAGGATATCTTGAGCATCCGAACTCTGAAAGGGATGAAACCAATTCTGTTGGAAAGACAACGACAGGTATAATCCTATAACTTGGTATTCCAACTAACAACATGACACTGGTAAAATAGAAAACCTATCAAGATCATTCCTTTGCCTTGCGCATTCCACTTGAGCTCTATGAAGACGATCTTGTCCTTCCCAAGATGGAACACCTTTCTTGATTGCTCTTGCTCGCAAAAGCTTGATGAAGATTTGCGGATGGATCCCCTATACTACCATGGGAGAGTCTTTTCTTTGGACATGTCTTCACCTATCCATGATCACCGAGGATGCCAAGCTTCGAACATATGATCTTCTCGAGATGGCTCATCTTGAACTTGCACTCCATATCTTCTTTGTGTGTGGATCCACTTGAATCCACTCTTTGCACTTTGTCTTGATAAACCTTGTATCTTCTTCTTTCTTAAATATGATGTCTTAAAGTAATGCAAAAATGCTCATGTTATATTCTTCTTCAAGACATGCTTCTAATAGGCTCAAGTCTCACATGACCATTCTTTGGATCACACCTTGAATATCTCCTTGGTCATTGCTTATTGTTCTTCCTTTTTTCATCCTTCAACCTTGAAGCCAACAAATAGTTCAAGTGATGCAAATGGACAATTCCTACAAGTGTAACTCAATGCAAATATTAGTCCATAGAGATTGCCATTAATTACCAAAACCACACATGAGGGAACACATGCACTTTTAGACGGTGGACCTTCTCTTGGAAGTTTACTTCTTTGTTACCTCTAACAAGATTCTAGACACAACACGATGCATGCTTAAGGTGTGGAGAGTTGTGCTCTCCATCAACCCATAGCACACCATTGCAACCCATGGGCTCAACACCGCATCCAAGGAACATGCAGTCGTGTCGCATGATCAAACACCGTCGCGTGCAACATAGCGACGAGGTGGATGGTTCAGCCTGCACCGATGAACTTCCGAACGTAGGTCGATGCTATTTCATTGTGGATCATAAACAATAGCATCAAGTGGAAAATGATATGAAAACTACTAAAGGGTGATGAAATGTGAAAAAAACAAGATTTTTCTCCAAATGTGAAAATCCAGATCGATCTCGAGTAACAAACCCCAAATGTCTTCCTAAATCCAAATTAGTAACAAGAAATGTACGCATAACTCCGTATTGTAGTCAATCTCTATTTGTTGCGCTGCCTAGCTATCGGCTGATGCCCTTCATCACCAGCCGCCGCTCGCCGAAGCTTTCTTGCACAGAGAGAGGGTGAAGTGAAGTTGGGAGAGAGTGAAGAGTACAAACGATATTAATAATTGCTAAGCCAAAACTTGGCTTCCATGGTGGGGCTCACCTTTCCGTGGGATGGTGTTAACCTGTTAGCCACACAACACCCACTATGCATGTCACGTAGAATCCACAATGTGGTAAAATATACCCGCACCTGTCAACCACGATATCACATAATGCCACATTTTTCTATCACCTACCATGGCAACTTTGTATCGGTATAGACAATACCACGGCATAAAACTATGCATCACGACAACTGGATTCACCGGGACAAAGACTTTTGCATGCAACTTCCTGATGTCTCGTCCAAAAATAGTGTCGGTCATGTATCCATATATCTTAAGCATCAAGGGAACTTGATCAATTCCTATAACCTAGCGAAGTTCCTTTTATGAAAAGGCCCGCAATTGATATTTAATCAATTTTCTCTTTATATTAATAACCAACAAGAACTTAAAGCCTATAAATTGATATTATTTTGATGAATTGTTTAATTGATTAAGAAATATATTAACTGATTATTCAAGCCCACATGAACTAAGCCTACGAGAGTTATTTAATAATTCAAGACCATTTATTAACAGCAGCCTGATACGGGACTAATCACTTGGCAACAATGAAAAGAAAGCCAACAACAGATAAATAAAGGTTGCGTCTGAATTCCAAGATACCAATTATTTTACTTAAACCTGCTATGGTTTAGTGCTACAACTCAAAAACATAAGGAATATGCATAAAGTACAACACACACGTTATGTGATTGCTTATTCACATCTGAGGACAAGCCTTAGTGAAAATATGCCTTTTGCACAATCTTGATGCCTAAGCCATCAACAAAATAGAGAAATGAAATTCTCCATGGCCCAAGCAAAAACAGAGCTCCAAACCAAAGCCAAAAACCGAAAACAATGCCAGGAATTACAGAGTACCATAAGCACACGTCGTCATGTCCAATTAGGTCTTCAGTTCCCTCATCGAAACAAGGTACGTTCAACGGGAAGCCACAAAGACCCAGATTGTCCCCATAAATTGATGGGTCTATAAATGTCTGTAGCTGATTTCCAGGGGGTATGCCGCCCCTTAAGCAATTGTGCGAGAGGTTTAACACGCCTAAAAACAACAAATTTGAAATGCTTGGAGGGATAACACCTGAAAGTTCATTCCATGAGAGGTCAAGGAACTCCATGAGCTCCAAATCGCCAATGCTTTCTGGGATACTTCCCGACAATTCATTTCTAGATAAGTTCAAGAATAGGAGGCCTTCAAGGTATGTTAGCTCCTCTGGGATGTCCCCAGTAAGTAGATTTCTTGATAAATCAATACCTGTCATTAACTCGATTGCTTTCTGAAAAGTTTGTTCACGTCCCTTCCAGAATATGTTAACTCTGTCTCGGTACACATCTACAGATGACCGATTATCAGGCACTCTCCTCCGTGAAGAAGTGGAAATCTGGCTCAACTGGACCATCTCAAGCTGAAAAGGGTCAAGACTGTATGTTTCAGAAGATTCTAATCTGGAGATTTGGCTTGGCCTTTTCATGGATGATAAGTTGCCAAACGTTTCCGGGATGAATCCGGTAAGACTGTTGTTGGACATGTCAAGTACTTGCAGATTAGAAAGTTGGGATAGTTGGGATGGAACAGCGCCACTGAAGTTGTTGGATGTGAGTCTCAGAACTCTCAGAAGAGGAACACTTATTCCAATCCACGAAGGGATATCACCAAAGAACATGTTGTTCCCAAGATCTAGGGTGATGAGCATTCTGCAGGTCTCAATTACAGAAGGGAAATTTCCAGAGAAATTATTGTTAGCAAGATGAAGTGACTGGAGAGGAAGACCCAAACTCGTTGTTTCAGGAACGTTACCCGAGAAGAAATTGTTGGACACATCCATAAATAGCAGGGCTTGCAATTTCCACCAGCAACTTGGGAGCTCCCCAGTGAATTTGTTATTTGATAGATCCAGTACCCGGATAGAGGCCAACCCACAGAAGCTGTGAGGAATATCGCCAAATATACCATTATTCCTCATGGATAGAACTGTAAGCCTGATGCACTGTGACCAATCAGCCGACAGTTCCCCTGTCAGTTGGTTCTCCGAGACGTCCAACAAGTCCAAGCTGGGATGAACGCCGAACGCCTCTGAGATGTCACCAGTAAAATTGTTCTGCTCTAACTGCACATGGTACAGGCCCGTGCAATTCTTTAGGCACGGCGGCAGCGTGCCGCTAAAGCTGTTGTGGTTCACTGTGAAGTTCTGCAGCGTGAGGCTGCCGCACAGGTTTCGAGGCAGCTCGCCGGAGAAGCTGTTGTTCGCAAGGTTCACTTCGGCTAAGCTTAGCCCCTTCCCGAGGTCCGGCGGTATGGTGCCATTGAACTTGTTATTGTACAGGGAGAGATACCGTAGATTCCGGAGCCGTGTGATGGTGGTGGGCAACTCTCCTTGTAAATAGTTGTTGTTGACGTCCAAAATTTGCAGCGCCGTCATGTGGCCGATCTCCGGTGGGATAGTGCCGGTGAGCCCATTGAGAAAGACCGACAGCCTCACGAGGTGTGTGAGTTTGCCAAGCGAGTTAGGTATCTGACCCGTGAGCCAGTTTACAGACAAGTCCAACTCTCTCAGGTTTACGAGCTCGCCGATCTCTGCCGGGATAGAGCCGGTGAGGTTGTTACTGTAGAGAAACAGGATCTCCAGCTCTGTTGCCTTTCGGAGCTCTGGCGGGATCTTGCCGGTGAACAAGTTAGTCTGCGCTTGGAATGGTCTGAGCTCTGGCCAGTTGGTGAAGAAAGCTGATGGAATCTGGCCATCGAGATTGTTGAACGATATGTCAAACTCCCGCATTTTGCGCATCCCGGCCAAGGCCGGCGGCAGCACACCACTGAGTTCGTTGATGGATAGGTCCGCAAAAGTGAGATTGCCAAGGTTGCCCAGCTCCGGCGGAATAATAGAAACCAAGGAGGCGTTCTTAATGTAAAGGCGCTGTAGCATATGGAGCCGGCCAAGAACAGGCGGAATTGTCCCGCCGAGCGGGTTGCCTCCAAGCCCAAGAGCTCTCAGCCGGGACATGGACCCAAGGTCAAGGAAATCGGGGATGCCCCCCGTCAGAAGATTAGAGCCAATATGCAGCTCGTGGAGCTTCGTCAGCTTCGGAAGCGACGCCGGTATCCGGCTGGAGAAGGCATTGTACGACAAGTAGAGGTACCTAAGGTTGGGGAGATTCTCTGGCAGCAAGTCCGGTATCGGCCCAGAGAAAGCGTTACCTGACAGGTCGAGGTAGGTGACGTTGCCACTCTTGAGGACGAACTCGGGGAAGCTGCCCTGAAGGTAGTTAAAGCCGAGCGACATGAACGTGACGGTGGGCATCGGCGAGAACCCGCTGTAGTCCGGCGTGTTGGAGAGGAAGTTAGAGCTCAGGTCGAGATGCGCGATCCTGGGGAGCCTAGTGAGCTGGTGCGGGATCCCACCGACGAGGTTGTTGTAATAGAGTCTCAGGTCGGCTAGGCCGGAGAGGTTGCCGAGCTGCGGCGGAATTTCGCCGTCGAAGGCGTTGTTGCCAAGGTCGAGCGCGACGAGGGAGTACAGCAGCGACAGGTTGGCAAAGATGTGGCCAGAGAGGTTGTTGCCATTCAGGTCGAGCACAGAGAGGCTCGGGAACGCCAAAGGGTTGAGCGCGTCGAGGCGACCGGTGAGGCCGAGATTCCGGAGGCTGAGTGAAGTGATGCGACCAGCGGCGTCGCAGGCGACACCGTGCCAGTGGCAGACCGCCGTGGCGTTGGTCCAGCTGGAAAGCGCGGCTGTGTCGCCGAGGCTGGCCCTCCAGGTAAGAAGGGCGTGGCCCTGCGACGGCACCGCGGCAGCCGGGACGGTGGCCGCCAGCAGGAGGAGCAACACGGCGTGCGCGTGGGTTGGTCTCGTCATGCCCCAGGAATGAGTTGGAGTATGAAAACAGCAAATCTGCAGGGTGGATATGGCGGCCAGAATCGTCGAGTGGGTTTGGTCTCCTACACGAGTCAAGGGAAGATAGACGTCATCCGTACGATCGATCGTGTCCTGGTATTTTTAAATTCCTATTCTTGCTTGCACATTGTTAAAGATAAGAGCTGTCTAAAGTTTCGAAGTAAATCATTTCCCTTTTCTTTTTTTGACAGAATCGTTTTCTGTTACATGTAGCGAAAACGAGATTATTTATAGCAAAAATCGTTGATTTTGTACTAAAAGCGGAATTGGTGGTATTTCTGGAGGACACATGTCGGCCTGGGGACCTGGGGGATCGGGGGCAGTTATCTCCGGGGACGCCTAGCACGGCCCATACAAGAAAGAGAAAAAGGACTACCATATAGGATATCAGTATGGGAAATGATTGGGCTCCCCCGGGGATCGCGTGACTCCATCCCCCGGGTCAAGCGCGCGTCGCGTGAGCCATCCGGCCACGTGTCTTGCTGTGGATCCCGCCCTGGACGTTTTCTTCTCCATCTCTTCGATCTGATCCTGACACAGCGGAACCGCTCCTCATCCCGACGAGGACAGCCGGAGACGCCGCCCTCTCCTCGTCCGTAGCTTCCTCTTGCCAGTGGGCGACGCCATGGCTCTCCCCCGAGTCATCACGCCATCTCTCCTACTCAAGCTGGCATGGCCCCGTCGTCTTCTCCCCTCCCCTTCTCCTGCAGCCTGTTGCCAGAGATGGAGGTCGTCGTCGCCACTGACGACCCCGATTCCCCCTCTCTACCGGCCGCACGGAAGATGCAGACCCACCGGAGTGGGTGCTGCGAGCAAGTGGCGGTGTTGCTGTCAACGGCGGCCGCGCTTTTTCGCTCCATAGGGTGCCTGGGTCTGCTCCTGATGGTGTCCTCGAGCGCCGCCATGGCCACAAATCATGCAGGCCATGATTCCGATGTTGCTGCTACCTACGTGCAAGGTAGGTTCTGCCATGAACCTCTCGCCGCCACTGCAAGGTGCTACTTTTGCTACATACGGCGGGTGTCGTTGCTACATGCGGCGAGAGGGGTTGCTACCTACGGCGAGCAGCGTAGCTACCTGCGGTCAACTTCTCCGGCGAGGCCTCTCGTGAATTTGGATTTGCTAAATTAGCAGATTTTTTGCTACAACCTTTTACTAGTTTTGCTACAATATCGTATAGTTTTTGCTATGGGGTCTTTTTGCTACGGGTCCCGGGCGATGTCTCCGGCGATATCTTCAGGGTTTGCTACAATATAAGTTTTTGTTTGCTACAACTGTTTTGTGGTTTTGCTACAATAGAGTAAAGTTTTTGCTACACTGTTTCCAGCGAGGTCTGCCAGCGGAAGTCTCCGACGAGATCGGTTTTGCTACATTAGCACACTATTTTTGCTACACGGTCTCCGGTGAGGTCTACCGGCGAAATCCTCCGGCGAGTATCCGGCGAGGTCTACCAGCGAAATCCTCCAGCAAGTCTCCGGTGAGGTCGGATATGCTACAATAGTACAACATTTTTGCTACACGGTCTCCGGCGAGGTCTCCGGCGAAATCTCCGGCGATATCCGGTCTATTTTTCTTTTTTTTTGGCTGAACCGTTTTCTGTTACATGTATCAAAAGCGGAATTATTTGTAGCAAAAATCGTTGATTTTATAGCAAAAGCGGGATTGGTGGTATTTCTGGAGGACACGTGTCGGCCTGGGGACCCGGGGAATCGGGGGCAGTTATCCCAGGGAACGCCTAGCATGGCCCTTAGACTAACGGTAAATCTAACCTCCTGGCGCTGGCCCTCGAAAGGCTTATGCAAACCTTGAATAACTCGGTCGGCGGTCCTCGGAATACAAGAGCCTCACTACCCTCCCCTCCATGCCAGGCAGGACATGGCGTACGCCATCGAGCACTAAAATTTCAACACAACCAATAAATTTTCACGCATGGCCAATGTTCATAAAACACTGTAAAGCTAGCAAGTATTTCTCACAAGCTTGTAACCCGTTCATATCACACCATAATCCTAGCCAGTCTTTCTCGCAAGCTTGCAATCAATTTGACAATTGAGCAGAAAATTTCTCTCCCGGTTTGTCTTAATGGTTGTGATGTTTTTTTGGAGTCGTCTACACAAATCCATATTATCATCAGCGTTTGACAAGGCATGACTAGAGGCGTGCATATGTTTTTCCTAGCCCGGACTTACGGTCACTTCTCTAAATGTTGGATTTGTGGAGAGAAGAAGAAACAGAGGAAGGAACATGAATAAATCATTCTCGCCTTGGAACCTTGAGCAAGAATGAGAGGGAACGGAACAAGATGTAGAGGAAAGAACATGAGTGAGTACATTAAAGAGAAGTATTTCACCAGAGGCTAGGCTTGTAGACAAATCCACCCGATCTTATCTCTATGTGGGTTATAATCGAACCTCCCCCCCCCCCCCCCAGCTCGTTGCACTTTGATCTTATACCCCCTTGTTCATCTGCTTCGATTACAGCCCCCCCCAATTCAGCTAAACTTTGATGATTTCCCCTCTTTACGCTGTCACCTCGTCATTTAGATGTGATACAGGTGAATTAGTGCTAACATTTCCTGAAATGACTAAAGTACCCCTGCCTATCACTTTCCATTCGCACGAGACACAGGAGAGCGCCCGACCCAGCCCACTCGTCCTGTTCGCGTTCTTATCCAAGTGCCGACCTAGCCCCCCCCCCCCCCCCACAGGAGCATCGCCCTGCCGCTAGTCGACCATCATCGCGCCGCCACGGTTCCACACCAGCCGCCGCCCTCCATCGCCACCCAGAGGTAAGGCAATCTTTCTCCCCACCATGTTTTTCCGGATTTGTTCATTCTTGGTTACTGCTGTTCTAAATCGGGTCAAACCCTAGGTGTTGAGGTCGATTTACATGGGGATTTGAGTGGGACGGGCTGGATTCGTTAAGGCGTGTGATGGATCTTAAAAGGTAACATCATATTCCCTTATTTTAGTCCGATTTACGCATGAGTTTTTGGTGTGTGAAAATTCTATTTTTCTGTCTTTTGATTAGGATCGATGCAATGTCTGTGCATGATTCTAATCAATCAAGTGTGAGAAACCTAACCACGGGATTGATCTCGTGTGCTGAAGTAGACAATGATAGTACCATTGGTGACCGGTCAAGTCTTGTGATTGAGCCCCGGATTGAACCCGAAAATGAATGGGAGGAAAAGGGAATCCCGGATGAAAAGCGGTGAATGAAAATGCACTGTTTGCTCTGTTGGGCTTAAAAACAGAGGCGAACGAGGGAGAAACTAAGTTGGGTCCTGTTATTGCTCCTACTGCTGATTATGGTTTGCATGATATCAAAGGGGCAGATATTGTTGTCGATGATAAGGCTCTAGAAGAGCCACTTATTTATTGGGATGAACGAAAGCCAATGGATATAGGAACTCCTTATCCTGATATGGCTGCATTTATAAAGGCTATGAAACAGTTTGCTATCAATGGGGAGTTTGAATATGGCACTAAAAATGAGCCAAAGGGGTTTCAGGCTTTTTGTAAAGGTGAATCAATAAAAGGCGAACCTTGCAAATGGAACCTTGAGCAAGAATGAGAAGGAAAGGAAAAAGATGTAGAGGAAAGAACATGAGTACATCAAAGAGAAGTATTTCACCCAAGGCTAGGCTTGTAGACAAATCCACCCGATCTTATCTCTATATTGTCCACTTCTTCGTTCACCATCTCTGTATTCCATCGCCCTGCTGCCCCGCACACCTTTTTTTTTGGAAAGGAGCATATATTAATATCAGAAGATACCAATTACACCCAGCTTCTGCAACAACGCGTTGACCTAGCGGCCATATGGATGCACACATCCAAAAAAGAAAGAAGAACTATAAAAAAAAGAAAGTCCCGCTACAGTGACCCATTCGTTGAAACAGCAGTACTACCACCACCAAGACAATACCAGAAGTCCAGCTTCTCCAAAACCAATGCCTCCAAGAAGGGAATAGTGCACAACACCATCATCCGCCGATCATAGATCTTAGGTTTCCACCCTGAAGAAAGTTCATGCTCTCAAAACAATGCCTTCAACAAGGCCATTGCCAGGCACAACCAATTAAGGCCAGACCTTGGGTTTTCACCCTGATAGGTAGGACTGTGAACCTCTCATGTGTAGTCGCCCCAACTTGCATGCCGCTGCTCCAAGTCACAAGTCACCAAGCCAATTCCTCATCACCACCCAGAGTCGAACCACCATTGTCAGTCCTTAAAACTCGGTCTCCATGATATTCCCCGTCAGCACCATGGAACGAGAACATGCCCCATGATATAAACAGCCAACTGAGCTTAGAAGCGCTCCCTCTGAATCCAAACAGTCAGAGTAAAACATAGGTGCGCACGACCGAATCTTCCCAATCCGGCAATCTCCAGGCATTATTCGCCCATGGGAGTTCGCCGGCGGAACCTTCCGGAACTCACCATTCTGAGTAGATCAACAAGGGCAAGCAACAACAGATCTTCATCTTCGCACGAGCGGAACCATAGGACCGCCTCCATTATTCAAGCACACTAGTAGGCCCCCACGCAGCCGATCAGAGCAGCGAAAGAGAAGGCAAGGCAACGCAACGCTAGAGACAAGTACCAGATCGGATAAATCCAGATCGAACCCATCTCTATGCGTGCCCCGCGACAACCCTTTGCCACTCCGGCACGCGCCCACCATGGCCAGGAGGTCCATCGCCACGCTTGGATCCTACAGGAAACTAGGGTTAGAGGGCCAATCTAGGTCTTCCAAACGGAATCCCAACACTAGCACCTCCTCCACCAGATCGCCACCACGGGGAACCGTCGCCTCCACCCCGACTAAGGGGCGCCGCCCAGGTCGCTGCGCCTCAGCCTCTGCCGCCGCCCAGGTCGCCGCGCCTCACCCTCTGCCGCCGCCACCCCAGCAGCTCCGGCTTCTGCCTCCGATGCACCACCCTCCCGCCACCTTCGGCGGCTAGGCCCGCCGCCACCGTGGCAAGGACCGGCGGCAGTGGCGGCGATTGGATCCTGTCAAGGAGCTTTTGGTGGCGGCGGGAGTCGCCCCTGGCGTCGCCCTGGGGAGCGATGCGAGGGGGTATCGCGAGCTGGTTATTTAGGTGTTGGGTGGCTCCTTCCTGCCCCGCACACCTGCGTCTAGAAATCTAGACCCAGCACCCATGCCCCATGGGCATACACGTAGTGCCACCTGTACTAAGCTTCCCCACGTGCCTTGGGCCCCACTCCCGCACGCGAGCTCCATGGACCTGCCATGCGCCTCCTGCCGACTGCGCCGCTGGCTTGCTCGCCCGCCGATGATGCCTAGGATCTGGCTGCTGCTAGCGTCCGCTCTAATTAAAACATTTTTTACTTACCAATGGCATTGGTGAGTAATTTGATACTTCAAGTGAGGGAAAAAACGAAAATAAATAAGGACGTATCTGACCATCAAAACCATAAGACTTTTAATAGTAAATATAAAGCCACAACACGATCGGACCGATACAAAGTAACGGCAGAATCCTCTTATGGTATGTTTGCCTCCATCCTAGCCGATACACGCTCATGACCGGGAACAATCCTTTGCTATCTGGATTCCAAGCTATGAAGTCGTCCTCAGTTGTAGGTGATGGTTTTATCTAGATAATTTTCTCAATGTCGATGGGCAAGAACCACCGTTGTAGTAGCTGCATATTCTAGGTGCCATCATAGTTTATCAATTCGGATACCCACTTAAGTCTGCATCTTTTCTTTGGAGAGATCGGCGTTAGTTGGTGGTTCCTCGGTATCCATAAATCCCTCCAGGCCTGGACTTTTGAACCATTTCCGATTCTCCAAATTGCACCTTGCTTAACTAGTTTTAGTCCATGTTTGATGGTGTGCCAAGTCGAGGATCAATTACCCGTAAACACTGTATCCAAAAAAATTCCATTGGAATAATACTCAACCCTTAGAATGTTGAGCGCATAAAGAATCTAGGAATCGGATTAAACGCCAGGTTTGCCTTGCTAATAAAGCTTGGTTGAAAATTCTCATATCTTTGAAGCCCATACCCCTTGCTTCTTTGGCCGTAGCAGCATGTCCCAAGCCATCCAGTGAGTTTTTATTTTTTCCTCTTCTGTACCTCACCATAAGTCTCTAATAATCTTCTCTAAATCATCACACAGGTCCAGAGATAATTTATATACTCACATGACGTATGTAGCCAGGACTTGTCCAATCGCTTTAATCAGCACCTCTATACTCCCTTGGGCCATTTGATTTTCTCCCACCTGCATGAATCTCTTGGCTAATTTTCCTTGTACCTTTTGTCATACGTATATCTGGTGTAAGGAGACCAAGATACTTGGTTTCAAAATTCTCCTCCTAAGTGTCTACTGTGTCCATGACAACTATTTTCTGTCCATCCTCATAAGAAGGTCCGAAATAAATTCAGCACTTTGCCAGATTAATAAGTTGACACATGTGCTTTTACTATACTTGTCCACAACTTGCAGCACTTTATTTGCTTGTAGTGGATCAGCTTTAAAAAAGAGAAGACTAACATCCGCAAAGAGTAAGTGAGAGATACCAGGCACGTGTCTACAGATATTAAGCTTTGTTTAATGGTTATAAAAAGCTTTGGATATTTGGAAAGCACGAATTCTCCCAAAGACCAAAATTTTCTTGTGGAAACTGGTTAGAGGTTGTGATACAGCCCGTCCTACAAACGTCTCTACATCCTCACCTCCAAGTGGACCAATGACGCGTGCTCGAACAAAACTCCTAAAAGATAAGGTTAACTCACTCCTTTCCTCGTGGTATCTAGATACACCCTTGAATGACTTGCTACTTCATGCCACTATACTGTGCATACTCAGCTACGAAGCCCCGACGCATCGCCAAGCCCACTCAGAAGATGAACCAGGAGCTGGACAAGAATATGTCGTAGCAAAGGCTGAACCCCGAGAGTCTCCGGTTTGTCGCCCCAAGGACTTCGGACCGACGCCTAGAGCTCCCAGTACATCCCCCCCCCAAATATTGCCCCAGAGAGCGTGAAGACTCTAGCTTAGACTCCGTCCCCCATATAGAGGCTACAACGATGACTGATACGTTAATAACGTATCCATAATTTTTGATGTCCTATGTTTGGTTTTATCTACTTTCTTATGTTTTGTTCCAGCTTTGGAGTACTTTTCATATAATTTCTTGGACTAACCTATTAACAAGAGCCACAGTGCCGAGATGCCTGTTTTCTGCTGTTTTTGGTTTCAGGAAAGTCAGAAAATGAATATTCTCAGAATTGGACGGGACAAAAGCCAAAGTCATTATTTTACTGAGGGACACCTGGAGCCAGAATACGAGACGGAGAGGGGCTGGGGCCTAGCCACACCACCTGGCCACGCGGCTAGGCTTGGCCGCGCCAGGGGGTGGTGTGGCCAGCCCAGGCACCCCCTCGGCCTCCCCTTTTGACTATAATATGCCTCCGATACAGAAACCCTAAGTACGCGATAAAAATTCCACCAAAGAGTCTGTAACCGCCGTCGCCTCCATCCCTAGATCGGGAGGGATCTGAAGCTCTTCCCGGCACCCTGCCGGAGAGGGGATTTCACCCTGGAGGCCTTCTTCATCATCATGCAAGCCTCCGGTGTGATGCATGAGTAGTTCATCTCTGGACTACGGGTCCATGTAGTAGCTAGATGGCTGGTTCTCCTCCTTTGTGCTATCATGTTTAGATCTTGTGAGCTCCGTTCATGATCAAGATCATCTATTTGTAATTTTGCATGTTGTGTTTGAGGAGATCCGATGGATATTGAGATGCTATTTCAGATTGATTATTGATTCTATCATGTCTTTGTTATTTGTGATCTTGCATGCTTTCCGTTGTTAGTAGCTATCTTGGCCAAGTAGATGCTAGCAACTCCAAGAGTTAGTATTTATGCTCGATAGTGGGTTCATGCCTCTGGTAATCTGGGAAGTGACAGAAATCTCTAAGGTACTAGATGTGTTGTTGCTACTAGGGAGAAAACAACAATCCTTTGTTCATAGAACAATCATATTGTTTACTTTACACACAATTCGTAATGCAATTATCCGTTGCTTGCAACTTAATACTGGAGGGGGTTCGGATGATAACCTGAAGGTGGATTATTCGTCATAGATACAGTTGGATGGCGGTCTATGTATAATGTTGTAATGTCCAATCGAATCTCAAAGGAGTCAAGATGAGTAGTATATGCTTGTATGCTTTCTCGATGTTTGTTAATTGCCCCGCTGTAATTTTTTCACCCAGCATGTTATTTATCTTAAGGAGAGCCACCTCTAGTGAACTATGGACCCCGGTCCTTTCTTTTACTATCAATCTACAAACTGTTTACTGCTTTGTGTTTACTTTCTACAAACTACCATTTTCTTCCATTTGATACGTTTAATCCTTTATTTTCAGCAAAACTGGTGAGATTGACAACCTCATTGCAAGTTGGGGACAGAGTTCTGTGGTTGTGTTGTGCAGGTCTCCACGTTGGTGCTGGCGCCGGTAGTGCGCCCTGCCAAGGCTCAGCTAGTAACACCTTTGGGGTGTTTCCTTGTTCCTACTGGATTGAGAACCTTGGTTTCATAACTGAGGGAAACTTGCTGCTGTGCTCATCATACCTTCCTCTTAGGGTTCCCCAACGAGCTCGGTATATTTTGGGTCATCAGTGACCCCGGAGTCTACACCGGAGACCACCCGAAGTCTACCCCAGAGACCACCCGGAGTCTCCAGCCAACCCAGAGTCTCTGGCCCATAGGCCCAGAGTCTCCAGCCTAAATGACTTCACACATGTTAAGGCCTTTTGGGCCTAGCCCATGTAATCCCCATTTTCGTCCCAAACTTCCACTTTTATGCCCAAAGGACCTATGTTTAGTTATTGCCCTATATATAGACCACCTCGTCCTTATTGTAGCCCTAGACTTGGATAATTGAATTATAAGAAACCCCTTTGATGATCTATCTAATTCTAGTCTCATGCTCCTTGATAAGGAGCACCAATTATCACCCAACCGCTTGAGCTTTGCATAGTGCGTTCAAGTTGTACAAGGTCTTGGAGTCAGTGTCCCTTCTCCAAGCTGTCAATATCTGGCCAAGCCTCCCACTCGCCGTGCCGGTTAGAGAGAGTGTGTTCTTGCCTGCCACCGGTCCTAGGGATTTTGTCGGACCGGTTGCCACTAGCGTGAGCTATAGGCTTGTATCGTCTATTCCAGTGTGCGTGTGTTTGTCCTGTTCTTTGCGCGTGTCTTTGTGGTTTTCCTCCTCTCCCTCACCCCGACTCGCATTCTGTTGGGTCCGCAACATAGAAAACAAAAAATTCCTACGATGAGAACTACACGCCAAGATCTATCTACTAGGTACAAAGCAACGGGTGGACATACATACATTGAGAACTTACCCTCGAAGACAACGAGTTTTGTTAACGAGTAGGAACTCGTGGTTGATGTAGTCGTACACTTGCCGATCTCAAGATCGTGAGGAAGTCCGAGCTCCACAACTCAGCAGCACATCCGTACTCGCACACACGTTCAAGCCACTGGACAACCTCCACCTCCTCGCTCCAGTGATCCAGCGGAAGCAGCAACTCCTTCCAGACGAAATGCCACCGGGAACATGTATCTCGCTAATCCGAGACCATGGGGGAATAATTCTAGAGGGGGAGAGAGATCCTTCACGAGGAGGTGTGTGTAAGAAGGAGGAAGAGGGTGGCCTTTTATAGGAGGAGGGGGGGTGCCCCTCCTTCATGGCCAGCGCATGGGGGGTGACTCCTCACCTCCCCATTCATGTGGTGGTAACCCCTCCACATTAAAATGCCTCTTCACATTCCCCTTTAAAGTCCCTACTTTAAATGCATTAAAATTCTCCAAGTTTAATGCTCTGTGATTTAATAACACTCTTTTATTAAATTTATCCAGAATTTTGTTAATTACTTTATTTAACAAACATTCACATATAACCCCTTGCAATATTTCGATATCACATGCAGAACCACTTTCTGCAATTTCACCCGAAACAATTTCCGGTTTCTATCGAAACCATTCCTGCGCTTTGCAATTCTTTCGTATGAAACATATGTGCTCCAAAATGGTGTCCAGTAACTCTTAAGTGTGTCACCCTATGGTTCACGAATAATGCAGACATGATTGAGACTCCTCTCAGATCAATAATCAGAAGCGGGACCTAGAGATTCATACTGACTCCTGCATATTCAACGATGACTTCTGTGATCGTGAGAACCTTTAACATTAGTAATTAAATCCCTTTGTCTCGCGATATATTACATGTCCGAGATTCGATCATTGGTATCTCCATACCTAGTTTGATCTCGTTACCGACATGCACTCTTTTCTCGTTCCCGTGATATAACATTCTAGTGATCACATCACTTGCTTGCAAGCTATCTTAATGTGATATCACCGAGAGGGCCCAGAGTATATCTATCCGTCATCGGGATTGACAAATTCCACTCTTGATCCATGAGCCTCAACATAACACCTTCGTAGCACTGAACCCATCTTTATAGTCACCCTGTTACGGTGTGACGTTTGATGTTATCAAGATACTCTTCAGGTGTTAGCAATTAACATGATCTCATGGTCTAAGGATAAAGATTACTTCGTATGATGTTATAGCAATATAAACATAATGACTTTGATTGTAATGCTATACTTTGGATGAATGTTCATCACATCATTCCACCAATGTTGTGACCTCGTTATTAACAACATCCAATGTCCATGATCAGGAAACCTTGATCATCTTGTTAATCAACGAGCTAGTCTATAAGAGAGGCATAACTAGGAACCCTTTTTGTTTATTAAACACACATGTATTGATGTTTCCGATCAATACAATTATAGCATGCAAAATAAACATTTATCATAACATGGAATAAGATAATAACCACTTTATTATTGCCTCTCGGGCATATTCTCTTCGGTCTCCCACTTGCACTAGAGTCAATAATCTAGTTTGAAAAACTTTGCGTATTGAACACCTATGGCTTTCTGGTGTTGCATATACGCGATTGCTAGTGGTTAACATAATCTCTGGATCTGACAGTTTTAGGTCCGTGTGTATTTGCATGTCTTTGCGTCTCTACGCATCACTCATTCTCAAATGAGATGGCATTGTATAAATTTGGTCCTCTTGTGAGACCTTTAGTTCGTTTGGGTTAAAATATGTTGATATTATTGTCACACAATATATCTTCATAGTATTAGCCCACTTTGAATGACACCTAGTTTGATAAAAAAACTACTTAACACAAATGCCCTCCTTTGCTGCTACTATAGCAGCTATATACTTAGCCTTTTGTTGTAGTATCCGTCACAATGTCTCAACTTTGGAACTCATCCAAATCCATCATGGAACATCCTTTCCATTACATTGTTCCACCCATAGTCTAAATTGAGATAAATTTAATTTGTATCGTGTGACAAAAACTAGTATCAATGTAACACTTTACAATGAACTACCTTTAACTATTTGTCACTTATACATGATATATTCTTAGTTCTTCCAAAGCTCATAAGAATATCTTTACTATCGTCCAATGATCATCTTATGAATCATCCTGGTATGTGCTCATAACACTTAGAGCATAGGACATTTTGGATATATACATATCATGGTATAATCGATCAAAATCTTCATGTGATTTTACTCACCAAGTGTTGAAGCACCTGAATCTTGATACAATCCTTTCCATGCAGCAAGAACCTTTCTTGTTGTTTCCATATTGAACCCTTTCAATATCTCATATATGTATGTCTGGCACAAACATATTAGCCCCTCAATCTATCCATTTAGATTTTGATGCCAAATATTCCAGTTTTGCCCAAGTCTTTCATCAAAATCTTATTTTAATGAAATTCTTAACTTGTGTCAATACAAGATACATCATTTACAATCAACAATATGTCCTCTACATAATGTATTATAAATATGTCTCAATGCTCCCACTTAATTTCTTGCAAATGCAAGCATCTTCATCATCTCCGATGAATTTAAACTCTTTTAACAGTTTCATCATGGTGAAGATTCCAACTCCGCTATGCTTACTTCAACTATTGAAGTTTGCATGCCCTTTTAGCACCCTTTGAATTAACAAAACCCTTCGGACCATGTCATGTACACGTCCTAGGTAACCGTTCTATTATAAGAACCTTGTTTTGTTTAGTCAACTACCATATACCAAATTATATGTAGTGGTTGCTACATTAATCCGTCAAGACTATATATCTTTATGAAAGATCAAATCTTGTCATAGTCAACTCCTTGAACATTGCCGTAAACTTATTTCCGACATGTCGACTATTTCATAGATGTTAAACATCCATGTCTATTTCTTTATAGATCCAAACATGATCGATTGGCTTCACACCTTTTCGGAGGGTCTTCCAAGTTCAGAAACTTGATTTCTCGTGTATGGATACTATCATGGATTCTATGACTTCTAGTCATTTTATGGAGTCAGGGCCCATCATCGCTTCTTTGCATGTAGTCGGTTCATTATTGTCAAAACAATAACGACTTGCTTATCAAATCACACTATTTGATTCTTACCGACCCACACGGTTCAATATGAACTCTAATCTCCGAGATCACACCCTTTGTAATGACGGGAGCCATGAGCATTATGGCCGCACCGGGACACTTTCTGGCGCTGCGCTACTTAGCACATATAGCTAAGGTTCAACAACCTTATCAAAGTTCTATTGTCCTCCCACTTAACTTTTCGCAAAAATTCCTTCTCAAGAAACTTGACGTTCCAAGTAACAAACTCTTTTGTCCTCGGTGTCATGGAGAAATTCCCAATAAATTCTTTGGGATAACCTACAAAGACGTGCTTATCCGACTTTGGTTGTAAACATTTTACTTATGCATAGCATACCAAAATTTAAGAAAAGACAATTTGGGTTTTATCCCAAGCCATAACTTATATGGTGTCATTTCAATGGATCACTATGGTGCTCTTTTCAGTGTAAAAGCGGTAGTCTCTAAAGATTCAATCCTTAAAACATAATGGCAGTTTTATAAATGACACCTTTCATCTTACCATGTCAAACATGGTTTGATTTCATCTCTCGAATATGCCATATTCCTATGGTTTATCGGGAAAACACAAATCATGGAACAATTCCTCAAATCTTAGGTGTTTTGCTAAACATGTAACTCAAATATCTTCCTTTATGATCGAATCATAAACTCTTTATTTTCTTGTTACAATGATCTTCCACTTCATCTTGAAAGTCTTTGAACAATTTTCAAATGTTTCATACTTCTTCCTTATTAAGTAAATATACAGATATATTCACTCAAATTTTCGGAGAAAGCATATGAAGCAAAAAGAGCCATCGCATATGGCTACACATAATAGACTATGCACATCAGCATGCACAATTTCCAATAAGCTAGTCATCCGTTCCTCTTTGGCCTATGGACGGAGTTTCAATTATCTCGAGGAAAGTCTCACATGCGTCAATTGATCAAAATCAAAGACTCCAAAATTCCATCAACATGGAGTTTCTTCATGTTTCTTTCCAATATAATTTAAACAGCGATGTTACTTCATAAGTGATCTTTCAATCATTTGTCTTGCGACATTTTAGCAATAGTGTTTATGGATGTGATTTCTCCCACTAGACTTGTAAAAGTTCATCTATCCTATATGGAATACGATAATTATTTGAACAACCATTGTTCTCGTAATACCGGAACAAAATAACAATTTATTAAAACAAATCTTGAAGGCTAGGTTTGACGACAACAAAGAACACAATAACACTTTATTTGTTTTTGATGAACATCATCACTTATTCTCTTGCTAGTTACTTAGGCCATTGAAGTTCATGAATTGCGTTGTCCTGCATGACACTTCATACCAACCAATTTGGTATCCAATACCGGTATCCAATACCTAAGAACCACATTGTTTAACAAGCAAGGAATACAACCATAACATGTATATCTTCTATATACCTAAGTTGGACATCTCCAACCTTTTATTTTTCTGCCAAATATTTTATAGATTCTCTTTCAGCAATTCCTTTTCTTTTAAAAGAATCTACCAACATCAATAGTGGTGTCATTCACATGACACATAGTACAAAGCGTATATAGTAAAATACTAATACCTTTGGACTTGCACTTTGAAGTGGATCACCATCATCAAATATTTTGTGTTCTTTCAAAAATACATTCTTTAGTAATCTATTAGTATAGTAAACATTTTACTTACATCTTCTATTCATCCTTATCATGACAACTTTCATGATCAATCTACTATAGCCTATAAGGAAGAATGACGAGTATAATTTTAGTTCCCAAAACCTTTTGGGAGATTCGGATGCCTAGCATCTCCATCCTTCACAAATTCTCATACAATATGAGAACATGTATTTTGCTAAATTACACTCTATCATAATGCAACCAAAAACTTTGTTTCAGATATCACAATATCTTTCACACATGATGGTTTTTGAAACAATTCTTTCAGCTCCTAGATAACCTCGATATTAAAACAACTTTTGAATATCAAGAATCATGGAGGCAAACATGATACTTTAGGTACTAACATTGGAATTCTTACTCTTGATTTAATACTACTTATTAAACTTCACGGAGTAAATAGAGTTTGCTAAAAGTTTGCAATAGGACTTCTAAACTTTAAATTGACATTCAAAACAATACGATACCAGTTCGTAAAGTAAATATCCAAAATTCTATAGTTATATTATCTCAACTAAAACTAAGCATAAGGTAGTGAACATATGCCAATGACTATAACAAATTATGCAAATTCACTTTGATTTAGTTTATGACAAATTGAGTTCGACTAATCCAAACTAGAAATGAACTCCCACTCAAAAACGACATCCCTCGTGTCCTTTTGGTGATTACATGAACCAAATCCAATACACCAAGTCCGATCATCACATGAGTCGGTGTAGCTTCAAAGGTGAGCATCTATATGGGCATCATATCAACTATATTACTCATTCTTAACCTTTCGGTCCGTGTTCCGAGGCCATGTCTATACATGCTAGGCTCGCTAAGTAAGAATCTTAGTACTCGCATGTGTAAAACTGTCTTACACCCGTTGTATGAAAGCGTATAGTCGAGTACACCCGATCATCACGTGATGTCTCGAAACACGATCCATAGAACGGTGCATACTCAAGGAAGAACACATTTTATCTTGATATCTAAATGAGGGATCATCTTACAATGCTACCAAAAGCGCCAAACTAGCAGTATAAGATGATAACATCTAATGTGTAAAGTGAGATGATATGGTCCATGCATTTGATCTCTATCATTTGCATCGTGGTATGATCTCTATCATTCCGTTGTGTGTAAGGCCAAGGTCTATGGAACTTACACGTTGAATGTGTTGTAAGAGTATCTATCATACATCTACTTACAACAATACCATATCAATACACTAGCCCAGCAACGATCTAAACTAGACGCCTCTAATTTATTAATTGCAAGTTTTACGTGGCTTAGGGCTTTCGGAGATAGAACCGTTCTCACCTACGAACAAGAACCACAACGAGGATAACCAAGTTCTTAGCAACTAGTTGTAAATCAGATATTGACTATAGTAGGGAGACAGACACCCGCCAGCCACTTATGCAAAACAAGTTGCATGTCAGTCGTGGAACCGGTCTCATGTACGATGACATGTAAGGTTGGTCCGGGCCGCTTCATCCCACTATGCCACCAATATCCAAAATACATAGAAGATGCAATAACATGATCATCATCGCCCACATATAAACATATGTGTACTACCCGTGCAAAGCACCTACGCATAGATCAGGCTCTGATACCACTGTGGGGTCCGCAGCATAGAAAAAAAATTCCTACGATGAGAACTACACGCCAAGATCTATCTACTAGGTACAAAGCAACGGGTGGACATACATCCATCGAGAACTTACCCTCGAAGACAACGAGTTTTGTTAACGAGTAGGAACTCGTGGTTGATGTAGTCATACACTTGCCGATCTCAAGATCGTGAGGAAGTCCGAGCGCCGCAACTCAGCAGCGCATCCGTACTCGCACACACGTTCAAGCCACCGGACAACCTCCACCTCCTCGCTCCAGCGATCCAGCAGAAGCAACAACTCCTTCCAGACGAAATGTCACCGGGAACATGTATCTCGCTAATCTGAGACCATGGGGGAATAATTCTAGAGGGGGAGAGAGATCCTTCACAAGGAGGTGTGTGTAAGAAGGAGGAAGAGGGTGGCCTTTTATAGGAGGAGGGGGGTGCCCCTCCTTCATGGCCGGCGCATGGGGGGGTGACTCCTCACCTCCCCCATTCATGTGGTGGTAACCCCTCCACATTAAAATGCCTCTTCACATTCCCCTTTAAAGTCCCTACTTTAAATGCATTAAAATTCTCCAAGTTTAATGCTCTCTCATTTTATAAAACTCTTTTATTAAATTTATTTAGAATTTTGTTAATTAATTTATTTAACAAACATTCACATATAACCCCTTGCAATATTTCAATATCACATGCAGAACCACTTTCTGCAATTTCACCCGAAACAATTTCCGGTTTCTATCGAAACAATTCCTACGCTTTGTAATTCTTCAGGCTGAAACATATGTGCTCCAAAATGGTGTCCGGTAACTCTTAAGTGTGTCACCCTACGGTTCGCGAATAATGCAGACATGATTGGGACTCCTCTCAGATCAATAATCAGAAGCGGGACCTAGAGATCCATACTGACTCCTGCATATTCAACGATGACTTCTGTGATCGTGAGAACCTTTAACGTTAGTAATTAAATCCCTTTGTCTCGCGATATATTACATGTCCGAGATTCGATCATTGGTATCTCCATACCTAGTTTGATCTCGTTACCGACATGCACTCTTTTCTCATTCCCGTGATATAACATTCTAGTGATCACATCACTTGCTTGCAAGCTATCTTAATGTGATATCACCGAGAGGGCCCAGAGTATATCTATCCATCATCGGGATTGACAAATTCCACTCTTGATCCATGAGCCTCAACATAACACCTTCGTAGCACTGAACCCATCTTTATAGTCACCATGTTACGGTGTGATGTTTGATGTTATCAAGATACTCTTCAGGTGTTAGCAATTGACATGATCTCATGGTCTAAGGATAAAGATTACTTCGTATGATGTTATAGCAATATAAGCATAATGACTTTGATCGTAATGCTATACTTCGGATGAATGTTCATCACATCATTCCACCAATGTTGTGACCTCGTTATTAACAACATCCAATGTCCATGATCAGGAAACCTTGATCATCTTGTTAATCAACGAGCTAGTCTATAAGAGAGGCATAACTAGGAACCCTTTTTGTTTATTAAACACACATGTATTGACGTTTCTGATCAATACAATTATAGCATGCAAAATAAAAATTTAACATAAACATGGAATAAGATAATAACCACTTTATTATTGCCTCTCGGGCATATTCCCCTCACATTCACCTTGATTTCCATGGAGATTCATGAAAGATCGAGCAACCCTAAGGGGCCATCCCTAACATATTGGTATCAAGAGCTTCGTTGGTCAGGATTTTCTCCACAATTTTTTCTTCTATCCACCATAAATTCGAAAATCCCCATAAAATATCCCCAAATTTTCCTTTGGATTGATCTCTCATTTTGGAGTGTTATTTGTGGTTTTGATCCGACCAAATCTTGTCTAAGGTGTTGGTACAACTTTTTCCTGCGTTTTTCAGCCCAATTTTGGCCAAATTTTTGCAGATTTGAGGCCCCAAGGTGTGGATTTCCGCTCAAGAACACGAGCAAGTTCGAGCAACAGAACCAGACCCCGGAGTCTCCAGCCCTAACACCTATTTTTGCCCAGTTTTGCCTCCTTTCCGTCCTGGCTAATTTTCCTTTGTTGTTTGTGTTTCGTGTGAGTGTTAGCAACTAACAGCAAGCTTCCTCAACATCATCTACGCTCATAGACACCACGGAACTCGAACATCCTCCCGCACCACCAAACGCAAGTACATCATCACCAACTAAGGTATAACTTGTGTCACCTTGTTAACTCCATATCTTCCTTTGTGTGTACCTATCCCACCGAGAGTGGCTCATCTTGTGTTTGCCTGAGCATTTTGCACTTGTCCTTGGATAGCGAGAGTGTGAGAGCAAAAGAAAGAGTGACTTGGTTGCATCAAGGGAGAGCAAAAAAAGATACAAAGAAAAAGAAAAATAGTGTCTCATAGTATAAGAGAGTCTCAAGCTTGTAAGAAATAGAAAAAAGAGCACCCAAGACAAGTGCACAAATCCGTTGCACATTTTTATGTTTGCAAACGGGGCACTGTCTCTCCTTGCATTGGCACGAAAACCGAGCGTAGTCTTCGTTAGGACATTTTGTTGCTTATTTTCATAGTCGTGCTAATCTTAATAATTTCCACGTGTGTGTATAGTCGTAGGTTCCCGCAACCCTTTTGATTTAAACTTTTCCTTTGACTTGAGTTTTATTGGATTTTACCCACTTTTGACTATCCTTTTCGTTTGGTTTTCTTTAGCATTCCACCATCCTAACCTTCCACCAAAAGCTTTTGAGAGTTTTAGTTCTTTATTTAGTGTGAGCTTTCTTTGTGATCTCACTTTGGAAGTTAATAGTTCTCATGTGTGGCTACTAGTTTGATACAATCCTAAAGGTGAGGTAAAAGGATAACCCCCACCACATATTACCTTCCATATATAATCCTTGTTTGTCTTGTATCATGGATAGGCACGGTGAGGCGAGCCAACCACCTCCCCAAGAATAAGAAGTACCGTATATGACACAAGAGAGCCACTTCATCATTCAACAAAGGGTTCCGTGACCGTTGCAATGCCCTTGAGACACACCAAGATGAACAATTCAGAGAAACTCAAATGGATTTCAAGCGAATCAACAACAACTTCAAGGATATTTCTCAAGACGAAGTACCATGCATCACAACTTTGCTAATCAAAACTAAGCGCTACAAAAGATGTTGGCTGAGCTCGTGCAAAACACAAGGCCGCATTCCCGCACACCAAGATCTTCAAGGCACCATTCAAGTGGGTCAAGCTCGTCACGCCATCATTCTCCTCATCGACAATACCCTCATACAAGTGATCCAAGAAACAATGAAGCTCTCGTGCTTGAACCCGTAAGCTCATTGCAATATGTACCTTCTCCACGGCACGCCACTACGTCAAGCTACGATGGTGATTTCTCCTCAAGGCCTCAAGCAAGGCAAGGCAAACATCATCATCACGCTACAGCACTAGTGATCCAATAAGAGAAACCACGTGAAGAACCTCAAGTGGAACCTCAAGTTCATCGTCAACACCTGAAAGACCTTCACTCAACAATAAGTGATGACTCCAACTTCGAAGAACAAGCTCGTCATCAACGTGAAGCTCTTCAAGACCCGATTCATCATCATCACCATCATGAACGTCAACTCCGACACTATGGACACCATGGAGAGCCTCCTCCACCACACTAAACCATGTAGCGTCAAATTATCAATGTTTAGCAACACCGTCCCTGTCAAGAGGCTCACGACCATGATATTCATTGAGAGGCCCAAGTTCCTAATCCACGGCACCAACTAAGGAATGAGCCTCCTCTACAACCACAACCGTAGCAAGAGGCTCCACATCTTCATCACCCTCGTGAGGCCCAAGTGCCTCAACCTCGTCAACAACCACGCCACGAGCAAGAGCAAGCTTGTAAACAATCGCGCCAAGAACAAGCTCCCCAACAACGTTGCGAGGACCAAGTTTCACCTTCCCCAAACACGGCTCAACAACCGCAAGAGAAACATCAATATCACCAATATCGTTGCAATGATTGCATGGAAGAGGAAGATCATCAACATCATGGCAACTGTCACTACTGTGACCGCAATGGGGAAGAAACTTTTTGCAAGCTCAAGTTCACCATCCCCAAGTTCACCAGTTCTAGTGATCCCAAAGAATACCTTTCATGGGTGCTCAAGGTTGATAAAATCTTCCGCATGCACAACTATAGTGATGAGAAGATGGTATCCATGGCCTCTCTTGACTTTGATGATTATGCCAACCTTTGGTGGGAACAAGTCAGGGTCACTCGTGAAGCAAGAGGAGAGACCCCAATAAACACTTGGCAAGATATGAAGGTTCATATGAGATCACGATTTGTTCCTTCGCACTACACGGGCGACCTCTTCAACAAGCTTCAAATGCTAAACCAAGGAACAATGACCATGGAAGAGTACTTCAAGCAAATAGAACTCAACATGATCAGTGCCAACTTTGAAGAGCGTGAGGAGCAAACAATGACATGTTTCCTCATTGGCTTGAACCACCCAATCAAGTGCATTGTCGAGTTCCAAAAGTACAACAACATGGTTGAGTTTGTGCATAATGCAACAAAGGCTGAGCGTCAAGTGCAAGAGGACATCAAATACAACAAGCCCAAGACGTATTTCACCTACAAGAAAGCTCCAACCGCTACACCAACAAATATCAAGGGAAGCTCCATAAGTACCTCCAAGCCTACTTTCAAGCCCACACTTCCTCAAGTAGAACTACCCCCAAGTGGCAAGCAAACTTTGGAGGACCAGCCATTCAACGACGAATGCTACAAGTGTGAAGGCAAAGGACACAAGTAGGAAAAATGTGGCAATACCAAAGTCTTATTCATTCATGACAATGATGACGAGGAATACTTGAGTGAAAATGAACTTGATGCAAGAGTCAAAGAATAAATTGCAAGGCAACATGTGGGAGATGAACAAGAACTCCTCATGTGTGAGCATGACGCAAGTCCATCGCTTGTCGTCACAAGAATCTTGACTATTCAAGCCCAAGATCATGAAGATCAAATATCCAACATCTTCCAAACATGTGCTGGTATCAATGGGAAATCCATTAAAGTTATCATCCATGGAGGGAGTTGCCACAACCTTGCAAGCACCAAGTTATGAGAGAAGCTCAACCTCACCCTCCATCCACACAAGCACCCCTAACATTTCCAATGGCTAAGTGACCAAGGGTCCATGAAGATCCAACACACCGTCTCAGTAACATTCTCAATTGGACCATATAAAGTCATGGTGGAGTGTGATGTGGTTCCCATGATGGTATGCCATATGTTGCTTGTTAGACCGTGGCAATATGACAAAGGTGCTCTACATGATGGTCGCTCAAATGTTTACACCTTAAAATGGCTTAACAAGACATGTGTTTTGCAACCGATGACTCCTTGCCAAATAATTGTGGACAATGCAAAGGCTTTAGCGAGGGCTCAAACCACAAAGCCACATTGTGAGAAGAGTAGTGAGCGAGATAACCACCATATAGCGAGTGATAGCCACAAGCCAAACTCGAGTGGAAAAACTAAGAGTGTTCTTCTTGCCACCAAAAGTGAGATGAGAGATGTGAGGAATAACCCGTCTATCTTGCACTATGTCCTCATTTGCAAGGGAATAGCGCAAGGAACTAATGACTTAACAAATGTTCCTCCCTCTTTGATGGCTGTTTTGCAGGAATTCAAGGATGTGTTTCTCGAAGAGCTTCCACATGGACTACCTCCTATTCGCGGAATTGACCATCACATTGACCTCATACCCGGTGCACCTCTACCAAACCGCACCACATACCGCACGCACCCGGAGGATACAAAGGAGATCGAAAGCCAAATCAACCAACTCGTCTCCAAATGTTTGATCCAAGTAAGCACAATCCCAAGTGCGGTACCCGTGATTCTTGTTCCAAAGACAGATGATACGTTGCAGTTATGCATGGACTGCCATCCAATCAATGCTATCACTGTGCGTTATCGATATCCTATACCACGTCTTGACGACATGCTTGATGATTTGAGTGGAGATACTATTTTCTCTAAATCGATCTTCATAGTGGCTACCATCAAATATGCATGGCGGAATGTGATGAGTCGAAAACCGCCTTCAAGACCAAACTTGGTCTCTATGAATGGTTGGTCATGCCTTTTGTCCTATCTAATGGCCCATCCACCTTTATGCGCCTTATGAATCATATTTTGAGATATCTCATTAGAAAATGTGTAGTTGTCTACTTTGATGATATTCCTGTCTATAGAAAATCGCTTGAGGATCATGTTACACATGTTAAGGAGGTGTTGCAAATCCTTCGAAATGAAAAGCTATATGCTAATCTTCAAGTGCCCTTTTGCTAAACACAAGTTGATTTTTATTGGCTTTGTTGTCTCTTTGAATGGTATTGAAGTTGATGTTTCTAAAGTCAAAGATATACGAGATTGGCCCATTCCGACAAATGTGAGTGAACTTTGAAGTTTTCATGGTTTGGCCGGTTTCTATCGTCGATTTGTGAAAGATTTCTCTACTCTTGCTTGTCCTCTCAACAAGTTGACCAAAAATAATGTCACCTTTGTTTGGGGAAATCACAACAAAAGACCTTTGATGATCTCAAAAAGAGGCTCATTGAAGCACCTCTCTTTGCTTTACCGGATTTCACAAAAACTTTTGAGATAGAGTGTGACTCTAGTGGTATTGGCATTGGAGGAGTCCTCATGCAAAATTGACGTTCTATAGCGTACCATAGTGATAAACTTGATGGCTCACGCCTTAATTATCTGATTTACGACAAAGAGCTTTTTGCCTTAGTTCGTGCTCTTCAAGTTTGGCAACATTAACTTTGGCCTAAGGAATTTATCATATATTCTGACCATGGGTCTTTGAAATATCTCAAAGGCCAAGCCAACTTGAGTAAAACGCATGCTAAGTGCATTGAGTTCATGGAGTCTTTCCTTACATTATAAAGCATAAGAAGGGAAAATATAATGTAGTTTCAGTTGCTTTGTTTCGCAAGAACACAAGCCTTCTTACGCGACTAAAAGTGAACATGTTGGGACTTGAGGACATCAAAACTTTGTATGCTTCCGACCCATTTTTTGGACCAATATTCGCAAGGTGTTCAATTGAAAAAGGATTTGATGACTTATATTTGCACAATGGTTTTCTCTTTAAACAAAACAAGCTTTGCATCCTGAAGTCATCTCTCAAATTGTATTTGATGACTTATAGGTCAGTTTGGTCATGACAAGACATATGACATGCTCTCCACACACTACTATTGGCCCAAGATGAAGTGCGACGTGGAGCACCACGTCCAACGATGCACTACATGTGTCCAAGCTAAGTCTAAGTCTATCCCATTTGGTCCTATATGCCATTGCCTATTCCTCATGCACCTTGGCCGTACATTAGCATTGACTTTGTGTTAGGATTGCCTAGGTCTAAGAATGGTCATGATTCAATATTTGTGGTAGTGGATAGCTTTTCAAAGCTGGCACACTTCCTTCTGTGCCATAAGACCGATGATGCTTCACATATTGCAAATATGTTTTTTAGGGAAATAGTTCGTCTTCATGGTGTGCCAAGAACAATCGCCTCCGACCGCGACATCAAATTTCATGAGATACTTGTGGAAGACCCTAATGGCCAATCTCAGCGTCAAGTTACTCTTGTCTGCCTCACATCCTCAAACCGATGGCCAAACCGAGGTTGTCAACTGAAGCCTCGAAACTCTTCTTCGTGTGTTGGTCAAGAAGAATCTTAAGGATTGGGAGGAATGCATTCCACACGCCGAGTTCGCCTACAATCAAGCCAAGCACTCCACAACAATGAAGAGCACACTCATGACTGTCTATGGATTTGAGCCCCTCACCGCACTCGACAACCTACCACTTCCCCTACACGAGTGCACCAACATGGAAGTCAATAAGCGTGTCCAAGCTATGAATAAACTACATGAAGACACAAGAGCTACTGTCGAACAACAAGTCCTTCGCCAAGCATCAAGGCTAAACAAGACTAAGAAAGAAATGATCTTCGAAGAAGGTGACCTCGTGTTGATACACCTAAGTAAAGACTCCTTTCCCAAAGATCAAGACTCCAAGATCAAGCCAAGGGGAGATGGTCTCAAAGTCCTCAATGGGATCAACAACAATGCCTACGTAATCGACATACCCACATCAAAGTATCTCGTGAGCAAGACGTTCAATGTGAAGGACCTATCACAATTCCATGGACATGATCAAGATGGTAAGGATAAGGACTCAAGGACAAATCTTTCCCAAGGGGGAAGCTGATGCAGCCCATCCTACGGACGTCTCTACATCCTCACCCCAAAGTAGACCAATGACGTGTGCTCGAGCCAAACTCCTACAAGATAAGGTTAACTCGCTCCTCTCCCCGTGTGATTTCGATACACCCTTGAATGGATTGCTACTTCATCCCACTACACTGTGCATACTCAGCTACGAATCCCGGATACATCACCAAGCCCCCTCGGAAGATGAACCAGGAGCTGGACAATAAGATGTCGCAACAGAGCCTGAAGACCCAGAGTCTCCATCCTTGAAGCCCGGAGTTTCCTCCATCTGACCCCATAGTCTCTGGTGTGTCGCCCCAAGGTCTCCAAACAGGACTCCGGACCGGCGCCTAGAGGTCCTAGTACACCCCCCTAGATACTGCCCTAGAGAGCGTGAAGACTCTACCCCAATACAGAGGCTACGGCGGCAACCTCCGTGTGTACCGCGGAGTCTCCGGCCTAAGTGACGACAGGCATGTTAAGGCTGTCGTCGGATTGAGGACAAGTATGCCATGAGGGGGTCCTCGAGGCGTGCGGAAGAGAGGGGTGTGAGACGTATGGTATTCCGGGACGGTGAGCACACAAGTTTACCCAGGTTCGAATCCGTCGGCTTTGGACGGATCCTACTCCTGCTAGCAATCCAGTAATATGGCAGAGCCCGAATATGGGTTACAAGGGTATCGCCTGTGCGAGTTGAGATTGTAGACTATTGTATTGTGCCCTAAAGGCTCTCCCTAGGACGGCTTATATAGATATCTGGCCTAAGGTTTACAGGAGAAATCAATCCGGCTACGACTAAGAGTTGGTTACAGAGTACATCTTGAACTACAAGTAACATTATGGGCCTAAGTCGGTAATTCTTCTGGGCCTTCCCGTAGCCGGATTGGACTCCGTCTTCTCTCCTGACTGGGCCGCCCGTGAAGAAAAGCTCTAACCCGAAGTGGGCCACCCTGGTCAGTGAGGAACTGTGAGGATACCCAGAAAGTATATCCCCAACAGCAGCCCCCGGAGGCCTCCAAGATCTAAAGTCGGATTTTATCATCGTCTAGCTTGATCTTCGGCTTGCAGAATCTTGAAGGGTTCCTGAAACTTCACAACAACAAATACGATCCGGGTCTTAAAAATAAGTCGGACCTATTAATTAGTTACTTGGATTTTTCCAGCTCGATTTTAAACTAAGCCGGAACTTGGTTTCTACGCCACCTGACACAAGCATGGTCAAGTCACGTCATCTGACGGGCGTGCCATCAGCACGACCGTTGGTGGGTCCGCGGTTCGCGGAACCGAGATGCCGTTTCAATGCGAGTGTGGAGATCGAGGAGACGCAATCATCGCGTGGGTCGTTCCCAGTTCTTTCCACGACGCGTGGCGGTTTGATTGTAGCATTTGCACGAATCTTGGCGCAGTTAGGTGGATATAAGGGGTTTGGATTTCTCCTTCTCCTTTCCACCAGTCTTTGCCGTTTCCTTTCCTCCCAATCCTCCTGTGCGCTCAGAGCTCTCTCGTCCTTCCCCCACAGAAACTCCCAGCGCCGCCACTTTCAGGTCATCTTCTCACTGGAGAAATGGCTTCATCGTCTTCTTCCTCCGGTTTGGCAGCAGCAGCGACGGCGGCGACGGCGGAAGCAGCAGCAGAGAAGGAAAGCTTCTGGGGAATCTGGATCCCCTGTGCCCTTGATGAGGACGGCCTCAAGAACGTGGAGAAGGAGGGGCTTCTCGCCGCCGGCGACTGGCGGAGCGGCTCCGGCGAAACCATCCCCAACCCGCGCGACGGCGAGCGGGTCCACTTCGGCACCCATCTCGACCGAGGTCTGTCTTTTCCTCCCTCGGAGTTCTTCTCTGAGGTGATAGATCATTACAGAGTTCAACTCCATAATCTTCCTCCCAACTCACTACTAGAAATGAGTGTGTATGCGTCGCTTTGCGAGGGATTTCTCAGCATTAGGCCGAGTTTGCTTCTCTTTCGGTACTATTTTCATGTCCGGAGAAATTCCATCACTGCCGGTGTTCCTTACATCACCGGCACCATTAGCTTTTCTCTTAGACGAGACCGGGCCTATCCCAAAATCGCTGCCAGTGACTCGGTAAAACAATGGCCAGCCACTTTCTTCTATCATAGGGATATTCTGGCTCCCGGCAAAGCTATGACTTTGCCGGCTTTTGTCGACAGAGCCGCCACGGCCCAGCCTTCCTAGGACGAGGCTACTCCAGCTCTCACCAACGATCTGATCCTCGCTAAGAGGCGGATCGAATATCTGATCAAGCACATGGGTCTGAAGGGATCCGACTTGGTCTAGTGTTGGGTCTCATGTCGGATCCAGCCACTTCAGTACCACGGGGATAGACTGATGCACACTATCACGTCTTCCCAAAAAGACTCTCTCCCCATCAGCCCCGAATCCTACACCACTCAAGGCTACATCAGCCAAATCAAGTGGCTGATCAAGGAGCGGATCGAGAGGAGGATTCCAGAGATTTCTGTGGATATGTACACAGCGGAAGACCCCGTGGTGCCGGTAAGATTCCATCAATACACCTTTTATGTGTTTCAATATTTTAAGTTATATACTGCAATGCTGATATGCTTTCCTGTTTTCAGCTTGCTGACCTCCCCAAGTCGGAGCTTGCTCCACTCGAAGGATATCCTCCTGAGTTTTCTCAGGAGACTAAAGTGGTCCCATTGCCGGACCTTGCGCTCAAGAAGCGCAAAGCTCCGACAGTGGCTATTGGCACAAATGAAGTGCCTGTTGTGAAGAGGTAAATTTCATTCACAATTTCTGCCTTTGTACCTTTCTCGAATTTCTTTCTGAGATGTAAAGTTTCTGACTTTACTACATTCTCACAGCAAAGCCTCTCATCAAGGGTAAGGGGAAAGGGATTCCTGCGAAGCCCCTGCGACAGACAAAGCTCACCATAGCTTCTCCTGCCGTGGCTCCTCCAACTCCTGCCCCTCAACCTTCTGTAACTCCGGCGATAATTCCTTCTCCGGTGGTTGCAGAAGATCCGGCTCCTCCAACAGAGCCTGTGATCCTTGGTTCACAAACTGACGTCACCGTGGGTGCGTTAGGTCAAGATAAGGGTGAACCCTCTTCGGGTAATGATCCCTCGGCTGAAGTCTTCGCCGACAACCTCATCAGCAATCCCGGACTTGCCAAGTTTGGCCTGTCCCGGAAATTTGCAGAGGAGATCCAGCGGCTAGCCAGGCAAGTCCTGGACAAAAGCCATCTATCCCCCGAGGAGGAAGCACAAGAAGAAGAGGACGTCAAGTTCTCTGATCTTCTCACTCAAGTCCGCCTTCGCGACGAGAGGATTAGGGCTGGCGAGCTTCCAACAGCCCCAATGATCCCTCTTACTCTTGCCGAGAAGGTGGCAGTTGAAGTGAACACGGGTTTAGACAAACTCACCCGTGAGCAATATGTAAGTCGGAATTCCAACTCTTGTTTTTACATTATGTTATATCATATCCTCTAGCCCCAAGCATGAAGTAGGATATAGAATCCGGGTTTATGCTTTCATTAGGATGCCAAAGAATGAACTAGTGTAGCCCCCAAGGCTCGTGCTGATATTTAGCAAAAAATATTAGCCCGAGTCTTAAGTAGCTTTCTGAATTTGGGTATTCTGACTTACAGAAAGTATGTTCCTATAACCAGGAATTATTGACCAATGTTTGTGATAAGCGGAGAGAGATCAAAGCTCTCTGGCTTAAAAATGCTGAGCTCAAGGTAGCCAAGGATGAAGCCGAAGGTAAACATTCCGAGATTCAAACCTTGTCTTTTGCTTTTTCAAATGTCGAATTTTTCTTGAACTTTTGTTCTTTTTTTGACTTACAGCGCTGGTGAAACAATCCATCGCTATGATTGAAGAGGCCGAGAACCTCAAAACCCTGGTGGTGGAGAACAAGGGACTTCGCCAAGAGCTGGAGAAGCTAAAGGCGGATCATGAAACGAGCATAGCTCAAGTCCTGGAATCCTCCTCCATGGCCACTGAAGAGCGTGATCGCAAGATTGCTGCTCAAGATAAAGTTATCTCGGACCTCAAGAATGAGCTTGGCAGAGAGAAGGACATCTCCCAGGTGCTCCGGGCTGAACTCCAGAGTCTCCGGGAGTATAAGACCAAGATTGACGACGTCATTCTCGGTACGTTCCATCTTACTGACATATCTTTTTCTTCGATTGTTATCAATGCCGGATTTTTCTTAACTTGTTTTGTGTATAGGTCCTCTGAACTTGACGGACTCTTCCTCCTCCGAGCCCCGCACCCACCGGCTTACCCAAGTCGGTGATCTTCTTCATGACTTCCGCCAGTCCCTTGAGGACATTGGCGAGTCTCTCAGGATTCCGGACATGCCAAGCATGTCGGATTTTCAGGTGCGGGACAAGGCCAAGGAGATGCCGCAGCTTGTTCGGGACTGGAACATGTCCTACGCGCGGACTGCTGCGCAGAACGCTCTCACCATGGTCATGAGCCACCATGGAAACATGGAGATATGGCAAGCGACCAGAGGGTACTGCAAGGTAGACGAAGACGGCCAGGAGCAAGACCTTCAAGCCATCATGCACTTCTGCGCCATAGCAGATCTGACCAGCTACGAGATCCCCTTCTTCACCCGCGTAGCTACTCTACCACCTCCTCCAGAAGAAGCCAAAGAAGTTTCTGACGATGAACGGACCACCTCAGATCCGAACATCTCGGAACGATATCAAGGCGGAGTAACCAGCGAGCCGACAGCTGCTTCATCTCCTCCTGCATCATAGACCACAAATTTGTGTATTATTCTGTGAAAGAACATGATGCGTTTGTAAATATTAAGTACTATTGATTTTGCTAGTGCTAAGTTTTTATCTATTCAGCACTTTTGTCTTAGATTTTTTTTGTGTGCTTGAAATGTTTACATAAGCACTTAAAATTTTCCGTCTCTACTTATTGTTTATCTGGCTTTCCGCCTCGTCCCTTTCGTGAGCCGGCTAAACCTTCAGCTGGAAACTTTGCCGAGCAACGGAGCTCAATTGCTAAACCAGTTTAAACTTGGAAACAAAGCCGGCTTCCAGTACCAACAATTCACTACTCAGGGAAAATACCCGCATCCAGCAATGAGACAAATAACCCAAGTAAAGACTAGAATGTTTAGAGTTATACCCGAAGGTAGCAGTTTTAGAATCGAAAATCTAAACCAGAACGAACATGAGCATAAAGTACTTTCAAGCATTCTGGGATTTTCGACTCTAACATGACCATTTGGAAATAAGATGGTAAAAACTTCTCAAAAAAACTTGAGGCAACCAAGACTTTTATTTCTCAAAGAACATGTACATATATATGATTTACAAAGAAGGATAAATTAAGAATAAAAGGGACGTAGCTGAGCAATATTCCACGGTCTGTCTAACTCATCCGGATTTGTACTGCCTCCAGCTCTCTTTCTCTTCTTAGTAGCAGGTCTTTCTTTGACTGGCCTCATGTCAGTTAAGTAGTACGATCCATTGTGCAATACTCGACTAACTAAAAAGGGCCCTTCCCATACTGGGGAAAGTTTGTGCTTTCTTTGTTGCACAAGCCGGAGAACCAAATCACCTTTATTGAAAGATCTATTTCAGACTCTCTAACTATGATACTTGCGTAACATCTGCTGATAGGCTGTAGATCTCATTTCAACAATGACGCGAACTTCTTCGACTAAGTCGAGATCATTTTGTCGAGAAATCTCGGCATCCTCTTCAATATACGCGACCACTCTAGGAGAAGTGTGAATTAAATCACTAGGAAGAACTGCTTCTGCGCCATAGACCAAGAAGAAAGGTGTGTATCCTATTGACCTGTTCGGAGTTGTTCATAAACTCCAAATTACAGAGGGTAATTCCTCTGCCCAAGCCCCCGCAGCACGTCGTAGTGGTGCTTCGAGTCTTGGTTTCAGGCCTTGTAAGATTAAACCATTAGCTCTTTCGACTTGTCCGTTAGCCTGTGGATGTGCGACTGACACAATGTCAAGCCGGATATTTTGCTCGTCGCAGAATTCAGCCAATTCTCCCATAGAGAAGTTACTCCGGTTGTCCGTGATAATGCTATGCGGATAACCATACCGGATTATAACATCCTCAACAAATCTTTTGGCTATTGCTCCATCACAACTAGTGACAGGTTTAGCCTTGATCCATTTGGTGAATTTATCCACCATCACTAAGAGGTGAGTAAATCCACTTGGAGCTCGTTTAAATGGTCCTACCATATCAAGCCCCCAGACCACAATGGGCCATGTTATAGGGATTGTTCGCAGCTGATCAGCTGGAACATGAGCTTGCTTGGCGTACTTTTGGCAGCCTTTGCATGTCTTGACTAATCGTTCGGCATCTGCCTGAGCTGTAAGCCAGAAAAATCCACGTCGAAAAGCTTTTGCCACTAAAGATTTGGCTGCAGCATGGTGACCACACTCGCCTTCGTGGATTTCCCTTAAGATTTCCACTCCTTCTTCCGGAGATACACAGCGCTGAAAACCCCCAGAAACACTCGGTTTATGGAGCTCACCTTTAACAATAGTATAGGCTTTTGCTCGTCGGATAATCTGTCGGCTCAGCACCTCGTCTTCGGGTAATTTGCCATCTACCAAATAATCGAGGTAGGGTTGAGTCCAGCTGGGAATTATAGCCAGAACTGCTATCAAAGGTGAGTCAGATTTGGTCGGATATTCCTTGTCTACTCCCTTTATTGTGGGAACTTTGAGGTGCTCTAAAAAAGTGCCATCCGGGACCTCTTTCCGCGCAGAGCCTATACGGGATAGTGCATCTGCTTCCTCATTTTCTGCTCGAGGGATGTGTTGAACTTCAAACCCTTCAAACGATTTAGATAGATCATCCACAACAGCTTTATATGCTGCCATGTGCTTATTTGCATTACAAATATCCGACACTTATTGAGCAACAAGATCCGAATCTCGGTAACACATCAAACGTCGGATGCCAATATCCTTAGCAATCCGGATTCCATGCAGCAGTGCTTCATACTCGGCAATGTTGTTTGTCGCTGTGAAGTGGATCTGCAACACGTATAAAAGTTTATCTCCTTGGGGTGATTTGAGCAGCACGCCAGCCCCCGAGCCCCCTCAAGCCTTAGACCCATCGAAAAAGAGGGTCCAATATTCTGACTCAGGGAGGACCATGTTCTCCTTGGTCTTTGTCCAATCAGCGACAAAGTCAGCAAGGATCTGGGATTTGATTGTTGTTCGAGGTTTATACTCAATGTCGAAAGCTGAGAGCTCTATTCCCCATTTGGTGACACGTCCAGTGGCGTCGCTATTGTTGATTATATCTCTCATGGGAGCTTTACTCACCACAGTAATTGGATGCTCCTGAAAATAATGTCGTAGCTTATGAGATGCTAGAAAAACACCGTAAGCCAACTTTTGGTAATGCGGATACCGTTGTTTGGACTCTGTCAAGACCTCGCTAACAAAGTACGTCGGACGTTGCACTAGGTGTTCCTGATTTTCCTCTAGTCTCTCCACCACCATGACGATACTGACAACCTTATTTGTCGCAGCAATGTAAAGCAACATCGGTTCCTGAGGTTCCGGCGCTGCAAGGATAGGAGCAAATGAGAGTACTCTTTTCTGATCTTGTAGTGCAGCTTCAGCTTCGTCAGTCCAGACAAAATCCTTGGTCTTCTTCATGAGTTCGTATAATGGTGCGGCTCTTTCACCAAGCCGGCTTACAAATCGACTGAACGCAGCAATGCAACCAGTTAATCTTTGTACGTCCTTCAAGCGAGTTGGCCTGGAAATGTTGAGTATAGCCTTAATTTTGTCTCGGTTCACCTCTATGCCTCTTTGAGACATGATGAAACCTAACAATTTTCCGACTGGTATTCCAAAGAAGCATTTCTTCGAGTTAAGCATGATGTTGTATTTTTGTAGATTGGCGAACGTCTCCTCCAAGTCGGAAATCAACGTTTCCTTCTTTTTGGACATGACCGCGATATCATCCACGTATGCATGTACATTGCGTCCGAGTTGGTCATGGAGGCAACGCTGCATCGTGCGTTGGTACGTAGCTCCTGCGTTCTTCAGCCCAAAGGGCATCGTAACAAAACAGAAGGTTCCGAAGGGGGTTATGAATGAAGTTTTGACTTTGTCAGATTCCTTCATCCGGATTTGGTGATAACCGGAATATGCGTTGAGAAAACAGAGGAGTTCCGAGCCTGCCGTAGAATCGATAACTTGATCAATTTTAGGAAGAGCGAACGGATCTTTTGGACAAGCCTTGTTCAAGGCAGTATAATCAACACACATCCTTAAATCAGTGGTGTCCTTTTTAGGGACCATTACAGGGTTGGCCGACCAATCAGTATGGATGACCTCTACTATGAATCCGGCTAACTCGAGCCGCGCTAGTTCCTTAGCTATTGCCTTACGCTTTTCATCGCCAAACCGTCGTAAGGACTGTTTGACGGGTTTAGCGTTCGGGTTTACATTTAGAGAGTGCTCGGCAAGTTCCCTAGGTACTCCGGTATGTCAGATGGCTGCCATGCGAAGATATCTTGATTTCCTTGGAGGAACCTGACGAGCGCGCTTTCCTATGCGCTACTTAGGCCTGCGCCTATCTGGGTCACTTTGGAGGGGTCATCATCCTTCAACGGCGTCTGCTTCGTCTCTTTTGATGCCTTGAACTCCGGATTTGGCTTTGTGACCTCCTTCCTGGTTGCGGACATCTCGGACGGATCTATGCTCTTCTTGATCTCCTGGTACTCCTGGGCGTGCAGCACGGCTTCGGCAAAGGCGGCATTTCCATCCTCGCACTCCCGCGCCTTCTTCGGGTCTCCACTGATGGTGATCACGCTGTTGGGACCTAGAATTTTCATCATATTGTAAATGTAACACGGACGAGCCATAAAAGCCCAGTAAGCCGGTCGTCTGAATATAGCGTGGTATGCGCTCTTGATCGGGACTACTTCAAAGGAAAGTGCCTCCGTCCGATAATTCTTTGGAGTTCCAAAAGTAACATCCAAAGTGATGTCTCCCAGGGAATTAGCTTGTCTTCCTGGGACAACTCCGTGAAAGATCACAGAGCTATGGTTCAGCTGTGTTTCCAAGATCTTCATCCGGCGTACCGTTTCGACATAGAGAATACTGATGCTGCTACCACCGTCCATGAGGGTCTTGGAGAAACCATAACCATCAATAAGTGGATTGACGATTAAGGCGTATTTTCCTCGCTTGTGTAGCTTAGGCGGATGATCAGCGCGGTCAAATGTGATTGCCACCTCCGACCAGTCTAGATATTGAGGGACAGCCGGAACTATTGCATTGAGCTCGTGGAGAACTGCTTTCTTGACCTTTGCTGGTTGAGATTCGAGGAAGGTGACGTAAGTGTCCTTCTTGGTGGGAAAAGTTTTCTTCCCTTCCGGCTTGGGATTTGAAGCATCAGCTTCCTCCATATCGGAATCTTCCTTGGTCTCCTTGTCTTTTTCGGGATTTTTCTTTCCATTCTTCCGCTTAGCTTTGTAGCCCGCGGTATCATCTCTCTTGATGTCGTCATTAAAACGACATTCAGCGTTGGTGTGGGACGAGCCCCCATTGGCGTCTAAGTGATGCACACATGGGTTATTGGCAATGTCGGCCCAAGTGTAGGTTTTGCCTGGTTGTTGCTCTCCTCTACCTTGGACCCTTGATGTCCCACGGCCACGCCCGCGGCCTCCACCACGTCCTCCTCGTCCTCCAGACCCGGAAACAGTAGTGACCACTGCTGTCTCCGCGTTGGGTTATTCTTCTGAGGTGTTTTTGCGCTTCTGAGCTTGTTGCTTTGTCTTTGCTGACTAAGGTATAGCCAGGACATTGAGTAATCCTTCTGTGTCATCGTCAGCATCTGCATACTTGCTCGTTGTTTCTATCATTTCTCCCAAATCAGTGACCTTGTCACACTTCAAGCAATGACGCAGTAGACCAATTGGGAGTCCTGCGATGAAAGCTTCGATCGCGGTTTGATCGTTTACTCCCTCACAGGAGTTCTTGGTGTCGATCCATCGTCCGAGGTAATCTCGGCAAGTTTCTCTGGCTTTCTGGGTGCAACGCTGTAGGTCTCCGACCGAACAGGGCCTCTGATATGTGCCTTCGAAATTCCGAAAGAACGCGATTTGCAAGTCATACCAGTTGTGGATGGTGTTTGCCGGAAGTTCATTGAGCCATGATCGTGCCGTCTTCCGCAGCATAAGTGGGAGATATCGGGTTGCGACCAGGCTGTTTCTGCCTTTAGCGATGCAGCAAGCTTGGAAGAAGTCCTGTAACCAGGTGTCTGGCCGAGCAATGCCGTCGTAGGCTTGGATATGTCTTGAGATAGCAAATCCTTCCGGGAATTTTGTAGCTCTGATGCGTGGTCCGAAGCACTTTGGGCCCACATACACGTCATCGTTTTCGTAGCACCGAGCCTCTATGTTGGAGTTGATCCTATGCCTTGCGTCGTTCGGGGATAGAGATCGTCCCAAATGTCGGCTGTGGCTGCGGTGCCTTGGAGCCGGACTTCGGCTTCTGCCACCGCCTCCTCTGCCATGTCGTCCTTGCCCTCCTTGGGGGCCGTTGTCATAACTGCCTGGTGGAGGGGGTGGGGCAGCTGAATTGTTTCCGGCTGATCACCGGTCTCCGTCCGGAGCGTCATTATTCCGGTTCTGGGGAGGTTCTTGACTATGAAGAGCCCCCTGCCGGCTTGTTCCAGCGTGGTTTCCGTCGTTCCTTCGTCCATCGTTCCCACCATGGCGAGGCTCAGCCAGACGGCTCTCATATCTAGGAGGTGGCATTCTCTGACGATCCTCCTCCTGACGTTTCTCCTTATCTTCTCCCTTTCGATCGTTGTACTCTCGTCGGGGAGGATTCCTCGGATTCAGTGCAGCGATCGCGTCTTTCTCAGCCGCTGGAGCAACATTGCTCCAGTTATGTGTAGCTCTGCGATGCTGTCCCGGCGATCCGGTTCTTGAATAATTGTCTTCCCTGCGTTCGGGGTTATGATGCTGCGCCCGAACATAATGGGATCTTATGTCAGCCCATGCCGGATCTATGCGACATTGGTCAGAATCCGAGACTAGTTTTTGACTTCCGGACAGGGCGACCTTCTGCTGCTCCAGTCCCTTGTTGAGTAGCTTGATACCCAAACGGATCTCCTCTGGTCCTGGATTAGCCGATAGAATTTCTCGGGCTGCCACGGTATTCTGTACTAGGGTTGGGTATACCCAATCTCCGTTGCTGTCTTTCCGTGGCTTCCCCATCTCGTCCCCGAAAAGGACGGCACGGACACGTGGGAATTAGTCATCATTGATGTGACTCTTCCGTGTCTTCTGATGCAACCGAGACATATATTCCTTGGTTGACATGCGTTTCTTCTCCACCTCGATGTTTTTGGCTTCATCGAGGAGTTGTTGACGATGCGCTTCTAGGGCCTGGGCCCTTTTGTCCAGCTCATCAGCAGTAAGTTCTGCAGCTGTAGGGATGGGTGTGGTTAATGCGGCATCGATGAGTTTACGCGCACCTTCAGTGATCACGTGTCCATCCACCGATGCTTCCTTTTTCGGCTCTTCTGGGATAAGCACTCCATCCGAGTCTTCTTCATATTCCTCGGCGATTACCTCCTCTGTGAGAGGGTCTTTTGTCGGGGTCTTGTTCTTCTTGTTCTTCTTCTTTGCCTTCTTGGCAGCGCCGGTAGAAAAGACGGCTTTGGGTCCGTTTCCCGGAGTCAAGCTCTGATCGGTACTTTTGGGCATCTGGACCTCGGGATTGTCTCCGACGTCCATGTCATCCTGCGCTTTGGGAGAGTGTTCCCCGGATCCTTCATCCATGGCTTCTCCTTCCTCTGCAGCTTTGGAGTTGTACTCCTCTTCATATTCCGCAGAGAACTTTCAGAAATCTGCCGATGTCATAGATTCATTCGAGGATGCGGGAACGTCGGCGTTTGTTCCAATTGCCTCCAGCACCGAATCGGTGTTTTCTCCAGCATCGCCAGAGCCGGATCTGGATCCAACATATCCGACGAAGTGCGACGCGTGCTTCCTGAGGTACCTACGGCTTTCGCGGTCAGCCATGTCGAAACTTTTAATGGTTTCGAGGATTGCATCTGCGCTAGCGCCTTGCAGTTATCATACGTCTTAGTGTGTACCTGAGGAAAGGCCTGTCTGTCCCGGCATCGTCAGAGCCGGAATCAGTGTCGTTGATATGCTCCTCCTGGATTTCGACTTCCACGGGTGGGTCGATCTGGGATCCGGCTTCTCCAGGGAGATCCACTCCAGATTCGACTTGGACCGTGAGGTCTTCTTTAGGCTCAGATTTCTCCACTATCTCCGCAACTGGTGCGGGCTGGGTGGGATTAGGGTTTTCTGAGATCCGGAACTCTGCCGCCTCCGCGGACAAAGGGGACCTAGAAGATTCTTCTGCCTCTATCATCACCGCTGGGGTGGGTTGGGCAGGTTTAGAGAAACCGATGTAAACAACGATCTCGCCAAAAGACATGATTATATAGGCAGTCACGGCCTCCCTAGCCGGAATCCAAGTCTCGTCGAGAATGATGAGAGGGACGTCGCTGGCGTAGAGGATGCGACCGACGGCGATGGTTTCGCCGATTCTGATTCTTGCAGATTCCGCTCAGAACACAGATCCGTAGCTCAATTGCCCCATGGTGGGCGCCAACTGTCATCGGATTGAGAACACGTACGCCATGAGGGGGTCCTCGAGGCGTGCGGAAGAGAGGGGTGTGAGACGTACGGTATTCTGAGACGGTGAGCACACAAGTTTACCCAGGTTCGAATCCGCCGGCTTTGGACGGATCCTACTCCTGCTAGCAATCCAGTAATACGGCAGAGCCGGAATATGGGTTACAAGGGTATCGTCTGTGCGAGTTGAGATTGTAGACTATTGTATTGTGCCCTAAAGGCTCTCCCTAGGACAGCTTATATAGATATCCGGCCTAAGGTTTACAAGAGAGATCAATCCGGCTACGACTAAGAGTTGGTTACAGAGTACATCTTGAACTACAAGTAACATTATGGGCCTAAGTCGGTAAGTCTTCTGGGCCTTCCCGTAGCCGGATTGGACTCCGTCTTCTCTCCTGACTGGGCCGCCCGTGAAGCAAAGCTCTAACCCGAAGTGGGCCACCCTGGTCAGTGAGGAACTGTGAGGATACCCGGAAAGTATATCCCCAACAAAGGCCTTTTGGGCCTGGCCCATGTAATCCCCAATTTCATCCCAAACTTCCAGTTTTATTCCCAAAGTACCCTTGTTTAGTTGTTGTCCTATATATAGACCACCTCCTCATTATTATAACCCTAGACTTAAATAATTGAATTAGAAGAAACCCCTTTGAGGATCTATCTAATTCTAATCTCATGCACCTTGATGAGTGCATATTTGCATCATGTTTTATATTTTTATTATTTTGCACTATAGTTGTAGGATTTTAGTATTTTACAGTGTTCACGCGCACATTTTATGTCTATTTTCACCAGGATCAGGACATATGATGGATACAATGGACAGAATTCTTGGAGCAGTTGTATTGGGGAGAAAAGGAGTCAAAAACAACGTAAATCGCTTATTTGGGAAATATCAATAACACTAGAAGAAAACCCGAAGCGATCGAGGCATCCAGAAGGTTTAACGACCAACTATACGGCAAGAATTAATTTTCTGGCCGTATAGTTCCCGCCACATAGTTGGCGCCGCCACTGCCTCCTCAAATACTTTCACCCTGTGCAACTGGATTGGAGACACGACATACAGAACAACCAGAAATCACCGAAACATCACCTCCGGAAGGCATCTGGAGGGGGAACTCGTACACCGGAGATCCATCTTCGCCATGCGCAGATCCGGGAGGCTAAGACATCAATCTTCATCATCAACCGCTGCATCACCACCATCTCCATCCATCCCATCTACATCTTGTTGAATTTTTCGTACTCATTGTGGATGTATGCAAGTATTATTCATCTATGGTAGATTCCATTGTTATTGCCATGATGTTGATTGCCTCCATGTTTGAGTAGATCATTAGTTCTTGGGGTGATGGAGAAACACTAGTATGAGATTGAAATAAGATAAAGTTTATTATGACATTCATCGCCATGACCATGTGTTAGATTGTCTTCATCTTGATGTTGGGCGAAGTCGACCTCTCAATATTTGCCTCTTATGGGGACTTGATGGAGGGAACTACTTGTTGGTAGATGGAGGTGCGTTAGCAATTACAGTGACTATAAAGTTATTGGCACCCCTTACATATCAACTTGGGAACCGAGGAAACTCATGGAACACTATCCATGCCATGGGATACGTCCTACGGGATTAAGTCCCTTAATAGCGTAGTAATTCGATTGATGTCGATTGTTGTCTGCTGTGGTTATGAGGATGATGTGAGCAGTCGGTGCTGCCTATTTGTCTAAATACGGAGTTCCTCCCACACATACATAGTTGAGAATGTTCATGATATTAATCTTTACCTTAGCTCTTTATAATGCTAGAGGTGTATCCTCTACTCCCTGAGAATGCCTTTTCCCATTACAGTTTCAAATCTCTTTTACATACGTGATACTTACTTTCTGTGTTCAGTTGTTTTACTTTACTTATGCTCTCTTATACCAAAAACCCCAAAACATCTTTTTACACAATACTCGCATTTTATCTTGTTACTTAGAACTTTATTTAGCATTTCTATTGTAGTATTTAATTCAAGAGTTATTAGAGTTCAGACTCCTGCTCCCTATGGGATTGATATATTTATTTTGAAACTAGCTACAAACGATATGTGCACTTGCAGTCATTAAGCTATTTTCTGGCGCTGTTGCCAGCGAGATAAGCGATGTAGGTCTTTTAGTTTTTTCTTATTTATTTTTGTTGTGCTAAGTTTTGTTTTAAGTTACAGGTTTGCACCAACATGATGGAGTTTGAGCATATGGCTAGTGCTAACCCACTCAGCCACTTTGGGAAGCCCTATGATATTAATAAAAGAGACAACTCCAATGAGAAGACAAGGGGGTTTGAAATAAATCCTCTACTACTTGGTATTCTACACAAGAAGCAATTTACTGGACATGAAGAAGATCCTAATCCATATGAGCATATTGCATGTTTCAAAGATATATGTGGCACTTTCCAATTACCGGGATATACTTCTAATGAGGTAAGTGTTAAACTTTTTAGTCAGACTTTGACTAGTACAGCTCTCTCATGGTATAGATCTCTACCCCCAGAAGCCACTACTACTTGGGATAATTTAGCCTGTGAGTTTCTAGCAAAATATTATCCATTATCAAAATCTTTTGGAATCAGGCGTCTTTTAATGACTTGGAGGAACCGTCCTAATGAAAGACTAGTAAGAGCTTATATCATATTTAAAGATTTACTTAATCAATGTCCTCATCATGATTTGCCCAAATGGTATTTATTGCATATCTTTTATGGCGGTTTAATTGAACTAGACTCTTTCACGAGAGGAGCTTTTATGAATCTTCCTATAACTAAAGCTTGGGATTTACTTAATATAATTCGCGAGCATAGAGTTTCATGGAGTTTTGGTCTAGGAAGCGAAGGAGGCATAGAAATATATTATGATTGTATTCATGACTATAATAAAAAGGGCCATGTTAATGAATTATCTAAAGAGCTTTATTTTGATTCAGATCTTGTGTTGCATGGTGTTAAAGCTTTTATAGAACACATCAAAGCTCCAAAAGAGGGTTTAGTCAAGTATGATCCACCACCTGAACCTGAGAAGAAAAGAGAAGTTAAAGCAACACTGGCCTCCCTAGAACCAATATATGAGATACCCTTCCCTAACACTGCATAGAAGCATAGGTCAAAGCAGTACAGGAGAAGAAGGAAGAGGAAAGTATGCCAGAAGTAGAGGAACATCTGGAAGAAACCAAAGATGAAGAGGTAACCAAGGACGCAATTATGTCTATGTATGCACATTGTAACATAGTTGAACTTGATAAAGAGACTTCTGTATTGGTTGAAGGTAAAACAAAGGTAAAAGATGTGGGTAAACCTATTCTTCCCTGCATATCTAAGGAAACCTCGCATTATGGTTTATGCGGTCGTGGCACTGAATTTAATGTTATATCTTATGACTTTATTTAGAAATAAAATAAGAAATAGAACCGGCTACAATAGAAAATACTGATATGACAATCATGTTAGCCAATAAAACTCTTAGAATTCCAATGGGAGTAGTTGAAGATGCAACTGTCACAATTGGCAATAAAAACTTTCCTATCGATTTTGTAGTTGTTGATATGCTAGCTGACACTCTTTGCCCAATTATATTTGGAAGAAACTTTTTGAGTGATGTAGGTACCAAAGTTGATTTCAAAAAAGGGGATTGTGCTCAAGCTTGGGGAAGCAGAAAAAGAATTCCATTTTTCCAAATTTAAAGACAGACCTCTACAAATACAAGAAGAAGAGAAAGATAAAACTATTGAGGAAATGGTAGCTCTCTTCTTTAGTGATCAAGAAGAAGAAATAAATGAAGACTCAAATTATTAAGAAATAGTTAAGGAGGACAAGTCCCTAGAAGAACTAGAAGGTGAATTCGATTAACTTCCCATTATAGGTTCTCCAACTAATGAGGCTTTCGAAGAGCCAGAAAAGAGAGGGGACGAGGTATTACCACCCCCAAAATTGAAGACTCTACCAGATAATCTTAAATACAGATTTTTAGATGACATATAAATTTCCTGTTATTATTAGTGCTAAACTTTCAGGAGATGAAGAAGAAGAACTCATGAAAATACTTAAGCAGCATCGCAAGGCCTTTGGGTACTCAATGTATGATTTGAAGGGCATTAGTCCCATGATAACCATCCATCAAATATTCATGGAGGAAGGTGCTAAACTAGTTGCGGAATTTAATAGACGACTCAAGCCCGAAATGAAGGAAGTGGTAAGAAAGGAATAGTACGCCTACTAGATGCAGGTATAATCTATCTGTAAAAGAAAGTGAATGGGTAAGTCATGTTCATTGTGTCCCTAAGAAGGGTGGTTTTACTATTGTTCCTAATGAAAACAATCAATTGATACCTGCTAGAACTATTGTTAGACATAGGATGTGTATAGATTTCAGAAAATTGAATAAAGAAACTAGGAAAGATCACTATCCTTTACCCTTCATAGATCAAACTTTAGAGAGGTTAGAAACTACACTCTTTTTTGCTACTTGGACGGATACTCTATTTTTTCTCAAATAATTGTTCATCTTGATGACCAACTTAAAACAACTTTCATTAATCCTTATGGTTTACATGCTTACTGTTGTATGCCTTTTGGTTTATGTAATCCTCCAGCTACTTTTCAAAGATGCATGACTGCTATTTTTGTAGATTTTATAGAACTGATAATGGAAGTATTTATGGAGGATGACTTTTCTGTCTATGGAACTATGTTTACTAGTTGCTTGGATAATCTCAGAAGAGTTTTGTAGCATTGCAAAGAAACCAATCTTGTTCTAAACTAGGAGAAGTGCCATTTTATGGTCAAAGAAGGTATAGTCCTTGGACGTAAGGTATCAGGTAAGGGAATTGAAGTGGATAGAGCTAAGGTTGAGGCCATAGAGAGAATGTCACAACCTAGGGATATAAAAGGTATAAGAAGTTACTTGGTCATGTGGGGTTTTATAGAAGGTTCATTAGAAATTTCTCTGGAATATCTAAACCTTTGACTAACCTTCTGGGGAGTAAGATTTAATTTTGATGATAAATGTCTTGTAGCCTTTGATAAACTTAAATATTGTTTATCCCATGCTCCTATCATTAAACCACTTATCTAGGATATGACTTTTGACTTAATATGTGAAGCTAGTGATGATGATGTAGGAGTAACTCTCAGACAACATATAGGTCGTAGATTTAATATTATACATCATGCTAGTAGAACTCTTAATAGTGCTCAAAAGAATTATCCTAAGGAAGAAAGGGAACTTTTTGCTGTATTTTTCTCTTGCGATAAATTTCGTTCTTATATAGTTGATGCAAAAGTAAGAGTTCATACGGATCGTGATGGTTTAAAAGAACTCCTTGAGAGGAAAAATCATAAGCCAAGATTTATCCATTGGATCCTTTTACTTCAAGAATTTGAGTTGCAGATTATGCGGATGCAAGTAATAAAGATGTTGGATACAGTGTTCATATTCGCCCAACAAGACACCAATCTTATTGAGAGGAATTTTAGTCCTGGTGATTTTCGTTTACGAGAATTATGAAATGTACTAAGCTCAATTCCTCCAAAAGAGAAGAAGTCTTTGTTGTTGGAGGAGCTTGTCATCCTCGAATAAGTAAACGGTAAGTGCAAGGTAAGTGTTCTTACTCAAATAAGTGATTTGTTTTCACAAATTTTACTTCTGAAATTTTTTCCTTTGAATTCCTCGTGTTTTTATGAAGTTTCTGAAGGTTTTTACCAACTATACGGTCGCAACTATATGGCCGGAGAAAAATCTCTCGTCGTATAGTTGGTCGTTAAACCTTCAGTACCTTCTTCGCTAAATTGTTTTCGATGTCTAGAAACTATACGATCGCAACTATACGGCCGTAGAAAATCCACCCACCATATAGTTGGTCACTAAAATCTCCGACATTTTCGATTTCATTTTTGTTTTAAATTTAAAAAAAGGTATTGTCGATTCCAACTCAGTAACTTAATCGACCTGGACTCGAGGTATTTGGAAATATCTTCCCGGAACCAACTATATGGTCGGAGCTATACGGGCCACGCCTGTATAGTTGGTCGTTACGCGGTAGGACTTCTCCAAATCCGTGTTTCTTTCCCTATTTCATTAAGATTCTTTTCTTGGGCGTGAATTTGGTGTTTCTCGCGAGTTTTACTGACCTCTGACCCCCCTTATATACTGCCATTGTGTTTCTCTCTAAATCATAAACACCAAGAACCAATCCAGCCATGTGATGTCTACGCACTTCTATTCTTGTAGATAGTTGTTGGGCCTCCAAGTGCAGAGGTTTGTAGAACAGCAGCAAGTTTCCCTTAAGTGGATTACCCAAGATTTATCGAACTTAGGGAGGAAGTGGTCAAAGGTATCCCTCTCAAGCAACCCTGCAATCAAGATACAAGAAGTCTCTTGTGTCCCCAACACACCCAATACACTTGTCAGGTGTATAGGTGCACTAGTTCGGCGAAGAGATAGTGAAATACAAGTGGTATGTATAATTATAAGTGTTAACGGTGCCAGAAAATAGCTTTGATGGCGCGTGGTTGACGGGTAGGAAGAGACTAAAGGAAATCTGAAATAAAGATGTAAGCAAGCAAACATGTAACAGATCTAGTTGCAAACGGTGTTTCAATGCTTAGAAACAAGGCCTAGGCATCATACTTTCATTAGTGAACACTCTCATATAAATATCTTCTCTTTATGATACTACTCTGAACTACTCTCAGGTTGGACACTCTAATCCATGGTAGGGCTATAACAACACTCCTCAAAGTTCACTTTCCCCATCTAGGTAACCCCACACTGTCACCTTGAGAGCTAGATGGTTCCAACAAACACCACAATTTCATACAGACATCCAACTCCAAATATAACTCATAACAAGTATTTGTAATCTCTATCCTAAGTGCCACCATGGTGTGCACGCTGTCACTTTCACACACATGGGGAGAGCCAGAGATATATTAAAGAACTTGAGTAGCAAGGTAGATTTACTTGATTACAAAGCTCATGATCACAATATGATCATGCATAGAGAGAGAGGTGAACACATAGCTACCGGTAGAACCATTAGCCTCGAGGAATAACTACTCCCTCATCATCATGGCAATCAGCAACGGTGATGGAGATGGTGGTGGAGTCGATGGAGATGGCTCCGAGGGCACTTCCCCGTCCCGACAGGGTGCCGAAACAAAGACTTTCTATCCCTCGAATCTCCCCTTCAGTGGTGGCGGCGCTGCGGAACTTTTCATGGCTGGAGGCTCTAGGATTTAGGGTTTTTTCATCAGAGGCTTCTTATAGGCGAAAGGGCAAGGTCGGTGGAGGCCGGAGGGGCCCACACCACCCCCTAGCGTGGCCTGGCCTAGCCTGTGCCACCAGGTGGTGTGGCTAGCCCCTGGCGCCTCTCTGTCTCGTCTTTTGGCTCCATGTTCCCCTCGGTGAAATATTGACTTTGGCTTTTGTCCCATCCAATTCCGAGAATATTCATTTTCTGGCTTTTCTGAAACCAAAAATAGAAGAAAACAGGCAACTGACACTGTGGAATCCTGTTCATAGGTTAGTTCGAGAAAATGTGTAAAAGTACTCCAAAGTGTGGACAAAGCATAAGAAGTAGATATAAAACAAGCATGGAACATCAAAAACTATAGATACGTTAGCAACGTATCAACATCCCCAAGCTTAACTCCTGCTCGTCCTCGAGTAGGTAAGTGATAAAAAGAAAAGAATAATTTTTGAGGTGACATGCACCATCACAATCTTGATCAAAGTATTTGTAGAACATTGATAGCTGGGATCATAGTACTTTAACATAGCATGCAAGATAAAGTTCTAATAATAGGACATAGCAACTATGTTGTAACATGATAAGGTACAAACAAAAGATTCATGAATAATAGTACTTTGAAAGACATTTGTTTGTTTCACATAAAGAAAACATAGCATAGTGGCATTCAGCTTGTCCCTCATAGAGTAGCAAAATATAAATGCATAGGACACCTTCAAAGTTTATAAGGGTGACTAGATACAAATAGTTTAAGAACAAGCAATATCAAAATTATGCAGCAATCAACGAGTCTTGGGACAATGCACATAGAACTAAGAATGGCCACTATGCTCTCTCAATAGGTGCATAAAGATAGAAGATGGAGACTCAACATAAAAGTAAAAGAAAGGCCTTCATAGAAGGAAGCAGGGATTCAAGTCTCATAAAGAGCTTCCAAAAATTATGATACTTATTAGCTTTAAGCTCTTATTGCCCCTATCATAATCATCTTGAAGTGATTAAGGTTAAAGTGACACAACTAAGAGGATATGCTTGACAAGTTATAAATTGAAATCTCATGCCCCTTGCTTGCGAGTACCGAACCTCATGCTACTCAACTTCAGTCACAAGTAAGCTCTTATCATTGTAAGTACATATGTATCATAGAGAACCGCAAACGGGGTACCACTTGCCTATGACACAGGAGTTATCCCATATCAAAATGACAAGGCAACAGACAATGAGCATCTCAGCGATCTTTTTATTTGCTATTTGCATAGGTATTTATTGAGGATGCTTCATAGAATGCTCATTATGGTTATGCTGCAAGTTTCCACGATGATTAGGCATGGCTTAGGCTAGCGGCCCAGACATTTCTCTAACACACATACAAACTCCATGATCTTACAAGTTCCCCTTTTATTTCATACCACCGGGATCCATAAGCAAAAGAATCATGATATCAACGGAATAATAAGTGTAATGTTGAAAGCGTTCCCCATGATACATGGTTCTGCTAACTTCAACTTATAAAGCGCAAGCATATACGCAACAAAGATGGACACAATGGTTCAAGATTATTAAGTGCAAGAAAGTAAAGTGTGCCATCAAGTTCGTGAGAGCTTTAATCACTAATTTTCACATAACAAGTTTACTTCAGAAGGTAGATAAAAACATGAATATACTTGGAAGAGAAAATGCTAATAGGTAGGTATGGTGGACTCTTTGAAATAACTTGGTTTTGTTTGGAGTTGGATGCATGAGTGGAACTCATACTTGGTTATGGAGGCTAGCAAAAGACTGGGAGCGACCAACTAAGAGAGCAATAATGGCCATAATCATGCAAAGCGACAAAACATTATTAACTAAAGCATAAAGTGATATTACAAGTCGAAAACTAAATGATCATCGAGGCTATGGTGACTTGGGATAGTCCTAACATGGTGCGAGCATGCGCCAAGTCAACCCAAATAAAGCATCAAAGGAGAATACCACAATACTATGCTTTAATATGCTAAAACAACGCATGCTTCTTTCAAGGCACATTAAGCAATCTCAATTGTTCATAACATGTCATGCTACAGCAAAAATAACTAAGCATAAAGCCAAAACAATACCAATCATGACATGACAAAGCATAGGCCATAGTCAAAAACAAGCTCCTTTTATACCACTTAAGCATGAACTTTCCTACTCTTTTCCAATCCAAATAACCTATTTGAAAGAACTCACAAAGATAATAATAAATAAAGATCAGTGATATTGTCTCACAAATCCAAAAAGAAGAACTAAAAAGTTCTAAGCTGAAAGCACAAGAAAACTAAGGCTAAACCCAGTGCTAGCAAAAGAGAACACTCACAAAACAATAAGAATGAAAACTAGAGTGTTCTAAACAATGAAAGCAGAGTGTGTCTCTCTCCAAAAGAAGTGATGGGATCCAACCAAATTATTGCAGCAAACAAAGAAAAAGAAAACTAAAAACAAAAACAAAGACGCTCCAAGAATAACACAATAGTGCATGAAACAATAAAAACGAAGTGTCTAGAAAGACCTGAGATTTTTATTGATGAAGAAGGGGATGTCTTGGGCATCCCCAAGCTTTGACGCTTGTACCTCTTGAATATTTCTTGGGGTGAAATGGGGTGGCATCCCCAAGCTTGAGCTTTTGTCCATTCTTCATCTCATTACATCATATTTCCCTACACCTGAAAATTTTCCTTCATACAAAACTTCACACAATCTTCATTACCAACGTTAGTGCATTCAAAAGATAATAAACCTTTGCATTTAGTTTCAAAACAGCAAAACTTTCATTAAAAACACAAGCTACTGTAGCAATTCCTTCAAAAAGCTCAATTTCCCAAAGAGAACCCAAAAAGAAATCAATAAAGAGGCAAATGCAAATAATGGCAGAAATCTATCAAAACAGACCAGCAGGTAAAAACCGATTTTTTAGAAGACCTTCTACTCTCAAATCAAAAAGTTTTGAACTAATGAAAGTTAGATAACAACCTGGGGCAGAAGCACAAAAAAGTATAGCTCAATCCGATGTACAGAGATGTTTCACGAATTTTTACAGTCAAGCACAAAAATCTGTTTCGGGACAACAACTTTCCCAAGTCCTACTTCTCTCTCATTAGAGGTTACCCTTGGCACAAAAACCACACAAAAAGGATAAGGAGAGGTTATTACAGAGGTAATAACTTCCAAGACTCAACTAAAACTTTTGGGTTATCTCCCAATAAGTACTTTTCTTTAACGCCTTTAAGTTAGGCATGATAGTTTGAGAAGATGCCCACATAGGAAATATGAATTGAAGTAAAAGAGAGCATCAAGAAGAAAATTCAAAGCACATTTAAGTCTAACCCACTTCCTATGAAAAATAATCTTGTAAATAAACAAGTCATGAAAGCACAAAGCAACAAGCATAGGAAAGCAAAACAAGTGTAACTTCAAGACTTTCAACATAAAGAGGGGATACTTAATATTATTGAGATGCATAAAACCATGTTTCCCTCTCTCATAATAACTTTCAGTAGCATCATGAATAAAATTAACAATATAACTATCACATAAAACATTCTTATCATGAGCCACATGCATATCATAATTATTACTCTCCACATAAGCATAATCATTCTTATTAATTGTAGTGGGAGCAAATTCAACAAAATAGCTATCATTATTATTCTCATCACCATAATCATCAAATATAGGAGGCATATTGTAATCATAATTAATTTTCTCCTCAATAGTAGGTGGACTGAAAATATCATATTCATCATTGTAGTCATCATATATTGGAGGTATAGTATCATCAAAGTAAATTTTCTCCTCCATGCTTGGGGGAATAAAAATATCATGCTCATCAAAACTAGCTTCCCCAAGCAGAGACTTTTCCATAGCATTAGCAATAATGGTGTTCAAAGAATTCATACTAATAACATTGCTATTAGCATGCAAATAAAGTTCCATAGGTTTTTTAATTTTCTCTTCAAACACTTCATGTCCTAACTCAAGATAAATACTATAAAGCTCTCTACTTTTGTTGTTGTTTTCCATTAAGCCTAACTAGTGAAAACAAGAAACAAAAAGACAAAATTGCAGAATCTAAAGGAAATAACTTCGAGCACTCACAACGGAGGATGTGAGTACCTTTTACCTTACCTCCCCGACAACGGCGCCAGAAAATAGCTTGATGTCTACGCACTTCTATTCTTGTAGATAGTTGTTGGGCCTCCAAGTGCAGAGGTTTGTAGAACAGCAGCAAGTTTCCCTTAAGTGGATTACCCAAGGTTTATCGAACTCAGGGAGGAAGTGGTCAAAGGTATCCATCTCAAGCAACCCTGCAATCAAGATACAAGAAGTCTCTTGTGTCCCCAACACACCCAATACACTTGTCAGGTGTATAGGTGCACTAGTTTGGCAAAGAGATAGTGAAATACAAGTGGTATGTATAATTATAAGTGGTAACGGTGCCAAAAAATAGCTTTGATGGCGCGTGGTTAACGGGTAGGAAGAGACAAAGGCAATCTAAAATAAAGATGGAAGCAAGCAAACATGTAACAGATCTAGTTGCAAACGGTGTTTCAATGCTTAGAAACAAGGCCTGGGGATCATACTTTCACTAGTGAACACTCTCATAGAAATATCTTCTCTTTATGATACTATTCTGTACTACTCTCCGGTTGGACACTCTAATCCATGGTAGGGCTATAACAGCACTCCTCAAAATTCACTTTCCCCATCTAGGTAACCCCACACTGTCATCTTGAGAGCTAGATGGTTCCAACAAACACCACAATTTCATACAGACATCCAACTCCAAATATAACTCATAACAAGTATTTGTAATCTCTATCCTAAGTGCCACCATGGTGTGCATGCTGTCACTTTCACACACATGGGGAGAGCCAGAGATATATTAAAGCACTTGAGTAGCAAGGTAGATCTACTTGATTACAAAGCTCATGATCACAATATGATCATGCATAGAGAGGAGGTGAACACATAGCTACCGGTAAAACCCTTAGCCTCGAGGAAGAACTACTCCCTCATCATCATGGCAATCAGCAACGGCGATGGAGATGGTGGTGGAGTCGATGGAGATGGCTCCGGGGGCACTTCCCCGTCCGACAGGGTGCCGGAACAGAGACTTTCTGTCCCCCGAATCTCCCCTTCAGTGGCGGCGGTGCTGCGGAACTTTTTGTGGCTGGAGGCTCTCGGATTTAGGGTTTTCTCATCGGAGGCTTCTTATAGGCGAAAGGGCAAGGTTGGTGGAGGCCGGAGGGACCCACACCACCCCCTGGCGCAGCCTGGCCTAGCCCGCGCCACCAGGTGGTGTGGCCAACCCCTGGTCCCTCTCTGTCTCGTCTTCTGGCTCCATTTTCCCCTTGGTGAAGTATTGACTTTGGCTTTTTGTAACTACCTCGGTGAATTACGCTCTTAGTTAATGCCTGGATGAACGAAAGTGGTTAAAATAGTACGGCGGGGCCCAGGGCCACTCGCGGTAGACCTTTCGGCCGTCCTAACCACTTTCAAACAACGGGACAAGAACGAGCGGTGTAATCGGCAGGCGAAGGGATCAACTACATACATAAGTGGGTATGTATGCAAGCCACATACAACAGTACATCAGAGCCATTCCATCTAAAAGAAATAGAAATATTGCAACGCCATACGGCAAGATCCAAACATCCTAGATAGATATAATAATTTAGGATAGCTCCTCATACATCACACATCAGAGTATCAGGCGGAAGCGGAAAACAAGATCCGAGTACGGATAAGAAGCAAATTGGCATAAGATGCCCCATAAATAAACACATCCCGCCCACAGATCACACGGATCCCCGTTCCCGGAATCTCTACACCGAATGATCGTTGTCAACATCATCTGTCTCTTCCACCCAGTATCCATCTTGCGGGTACACCTGTTCATCTGAATCAAACAATTTATCGTGTGAGACCCTAGGGGTACTCAGCAAGTCTTTATGCCACTAAAGGGGACACAACCTGGGGTGACGCAATTGCAGCAAAAGATAATACCTAACAATTCTATAGAGACTCGCTAACCTTCCGCCTAACCAATGATAGACGGCAGTCCGTGAATTAAGAACAACAGTTATAACAGTATAATTAACAGATCCATCCTCCTCCTCGCTTACCAACGAGGAAGCGGACGAACAACCCCCATCATCCGTTGGCAGTTTTATTAACCATCCCATGAGTATTGTACTATTTACTAGTCAAGTACTTAGTCAAATTAAAAAGCGGTACTTTAATTATACTTGTCTATGATCGAGAAACTGTGCTCCAAGTGGTCCATAACCGCGGACACGGCTTTCAGAAAGATTTACCCTGCAGGGGTGCACGAATAGCAACACACACTCGATCAACCTCGGAAAAACCAAATCAAAACCCAACGAGGCATTCACGACAAAGCAATCACAGGATTCAGAAATATTTTAGGGGGCCACCCCATTAAGCTACCCGCAACGAAGTTGGCCGGCTCCGAGACGGACCCAAGGTTTGTGTCAATGGCTGTAAACGACTGGGAACCCGAAAATGTGACTGGGCTTGTCGATACCGCGAAAACATTCCATGATCCAAACAGTACAGGTGCTCCACGCACAATCTTATTAAGCAGTAACATGGCATAGGTACAGGATAGTAATAAATCCCCAAACTAATTGTAGCCCCAAGAAATAAGAATGAATCAAGCTCTGACTCAGGGGGGTCCATAAGGCCTCCCGGATGTGGATAGTGCGAATAGTCAAGGAACAGGAATCAAGTACTCGGGGTCCTACGGGATACAAGTGAGCATGAAAAACCAAATAGCAGATATTGCTCATCGGTGCCTCTTTCATTAGTTATCCCATTTCTACTCAGGTTATGTTGTTTAGGTACCTCGTTATTCATCAGACACTCACATACCCTACTCATGCTGTTCTACGACTCGCATGGCTCAAACAACACCTGTAGTAATGGCTCATGGGACCGGAACAAGCTTAGTGTGGTTTAAAAGTAAAGGCTATGCAGTACTTGGGATTCAATTTAATGCAAACGCGACGCAATGATGCAAGAATAAGATAGAGGCAATAGGTACTGTATGTATGCAAACATGTGGTAGTGCTTGCCTGGCAGCTCAGTTGAAGCGAGAGATGGATCTGGGTAATACTCCTGTGATTCCTGGTAATTCTCCTGCTGGGCGTCTATTCGAAGAAGAACCAAACAAACAAGGGCCAACATAAATAAAGTGCACAAGCATATGAATTAAATTGTGACAAGCAACCAAGCATGCCATGATGAATGATGCACAATTTACATGGCATTAAAGTAGCATGGCAAAGGTGAGGTGTGGATATAAGAAATGAAGCACTTTATTATTTATTTGACCAAGTTTTATTGCCATAAACAGTTCAGATTTTTAAATGATAACATGATGCATGCTTCAATTCAGAACAAGGACTATATAGATAGAACGGGCTCGTCGCGTTGATCGAGTTAGACATATTATTTGTTAAATTTGGAATTATAAAACAAAAGTTATTAATTAAATAAGGAAAAGGGCATTTTCTTGTAATTTTAATCATCTCGAAAATTAAAATGTTCAAAATATATTTTTAAGGGCATATTTGAATTCCTCACATTTTTCTGATTCCAAAACATATATTACATGTATTATTTGGATTTGTATTTTAAAAATTATTTGAATCTGAAAAGAATTTGAATTTAAATTAATTTGGAAAAGATTTGAATAAAAACCGACTCAGGGAATTACTTTTTATACCCAGGCAAATCTACACACAGACACTGACAGGTGGGGACACAGCAGACTGGGGCCACACGCGCGCGAAAACGTGTTTTGCACGCGGGTCTGGCTTACCCGCAGCGGCTGACAGGCGGGCCAGCGCGGAAGGGGCCACGTGCCAGTGGGGAAAGGCCCAGTGGCTGACTAGTGGGGCACCAGCTGGACCGCGGGTTACGGCCAGGAAAACTGGGGGTGGTTTCTGCAAGAAGACCAGGGCGACGGACAGGTGGGGCCGTTTGGAGCGCGGGTTGCAGTAATTAAAAAGGGGAGGGGATTTTTGCAAATCGACCACGGCGGCTACTGTTTCTCTTCTCCTCGTGTCTGACGCAAAACTGGCGCGCGGCGCGGGGCGGGGATTCGATCCAGGGACGTGAGCGTGCGCGCTGGGGGTGCGAGCCGGTGCGGTAGTGCTAGGGGAGCTGACTGGGAGGAGGGCGCGGGCTAGATAGGGCTGGCGTGGCGCGGGGACGCTGCAGACTACAACGGACGGCGTGCCCTGAGAGTGCTCGACAAAACGGTCGGCGGCGCTAGACGGCGACGGAGAAGAGGAGGTTGTCAGGGAGAAGGAGATGCTCACCGCGGTTTGCCTGGTGGGCTTGGATCGGAGCGAGGGGCTGCGGATCGGCGAGGTCGCTGGCGCACCGGCGGGCTAGGGTTTCGGAGGCGGCGAGGTTCTGGCGTCGCGGGGGAGCTTCTCGTCCGCGTCAGCATGGTCGGGGCGTCGCAGGGGATCGTGCTCGATCTTCTCCGCCACTTCACGGTCGCGCTGCACGGCTGGTTCGTCGGGGCGGGCTGGTTGCTGGCGGCGAACGGCGGCAGGTGGTGGTCGCTAGGGAGGAAGAAGGAGGAGAGGAGGGCGTCTCGGGGAGATCTGGAGAGGCCAGAGGAGGCGTGTGGAGGGAGGAAAAGAGGGAGAGAGGGAGGAGGCAGCTGGGACACGGCAGAGATAAAGGTGGCCTCGTGCCACCTTTTTCCTCCTCCTCGAGCACGTGCTCGGCCGGCTGGGCTGGCTGGGGCTGGTCCAGGGCGAGGCAGTGAGGCTGCAGGGTGGGGCTGGCATGAGGGAGAGAAGAGAGGGAGGGACTAGCTCGGGTTAGGTTAGATGGTGGCCTCGGGTTAGGTTTAGCTAGGGTTAGGGTTTCGGTGAGCTAGGTTAGAGAGAGGAGAGGCTGGGGTGGTGGGTCAGGTAGAGAGAGGGTGGCCAGGTGGAGAGAGGGGCTTGGCATGGAGGCCAAGCTAGAGAGAGAGAGAGGGTTAGTAGAAATTAGGGTTATGGGAAGAATAAAGGAATTTATTAAGTTTGATTATTTTTAAGTATTTAGATTGGAATTTTGGTGTAGGAGACTAATCCAAGAAGAACTAAAAGGGCTTGGTCTTGCATGGACTAATGTAGAGAAGAAACTAGAAAAAAAAAGAAGGAAAGAATTAGGTGGAATAAGGCTTATATGGTTAGGGCATGGAGAAAATAAAATAAGAGGAAAAGAGGTGGATAGGAGTATGGGGATGGTGGAATGGTGGTAGATGGCCTCCCAAGATAGTTCCTACTAAACCAAAAGAAAAACCAAAGGAGATAAAAGTAGTGAAGGCTAGTGCATGGCCCATGCAAAAGTAATAATGCCATTGATTATTTGTGAAAACAATATGAATATTATGGCATTACTCTATGCATATCCAAGAAGTGGAACAAAGCCAAGCAAAGAAATTTAATGGATTAGATCCACCCTATTGCCCATGAGCTAGAGAAAATCCAAAATAAAGACAACAAGCTCATGGTCTAGTAGGATGGTGGAATTATAAAGTGGTGGAAAAGAAAGGAGGTGGAATGGAGATAAAAGATATGCCCCCAACTCAACTTGGGCATTTAGACAATATATCAATAGCCAAATACAATATCAAGAGGCAAATACAATTAATAATGCATGTGAGAGAAGAACCAAAAGAAAAGGAGTTTATATGATGCTCAAATGCAAGGTGGCATGATGACATGAGCATGATATAATTATGATGCAACAATAATATATATAAAGTAGCCAATATCTTACTAGGACAAGTAGCATTACAATTGTTAGACAATTGGGATGCTACACTTTTGTCCCGTACAATTCCGAGAATATTCATTTTCTGGCTTTTTTGGAACCAAAAACAGAAGAAAACGGGCAACTAGCACTATGGAATCTTGTTAATAGGTTAGTTCTAGAAAATGTGTAAACGTACTGCAAAGTGTGGACAAAACATAAGAAAGTAGATATAAAACAAGGATGGAACATCAAAAATTATAGATACGTTAGCAACGTTTCACCATGCTCTATCCCGTCCTAGGCCATGGAAAACCCCTGGGACTCATTGCTCCTTCTAGGGACCGCTCTCGCAGCCCGTCCATGGAGGACGACAACGAGGAGGAGGAGAGGTTTAGCCTGGGGAGTACGTCCAGCCAAGCTTCTACAACAGCGATCCCGATGAAGATATTGGAGTGACATCTACATCTGTCGTGATGTCTATGATCCCCCGAAGATCAACTGGGCAGCAATGAAGAGAGCTCAACAAGAGAGAGAAGGTCACAACCTGCATGGAAAAGGGTGTGTGGAGACGGTCAAGTTTGTCGCCACGGACCCCAGGCCGCACAAGCGTAAGGAATTACCTAATATTGGTGCAGGTGCTAGCAAGGGAGCGACGTTGCCGCCCTTGAATCCTACCATTGGTGCTCGTATGAGGGTGAAGCCTCAAGAAGAGTGGAGGAATGGTTTCTACTTCCCCGATCCATCAATTATGGATGAGGAAGAAGTTGTTCCTAGGACCAAGGACCGTGCGCGAGCACTAGAGATATATTAGAAGCAGGAGCTACTCCATTGCGTTGAAGTCCGTCACTGTCTCAAGGATATAGAGAAGAAGGATGATCTTCTCCCATTGGTGACTAAACTTGAATATAAAGTGGACACTTTGCAATCTTATTTGTGTAGGTGATATAGCCGCATCACTGCTCTGGAGGATACCAACAAGAAGCTACACACCACGATGTTACATGCCATGGCGCCACAGTAATCTACAATAATCACGGTCTCAAATAATCGCAAGGGATTATTTGATCTCGCCTGGCTTGATTCCAAGCTTGGGGAGATCTTTAAGACCTTATAATCTATCTTATAAGTTTTACGTTAATATTTTAGTTTTGCATTAGTTCAAATTATAAATAAAGTTGCATCACTAGAATTCCCTTCAGGAATAGTCGATCCCTTTTATGAAATTCCGAGTTTATTATCATATATGGAGAATTATTGGGTTTGTGCTTGTCCTATTGGATATATGAATGGCTTGAGTATAATTTTACTTGCACTTGACGATAGCAATAGGAGTCTTCCACACCATTGGTATTAATGGAACATACAAAGATAATTTGGTCAATATGTTATAAGTTCATGGTTTGATTTACAAAGAAAAAATTATCTAATAAGTTAAGTTGAAAAAGAAACCTTGAACAAAGGAAAATTAAAAGTGTCATTAAATTAGAGTGAGATCAAGACGAGGTAGAATATTCAAGCTATAAAGATTGCTTCATATACAATTGGAATTTGGTAATTGAGATCGTCAAACTTTGAATTCCTACATGAAGTGGAATGTATGGCTAACTCCTTTGCATAGCACTTAGACAAAAGTGTGAGCATATATATATAAAAAAGGAAACGAGTGAATGTGCAAAGAGCAAATAGGCATACACCACTATATTGTAGTATGACAAAGAAGCATTTGAGATTTTAAATCCCAAGTGAATATGTTAATCCAAAAACACTTGGGACTACCTTGCTAACTTATTCGGTTGAACTGAATACTTTTACATCATATTGAGACTGATCTTTTGTGAACTATTAAATGCTAAGGTGTGGAAGCCTGCTAATATTATTCGGATGGTTCGAGTAAGGTACACTTGGGACTACCTTGCTAACTTATTCAGTTGAACTGAATACTTTTACATCATATTGAGACTGATCTTTTGTGAACTGTTAAATACTAAGGTGTGGAAGCCTGCTAATATTATTCAGATGGTTCGAGTAAGGTAATATTCATGAACTTGTTCCTATGTATCATATATGATAAACACATGCTGCAACTGCCTCATTTATTTTATCGACTCAGCTTCATGAATATGAGGATCACATCCATTAAGCTAAACTTGCTCGGGACAAGCAAGAGTCTAAGCTTGGGAAAGTTGATGAGTGCATATTTGCATCATGTTTTATATTATTATTTTGCACTGTAGTTGTAGGATCTTGGTATTTTACGGCGTTCGCGCACAAATTTTATGTCTATTTTCACCAAGATCAGGATAGATGATGGATACAATGGACACAATTCTTGGAGCAGTTATATTGGGGAGAAAAGAAGTCAAAAACAACGTAAATCGCTTATTTGGGAAATATCAATAACACCAGAAGAAAACCCAAAGCGATGGAGGCATCCAGAAGGTTTAACGGCCAACTATACGACGGGAATTAATTTTCCAGCCATATAGTTCCTACCGTATAGTTGGCGCCGCCACCTCCTCCTCAAATAGTTTCACCCCGTGCAACTGGATCAAAGAGACGACACACAGAGCAATCAGAAATTGCCAAAACCTCACCTCTGGAAGGCATGGGAGGGGGAACTCATCCACCGGAGATCCATCTTCATCCTGCGCAGATCTAGGAGGCTAAGGCACCGATCTTCATCATCAACCGCTGCATCACCACCATATACATCCATCCCATTTACATCTTGTCTAGATATTGTTGTAATTTCCGTACTCGTTGTGGAGTTATACAAGTATTATTCATCTATGATAGATTCCATTGTTATTGCGATGATGTTGATTGCCTCCATGTCTGAGTAGATCATTAGTTCTTGGGGAGATGGAGAAACCCTAGTATGAGACTGAAATAAGATAAAGTTTATTATGATATTCATAGTTGTGACCATGTGTTAGATTGTCTTCATCTTGACGCTGGGAGAAGTCGGCCTCTCAATATTTGCCTCTTTTGGGGACTTGATGGAGGGAACCACTTGTTGGTAGACGGAGGTGTGTTAGCACTTACAGTGACTATAAAGCTATTGGCACCCCTTACGTATCAACTTGGGAACCGAGGAAACTCACAGAACACTATCCATGCCATGGGATACGTCCTACGCGATTAAGTCCCTTAATAGCGCATTAATTCGATTGATGTCGATTACTGTCTGCTGTGGTTATGAGGATGATGTGAGCAGTCATTGCTGCCTATTTCTCCAAACACGAAGTTCCTCCCACACATACATAGTTGAGAATGGTCATGATAATAATCTTTACCTTAGCTCTTTATAATTCTAGAGGTGTATCTGATACTTCTTGAGAATGCTTTTTCCTATTGCAGTTTCAAATCTCTTTTACATACGTGATACTTACTTTCTATATTCAGTTGTCTTACTTTACTTATTGTTCTCTTATACCAAAAACCCAAAAACACATTTTTTACACAATACCCGCATTTTATCTTATTACTTAGAACTTTATTTAGCATTTTTATCGTAGTATTTAATTCAAGAGTTATTAGACTTCAGACTCCTGCTCCTTGTGGGATCAATATCTTTATTTTGAAACTAGCTACAAACAATCTGGGCACTTGTAGTCATCACTCCTTTACAAGGAACACCAATTATCCTACAACCTCTTGAACTTTGCATAGTGCATTCAAGTTGTACAAGGCCTTGGAGTCGGTGTCCCTTCTGTAAGTTGTAAAGATCTGGCCAAGCCTCCCGCTCGCCGTGCTAGTTAGAGAGAGAGTGTTGTTTCCTGCCACCGATCCTAGGGATTGTGTCAGACCTATTGCCGTTGGCGTGAGCTATAGGATTGTATTGTGTATCGCGTGTGCATGTGTTCATCGTGTGTGTGTTCATGGTTTTCCTCCTCACCCTCACCCCCACTCGCCTTCACCTCGATTTCCAAAGAGATTTGTGAAATATGAGGCAACCCTAAGGGGTCACCCCTAACATATTGGTATCAAGAGCTTCATTGATCACAATTTTCTCCACAATTTTTTCTTCTATCCGCCATAAATTCAAAAATCCTCAAAAAAGAGCCCAAATTTTCCTTTGGATCGATCTCTTGTTTTGGAGTGTTATTTGTGTTTTTTATCAAACCAAATCTTGTCTAAGGTGTTGGTCCAAGTTTTGCCTGCGTTTCCTAGCCCAATTTTGGCGAAATTTTCACAGATTGGAGGCCTCAAGGCATTGATTTCCGCTCAAGAACATGAGCAAGTTCAAGTCGAAGATCCAGACCCTGGAGTCTCCGCACCTGAAGCCCAGAGTCTCTGGCCCTGATGCCTATTTTTGCCCAGTTTTGCCTCCTTTTCATCTTGGCTAATTTTTGTTGTTGTTTGTGTTTCATGTGCATGTCAACAACTAACAGTAAGCTTCCGCAACATCATTCGCGCTCGTCGACACCATGGAACTCAAACATCCTCCCACACCATCGACCGCAAGTACATCATCACCAACTAAGGTAGAACTTGTGTCACCTTGTTAACCCCATATCTTCCTTTGTGTGTACTATCCCACCGAGAGTGGCTCATCTTGTGTTTGCTTGAGCATTGTGCACTTGTCCTTGGATAGTGAGAGTGTGAGAGAAAATCAAGAGTGACTTGGTTGCATCAAGGGAGAGCAAAAACCAAAAAGATAAAAATAAGAAGAAAAGATACAAATAAAAACAAAAATAGTCTCCCATAGCATACGTGAGTACCAAGCTTGTAAGAAAGAGAAAAAAGAGTGCCCAAGGCAAGTGCACAAATCCGTTGGTCACTTTCCTCTTTGCGAACGGGCCATCGTCTCTCCTTGCATTGGCACGACAACTGAGCGTAGTCTTCGTTAGGATATTTTGTTGCTCATTTTCATAGTTATGCTAATCTTAATAATCTCCATGTTTGTGTCTAGTCATAGGTTCCCGTCACCCTTTTGAGTTGACCTTTTCCTTTGACTTGAGTTTTTTAGATTATAACCACTTTTGACTATCCTTTTCGTTTGGTTGTTTCTTTAGCATTCCACCACACTAACCTTCCACCAAAAGATTTTGAGAGTTTTAGTTCTTTATTTAATGTGAGATTTCTTTGTGATCTCACTTGCAAGTTTATAGTTCTCACATGTGGCTATTAGTTCGATACAATCCTAAAGGTGAGGTAAAAGGCTAGCGCCCCATATAGAGGCTACAACGGTGACCCCGGAGTCTTCGACCTAAGTGACGATAGCAATGTTAAGGCCTTTTGGGCCTAACCCATGTAATCCCCAATTTCATCCCAAACTTCCACTTTTATGCCCAAAGTACCCCTATTTAGTTGTTGGCCTATATATAGACCACCTCCTCCTTATTGTAACCCCAGAATTGGATAATTGAATTAGAATAAACCCCTTTGAGGATTTATCTAATTCTAGTCTCATGCTCCTTGACAATGAGCACCAATTATTCCCCAACCTCTTGAGCTTTGCATAGTGCGTTCAAGTTGTACAAGGACTTAAAGTCAGTGTCCCTTCTCCTAGTTCCCAAGATCTGGCCAAGCCTCCCGCTTTCCATGCCGGTTAGAGAGACTGTTCTTGCGCGCCAACAATCCTAGGGATTGTGTCGGACAGGTTGCCGCCGGCGTGAGTTCTAGGATTGTATTGTGTATCACGTGTGCATGTGTTCATCGTGTTCTTCACATGTGTGTTCATGGTTTTCCTCCTCTCCCTCACCCCACTCACCTTCACCTCGATTTTCACGGAAATTCATTAAAGATCGGGCAACCCTAAGGGGTCACCTCTAACAAATTGGGTCCCTAGGAGCAACTAGTCCAGAGGATAGAGTCTGGGTGATGGAATTTGGTGGAACGGAACGGGTACGTTTTGCACGTAGCACCCGCTCCTGTGTTTGTTTGGACGGAAGGAATGGAACCGAGTAGTTCCTCAGAACGGAATATACCTCTAATATGCAGAACACACCCGTCTGACCAAATTGGTCAGATCTGGAGGAACGCCTTGCTAACCCGCCCATATCATCTCAGCAGAAAAATAATTAGCCTCCTAATACTCATAGTAACCAACTCTGTCAGGGGACAAGCACGCGCGGGCGGCGGCGCATCGAGGCACATAGTGGGTAGGCACTAATACGTTGCTAACGTATCCATAATTTTTGATGTTCCATGCTTGGTTTTATCTACTTTCTTGTGTTTTGTTCCAACTTTGGACTACTTTCTATACACTTTATTAACAAGAGCCACAGTGCCAGCTGCCTGTTTTCTGCTATTTTTGGTTCCAGGAAAGTCAAAAAATGAATATTCTCAGAATTTGACAGGACAAAAGCAAAAGTCAGTTTTTAACCGAGGGATACAAGGAGCCAGAATACGAGACGGAGAGGGGCCGCCACACCAACTGGCCGAGCGACCCAGCCTGGCCTATGCTAGGGGGTGGTCTGGCCGCCTCCGGCACCCCCTCGGCCTCCCCTTTCGCCTATAAGATGCCTCCGATACAGAAACCCTAAGTACCCCATAAAAATTCCATGAAAGAGTCTATAGCTGCCGTCATCTCCATCCCTAGATCGGGAGGGATCTGAAGCTCTTCCCAGCACCCTGTCGGAGAGGGGAATTCACCCTAGAGGCCTTCTTCATCATCATGCAAGCCTCCGGTGTGATGCGTGAGTAGTTCATCCCTAGACTACGGGTCCATGTAGTAGCTAGATGGCTGGTTCTCCTCCTTTGTGCTATCATGTTTAGATCTTGTGAGCTCCGTTCATGATCAAGATCATCTATTTGTAATCCTATATGTTGTGTTTGCGGGGATACGATGGATATTGAGATGCTATTTTAGATTGATTATTGATTCTATCATGTCTTTGTTATTTGTGATCTTGCATGCTTTCCATTGTTAGTAGCTATCTTGGCCAAGTAGATGCTAGCAACTCCAAGAGTTAGTATTTATGCTCAATAGTGGGTTCATGCCTCTAGTAATCTGGGGAAGTGACAGAAATCTCTAAGGTACTAGATGTGTTGTTGCTACTAGGGAGAAAACAACAATCCTTTGTTCATAGAACAATCGTATTTTTTACTTTACATGCAATGCGTAATGCAATTATCCGTTGCTTGCAACTTAATACTGGAGGGGGTTCGGATGATAACCTAAAGGTGGATTATTAGTCATAGATGCAGTTGTATTACGGTCTATGTATAATGTTGTAATGCGTGTCAAGATGAGTAGTATATGCATATTGCTTTCTCGATGTTTGTCAATTGCCCCGCTGTAATTTGTTCATCCAACATGTCATATATCTTAAGGAGAGACACCACTAGTGAACTATGGACCCCAGTCCTTTCTATTACTATCAATCTACAATCAACTGTTTACTGCTTTGTGTTTACTTTCTACAAACTATTACTTTCTTCCAATCGATATGTTTAATCCTTTGTTTTCAGCAAAACCGGTGAGATTGACAACGTCATCGCAAGTTGGGGAAAAATTTATGTGGTTGTGTTGTGCAGGTCTCCACGTTGCTGCTGGCGCCGGTAGTGCGCCCTGCCAAAGTCCAGCTAGCAGCAACTTTGGGGTGTTTCCTTGCTCCTACTGGATTGATAACCTTGGTTTCATAACTAAGGGAAAACTTGTTGTTGTGCTCATCATACCTTCCTCTTGGGGTTCCCCAACGGGCTCGATATATTTTGGGCTAAGCAACCGATTTTCTGGCGCCATTGCCGGGGAGTCAAGGACATCTTCACAAGGGGAATCCCTCATAACCAATCTCTTTACTTTGTTATTTTTGTTTTGCTTAGTTTACTTTTTACTTTGTTTGCTTGTTTCTTTATCAAAAACACAAAAAAAATAGTTTTACAAGTTTGCTTTCTTTATTAAAAACACAAAAAATGACTACTCTTGAAAACACTAAGTTGTGTGACTTCACTAGCGCCAACAACAATGATTTCATGTGCACACATATTGCTCCACCTGTTCCAGAAGCTACTTTCTTTGAAATAAAACCTGCTTTACTCAATCTTGTTATGAGGGAACAATTTTCTGGTATTGGTAATGAAGATGTTGCTGCTCATTTAGATAAATTTGTTGAACTTTGTGAGATGCAAAAGCATAGGGATATAGATGGGGATATTATTAAGCTTAAATTGTTTCCTTTCTCTTTGAGAGGAAAAGCTAAAGAATGGTTGAATTCCTTAACTAGGAATAGTATTGGTTCTTGGACTAAATGCAAGGATGCTTTCATTGGAAAATACTATCCTCCTGCTAAGATTATATCTATGAGAAGTGAAATAATGAAGTTTAAACAAACTGATAATGAACATGTTGCTCAAGCTTGGGAAAGAATGAAATCTTTGGTAAAGAATTGTCCCACTCATGGACTGACTGCTTGGATCATTATCCAAACTTTTTATGCAGGATTGAACTATTCTTCAAGAAATCTATTGGATTCTGCTCCTAGAGGTACCTTTATGACCATTACTTTGGGTGTGATACATTGCAAATGTATCTATAATTTTTGATGTTCCATGCTTAGTTTTATCCACTTTCTTGTGTTTTGTCCACACTTTGGAGTACTTTTCATATGATTTCTTGGACTAACCTATTAACAAGAGCCACAGTGTCAGCTGTCTGTTTTCTGCTGTTTTTGGTTCCAGGAAAGTGAGAAAATGAATATTCTCGAATTGGACGGGACAAAAGCCAAAGTGCCTATTTTTACGGAAGTCATCAGATGCCGGAATACGAGACGAAGAAGGGATGGGGGCCGGCCACACCACCTGGCCGCGTGGCCCAGCCTGGCCAACGCCAGGGGGTGGTCTGGCCAACCCCGGCACCCCCTCGGCCTCTCCTTCCGCCTATAAGATGCCCTCGAGACGAAAACCCTAAGTACCCGATCAAAAATCCACGAAAGAGTCTGTAGCCGCCGTCATCTCCATCCCTAGATCGGGAGGGATCTGAAGCTCTTCCCGGCACCCTGCTGGAGAGGGGAATTCACCCTGGAGGCCTTCTTCATCACCATGCAAGCCTCCGGTGTCATGTGTCAGTAGTTCATCCTTGGACTATGGATCCATGTAGTAGCTAGATGGCTAGTTCTCCTCCTTTGCGCTTTCATGTCTAGATCTTGTGAGCTCCGTTCATGATCAAGATCATCTATTTGTAATTCTGCATGTTGTGTTTGCGGGGATCCGATGGATATTGAGATGCTATTTCAGATTGATTATTGATTCTATCATGTCTTTGTTATTTGTGATCTTGCATGCTTTCCGTTGTTAGTAGCTATCTTGGCCAAGTAGATGCTAGCAACTCCAAGAGTTAGTATTTATGCTCGATAGTGGGTTCATGCCTCTGGTAATCTAGGGAAGTGACAGAAATCTCTAAGGTACTAGATGTGCTGTCGCTACTAGGGATAAAACAACAATCCTTTGTTCATAGAACAATCGTATTGTTTACTTTACACGCAGTTCGTAAAGCAATAATCTGTTGCATGCAACTTAATACTGAAGGGGGTTCGGATGATAACCTGAAGGTGGATTATTAGTCATAGATGCAGTTGGATGGCGGTCTATGTATAATGTTGTAATGCCCAATCAAGTCTCAAAGGAGTCAAGATGATTAGTATATGCATGTATTGCTTTCTCGATGTTTGTCAATTGCCCCGCTGTAATTTGTTCACCCAGCATGTTATCTATCTTAAGGAGAGCCACCTCTAGTGAACTATGGATCCCAGTCCTTTTCTTTACATACAATCTACAAATTGTTTACTGCTTTGTGTTTACTTTCTGCAAACTATTACTTCTTTCCATTTGATACGTTTAATCCTTTGTTTTCAGCAAAACACGGTGAGATTGACAACCTCATCGCAAGTTGGGGACAAAGTTCTGTGGTTGTGTTGTGCAGGTCTCCATGTTGCTACTAGCACCGGTAGTGCGCCCTGCCAAGGCTCAGCTAGTAACACCTTTGGGGTGTTTCCTTGCTCCTACTGGTTCGATTAAACCTTGGTTTCATAACTAAGGGAAACTTGCTGCTGTGCTCATCATACCTTCCTCTTGGGGTTCCCCAACGAGCTTGTTAATACACGAGCCATCAGGGTGCTACAACAAAGCTTCTGGATAATATGATGGTTAACTACTCTGAATGGCATACTAAAAGAGCTCCACAAAGGTAAGAAGGTAAATTTTGTTGAGGAAACCTCCTCCTTGAGTGATAAAATTGATGTTATTATGTCTATTGTTGTTAATGGGAAAGATCATATTGATCCAAATCATGTTCCCTTAGCCTCTTTGGTGTCTCAAGAAGAGCAAGTTGATGTGAACTTTATAAGGAATAACAATTTTTAGCAACAATGCTTACAGGAATAATTTTGGTAACAACAACTATAGGCCATATCCTCCCAACAATGGTAATACTTATGGAAATTCCTACAACAATAATAGGAGTGCTCCCTCTGAACTTGAAGTTATGCTTAATGACTTTATTAGTAAACAAACTACTTTTAATAAAACTATTGAGGAGAAACTCTCTAATGCTGAAAGAAATATAGCATCATTCGCTGAAGCTCAATCTTCTTTGAATAAAATGGCTGCTAAACCTGAAACTATTGATAATCCCTTTGCTGCTACTAATGCCATACAAGTTAAAATTGATGAAAATGTTAGATTATTAGCTGAATTGCATGCTAAGTGAGAAAGAGAAGATGAAATTGCTAGAAACATTAGTGTTTCTAGAGAGACTACCACTAGTGTTGAGGCTAGTAATAGCTCTAATACTTTAGATGATAATTATGATTTTGATCTTGATGGTCGCAACATCTCTGAAGTTATTAGGTTCCTACAAAAGCTTGCTAAAAGTCCCAATGCTAGTGCTATGAATATGGCCTTTACAAAACACATTGTTGATGCTCTCATAAAGATTAAAAAAGAAAAGATGAAACATAAAGCTTTTATTCCTATAAAACAAGAAGATGGTTGGGAACCCATCATTAATATGAATTTTAATGATTTTGATTTCAAAGCTTTATATGATCTTGATAGTAGTGTTTCTATTATGCCTAGAAGGATTTATGATATGCTTGATTTGCCACCATTGGAAGATTATTATTTGAATGTCCCACTTGATGATAATGCTAAAAATAAACTCATGGGGAGTATTAATAATGTTCTTATTATGGTTAACAATCCCTATGTCCCCGTTGATTTCTATGTCTTGGATGTTGAATGCAATGCTTCTTGTCCTATTACTTTGGGAAGACCTTTTCTTAGAACTGTTGGTGCCATTATTGATATGAAAGAAGGCACCATTAAATATCAACTCCCACTCAAGAAAGGTATAAAACACTTCCCTAAGAAGAGAGAGAAGATTTATTTTGCCTCTCCTATGAAAACAAAATTTGCTCTTAATTCTTCTTCATTGGAGAACACTTGATTCTTTTTCTTACTTCTTATGCTTAACTTAAAGGCGTTAAAGAAAAGTACTTATTAGGAGATAACCCAAAAGTTTTAGATGAGTCTTGGAAGTTATTACTTCTGTAATAACCGTTCCTTATCCTTTTTATTTGCTTTTTGTGCCAAGAGTAACCTCTAATGAGAGAGAAGTAATGATTGGGAAAGTTGTTGTCCCGAAACAAATTTCTCTGCTTCACCGTCAAAATTCGTGTAAAATCTCTGTACATCCTTTTGAGGCGTGAATTTTTGTGATTCTGCCCCAGGTTGTTATCTAACGTTCGTTAGTTCAAAACTTTTCTATTTGAGCAACAGAAGGTCTTCGAAAAAATTCGGCTTTACCTGCTGGTCTGTTTTGACAGATTTCTGCCATTATTTGCATTTGCTTCTTGTTGGTTCCTTTTTGAGTTCTTTTAGGGAATTGAGCTTTTTGAAGGAAGTGATACAGTAGCTTGTGTTTTAATGGAAGTTTATTGGTGGTCAAACTGAACCTAAGGACTTATTATCTTGAGTGCACTAATGTTGCTAATAAAGATTGTGTGAAGTTTTGTATGAAGGAAAATTTCAGGTGTATGGAGAGAATGATGTAATGAGATGAAGAATGAACTAAATCTCAAGCTTGGGGATGCCACGCGTGTCACCCCAAGAAATATCCAAGAGGTACAAGCGTCAAAGCTTGGGGATGCCCAAGGCATCCCCTTCTTCATCAATAAAAATCCCAGGTTTCTTTCAAACACTTCATTTTATTGTTTCATGCACAGTTGTGTTGTTCTTGGAGCGTCTTCATTTTTGTTTTTGGTTTTCGTTTGCTTGGTTTTTTTAGTTTGCTTGAATAAATTGGTTATACCCCCTCTTTCATACATTGGTTTTCAAATAGTTTGGTTTGGATTGGAAAAGAGTAGGAAAGTTCATGCTTAAGTGGTAAAGAGAGCTTGTTTTTTGATTGTGGCCCATGCTTTGTCATGCCATGCTTGATATTGTTTTGGCTTTATGCTTAGTGATCTTTGCTGTAGCATGACATGTTATAAACAATTGAGATTGCTTAATGTGTCTTAGAATAATCATGCGTTATTTTAGCATATTAAAGCATAATATTGTGGTATTCTCCTTTGATGCTTTATTTGGGTTGACTTGGCACATGCTCACACCATGACTATTCGAAGTCACCATAGCCTCTATGATCCTTTAGTTTTCAACTTGTAGTATCACTTTATGCTTTGATTAATGATGTTTTGTCGCTCTGCATGATTATGGCCATTATTGCTCTCTTAGTTGGTCGCTCCCAGTCTTTTGCTAGCCTCCATAACCAAGTATGAGTTCCACTCATGCATCCAACTCCTAAAACCAAGTTATTCCAAAGAGTCCACCATACCTACCTATTATCATATGTTATTCCAAGTATATTCATGCTTTTGTTTACCTTCCGAAATAAACTTGTTATGAGAAAACTAGTGATTAAAGCTCTCACGAACTTGATGTCACACTTTACTTTTCTTGCCCTTAATAAACTTGAACCATTGTGTCATCTATGTTGTATATGCTTGCACTTATATGTTGGGGATTAGCAGAACCATGCTGTCATGGGGAACGCTTTCAACATTGCACTTGTACTTTGTACCTAGTTGATATCATGCTCTTTTGTCTATGGATGTCGTCGGTGTGAAATGAAAGGGGAGCTTGTAAGTCCATGGAGTTATGTATGTGTGTTCGAGAAACGCCTGGGCCGCTGGTCTAATCCATGCTGTTATGGTGGAAACCTGCAACATAACCATAATGAGCTGTCTATGAAGCATTCTTCTTATAAAAAAAGAGTCAGATATTGAGAAAAAGGAGAAAAAGAAAAAAAGATATGAGAAAAGAGGAAAGAGAGAGAAAAGCACCATATTCCCATGGTAAATAAGAAGATTGCTGAGATGCTCGTTGTCTGCTTGCCTTGTCATTTTGATATGGGGATTCTTCCGTATCATCGGGCAAGGGGTACCCCATTGGCGGTTCACTATGATACACATGTACTTACTATGACAAGAACTTATTGGTAATGAAACTTGAGTAGCATGAGGAGCGGCCCTCGTATTCAAGGGACATGAGATTTCCAACTTATACTTCGTCAAGCATATACACCATAGTTTGTTCACTTTAACCTTAATCACTTCAAGATGCTTATGATAGGGGCAATGAGAGCTGAAAGCTAATAAGTACCATAATTTTTGGAAGATCTTTATGAAACTTGAATCCCTACTTCCTTCTATAAAGGCCTTTCTTTTACTTTTTTATGTTGAGTCTCCACCTTCTATCTTTATGCACCTATTTTGAGAGCATAGTGGCCATTCTTAGTTCTATGTGCATTGTCACAAGACTTGTTAATTAATGCATAACTTTGATATTCCTTGTTTTGAACTATTTGTATCTAGTCACTCTTATTAACTTTGAAGGTGTCCTATGCATTTATGTTTGCTACTCTATGAGGGACAAGCTGAATGCCACTATTCTATGTTTTCTTTCTGTGAAACAAACAAACGTCTTGCAAAGCATTGTTATTCATGAATATTTTGTTTGTGCCTTTTCATGTTGAACATAGTTGCTTTGTATTATTGCTAGAACTTTATCTTTCATGTTATGATTGAAGTATTATGATCCCAGCTATCAATGTTTTACAAATAATTTGATCAAATTTATGATGGTGCATGTCACCTCAAAAATTATTCTTTCTTTTTATCACTTACCTACTCGAGGACGAGCAGGAGTTAAGATTGGGGATGTTGATATGTTGCTAACGTATCCATAATTTTTGATGTTCCATGCTTGGTTTTATCTACTTTCTTCTGTTTTGTTCCAACTTTGGAGTACTTTCTATACACTTTCTTGGACTAACCTATTAACAAGAGCCACAGTGCCAGCTGCCTGTTTTCTGCTATTTTTGGTTCCAGGAAAGTCAGAAAATGAATATTCTCAGAATTGGACGGGACAAAAGCAAAAGTCAGTTTTTCACCGAGGGACACAAGGAGCCAGAATACGAGACGGAGAGGGGCCAGGGGCACCACACCACCTGGCCGCGTGGACCAGCCTGGCCCGCACCAGGGGGTGGTCTGGCCGCCTCCGGCACCCCCTCGGCCTCCCCTTTCGCCTATAAGATGCCTCTGATACAGAAACCCTAAGTACCCGATCAAAATTCCACGAAAGAGTCTGTAGCCGACGTCATCTCCATCCCTAGATCAAGAGGGATCAGAAGCTCTTCCCGACACCCTGCCAGAGGGGAGAATTCACCCTGGAGGCCTTCTTCATCACCATGACTGCCTCCGGTGTGATGCGTGAGTAGTTCATCCCTAGACTACGGGTCCATGTAGTAGCTAGATGGTTGGTTCTCCTCCTTTGTGCTACCATGTTTAGATCTTGTGAGCACTGTTCATGATCAAGATCATCTATTTGTAATCTTACATGTTGTGTTTGCGGGGATCTGATGGATATTGAGATGCTATTTCAGATTGATTATTGATTCTATCATGTCTATGTTATTTGTGATATTTCATTCTTCTATTTTTAGTAGCTATCTTGGCCAAGTAGATGCTAGAAACTCCAAGAGGGAGTATTTATGCTCGATAGTGGGTTCATGCCTCTAGTAATCTGGAGAAGTGACAGAAATCTCTAAGATACTAGATGTGTTGTTGCTACTAGGGAGAAAACAACAATCCTTTGTTCATAGAACAATCGTATTGTTTATTTTACACGCAATACGTAATGCAATTATCTGTTGCTTAGAACTTAATACTGGAGGGGGTTCGGATGAAACCTGAAGGTAGATTATTAGTCATAGATGCAGTTGGATTACGGTCTATGTATAATGTTGTAATGCCCAATCGAATCTCAAAGGAGTCAACATGAGTAGTATATGCATATTGCTTTCTCGATGTTTGTCAATTGCCCCGCTGTAATTTGTTCACCCAACATGCATCTATCTTAAGGAGAGCCACCACTAGTGAACTATGGACCCCGATCCTCTCTTTTACTATCAATCTACAATCAATTGTTTACTGCTTTGTGTTTACTTTCTGCAAACTATTACTTTCTTCCACTCGATACGTTTAATCCTTTGTTTTTAGCAAAACCGGTGAGATTGACAACCTCATCGCAAGTTGGGGAAAAGTTCTGTGGTTGTGTTATGCAATTCTCCATGTTGCTGCTGGCGTCGGTAGTGCGCCCTGCCAAAGTCCAGCTAGCAACACCTTTGGGGTGTTTCCTTGCTCCTACTGGATTGATAACCTTGGTTTCATAACTGAGGGAAAACTTGCTGCTGTTCTCATCATACCTTCCTCTTGGGGTTCCCCAACAGGCTCGATATATTTTGGGCTAAGCAGGCACACGCAGGCGGCGGCGTTATTTAGGCACGGTGGCACCGGGAATTAGGCATGACGGTGCTCCCTTCTCTGTTTATCTACTATGATTTGAAGAAAAAAATCAATTAGGGGTAGAATCTAGCCATTCCATTCCACGAATTTTGTCCCAACTGAACAAAAAACGGAACAATTTTGTTCCTCAATTTTTTGTGAACCGAACACGGGGTCGGACCCGTTCCAATATCATCCCCTCTAGTTCTGGAACCGAACACACCCTAAGGAACTCACTGCTTCTGATTTCATTTCAAAACCAAAATAACACAATGTAATAGGTGATCCAGACCACTCCCACTAGTAGAAAACAGGGCATTAGTATCGCTTCATTTGGGCCTTTAGTCCCAGTTCCGGAACCAGGACTAGGCAACCGGGACTAGAGCCCCCCCTTAGTCCCGGTTCTGTTATGAACCGGGACTAAAGGTGCTCCACGTGGCCACCAGGGAGAGTGGAGGGTGGAGGACCGGTACGAACCGGTACTAACTGATCTCTGTCGCGGCAGCAGGTGGCTGTGCGGAAGTAGTTTCTGCCGTGGCAAAGTTTTGTGGCGGTTTTCTGCCACATCAGGAGGGAGAGATTTGGCGTAAGTGACGTGTCGAGAGATGATATATGTACAACTACAGAAATGAAGGAACCATTACATAACATCATCATGAATATAGAGATCGAAGTATTCTCTGGAATATAGAGAAATGAAGGAACCATTATAGAAGGCATATATACAATATAATTTCTCTTATGATTCCTAATGCATAAATACATATTCCCGATGGTATTCTCCGGATGGATCTATGACCTCCTTATTTAAGAATGCCGTCAATTCCTCTTGAATTGCTCATACACGATCCTTTGTTAGGAGACCGCCCGCATCCGTTCGATCTAATTTAAAGAAGGGGATCTTCAATATACATGAATGAAACTTAACACAACTGGTGGTAATAAAATAAGATTGTGAACATTGTTTACATACTACAAGTTTTTGTTGAATTCTTCCGAGCTCACATGTCATTTGGCAAATGTACTCGCAAACGTAGTATCCACATAAATTATTCCCGACTTCCAGCCTCAAACACTTTACGAGAATAGAGTTCAATCAAAATAATAATCAAGCATGGTAATCAAGCATGCTAAACAAGAATCAAAGAGATGCGTAGACCTAGCTATAGCACTACTTACATTGAGTTGTTGAAATCATATCTCCTATTGCCATACACCCCTAACAGCCTTGGTGAACCATTTCCAAACCCTGCCCGACAAAGAAAATGAGTAAAGGAGTTATTAATTACTTGATATCAGGAAATGAACGAAAGATGCCGATATAGTGAAATAATGATTGAAGTTACCTCTAGAGCATTTCAATCAGGCCCCCCATATCTCAGGGTTTTTACGTTTCGAGGCCATGACCAGTATTATTCCTTTGTCAAGATGAATGATTAGAAGAATGAAGTGGAACCTGCACATGCATAACTCATTAGTTACACTTAACATCAAGTAAAAAAATCAAATGTGTACAAGACAGTAACACTCACTCGAAGTTGTAAGGAAATAATATTTCCGTTTTGTTTTGTTGTTTCTGTAGAAACCTTAGCAAGTAATCCTCTATTTACTTGGCGTTCTTCTTTACCTATGTTCATGAATACTATTTGGATCAATGAACCCAAGGTCATAGATTTTTCCTTTTTGCATTCGAGAATCTTCATTCTGCATAATATCATACAAAAGAATATAGTGAGGATAATTATACGTGCAATTAAAGAGCTGAGCTAGAGACTTAATTATAGAAATGAATCACTTACAGCCAATAGCAACTGATGAGAGATTTGTCGAGGGCATCTTGATTGAATAATTGAAATAATTTCGTGAAGTCAACGTGTATCTTGTCGTTTCCACAGAAGTAATGCTCCTCTCTAACTCCCACTATGAGCATGATTGTTCCTTCCTCTGAGGCTCGCATATACCACTCATGCAATTTTTGCATTTGTGTTTGTAGAAGCGGGACCTCCTTAGGTCTGACGAGAGGCTTCCCGTACTCATATTTGTATGCTACTTCATCCATGGGTACGGCTTCCGTGCCTAAGTATTGACCAACCGTCATACCAAGATCGTTAGCCGTTTGTGCGACTAGTCGTGCAACCTCCGGATCTAGATTGGAAAACACTTTAAGCAGGGGGCATGATTGGTTTTTCTATTCTCCGAGTTGGGGAATTGTTTTCCCGCTTCTACTAGTACTTCTCGACCTCTCCACATTCGTCTTATGTACCTTGATAATTGAGCGGTCATTGTCTGATACCAGATTGTCTAGCCTTGGTCACTCAAGCAGGTTCACAAAGTGTTGCACAGTTTTCGGTGCTATGTACTGCTTTGGTGGGGGCCCTTTCGGTGCAAGCTGGTGTTTAACATCTTCATCCACGACATTTATGAGTTCCTCATCGGTCAGGTCGTAAGCTAACTTGGGAGGTTCTGCCTTGGCTTTCTGCCTACCTGCTGAGACTTTCTTCCTTGTGCATGATGTAGTACTAGCCGTCGGAGCGCCGGTGCTCTTCCTCTTTTGCAACCGGGGCTGAGGCGGAAGAGTCTGCTGATGCAGCAGAGGTGGCGGAGTCTGTAAATGTGTCGGATACGGCTGAGGCGGTGGAGATTGCAGACGCGCTGGAGACGGCTAAGGCGGCGGAGTCTGCTGACGTGGTGGAGTAGACATGTACTCCACATAGAAAACCTGAGCCACACCATTAGCTAGGACGAATGGTTTGTCTATGAACCCAAGATAGTTGAGATCCACTGTTGTCATTCCGTACTTCTTGTCTACCTAAACCCCTCCTACTGTCAGCTTGACCCATTTGCACCGAAACAAAGGGACCTTAAAAGAAGGTCCATAGTCAAGTTCCCACATCTCCTCTATGTTACCATAATATGTGTCCTTTTTTCCTTTGTTCTTTGTTGCATCAATGCGAACACCACTGTTTTGGTTTGTGCTATTTTTATCTTGGGAGATCGTGTAAAATGTATTCCCATTTATCTCGTACCCTTGGAAAGTCAATACAGTTGAAGATGGTGTCATGTCCAACAAGTACAGCTGATCTCCAATAGTGGTGTTATTCATGAGATGTGTTTGCAACCAACCACCAAAAGTCACCATGTGTGCACGTGTAATTGAGTCGTCAGACTCCCCGGGTATTGGGAGCCTAGAATATTCTTGTGTTCATTGATATACGGAGCCACCAAGGTGGAACTTTGTAGAAATGTGTAGTGTGCTTGAGTGAAAGAATGTTCGTCTCTACATATTATGGCTTTCTTTCCTAGCGTGCCTTTTCCACTCAGTCTCCCCTTGTATCATGATTGACGAACACCAATCGGTTTAAGGTCAGGAATAAAGTCAACACAGAACTCAATGACCTCCTCTATTCCATAGACCTTGGAGATGCTTCCTTCTGGCCTAGCATGGTTATGAACATGTTTCTTTAAGACTCCCATGAACCTCTCAAAGGGGAACATATTGTGTAGAAATACAGGATGAAGAACGATAATCTCTTCCACAAGGTGAGCTAGCAGATGCGTCATAATATTGAAGAAGGATGGTGGGAACACCAACTCAAAACTAACAAGACATTGGACCGCATCATTCTGTAACCTTGGTAGAGTATCTAGATTGATTACCTTCTGAGATATTGCATTGAGAAATGCACATAGCTTCACAATGGGTACTCGAACATTTTCCAGTAGAAGCCCCCTCAATGCAACTGGAAGGAATTACGCCATAATCATGTGGCAGTCATGCGACTTTAGGTTTTGGAAATTTTCTCTACCATATTTATTATTCCCTTTATATTCGAAGAGAAGCCAAACGGGACCTTGATACTATTCATCCATTCAAAAAACATTTCTTTCTCTTTTTTGGTAAGAGTGTAGCTGGAAGGACCTTGATACTTCTTAGGATATAGGCCATCTCGTTCGTTCATACGTTGCTGGTCCTGCCATGCTTCCAGTGTATCTTTTGACTTCCCATACACGCCCAAAAATCCTAGCAGGTTCACGCAAAGGTTCTTCGTCATGTGCATCATGTCGATTGAAGAGCAAACCTCTAGGACTTCCCAATAGGGTAGCTCCCAAAATATAGATTTCTTCTTCCACATGGGCACGTGTCTGGTAGCGTCATTCGGAACAGATTGACCGTCAGTGCCTTTTCCAAAGATTACTTCTAGATCCTTTACCATACCAAATACATCATCACTAGTACGGGGGCAGGCTTATTCCGGTAATCTGCCTCACCTTTTAAATGCTTGCCTTTCTTTCTTACGGTATGCTTGGTTAGAAGAGATCGACGACTGCCCAAGTACACAACCTTCTTACCTTTATGCAAGTATGTAGCTTCAGTCTCATCTAAACAGTGTGTGTATCCATTATATCCCTTGTTTGACTCTCCTGAATGGTTACTAAGAGCAGGCCAATCATTGATGGTTACGAAAAGCAACGCTCATAGGTGAAATTCTTCCTGTTTGTGCTCATCCCACACACGTACACCTTTTCCGTGCCACAACCGTAAAATTTCTTTAACTAATGGCCTTACATACGCATCAATATCGTTGCCGGGTTGCTTCGGTCCTTGGATGAGCACTGGCATCATAATGAACTTCCGCTTCATGCACAACTAAGGAGGAAGGTTATACATACATAGAGTTACAGGCTAGGTGCTATGATTGTAGCTCTGCTTCCCAAAAGGATTCATGCCATCTGTATTTAGACCAAACCTTAAGTTCCTTGCGTCATCTGCAAAGCCTGGGTACTCTCTCTCGATTTTTCTGCACAGTGACCCATCAACGGGGTGTCTCAACATCTTGTATTTCTTACGGTCTTCCTTGTGCCATCGCAACAACTTGGCATGCTCTTTGTTTCTAAACAAACGTTTCAACCGTGGTATTATAGGAGCATACCACATAACCTTGGCAGGAACCCTATTCCTAGGGTGCTTGCCCTCAACATCACTATAATCATCTCGTCTAATCTTATACCTCAATGCACCACATACCGGGCATTCATTCTTATTCCCGTACTCCTCACTGCGGTAGAGGATGCAGTCATTAATGCATGCATGTATCTTCTGCACCTCTAATCCTAGAGGGCATACAACCTTCTTTGCTTTGTACGTACTGGCAGGCAATTCGTTATCCTTTGGAATCTTCTTCTTCATTATTTTCAGTTGCTTCTCAAATCCCTTGTCGGATAAAACATTCGCTGCCTTCCATTGCAGCAATTCTAGTGTGGTACCGAGCTTTATGTTATCATCTTTGCAATTTGGGTACAACAATTTTTTGTGATCATCTAACATGCGCTTCAACTTCAACTTCTCATTTTCACTTTCACATTCTCTCTGTGCATCAACAATTGTCTGGTGAAGATCATCAACAATCTCATCCGGTGCCTCTTCATCTTCAGCTTCACCTGTTGTAGTATCACCGTATTCAGGAAACATAAGATAGTTGTCATCATCCTCTTCTTCTTCATAACCCCTCTTTCTCCGTGTGACATAGGTATACCTTACAGGTACTCGAGATTATCCTATACGGTCCAGCCCAAGAAGGAGTCCATGATGCAAACGCAGCCCACTAAGGATTTAGGTGGCCCATAGGAGTTCGACTTCTTGAAGGACACATAAAAGTATAGATAGAAATTTAAAGAAAAACCCTAATCCATAACTGACTCGACCTGCTATCCCGAGACCTAGACTCCCTATATAAAGGCTAGGAGCGGCGGCGAGGGGGACAATCCACGACCCTAGCATATACCTCGCCAGATTGCATCTGTGCACCCCCTGTAACTTTTGAATCCCTGATAATCAAGAGCAGACAAGTAGGAGTAGGGTCCTCTTCGAGGCCTAAACCTAGGAAAACCTCATGTCCCCTATGTGCTTGTTTGCTAGACGATCGATGCCTCTAGCGCTCCCCACTTCCTTGAACCTAAGTCCATCAACGATGGGAATTGATGAGTTAACCCCTCGTCAATTGGCGTCGTCTGTGGGAAAGTACAACAACAAGGAGTCGAAGGCAAACTTACCTCAGGAGGGGAGTTACTCGTGCGGAAGGGCAACATGGATGAATCTCCAGGAAGGATATCCTTGGCGGTGTACTTTGTCAACGCCCGAACCTTCCTGTCGACTTCCACTAATGAAAGATCCTCAAAAGATATGCTAGTGATGTCAGCCACACTAGTCCAACACAACATTGGGTGTGCCCTGGCCTGCAGAGGCTGCACTCGCCGCCGCAAGAACGTGTGAATAAGGTCGACACCGGTGACTTCTTGGCCTCGGACAAGCTGAAGGTCGAAGACGTGCTTGTATAAGACTTTGACTTCTTCCGCATCGCGTAGCATCACAACATTCTTCCAGGACCTCTTCCTCCTCAGTTCAGCCTTGGGGTCGAAAGGAGCAAGTCCAAATCGTTCGCCCTCAACATGTTGGTCGTGGATGTAGAACCACTTTCCCTCCATCCTTGGATGGACTCGGTGATGTTGAGGTTAAGGTATTGGACATTGGGGTCCACGTAGATCCCACAGCCGCCAACATCATACACGACTGAGCCGGAACCCGACTACCTCTTCAGCTTGAACAACTTCTTGAAGAGACCGAAGTGTGGCTCGATTCCGAGCCAGCACTCACAGAGGGTAATGTAGTACGCGATGTGCAAGATGGAGTTTGGGGTCAGCTGGATCCCATAGAAACAAAGCAACCCTCGCACAAATTTGTGGAGGGAGGGAGAAAGACCGTGGAGGATGAACACCAGAAACATCACCTGAAATCCAACAGGGGGATCGGGGATTACCTCTAGCCCTCGCATCTTGCAATCTGCTTCATTAGCGGGGAGCAGACCTTGTAGCGATGCATCTGGATCTCATGCTCCTTTAGCGAAGTGCGCCACCATGACCCGTTGGTCACACGGGTCCTTAGACCCTTCTTCTTGGTGGCGGCGACAATGCTAGACCCAGTGGCGATGGCACCCTTCTTCTTCATCGCAGCGGCGACAATGGTAGATCCAGCGACAACGCCTCCCCTCTTTTTCCCCATCTTTCGGCGGCGGATGGACCAGAGGAAGTAGCCGCAAAAGGCTTTGAGAATGTCCAGCGCATCGCAAACAATGGGCGCGATGACGCAGAGGAGAATAGCAATGGCCAAGGTGCGCAAAGGAGGAAGAAGACCAGTGCGAAAATTACCGCACCCAGAACCCTACTTAAGCACCAGGGAATGCGATCCAACGGCTCGTAGAGACTCACTTCTATGCGTGGCGTACATCAATGGAGACGCGTGGCACTAGTAGCAATGAATCGTCGCTGCATGTTCCCCACTACGCGCGAGAATCAAGGAGACGCAGTTAAAACCAAAGATTACGCGTGACTGGTCAAATCTCAGTCAGATTTCGGGGCCCACCTCTATCACGTCCCATCAACACCGCTTATGCGGGCAACTGACCTCATCAGGTCATCAGCACTAACGTCATCATGAAACCCACTCCATCAGGAGCTTTCTCTTCGGCTAATCTAGTATTTGGTCGACTCTGCAACTCGACTAAGCACTCGGGGGCTACTCCTAATAGGAGCGATGGCCGCTCACCCAAATATTGCAAAAAGGGCATAAAATGGCCATGACAAAACGTACAAGACATTTATATCTCATCCCTCTATCGAATTAATGATTCGATTGCGGACTCGGGGGCTCCTCCCATAGGGAGCGCTAAAAGCATAATCGGCAAAGATATAATTAATGACAATAGTCGATAATTGTTCAAAGTCCCCACTCAAGTCTTCGACTCAAATAGGCACTCGGGGGCTACTCCCATAGGAAGCGCTAGTCGCGCACCCTATGAAACGAAAAAATAATTATACATGGCAGAAAGCGTTGACCACGTCCGCACCATGGGCATTCGAAGAATTCAGCGACTCCGCCTCACAATAGCTGAATATAACCTACAAAGAGACAACGTCTCCTGGCTCGCCCGAATCACCTCCGCGGTGAAAAAACTTTCGGATGCCGCGTTAACAACATGAAGGTAAGACCCGCAAAAGTCCTGGCAACACACCTGATGCGCTCTACCAAAAATAATCCATGCCCATAGGCGCGATGAAAAGGCATTGACGGACGCGTCGAGTGCTCACACCCAAACACTGGAATTCGAGTCTATAAGACCTCCGTGGCCGGAGTCGAATTACGCCAGCATTATTCCGAACTCGAGTCCCCGGACTCGAGTTTGAGTAGATATCGTTGTTTTGCCATAAGGTAGTTAACTGATCCCGATCCGTCGGATGAAGCAGACACACATATCGATAATCCCTATGACACAAACTATGGCACCCAAAATAACTTCAGATGAGCCTATGTCTCATACACTCGAAAGTCTTTTAGTCTCCACCCGAATATATGATTCAGCTAGACACTCGGGGACTACTGATATGGTTATACCTTACAGGTACTCGAGATTAGCCTATACGGTCCAGCCCAAGAAGGATTCCATAGTGCGAACGCAGCCCACTAAGGATTCGGGTGGCCCACAAGAGTTCGACTTCTTGAAGGACACGACAAAGTATAGATAGAAATTAAAAAAAAAACTAATCTGTAACGGACTTGGCCTGCTATCCCGAGACCTAGCCTCCCTATATAAAGGCTAGGAGGGGCGGCGATGGGGACAATCCATAACCCTAGCATATACTTCGTCAGATTGTATCTGCGCACCCCTGTAACTTTCGACTCCCTGATAATTAAGAGCAGACAAGTAGGAGTAGGGTCATCTTCGAGGCCTGAACCTGGGTAAAACCTCGTGTCCCCTATGTGCTTGTTTGCTAGCCGATCGATGCCTCCAGCACTCCTCACTTCCTCGAACCTAAGTCCATCAACGATGGGCATTGATGAGTTAACCCCTCGTCACTATGCTTGGTCCAACAATTGTAGCTGGGCATGAAACCCGGCCAAAGCAGGTGGGTGTGAAGGGTTCTTGAGGAAGAGTACGTCGGTCACCGTACATCATACAACACATGGACAACGCATAAAACCATTCAGACTATTTGCCTCGGCCACACCGATGAAATTATGAAGGCCCATAATGAGCTCGTCAGTACGTCGGTCACCGTACATCCATCTATATAATTAAGTTTATGAAATTTTTTTACAGAAGATCTAGAGAAATGACCACCACTGTACATCGACACATGCATTGTATCAATAACAAATGAAAGGATTAAATTTCTAACCTCGATCGAGGAGGAAACAAAGAGGAGAAAGTCTAAGTGTGGCTCAGACACTTCATATCATGTTCTTTTTGGGTGAACTCAAGTGGCATCATGCTCTCACGCATTTCATCGAGCACCTCCTGTGCATAGAGGGGAAAAACAAAACAACATACACCACTTATGCATTAGAGGGGAAAAACAAAACAACATACACCACTTATCCATTAGAGGGGAAAAATAAACTATCTCACACAAGCATGTGGGGCTGGGGTGCATATATATACAGGAATATGGACCTTTAGTCCTGGTTTCTGCCAAAAACCTGGACTAAATGGGTTGCAGCAGATGCCACGTGCAGCCAAACTCTTTTAATCCCGGTTCCTAGCATGAACCGGGACTAAAGACCTCTCATGAACTGGAACAGATCGCTCCCCATTCCCGTGCGCTGCCCTGGCCTTACGAACCGGGACTAATGTGAATCTTAATTCCGGTTCGTAAAGCAACTAGGACAGATCGCTCCGAGTGGCATCGACGAAAGTCATGTTTTCTACTAGTGTCCATCGTCCTACTACTTATTACAATACCAAGAAATCTCCGCTAGCAGACCAGGAAACAGAAAGGCGCGTTGTGCTGCAACCCTGGGGACCAGGATGGCAAGATCAAATCTTTTTTTGCTTGTTTCATGACACGATTCTTGCGTGGTTATACTAGAGATATCTCGGATACATGTGGGCACCTTCTAATCTCCCTAAGGTCTTGGCCATCACCCATCCGAGGGCAGGACGACGCGTCGCCTTGTTTGGCTCGGCTTGCTGCCATCTCCTCTCTTGGTTGCTTTTGGGTCATTATAAAAAATTGCTATTTTTTAAATGATGCGTTTTTTAATAATTTTTATGATTAATTCACGCTGAAAGATTTACAATTCTAGCACGGTGTCGGCATTTAAATAACCGACCAGTACTTATCAGCTTTTGAATAGCCGATCAGTCATGTCTGCTTTTGAAAAGCTGACTAGCGTTCCCTACCTACTTTTGAAAAGCTGACTAGACCCCTATTTTTGACACTGTCCCTATAACTTGTCGGTATTTCAAATGCAGACAGGACTGGTCGGCTATTGAAAAGCCGATAAGTACTAGTCGGCTATTCAAATACCGACATCGCGCTAGAATTGTAAATCTTTCAATTCGTATATTATTCATGAAAATTATTAAAATAAAATAGCAATGTACATCGAATGAAATTTTTTGATGCTTCTTGTCGATGGGTGTACAAAATGACCATGTTCTTGTAGCCATGGAGATCCCTATGAAGAAAGGGCGTTCTGTCCGGCCTCGACATCTTCATCACCAAGCTAGACTCTCACGTGATAGTTCTCCGAGCGACGCCAAGGAGCTGAAACTGCGACTTGTTGAGTTTTTTTTAGATCGTCGTTCCTGTTGAGGACGTGCAGCCTTGTAGTATCTCTTTTATGTTTTTTTTCCAGTCTTAGCCGTTGTTGAGTTGATCTCGTTTGCAAATGTTTAAACGTCATTTGCACATATATCTCTTTAAAGAGCTTTATTTCTAAGGCCTGAAAATAGCCTTATTTTGGAAAAGGAGTTATAAATGTTTGATTTTACATGCATCCAAAATTGGAAATTGATAAGTTCGCTTTCTTATGGAAATAAATTGATAAACTGGAGTATGTCAAAAAAAAATTGATAGGTTCGTAAAAACCAAAGGAACTAATTAAGCAGCCGTGCGGCCCGTGGTCGAAGTACAAGTAGGGCCGGAAGATGTTCTGGCCTCGAAGGCCCAGTAGCCCCTCGTAGTTGACAGCAATTATCAGGGGAGCGAGGCTGTCTGTGGAGGAAAACAATAGGCAGACCTGCGTCTGCTTTATTTCCTCCTCGCTCGACTGCTAAATCCACAATCGTGACATGCTCGATGACACAACGGCTGGTCGGAGCGAGCAGCTTGCTTCCGGCGGCTATGCGTTCATTCTTAACGTTATCTAGTACTGTTCGTAGAACAGAGCACAAAAGGAACCCCACTCTCGTTAGTTTTTTTACTGTCCTACTCCCTCCGTTTTAAAATATAAGATGTTTTAGTTTTGTGAAAAAAGTGTATTTAGACTCTTTAATGTATAGGTTTATCTAGATTTGGAGTGATCTACGTACTAAAAAGGGTCTAGATACACTCATTTCACGAAGCTAAACCATCTTATTTTTTGGAAACGGAAGGAGTATATTTCATACTGCAGATGCAGGTACGTACGAGGAAGGAAGTCACCGAGATTAACGCTGTCAAGCTCCACGAAATGAAGTGAGTGGGGACGGGGTTGACATGATGAGACATGCAACCTGATTAGTTCGTTAGTGGGGATCATTAGTGATTTAGTGGATGGAGTAATTAGCTATAGGAGAGGCCGACCCTATCTACCCTACCCATCCCATCGATCCTTTTGGCAGTGGGCTCGAGGTGTGGATCATTTGTTGGATACAACTACTGCCGCTAGCACGATAACTTTTTGTTCGATCCCACCCCCCCCCCCCCCCCCCCCCCCCCCCCCCCCCCCCAAACACCCGGGGGGCGCGTAAAACGAGTTCGCAGGCCAGTGCGGAGTCAACTACTACTCCCTCCGTTTTAAATATAAAATATTTTAGTTTTACGAATCTATTTTTTTTTAATATGTAGGTTCACTCTAAACTTATATGAATCTACACAATAAAAAAATTTAGACACATTTTTTTCACAAAACTGAAAAAATTATATTTTAAAACGGAAAGAGTACTACTGTACAGAAAAAAATATCTTCCTCTTTATCAAAAGCTAGGTAGGCAGGTATAGGTAGATAGCAACAAGCGTATCCCGCATGGGTACGCCGTACGCACTTCCAACTGGCTCTAATAGATTATCGTTCGGGTGCATGCATGCGCCGAAATCGATCAAGGATGATTTGGGCTGTGCCATTTTTTCACCAACCTGTTTCACACATATGGTTCATGTGCCAATTGAAAACGAAAATTCGAAGTGATTCGAGCCACGAACATAGTCCTAAAGCAAGCAGCCGTACGTCCTATCTCTACCTAAACAAGTCCTAGACAGCCACTGCCCATTATTGGTCAAGTTGCATGAACAATTATTTGCGTTATTTGTTTGTTAGCCTCGGCTGCTAAGACAAGTCTTTGTTGGTCCCCGTCCGGTGGGGTCAAGGCAAACCGGGGTCCTCCCAGCCTGTACCGAACTTGCTGTCAACGTCTTTCCAAGAAAAGAAAACAAAAACCTTTGCAGTCAAATTTCCCTTTCCGTTTTGAGGGAAGGCAGAAGGAACGCAGCTTTGCCTGATTTTCATGTGTTTATTATCATTTGAGCAATGGATGCTTCCATCCTACTGCAGCTACAGAGGATGCTAGTGATCGTGGCCGAGCCACAGGTCCAACCTTTCGTGCAGTCGTGCAAGAAATCAGGTAAACTGCAGGTGCAGATGACGCATTCAGGACAGAACATTATTCGAAGGACTTGTTCACCTTGCCTCGTCCTTGCCGCAAAATCAACAAGACACTTCGTGATTGTGGCCTCAGTGCGTCGCAGCTGAGGATTGTCTAAAGATAAAAAAGGGGATCAGCGCAACCGACAGTTCCCAAGGAAAATATCCAACCAGATTCGAATCAGTCTCCACTTAATAACTACTAGATCATGTTGGCGCCGCGTTGCCGCGCTCGTCCATGATGACTATAGAATAGAAATCGATGGAAATTTACCTACTCCCTCCAACCCATATTACTTGACTCAGATTTGTCTAGATAGAGATGTATCTAGACACATTTTAGTATTAGATACATCCGTATCTAGACAAACCTAAGTCAACTAATATGGTTCGGAGGGAGTAGAAAGAAGTTTAATATCTAAAATAAAGTTAGAAATTTAAAGTGTACTTTTTATTAGATGTTACGCAAAAAAAGCCAATGGAATTAGATAGTCAGACCAAAGAATAAGTAATTTTTGAAGCCAAGTGGTACTACCTGGCCTCCACCATCACCAACCTGAAAGGGAACTAAAATGCGCTGGATTTTGTTGCACGTTATTTACTACTATTGCACGCCAGTTTCTGTATTGATTTGGGTATATTGCAATTTTTTCTCTCAATAGAATGATAGGAATTTAAGAGCGTGAGATGAATTAATAGTATGTAACATCTTCATTAATAAATTGACTAAGGAAGATGCTCGGAATTCACATATCCAATATTTCACAATTGTTTAAAAAAAAGTAGAACAAAACAAGTGGTAACATAAAAGGAAATCTCTCCTTCAAAACTTGCCATTGCACTGACCATCCATAGGCGCAGCTTTGTTCGCCCACCTTAAATAAGGATGTTGCATAAGCAGTTATATATATATATATATATATATATATATATATATATATATATATATATATATATATATATATATAGCATTTAACCCTAGAAAATTAAAATTTCTTCGTTTGCATGTACGAAATAGCAGGAGTCAGCACCAAGTGAAATAATCAGGTTAGCTGGTGAAGCCCCGGTGGAAAAAATCATGAAATTTACTTATGAATTAAAATATAAGAACCAAGAAATATTAGACAATAAAAGGCACCTTGTTTTATGTTCTCCAGCTCTCATTAATACGTTATTGTCATCACCGGATGCGAAAAAGAAAAAAAAGTGAAGGGTACTCATGATATATATATATATAGCATTCAAGCATAAACAATTAAAATATCTTTCTTTGCACCCAACCCAAGTAATAGAAGGAGCCAGCTCAACAGGTTAAATACTTAAGTTAGCTGCTTTCGATTGGTATAAAACGTCGGTGTATAAAATTTACTTCTTAAATATCATCGGACAGAATCGAATAAATATTAGATAAGAAAAGGGAACTGACTTGATGTTCTCCAGCCCTCAATAACTGGACATCGTCGGCATTGGATGAAACAAACCATAAAGTGAATGTGAGCAGTCTTATGCTTACTATCCGTATAGAGATGTTTATCAAGATAAGGAGATTGCAAAAATATAGTGTCGTTGCTTGAGAAACTGTGCCACTGATGATCGACTACACAATTAATGGATTACTCTGCGAAAGTGATTTAAGCTGAGTATATTTTCTTCTGCAATCTCTCAACATAAATATTTTTTTTTCTCTTTCTCCATGGAACTATAACATCATTCTGAAACATTGAAGCACTCTCAAAATATCCAACGACTACGCCACCAGCAGTAGCAAGTTAGCACCTAGTCACTGTAAAGTTCACTACAATGCGGCAGGTATCAGCTACAAAAGCGTGGAAATTATGTACCGCGGATGGCAAAAATTAGATATGCAAATACCAGTGGTACCAAAGCTGTGATCGAAGCAGCTTAAGAATATGGTGAACAAAATAGAAATCCACATATGCAGCTCAAGCACGCATCTCAACGAGTTGAGTAGTTTATGGCCTGCAAATATTAAACAATGTACTCGATCAGATTTTTGACAGATGAACGATTTTCCATTGCATTGATTGTCGTCATACCTTCTGAGTCGCTGTGTAGCTTGACTTGTCGATGCCGGAAGTCTCAGGCTCACCACTCCTCGGGCGCGACAGCCCTGCTATAGCTCCCGTGTAGCCTGCCCAGTACATGCCTCCGTGGTGTATCGCTACTGCTAGGAAACGATGTTGCTTTTGGGGGAAGCCTGGCGGATAGATCTATGTTCAGCAGCAGAGAATGAGGCGAACCTTCCTTGCCGTTGGCTTGCTCTAGAATGTTCTTGTTGAGGGGGCGCTCTCAAGGTCGATTTTGGGGGCACCATGGCCTGATGGGTGCGGAGTACGGGGAGACGTATGTAGAGGCGGCGGCGGACGCGCTACCGTGTCATCGGGGAAGGATCGAGGAGGCGGCGCCGCTCGGCAATTGCGAGTAGAAGTCTGTTCGGGATCTTTTTATGGAATGTGCGTTCGGAGCTAAGTGGGCTTTTGTGAGCGGTTTTAGCCCTGTTTAATTAGAGTAGGCCAATTTGACGCCCGGAATAGCGTCCCCTAAGGACAAAGCGGGTCAGTGCGCGATCAAACGAAAAATAGACGGGACGGAAACAATCAGACAACGTGATCTAACGGTTGAGAGTGTCTAGTTCACGTGAGAGCTCCCTTTTGTCCCAGTTATAATATCCCTAATAACATAATAATTGAACAACTCTGTCCAATAAAGATGAAGAGAACATGGTCTCAGATACTAGCAAACTCTCTCTCGTTCAAGGAAGTTGCAAGTGGTGAAGGCACAGAAATAGGTTACATATATGTTGCGATCACATCCAAGATAAGAGCATTTCTAGCAGATACCGCGAAACGTGTTTCTACGATATAAAAATCATCGGGCTAGAACAAACCATGTATAAGTGTGCGGCAAAACCAAATATTTGATGAATATTTCGTCGTCATCCACGCAAGCACGCATATCCCAGGGTCTAACCCACCGCGTCGTGCTTGCCTGCGAACCAGCTGCCGCCTGCCCTCACGCTACTAGCAAACTACGCGGGCACACTAGCAGGGGCATGGCAAAAATCACAGAAATAACATAATTAAAAAATAATCACACGAAATAACCTACTTTCTCGAAGAATTCCTGATCTGACCTGTTTTTATGCCGCTTTACCGGAAGACACCATGGTCAGTAGCACGGCTCTCCCGCCAAGGCGCCATGATACCATAGCGCCCTTGTCGAAAACGCCATGCCCCGTCCGACGTGGCAGTCAACGTGGACCTGATTTTAATGTTTGGTGCTTTTCGGGGGGGCTGCTACCTAGCACGACGCTTTTGCGACGGGCGCCATGCCCCTTTAACTAGAAACGACGCGAGCGCCCACTGCCACTCACTACCACTCGTACATGTTCGTCCCCGACCACGCCTCTCTCTCTCTCGCGCGCCGCGCCCCCAGCTGTGGTGCTTTTCTCCGTGGATTTCGACTCCCCCTTGCCTCAAGAGGTAATCTCCCCCGATCCCGTTGGTTTGGTCCAAATAGATCTATGCAATTTGGTTCTTTTTTTGGCAAAAATTCGAAAACCCTAACCCTACCTAGGATTGTTGTTGTTGCTTCTAGTAATTAGATTTTTAGTTTAGGGATAGGATCTGTATGTTAGAAGTAGCAAAGTGGTATGAGTTGTTTTAGTTGGTTGTTATGGTTGTTTGTTGTAATATAATTCCCTTTGATGTGCAATAGTTGTTGTCAATGTTTTTTAGATGGCAAGAATCGTTAATGTGCATCATGTGGACAAGGCCGCATTTTTGAAAGGCAATGCCAAGTGTGACCCGGAGGAGGTAGTTATGGTGTTTGGCACTAGTCCTACCTATGTCGAGGTTGTAAAAAGAGTGAGGAATGATTTGAAATGGATGGATCCTAGTGATGTGTATGAGTTGGTTGGAAGGCATAATGCCAGGTTTGGCCATCACAATAGATTGAAGATAATGCCTATCAACTCCGAGATGAATTGGAGTGCATATAAGAAGATGGTTGCGGAATCCGAAGATAAGTCACTTGAGATATTTGCCACAAGAAAGGTTGGGGCTCGGTTGCAAATTGACTTGAACCGGCGTGCTTCCATAAGCCTGGCTCAAGGTGAGCCACATGTGTATGACACAACAATGAGCCAACCTCTCTTGAGCCATGTACCTAAATACTTCCTCCGTCTTAAAATAGATGTCTCTAATTTAGCAAAATTTGGATGAATCTATATACTAGTGTCTAGATTCATCCAAATTTTGAAAAACTTGAGACATCTATTTTGAGACGGAAAGAGTATTTAGCATGTACATACATGCAAATCATAGATAAATATACGCCACTTCATTTAGAACGGAGAGAGTGCACAATAGGAGGCAAATCTTCAATGCGTTGCGTTCGTCACTGCACTTAATGCACGCGCTCATATGTCATGTCTGACTAAAGACTCTGTGTTGGCTCCACCTCCACTGATATCTCGTGCTACTACGAGTCTACGACCATGTGTTAAACTGAAACGAGGGTTGACATGACACGCAACGTGATTGGTTAGTGGGGAGATATATATTGTCGATCATCAGTGGATTGAGTAATTAGGAGAGGCCTACCCTGTCTATCCTTTTGGCAGTGGGCTACTACTACCACTACCTCTCTAAATATCTTCTGTTGGATCGCTCACGTAAAACACATTTCTCCCGATCTCGCTGGTTGCAAGTAGGAAAAAGTATTGAGCATTCGTAGGAACCACCAGGTAGGTGCATGCAAGTAGGCAAGCACTGCACAAGCGTTACATGCGTACGCACTTCCAAATAAGTATCTCGATTACACTATCATTCTGGTGCATGCATTGGCCAAAATCACGCGTGATTGCACTCCCATTTCGACCAACCAGTTCACACAAACGGTTCATGTGTCAATTATTAGAAATGAAAAGCCAAAATTATTCACGCCATCACCCTAGTCCTAAAGCAGCCGTACGCTCTCTCTAAGCAGCCCATTGAGCAACTTGCATGAACATGCTCGCATTTACTTTATTTGTTAGCGTCGTTTTGGACAAGTCTTCTTGGGCCCACGGTTCGTGGGGTGAAGGCAACCGGGCTCCTGCCAAGCCTGTACCGCTTTCCGCTTCGAGGGATGATACAGCGAAATGCAGGCACGACTGATCTCCATGTGTTTTCGACACATAAAATACCTGCACGTTGAGCAATTTGGTATGGTACACAGTTTTTCCGGAGAGAAGTTTCGAGTACACGGACTTAACATTGGATTTCAAAACTCTAGGGACGCGTTTGTTTGTCTGGCCCAAATTTTGAGCTCTTTGGGGGCAGCCCATGGGAGCATGGCCAAACAAAAACATGTGAAAAAACAGGTTCTTCGATTTGTTTGGTTGCCTTTGAACACAACCGGTTGGCTACCGCCGGAGAGGGTGTGCGGGTTTTTGGTTGCATGCATTGGCCACCAGCGTTCAAGACTTGGTCTGTTTGATTATCCACCATTATTCGTTATGGTAACCTCTTCTCTAGTGTGGTAAGATTACTAGACAGAAAAAAACATGAACAATAAAAACATGAAGAAGAGGATCATGAACATTACGAACAACACAATCAGAACATGAACACCACTAGACACATAGATAGAGTAATGCAGTTATTAATATGAAACAGTGCTAAGAGAATCTAGACACTTTATTGATATAGTAGAAGCGGGTCGGCGTGAGAATTCCGAAAATTTGTCCCTGACAGGGATCAAACTCCGGTCGCTAGGATACGCCAACTACAACCAACCATTAGGCTACTGCCCCATTCTCTCTAATGCAGAAGAACGACACATAGTATCAAAGACACACAGTTTAAGAACGACACATAGTACCATCATAACAGGAGGTTCTTGAAATCCTACACCTAAGCACCAACCAGTCACTCCTTGTCCAGTTCGATGACCTTCGCCATGTCATCAGGGTTCTTAGGGCATTGTTTAACCACCTCACATCAAGAGTGGTGGTAGATGACTACTCCGTATTCCTTGATGTTCTGCTATTTTAAGAAAAGGAAGTAGCCAAGTTGCAGGTTGTGCACAATGGATAACTGTGGCTAGCCATCCTGGATGACTGCTTTGCCATTCACATCCTTCAGGTTCATCTCCCACTAGAGGTCCCGGCAGAGATTTTTGCTGGCACCGGCCCCAGATATGGCATGAAGGCCTTAGGGATAGGAGGATGCCCTAAACCTGGTGTCACAACACTTTGACGAAGTGGGTTGGGGACACCTACTTCCTGAAATGCCCAACAGCGGCGGACCTTCCTTTCGCCTTCTTGTTTGGTTGCTCTTCAAGAACTTCGACAGGGACGCGTAGCTAAAGATGTTGCGAAAAAGCAATGGAAGATATGAGTGGCGAAAAAAGAAACACACACAAAATTTCCCATATGAAGGAGGAAATAGCACATAACACTAGTTGCCGGGACATGTTTTGCACAAAAGCACAACTAGTCTTTTTGTTGCACAAACCACCAACATTTACCGTAATCTTTGCACAGAACACCAAACTAGGGGATTAACATTGTTGATAGCTAATTAGTTTAGCTGGGGACACTATTACAGGCTTGTGGTGTCCAGCGTAGTAGCAGATGTGAGGTCGGCATAAAAACACGGTGGATCTAGGAGGCAAGTCGGTGACCTAGGCAGCCATGTTGCTTTCCCCTTTATCTGCCGGTGAGTCGATGCGCGAGAAATCATCCACCAACTCGGTCAAACCGCCCCTCCTCTAGCACCATCTCGCTGCTAGGAGCGCAGGGATTCAAGTATGCACGGAAGCGACACGGGAACTCACGGACCAAAGCAAGAGAGGCGAAGGGTCTTCCCATGTGGCGGAAATAGGCAGCCACAACCACGGCGAAGTCCCGATGGAGGCGCCATGGGTGGCTACTACTTCATCGTCGCGACTAACAGTATATTACAGCGAAGGCGCGCAATCGCCATGGATCGAGGCGACACATCCGTCGTTGCAGGCACGCAACATATCCTCCTAGGTTGCAACTCATCGAGGTAGGCGGTGACGTTGTGCTACTCCATCTCACGGAGCCTCTGCTTGTCGGTGTGGATCGGTTGATGTAGACCAATTGTAGCATATGTAGGCGGCGCACTTGTAGATGGTCTTGGGCGCGTGGTATGCGGACAACCACGACATTGTCATGACGGCACCTTCGCACGCTCATGCATCGACGACTATTCCAGTACCTGCGAGTTTGGGATGTGTGTGTTGGCAAGTGCTTCATTGTTTGACCCAATTCGTGTAGGATGGCCTTTTGTTCCTCGACTACCTCTACCTCCAAACAATGGCCCTACCTAAACGAATTGGCTATTAATAACGTTAGTCTCTAGTTTTCTGTTTTGTGCAAATATTACGGCAAATGTTGGTGTTTTGTGCAACAAAAAGTCATAGTTATGATTTGGTGTAAAACAGCCCCAACAATTCGTGTTATGTGCTTAGAGTTAAAAAGACGCGTGTGATATTAACGATTTAAACAATTCAAAAAAAAGACTTTTGTGAGATTAACGAGTCAAAAAAATTAAAAAGAATTTTAATTTTTTTTAAAACGATTGAAAAATAATTTAAAAAAACTAGGCGTAACTACTGCCATACCAAACGGCCGTCAACCTAGGCCGACGGCATTGCAGTCAGCGTAGATACCATCATACCAAACGATCGTTAACCGCCGATGTGGGCCCCGCAGGCGCTACACCGACGCTTTTTCTTACGCAGACGACAACATGGTCTAGCCGTCGCTACGCCGACGGCATTCGCGGGCTACGCTGACGAGAAGTGGCCTTCGGAGCCTGGCTTGTTTCCCATAGTGCCACAAGCTTCACTCACCAAGTGAAATCACTTTCTTTTCTACTTCTTTGCTTCTCTACTAGGCAGGTTTGCAGAAGGAGGGAGACAAAGATATTATGATTCAAGGTGCTAACCAGCTGATGCAAGTTGCGGCGGGGGTCTACTCGAAGCCTGGTTCCAGAGTGCAACCTCTTTTGATGATCGCTGGCCCTTGACTCCATGTTGTGGTTGTTGATTCGTACACTTTTTGTCCGCCTTAGGCTTAATTCTGGTACTTTTCTCCTTTTGGACTGTAATTTGTAGACGTGGTTATTAATAGTGGTATCAGGTTTCACTCTGCAGTGACATTCGACAGCGAATGTCTACAGCAGAATTCCTGATACTGCACCAACTCGCTTTCTGTTGTCTTTCCTTTCTTTAGACTGTAATAATTTAAATGGCCTCTGTTATTTCTGTTTTATATGAAATGGAAAGGGGTGAAAGTCCGGTTAAAAGATTAGTTAGCAGATGTGAGGTCGGCATAAAAACACGGTGGATCTAGGAGGCAAGTTGGCGACCTAGGCAGCCATGTTGCTTTCCCCTTTATCTGCCGGTGAGTCGATGCGCGAGAAATCATCCACCAAATCGGTCGAACCGCCCCTCCTCTAGCACCATCTCGCTGCTAGGAGCGCAGGGATTCAAGTATGCACGGAAGCGACACGGGAACTCACGGACCAAAGCAAGAGAGGCGAAGGGTGTTCGCATTTGGTGGAAATAGGCAGCCACAACCACGGTGAAGTCCCGATGGAGGCGCCATGGGTGGCTACTACTTCATCGTCGCGACTAACAGTATATTGCAGCGAAGGCGTGCCATCGCCATGGATCGAGGCGACACATCCGTCGTTGCAGGCACACAACATATCCTCCTAGGTTGCAACTCATCGAGGTAGGCGGTGACGTTGCGCTACTCCATCTCACGGAGCCTCTGCTTGTCGGTGTGGATCGGTTGATGTAGACCAACTGCAGCATATGTAGGCGGCGCACTTGTAGAGGGTCTTGGGCGCGCGGTATGCGGACAACCACGACATTGGCATGACGGCACCTTCGCACGCTCATGCATCGACGACTATTCTGGTACCTACGAGTTTGGGATGTGTGTGTTGGCAAGTGCTTCGTTGTTTGACCCAATTCGTGTAGGATGGCCTTTTGTTCCTCGACTACCTCTACCTCCAGACAATGGCCCTACCTAAACGAACTGGCTATTAATAACGTTAGTCTCTAGTTTTCTGTTTTGTGCAAATATTACGGCAAATGTTGGTGTTTTGTGCAACAAAAAGTCATAGTTATGATTTTGTGCAAAACAGTCCCAACAACTAGTGTTATGTGCTTAGAGTTAAAAAACGTGTGTGAGATTCACGATTTAAACAATTCAAAAAAAGACTTTTGTGAGATTAACGAGTCAAAAAAATTAAAAAGAATTTTAATTTTTTCTGAAAAAAGATTGGAAAATAATTAAAAAAACTAGGCGTAGCTACTGCCATACCAAACGGCCGTCAACCTAGGCCGACGGCATTGCCGTCGGCGTAGATACCACCATACCAAACGACCGTTAACCGCCGATGTGGGCCCCGCAAGTTCTACGCCAACGCTTTTTCTTACGCAGACGACAACATGGTCTAGCCGTCGCTACGCCGACAACATTCGCGGGCTACGCTAACGAGAAGTGGCCTTCAGAGCCTGGCTTGTTTCCCATAGTGCCACAAGCTTCACTCACCAAGTGAAATCAACTTCTTTTCTGCTTCTTTGCTTCTCTACTAGGCAGGTTTGCGGAAGGAGGGAGACAAAGATATTCTGATTCAAGGTGCTAACCAGCTGATGCAAGTTGCGGCGGGGGTCTACTCGAAGCCTGGTTCCAGAGTGCAACCTCTTTTGATGATTGCTGGCCCTTGACTCCATGTTGTGGTTGTTGATTCGTACACTTTTTGTCTGCCTTAGGCTTAATTCTGGTACTTTTCTCCTTTTGGACTGTAATCTATAGATGTGGTTATTAATAGTGGTATCAGGTTTTCAACCTGCAGTGACATTCGACAACGAATGTCTACAGTAGAGTTCCTGATACTGCACCAACTCGCTTTCTGTTGTCTTTCCTTTCTTCAGACTGTAATAATTTAAATGGCCTCTGTTATTTCTGTTTTATATGAAATGGAAATGGGTGAAAGTCTGGTTAAAAGATTAGTTAGCAAATGTGAGGTCGGCATAAAAACACGGTGGATCTAGGAGGCAAGTCGGCGACCTAGGCAGCCATGTTGCTTTCCCCTTTATCTACCAGTGAGTCGATGCGCGAGAAATCATCCACCAACTCGGTCGAACCGCCCCTCCCCTAGCACCATCTCGCTGCTAGGAGTGCAGGGATTCAAGTATGCATGGAAGCGACACGGGAACTCACAGACCAAAGCAAGAGAGGCGAAGGGTCTTCCCATGTGGCGGAAATAGGCATCCACAACCACGGTGAAGTCCCGATGGAGGCGCCATGGGTGGCTACTACTTCATCGCCGTGACTAACAGTATATTGCAGCGAAGGCGCGCCATCGCCATGGATCGAGGCGACACATCCGTCGTTGCAGGCACGCAACATATCCTCCTAGGTTGCAACTCATCGAGGTAGGCGGTGACGTTGCGCTACTCCATCTCACGGAGCCTCTGCTTGTCGGTGTGGATCGGTTGATGTAGACCAACTGCGGCATATGTAGGCGGCGCACTTGTAGAGGGTCTTGGGCGCGCGGTATGCGGACAACCACGACATTGGCATGACGGCACCTTCGCACGCTCATGCATCGACGACTATTCTGGTACCTGCGAGTTTGGGATGTGTGAGTTGGCAAGTGCTTCGTTGTTTGACCCAATTCGTGTAGGATGGCCTTTTGTTCCTCGACTACCTCTATCTCCAGACAATGGCCCTACCTAAACGAATTGGATATTAATAACGTTAGTCTCTAGTTTTCTGTTTTGTGCAAATATTACGGCAAATGTTGGTGTTTTGTGCAATAAAAAGTCATAGTTATGATTTTTTGCAAAACAGTCCCAACAACTGGTGTTATGTGCTTAGAGTTAAAAAGACGCGTGTGAGATTAACGATTTAAACAATTCAAAAAAAGACTTTTGTGAGATTAACGATAAAAAAAAATTAAAAAGATTTTTTTTTGAAAAAGATCGAAAAATAATTAAAAGAAAACTAGGCGTAGGTACTGCCATACCAAACGGCCGTCAACCTAGGCCAACGGCATTGCCGTCGGCGTAGATACCACCATACCAAACGACCGTTACCGCCGATGTGGGCCCCACAGGCGCTACGCCGACGCTTTTTCTTACGCAGACGACAACATGGTCTAGCCGTCGCTACGCCGACGGCATTCGCGGGCTACGCTGACGAGAAGTGGCCTTCGGAGCCTGGCTTGTTTCCCATAGTGCCACAAGCTTCACTCACCAAGTGAAATCACTTTCTTTTCTGCTTCTTTGCTTCTCTACTAGGCAGGTTTGCAGAACGAGGGAGACAAAGATATTCTGATTTAAGGTGCTAACCAGCTGATGCAAGTTGCGGCGAGGGTCTACTCGAAGCCTGGTTTCAGAGTGCAACCTCTTTTGATGATCGTTGGCCCTTGACTCCATGTTGTGGTTGTTGATTCGTACACTTTTTGTTTGTACTTTTCTACTTTTGGACTATAATCTGTATATGTGGTTATTAATAGTGGTATCAGGTTTTCACCCTGCAGTGACATTCGACAGCGAATGTCTATAGCAGAGTTCATGATACTGCACCAACTCGCTTTCTGTTGTCTTTCCTTTCTTCAGACTGTAATAATTTAAATGGCCTCTGTTATTTCTGTTTTATATGAAATGGAAAGGGGTGAAAGTCCGGTTAAAAGAAAAAAATATCCACCATGAACACACACTGGTCAGTTCAGTACCACCATGGATCCCATCACACACTTGTAGAAGTTTAGACTCATGTGGTATGTCGAGAACAGGAAGAACAAAATTTCTGTACTTCATAAAAGAATCATATATTCCACAAAAGATTAGTTTAGTTGGTTTCTTCCCACCAAACCAAAAACCAACTCCCCGAATCGAGGAGCTGAGCTGCTTATTTTTCTTTCAGCTAAACTACACACCACCAACGCATCAATGATCAATCCCACCAGACAACTAATTCAATACAATATTGGCTAATCACCCACCTAATCACGCAGTCAAATCAATTCCTTTTTTCCCCTTCGGCATCAATTCTTCTTCGTCCTGCTCGTCTCCGGTCAGTTCATGTCGAGCATTCCCTGGTGGAAGGCGGCGATCCGGTCTGGAGTCACGCACTGGGTTATGAGCCGTGCCCCCGGCTTGTGTGCCCAGGGCTTGACCAGTATGCACGTTGCAATGTAGTCGAGGTTGGTGAGGGGCACGACGTGCGCCGGCGGGCCCCAGCCGTAGTCGACCTCGGCGAACCCGAGGCGCGTCCAGTCCGACACGAGCAGCGTGCGGTAGTCGGACGTGATCTGGTACGGGTCGACGCCGCCATTGGCGCCGGCCTCCCCCGTCGCCCAGCGCGTGAACTCTGCCGGCATCCGCCTCTTGCCGTCCTTGATGATCCTGACCACGTCGGGGATCGAGGAGCCGGCCACCTTGCCCGCGGGCGCCGAGACGCGCATGATGTAGTAGCAGTTGCCGTAGAACCCGGCGCCGGCGCGGGGCAGCGAGGCGTGCAGGAGCGGGCGCGCGTTCATGGCGAAGCAGAGGTGGACGTCGGAGTCCGGGTGGAACCCCGCGGCCCGCGTGCGGCTCTGCCACGCCTTGGCCACCAGCACCTCGAACGCCGAGCACCAGGATCCCCCGTGCGCCGCGTCGTTGTACTGGGACTTGTAGTGGGCGATGTAGTCGGCCGAGATGTCCATGGCGAGGTACTCGAGGCTCTTGGCGCCCGCGGGGCTCGGCAGGCTGCCGATGACGGCGGTGGCCGGGTTCGGGATGGCCTCGCGGCCCCACTGCGGCTGAACAGTCAAGGTGCGGCCGCCGCGCGCGAGGTCCCCGACTGCGGCCATGAACTGCGCGGCGCCGGGGCCGTCGGCGACGGCGTGGCTGAAGCGGAATCCGACGACGAAGCCGCCGCAGGCGAAGGTGGTGACCTGGACGAGCAGCACGAGCCTCCGCTCGTCCTTCTCGGCGGCGGGCGTGGGCGGGAGCAGCTCGTCCTTGGCGATCATCATGGGGTGCTCCAGGTAGTCCACGTCCTCGAGCCCGCAGGCCGCTTCGGCCTCGGTGAACCAGACGCCGCTGCCGTCGCCGCCGCAGTCGACGTGCAGCAGGCCGCCGTCGTCGGTGAACCCGAGGCGGCCGGCGAGCGGGTAGTACTGCACCAGGGCCCGCGCGAGCGCGCGCTCGATGGTCCTCGCCGGGCCGTCGGCGCCCGCGGCGTCCCGGTCAGGGGAGGGCTTGAAGACGTGCAGCGACTCGATGAGCGCCATCTGGGTCGGGTAGCGGTCGAGCCAGGAGAGGCGCAGCGGGCCGGCCGGCGTGGGCTCGGCCGGGGTCACCAGGCGCTGCGCCAGCCGCTCGACGGACTTGGCCGCCGCCGCCGCCATTGGGGAGGCTAGAATTGAATGGAGCCGGTGAGAGAGGGGGCAGAATTGAATGGAAATGAAGCCTGGCCGGTCGGGGACGCGGTCTTGGTTGCTTGGCTGGCTGGCTGGCCGCCTGCTCCGTGCGCGCTTGTGGTTTTATTCGGGTTTGGTGTGTGGCCGCTTTGACTTGGCTGGGAAGAGGGAAGCGCGTGGTGGTATTTATAGATGAGCTGGAGCCTGCCCAGGAGCGATGGATGTGCGTGGGTGCCCAGTCTGTCTGTCACTTGGTCTGTACCGGTGACGAGGATGGGAGTCGGACGGGGAACCTGTCCGTGATGAGAGATTTTTGCTTTGGTGCAGCTAGCTGGAGCTGGTGGGGTGGGGGCGAAAGGTGGTGGTGGAGCTCCGTGCTTTCGTAGCTCTATCCGTTCCATTCCATTCCAGCCGCCTCGTGGTGGTCAGCACTCGTTTTCGTGCGCAGTGCAACACCAGCTCGCGCGCCTCCTTTTCTGCTCGGGTTGTCATATTCCCCAGCAACTAAATGCAGCTAAGGCCTAAGCTCACTGTAGTTAACGAGTAGTGGCTGTTAGCTGTTAGAAATAATGCGCTAGTCCATGTACGTGGAACCCATATGTGAACTAGCTCGAGATGGTGAACTGAGAGCTAAATTTAGTCATACATAGAAGTTCAAAGAGAGTTGTACCGTCTTAGATCATCTCTAGCAGATACCCCAAAAGTGGTCAACCTGCAAAAGTGACAAACGTTTGCAGTTTTAGTCGAAAAAAAGCTTTTTCAGATACTGCAAAAGTGGTCAAAACCGCAAATCGTTTTGCAGTTTCCCGTATAACTACTCTGCGTACCGAATATATCTAATTTTCGAATTTGTTTTTGAGGTAAACCGCAAACCAATTAACGCTCGACGGAGCATAAATTTTAGCACCAACCGCTCCCGCCATTGACGGCATCGCCACTTCTGAAGGTCGATTTTATGGCAGGTAGTCTCGATTCGGTACCAATTTTCTATTTTCGGCTAATAGGTTTGATTCCTATATCTATTATAAGCTTATGGACGTTATGGACGCTGCCCAGGCGGCCAGCGGCGGCTCGCCGGCCGGCCGGCCGAAACCAGAGCCACACGCATCACTAAAGCAGCAGCAAGCAGCGCATCACGCATGCAGCAGTAGCGCTTGCAACAGCAGCGCATCAAGGACGCTGCCGCTGTCAGCAGCAGCGTAGACAGCGGCAGCGTATCAAGGACGCATGCAGCGGCAGCGCATCATGTATGCACGCGTCAGCTCGCCGGCCGGCTGTACGCAGCTAGGGGCGGGGACGTGAGGGACGGGCAGAGGATATGCACGAGGGACTGTGAGGAAGACGATCATGCGAAGAGGATGATGAATTATTCAAGAATATTTTGTTTTACGGTATATATACGGGATCTGTTCTGCCAAGACAATTTTTTACCGCAAAACAGGTTTGCGGTTTACCTGAAACGAGTTTTGCGGTATCGCGGGATACGGTATCTACTAGAGATGCTTTTACAAATGTAAAGTGTCGCTCCACTTTAAGAGCATCTCTAGCATATTCCTTAAAAACGTGGCCCCTAAAACATGTATAAAATCCGTGAAACTGACTCGCACAAGACATCACCCGCAAAAGAAACCGTAAAAGAACATATTCCCTTTTTTCCCGATGCTTCTTCTTCCTAGCCCTGACTGCCCGCACGCCTGCACGTCGTCCACCCGTCTGTCGCGCCGCCCGCCCACCGACTCGCGCACCACGGCCGCTCACCCGCCCGACGCCCTCCCCCTCGCGTCATCCAGTCGCCAGCCGCTCGGCCTCCTGGTTCGTGCATGCCCGCTCCAGCTCGAGGTCTGCCATGGCCGTTGTGGTGGCCCTCTCCAGCAGTTTGGCCTGAAATCAGTCAGTTTCGAGACGAGCAGCGTGAAATTGACATTGACATGCGCGGATTCTGAACACTCATGTGGGATTTTGCCGGATTCCGACGAGTCCCACGGCGGCGGTCTGGCTATCCGGTGACAGTTATGGAAGTTGGGAAGGTTTGACCAATTTAAGGCGCCATGTAAAGTTTTCGTCCAAAACCGAAGGCCTAAAGGTTCTGGGGTTCCAAATAAGGTGCCCTTTAAGAACTTTTAGGGGTTTCCCCAATATAAGGGGTCTGGTCTGTCCACTTTTTTCGACCAAAATCGTAAACTTGCGCTTATTTTAGGGTTTAACCGTTTTAAGGGGTCTGCTAAAGATGCTCTAAGTGAGTGAGAAGAGAAGTGCTATACGCAGGCCCCTTCTCCTATACTTGTCCGACATGGCGCGCGCCACACTCGCCATTTGTGGAATGAGTCAATCTTATATTTTTACTGCTCGGGAAAACTGCTACAGAGTCAGTTCGGGTCGCTCTCGGAACGTGGGTACTGTAACCGACCCGAACTCGTCTGCGGCGTGGACTCGGCCCACGTTGTGTACTATATGGGATTTTTCGACCTGCTCTATATAAGCATTGTGTGGTTTCCACCACAACAGACCAAAAACTAATCTAGGGCTCTGCCTCCTCTCTTCTTGCGTCACCACTGTAGGGTACTCCACCCTGAGCGCCGACGTGAACCTGCGAATGGGAGAGCAAGTCTCCGGCACTATTCACCTTTGCGATCCTATATGGAAGAGGACGAATAAGGTTTTTAGTAAGCGCCCCGCTCGACTAGTCGCTTCTTCAGCATGGGTCATCTTCCATCCAAGTCAGACATTGCTGCATACCGCCGTCTTTGTCGCCGTCTCCTTCGGCCAGTCCTCACGAACGTTGCTGTCAACAACGTTATCCCTGCGATCACGACTACTTCATTAGCAACCGATCATTACATATATCGTGATATGATATGTTGCTATACTATGGCTGTTCTTGCGTATGCACTGTTGGATCATTAAGCATTTTTGCATGAGATTAATTACCGAAATCAACATCATGTAAACATTAGCGCATCTAAATACATGCGGCCAAACAAGCACATCTAGTAGATCTGTAAATCTAGCAGAAACTAGTGCATAAAAAGAGAGAAATAACATGTACAAGTTGATTGGGAAGGACATCACTGCAGTAGCAGCCTGGTCTTTTTCGATGTCGCCCATGGTGCTATTGAGGTCGTCGGTTGATAAAGAAGAACACACGAACGGAGTCGAGCAGTCATGCCGAGACGCTGTCCAAAAATCTCATCGCCTGTCTCCCGGTGCAGGATCTCGACGGACGGGGTTCGAAGGCCTTCTCTCCCGGACGGCCGTGCACGCAGTCACCGGGATAGGGAAGCCTAGAGAGCTGCGCAGCAGGAGAAATAAGGCGAGAGGGATAGAGAAAGACCAAGTTACTTCTAGATTTGTTCTGTCTCTCTCTATAGGCTAGTAGGTGAGCCGACCGAGTCGCCACGCGGTGGAAGAGAAGAACACGCGTCAAACATGTACACAAATGTTGACACGTATCCAACAGCTGGTGCATCATGCAAAAATTTGGTCTTCCATAAAACGAGTTTCTAACTTGATCTCGGACTCGATCTCTATTCACAAAAAGCGCCACACATGCGAGCGGTGGAGGAGGGGGGGGGGGGGGGATGCGCGTGAACTCTTTCTCTTCTTACTCATTTAGTGGTAGTGGAACAACTCACCTTATAAACTGATCCAACTCTCTCCTAACTAACAATTTGGATTAAACTTTGTCTCACACAGCTCCAAACTGCCATAGTAGATGGATGTTGAGATTTCAGGATTTATTAGACTAAATAGGCTGACTAGATGGACCACAATCCATATAATCTAAAATGCACTCTATTGTTCATGTCGATTAATATATACAATAATACGTTAGTTTCACGTGCTTGTAGCTGTTGAGTTATGATTTATATTCTAAAATTAATTATAATAATTCTGAATAATAATTCAACGGTAGCACTAATCTGCCCATTTTTTTGGGCGGGTAATCTGCCCATTCAGGGCACAATTTATGCATAGGAAAGTCAAGGAAAAACTTTTTCCAGGGATCATGTTCATGCGTATCCTTCGCGAGACGATTTCTCGTCGATGAGCGAATTACGCTGTGTTGTTCCAAGGCGAAATACTTACCGGCCGATGCTCCCGCCAACTCAGCAGGTACGCGACAAGCTACCGGGTCCATACACGGACGCAGTCCAAACTGGGCACGCGTTCCCTTCAACTAATCAATGCGAGTGGTCAAGGTAGCTCGAGGTAAATTTAACAAAGTGATTAGTAGATTAATGGTACGTATCATGGTGACGAAAACGGAAAGCGCGTGAGACCGTCGCTAACAGGAAACTGTTGTTTACAAAAAGTAAAGTGCTGCCGCGGCAGCCGCAGTACTGTAGTGGCTTGGTTTGGTGCCTGCGCTGGCTAGCTACCGGATCTTAATTAAACGGCGCTCTCTTTTCTCTCTCGATCTTGTTCACGAACAAAGTGAACTTCAAACATTGACACCACTGTAAAAAAAAAAACTTAAACATTGACCCAATTTTCAGAACGTAACTTCGACCACCAGCTTCTATTGCATAATTTGCGATGTTTGCACAAGGATTAATAGGATTATAATATTGATAAAGTTTTTTTCCAAGACAAAAACTACTATTTATGCCTTTTTAGTTTCCGAAACTGACTATTCCAAACCATATTGGTGGTCGTAGTTTTAATACTTGGACTTATGACATGTTCAAAATTTTATTAACATCTAGAATGTAAAATCTATACTATTGAAATCTTCATGAAGTATATTTTTAGAATATATATGTATTTGGTATTTATGAATGTGGATATTTTTTCGTACAGTATATTACTGTTCAGATTTGACAAAGCTTGACTTTTACTAAACCTACAACACCAAGTAAATAAAAAACGGAGGGAGTAAGCCAAAGCTGAACACAGATTCTACACACCCGGGTGCATGTGAAATCTTTGCAAAATAAGAAATGGGAAAGTGCCTTAAGAAAATTAGAACAAAATAAATTGAATTAAACCCTGCATAAAAAAATACAAGAATGAGGAGCTAAAAACATAGGCACTTTAAGCTTGTTTATTTGCCCAGGCCATAAGAGTTGAAAGCTGCAAATAATTATTAGTCACCTACAGGTACTTGTTCTGAGAATAGAGGGAATAATGAAAACATTTCATTCTGAAAACAGAGCCAAAGATGGTTTTGCCTTGACCACCAATAATTGTGGTTGTTAGTCGAATCAGCCCGTCAAGATTTGTCTAAGGTTCCTTACAAAGAAGGGACTTGCTATTTTAAAACAACTATACTCGGAAAGAGAGTTATTCGATCCCATATCGAGCTTAGAATCAGTTAATCAGTTAGATAAGCAGAGAATCAACGCTTTGGACGATGATTTAGTAATAAGAAATTCCCAGTGGACTTAGAGATGGACATTATTATGCATATTCTACTCGCTCAAAACCTCAAACGAATGAATCGCATATTTTTAAAACTTCATTTTCTTTATAATATGTGTGGTAAGATCAAGCCTACACCCTACATCAGTCTAACTAAAACAGAGACGTATACGAGCAAATACTGCCCGTCACATTTTGAGGAGTTCTTACGATATCTAGTGCGCACCTGGAGCAGACGCGGGACACCCCAAATATGTATACTAGCTAAAATCTGATAGTGCTGGATACTTATCAATCAGTGGTAATTCCACTAGTCTCAGACTAATGCACGTGGCTAAAACAAAAGGTGCATGAATGCAATTTGATCAGTGGGTGGGGACTAGGCATTATGTACGATATCTTTCGTTCGGTCGATAGTTTCTGCGTAAGTCACATGTTTCTTGAGTTCACATCGTTGCGCTTCCACGCTATGAGAAAAGTTTACCTCTTATTTAATTATATTCCAAAGCAAAGCGTTAAAGTAGCAACCACTGGATTATATACTCAGCTGAAATTAAAGGCGAAAGAAAAGCTAGTAGAAATAGGATATTTTACAGGCGCCTCGCGAGGCACATGGAAGAAGTAGGTTATCAATCAGATGAAAGGTAAAGTTTGGATGATGATTGCATTTTGGCACTGCCTGCACCAACAGCTCCATTTACGCATTTGGTTCATGTGTCGTGTGACGAAATATACTAGTACAGTAAATTATTGGCGTTTGCGATCTTGTATGAAGCCACTTAGCAAGTTGCGTGACTACCATTTACTTGTTTGTGGGCTATCTTCCTTCTTTATGCAGTACCAAGACCTTTGTCCTAGCGCGTTCTGAAAAGGAAGAAAAAAATCTAACTTAGAGTATCACCGATGATACTCTTAGTTTCCTATGCTAGTACTACTTTAGTTAGGGACACTCTCACACGTAATTATCTTCCAGTTAAACTACTATTGGCATGCAACTTGTCTCTCTCGTGCTGTTGATCCGTCGCTGACCATCGTTCTCTTCGACTAAAAGTCCTAGCTAGGAGATCGACCCGGCTTTTGTAGAAAGCAAATAATAGGGTCTCTCACCGCTACACACCATTGCTTGTTGACCCCAGGAGTTTAAACGTGGCTAGTCAGGACCGCGTCCATGGACCTATTTAAACTCAGTTAGTTACTTTACATCATGGAGCACGCGTGCCTTCACATCCGGAATTTTCAGTACATTTTATAGTGACCATACAAATCTCTGAATACGACTCTTCAGCAGTTAGGGACTAAGAAGAAACTGCCGCGTAAATGACTACCTAAACCGTCAAACCAGAATGGAGTGTGGAAAGAGCTGCTACTCAATAAATGTGTATACTCTAAGACCATATCCTAAGGGCAATTCAAACCTAGTGACTCACCTTTGTCAAAAAGTTTGATGAGTATAAATATGATGAGTTTCTTTTAACATACATATAGGATGTTTCATTCTGGGAAATAGTTCCGCACTCGACTTCTGGAAAGACTCTTGGCTCGGTTATAATCCTCTCTATGAGTAGTATATATACGGAGTGATAGCCTGACGGACCTAGAAAAAATTATATGTGGGGGCACGTGAAGTGAGTGTGGGCATTTCTTGCATAAACTTTGCAGAATCCAAATGTTTTGATCACAAAAATAAAAAAAACAATGGAAATTTGAAAATTTGAGTGAGGGGCATGGCCATCTCAGCTCTACTTGGGTCTGCTCCCCGAGTGACACATGCTATAAAACTCAATGAAAACATTGGACCATAGGAATTATTATCAATTACCAAAACCATACATAGGGACAATTACCCATCCCTGAGTAGTATTTGCCACCATAACACTGATCTTTTAATCTCCATATATGGCAAAGAGTTCCCGATATCGATTCAAGGGTGGGCCTCCACCCACCCAAGTGTCCACAGTCCACCCGAAATCTGGTGGACTGATCATTGTGCACTTCGAATTTGACCCCTAAGTAAAACAATGGTTTCACCCTTAGATGTTATTCCAAAACTGAGACTCTTTCAACACTGTTGAAGTGGAAAGATTTGAAAGATCCTTATCTCCTAGATATTTTGCTCTTAGCAAATCAACCCAGAGGCCTTGCACGTTCTGGCTTAATCTCCATATCCACTTGGTTAGGAGGGATGTTTTCATGAGTTTAGAGTTGGTGATTCCCAAACCACCGCACTCCTTTTGGGTACACATCGTTACGCAGTCTGCCTCGTAGTTTCTGTCCCCTCCCAGTAAAAGCGACACCGACAAGAATCCATTGCGGAGTTAGAGCGTTTGAGATCAAGGTGCACCGCGTGCCATAACAGATAAAACATATTTCTAGGGGGTGCACATGAGGTGAAAAATTCTAGTTTACAAAGAATGTTTTTTCTAGAGGGTGTCATGTGCACCCGTGTGGCTTGCCTTGCATGCGCCCCTGGTCGTCATACAACATATATAGGAACATTACATGTGTTGGGAGGCTTTTTTTTGCCGAAAAAGATCCAGATCTATTTCATGAGTTCACAAGAAGTACAAAGCACCCAAACATAATAAAAATTACATCGAGGTTCTTGGACCACCTAACGACTACTACTGCCACCAGAGCGAGCCGCCGATGCGCCATTGTCGCCGCTCCCTTACCGGAGCCGGCCTGACGTTGTTGATGACAGTCGGGAAGTCTTCGTGCACGTGCCCCTAAGGACCAGCGCCCTAGAGCTGAAGCAGTCGTCATTGAACCCTTGAATTGATCTGAAACTTATAGCACGAAACCTAGAATAAACGTAGACTGAACAAGATCCACCACTCCATGGAAGCGGTGACCAGACGAATCACGCCCTCCTCAACGCAAGCGGCAAGATCATCGCAGACGAGGTGGAAGAGGAGACGGGTATACCTTATTCTTGTCCCGCTCAACGCCGTCATAGCCACCTTAGCGTCGATGCCGGTTGACCAAAGCCTAACTTTAGGGACCTTCTACAACACCGAGCGCAGGTCCGAGGTCCCCACCCCCTCCCGTCGCCGGAGCGACAAGCAGAGGAGGCAGGGACCCGTCGATTTCCAAACATAGATGATGAGGACGATGTAGATTGCGGCGGTTGCTAGGGTTTTCACCCTAGCCGCCGCCTCTCTTTTCCTTACGGGAGGAGGACTTTCTGGTTGGGTCGTGATCTATATTATGTGTTGGGAGGCTTGAAAGGCAAGAATTGATCAATGTCAATCTTAACACCGATAAGATGATCTTGCACTGCCATGGATCAAACCTATGACCCACATTCCCAACAAGAAAGTCTCAATCTTCCCTGCCTAGTATTCTGTTACTCACTGGCAAGCCAAGGTACTTGATGGGGAATTTACCTAGTTTACAGGGTTGATCATAGCTCAGCTAGTCATTTTTTCCATTCGTCAATCACCGCTAGTGGGAAAAAACGAGTCGTTGAACATAGTACTATTTTCGAATCCAAACTCTAGTATCATGCATGCATGGACGTGAAATGTATTTCTATGCTAGATAGCAGTTTAGTTGATATGTTTTGAGATTGGGACATGAAGGAATCTTTTCCATGCACATGGCCTCACACACTCTTTCTCATCTGAGACCTCAGAGTCTCTCTCCCATCCATTAGCCCATCTATTTTATTTTCTAAGCCTAAATTTAAAAAGATCATATATGTCAAAATAATTATCAAAATAAAAATTTGTTTAAACCTGAGTTTTTGTTTAGGTAGGATCTTTTAAACAACCCCAAAATTAACAAAATTAAAACCTGAATTCTGAAACACATTGAAACATAATGATTGACGGTGAAACCGATGAAACTTGTTTATTTTATTTTTCATCAATATATTTTATGGTTTTAACTTTAAGTCAATTGCCAATTATTTTTCCTACTCTCATGAACCAAGTTTGAAAACGTGGCGGAACCAATTATTTCAAAAAATATTTACGCCGTGTTTCCTGATGTTTTTTAAAGTTTCACTATGTTTCAAAATTCGATTTTAAGTATTGATTCTTAAAATATATTGAATATTGGTATTGTTTTAAAACTATTTTTTGCTAGGAACCCATTATTCAAACGGTTTTCAAATTAAATTTATGGTTTAAAACCTGCACAACTTTTAAACTAAAACTTAGATTCACTAATGCGAGAAAGAGGGGAGAGAAAAGCTGACACATTTGTTAAAAAAAGTGGCAAGAGAGAGAGAGTGTGGGGGCATGCACATAATCTCCCGTGCATGCTAGAATCGCCGTACTCATGCATGGACCAATAATGTAAGCCATTCCCTAGCGCTAGTGCGTAGCTTCAATAACATTGCTAGCTAATTCCCTGCTGCTTTAGCTAGCCGACAGTATTCCCACAGGAAATCCTTCTCCACGTTCATACGTACTAAACTAGTAGCAACTCGTTGTCTATCTCGTTGATCCGTCGCTCGCTCACCGTGTCGTTATCTTGATGAGCAGTGCTAGGACCCAGCAGCATCTATAGAAAAAGCGCGTAGTAAGAATGTAAGAGTGATTCACCACCAGCTAGGATTAACACGCGTAATTTTGGACCGCGTCCATGGACCTGGTAGCTTTAGCTTTCGTGGCTCGGTTGCTTATAGGGAGTCAGGGAGCATGCATTCACCGACGACAAAAAAAACATTTTTCGGGGGGATTGCGATTTTTGTTCTTCTTTTGCACTCGAAAACGGTCAGTGAAAAACTCTGACGAAAGTGAAACAAAGAGCACCGAGCCTCATGGCCTGCCAAAGTGACGGAAACCCCAACGAACGCACCACCGAACACAAGTACACAAACGACACACCAACGAACGTTGTTGATGAGAAAAATCAGAATTGGAAGATTAAAATTGACGATAACTGGCTGACTTGGCGTCCATACCTTTTAAGTGATCCCGCGTCCTAAATACTCCACCCGTTTCAAAATATAAGATGTTTTAACTTTGTGAAATGAGTTTATCTAACGGGAAAATCGTTTTGGCTCCCATCCTCACTGGAGGACTTTTTTGAATTTTTCAAAAAGCATCAAACATTTTTGAAATAAAAAATATTTGTGTAGCCAATGGTACAAAATACAAGCCTGCAAAATTTCAATGCACAATACCTTGTATTTCGAGCGCAGAAAAAATGCCAAATATGACAAATTTTGGAAAAACGGAGGCCTATTTAAAATTGCACTCTTCACGTCCAGATCTACAAATTTCTCTTTTCCGCTGAGGAAATAATACAGAATATTTTCTGATGATTTTTAGTACGCGTGTATTATAAATTATTACCTACATCCCATTATTTTTTGAGATTTTCGGAGCCTTTAAATTTGAATTTGTCAAATAAAATAAAATAAAGTCCTACAGTGAGGACGAGCTCTAAACCGACACACTCGTGTATCTAGACCTTTTTAGTGCGTAGATTCGTATAAATTTGAAGTGAACCTAAACACTAAAAAATATTTAGATACACTCCTTTCAAAAAAAACATATTATATTATGAAACGGAGGGAGTACCTTTTAAGCGAAGCCCGCGTGTTCTTCTAGTAGAGTTGTTAATTAGGACGAAGAAATAAACTGCTGAGCAGAGCGAGCTGCTGTGGCGATTAGTTGCAGACTTGCAGCACGGGGTATGAGATTGGATAGAGCTGCGAAAGCGCCACCCCACCACCTTTTGACCCCGACGTTCATTCATCGCGTAGGACCTCCTCACCGCCGGTCACCACCACGCACAGAACAAATCTCGGGCAGCTTCCATCCGACTCCTATCCTCGTCACCTTACCGGAGACCTATAAATACCACGCGCTCCTCCCTTCCCTGCCAAGTCAAGCAATCCACACTCAGCAACGTCCAAACCGAAGCCACCATTCAAGCAAGGGATCGAGCATCCACCGATCAATTCTTCCTTTCACCGACTCCATTCATTCTTGTTCCCAATGGCGGCTGCTAAGTCCGTCGAGCGGCGGGCTCAGCGCTTGGTGATCCCGGCGGAGCCGACGCCGGTTGGCCCGCTTCGCCTGTCGTGGCTCGACCGGTACCCGACCCAGATGGCGCTCATCGAGTCGCTTCACGTCTTCAAGCCATCCCCTCACCGGGACGTCGCCGGCGGCGCAGGCCCGGCGAGGACCATCGAGCGGGCGCTGGCGCAGGCTTTGGTCCAGTACTACCCGCTCGCCGGACGCCTGGGTTTCACGGACGACGGTGGCCTACTGCAGGTGGACTGCGGCGGCGATGGTAGCGGCGTCTGGTTCAGCGAGGCCGAGGCCGCCTGCGGGCTGGAGGACGTGGACTACCTGGAGCACCCCATGATGATCGCCAAGGACGAGCTCCTTCCGCCCATCCCCGCCCAGGAGAAAGACGAGAGGAAGCTCGTCCTGCTCGTCCAGGTCACCACCTTCGCCTGCGGCGGCTTCGTCGTCGGCTTCCGCTTCAGCCACGCCGTCGCCGATGGCCCCGGCGCCGCGCAGTTCATGGCCACTGTTGGTGACCTCGCCCGCGGCCTGAGCGTAGAAAGCTTGGCGGTACAGCCGCAGTGGGGCCGCGAGGCGATCCCGAACCCGGCCACCGCGGTCATCGGCAGCCTGCCGAGCCCCGAGGGCGCCAAGCACCTCGAGTACCTCGCCATGGACATCTCTGCGGACTACATCGCCCACTACAAGTCCCAGTACAACAACGCGGCGCACGGGGGCTCCTGGTGCTCGGCGTTCGAGGTGCTGGTGGCGAAGGCGTGGCAGAGCCGCACCCGCGCCGCGGGCTTCGACCCGGACTCCGACGTCCACCTCTGCTTCGCCATGAACGCGCGCCCGCTCCTGCACGCCTCGCTGCCCCGCGCCGGCGCCGGGTTCTACGGCAACTGCTACTACATCATGCGCGTGTCCGCCCCCGCGGACAAGGTGGCCGGCTCCTCGATCCCCGACGTTGTCAAGATCATCAAGGACGGCAAGAGGCGGATGCCGGCGGAGTTCACGCGCTGGGCTACAGGGGAGGCCGGTGCCAATGGCGGCGTGGACCCGTACCAGATCACGTCGGACTACCGAACGCTGCTCGTGTCGGACTGGACGCGGCTCGGGTTCGCCGAAGTGGACTACGGCTGGGGCTCGCCGGCGCACGTCGTGCCGCTGACGAACCTGGATTACATCGCCACCTGCATACTGGTGAAGCCCTGGGCACACAAGCCAGGGGCGCGGCTGATCACCCAGTGTGTCACGCCCGACCGCGTCGCCGCCTTCCACCAGGGAATGCTCGACATGAACTGATGAGCTCGCCGGAGGCGAGCGGGACGACGAATTGAAGCTCAAGGAACAAAGGAATTTATTTGACAGTAATTAGAGATTTGGTTGCATTGGATTGGTTCTATGGTTGGTGTGTAGTTTAACCCAAAAATAAGCATCTGAACCTGAATTTGGGGAGACTGATTTGGTTTGTTGGGAAGCCAACAACTAAACTTGTAATTCGTGGAATACAAAAATTATCGGATACATAGTACTCCCTCCTTGTCGAAAAAGATGTCACGGATTTGTCAAAATTCGGATGAATCTAGACACTATTTAGTATATAGATAAGTCCAATTTTCACAAATTTTCAACATCTATTTCGATACGGAGGGAGTACTGTTTTTACTCAAACATTTTGTCTTATTGTACCGGTTAAGCGACCTGGCCGAACTCTCGTTTCTTCATAGTATCAGTGAGCTGCAAGTGACGCTGGGTACATTTCAGCAGAGCCTGGGTACATATTCTCCTCCCGACAGACAAAAGAGGGCATCTAACATATGCACATTGCACTAAACCTACTGATCATTTTGTATTACCGGATACAAAATGATGATTTTCTGGTCATTTTTTTTGAAGACATTGTTTAGAGACTAGGCCCTCAGTAGGAACCGAGTATACTAGTTAGTCCAGACGACGACAGTGTTAATGCACTGTTACCTTTTTGGGGACCTTATTTTGGAGAAGCTTTTTCGAAGTTGACATGTCGTCACCGCTGGTGGTGTCATTGCTGCAGCGATTGTCATGTTTGTTTCGATAGGTCTTTTTTCCTTCTTCTTTTGTTTTTTGGTTGTGTGCATCATTGATGTTAGACCTGCTCTAGTCATTATGTTGTTTACTTATGCTTGGTGTAATTGATATCCTTAACGGAAAAAACTAACATATTTGTATTGCACTAAACCTATTAATCATTTTGTATTACAGATTACATACTACTAACATACATCTAGTTGCAACTTGTAGCATTACCTACTTTGCATCTTGGCCCGAACCATTGATTGGACTCTGATTCGACTCTCACTGAATCTCTTTTTCCTGGATGGACAGTTATACTGAAATGTATTAAGCAATCGCATATAGAACCAAATTATTCAGTTCACCTAAGAGCAGCTGGCTGTCACAACGGTAGGCTTCGACATATGTGTCTAACAAGAATATGTCAGAACTACTCCATTTGTTTCATAATATAAGATGTTTTAGCTTTTGTGAAATGAATATATCTAAACATCTTTTAGTGTATAGATTTGAAATGAACTTACGCACTAAAATATGTCTAGATACATTTCATCAAAGCAAAAACATCTTATATTTTGGAACGGAGGGAGTAGATCACAATGCTATTCTAACCATTAGAGACTTGAAACAATAATTACATTGGCAGCTTAAAAGAAGACCAGATAAGATAACCACATGGGTGAGATGATTACAAAAATCCTATATGATTGAGTTGATCTACTGCTAGTATGGTAGCACTGCGCGTATGATCCAAACAAAGGACGATTTACCATATTAATTCCTCTATTCCCAAATATAAGATGCTTTAGCCTTTATATGAATGCATGTATCTAGGCGACATTTAGTGTGTAGATTCGGTGGAAAATGAGTGAAACTACACAGTAAAAGGTATCTTCATACATGTGTTTAAAAAAATCTAAAACATCTTATATGTTAAGACGGAGGGAGTATAACAGATCCCGCTATCTAATCTAATGGACCATTATGCATGTATGGTTAGCTGTAAATATAAGAACCAGCCTGATTGAGGGTATTTAGTGTGGCTTAAAATAAGCAACTCCATAACCACCTGAATTTGGGAAGTTGAGTGTTGATTGGTTTTGGCAGGAATCCACCAACTAATTATTTATTCATGCAAAAATGGTAGCATCCAAAATTTGTTGAAATTCTCCCTCATGGGGAGCAGTGGAGTAGGCGTGCCATATGTGTTGATACTGTATTGAGTGCTGACGGATATAGTTATGGTAGTTCCACTCGATGTGTGGATTGTGTCCATGTGTGCTCACCTTCATTATTTTTCTCCTCAACCCGTTTTCAATAGATATTCATACTACGATGGGCATTGCAAACGGGCATTCACACTAGATATATTTTCTGCTAAGTTTTAAGGTGTTCAATGTTCATATGAGCATGCGGAGCATCTAGCTCAAACAAAATGGAGGTCCTGGATATGATCGATTTGTGCTAATTCCACTAGTCTTACTCTATCCACGTGTTAAAATAAAAAAGAACATGAATGCAACTTGGTTGCTAAGTGGGGGTGGGGAGGAGGCGGTGTATGTAGGCCCTATGTATGATACTTTATCTTTTGTTCGATCGATAGTATTCTTTATTAGGTCACATGATTATTGAGTTCACAGTGTTGCACCGCGCTATGGAAAAATATACATTGTTATAAGGTGAAGAGTTAAAGTAGCAATTATAAGATTGTTTACTTAGCTAACCCTGGGCAGGAAGCACTACAATACTGCATGCGCTACACGCCTACACACACTTTTTGGTGAAACTAGTCAAAGAGGGGGAGATAGTCATATGGATGGACTAGATTATCATCATATACTAACCGGAATCATGGATGATGATCGCACTGTCACTTCGCCAACCGTTGTATGATCGCACTGTCACTTCGCCAACTGCTGTATTTACGCATTTGGTTCATGTGTTGATGTGATGTATATGTAGTAGAGTAGTATATTGACTGTTCGCGCCTTTCGATCTTGTAACCAACCACTGAGCAAGTGGCACGATCATTTTTTTGTTCGGGGCATCTCTTCCTCGTGTATCCGAGATCAGGGGCGGAGCTCCCAGTAGGGAAAAGTAGGTAAGCCGCCCTACCTTGATTTATGGTGAAAACCTTTAGATGCGCATGTTTCTTCTTAACAATTTGAGTGGCTGTACATCAAAAACGGACTCTGTATGATAAAGTTATGCTTATTTTAGTGAACACTCCACAAAACCGATTTTAAACCAAAAACAGGGACTAGATCTTGTCGAGTTGGAGTTCAACTTTTTCTCTTTGCAATATCTAAATCTAATTCTATCAAAACCCCACTCTAAACAATGTCCTAAGTGTGGTAAAACATGGTATTTTTGACAGCTTATGGAGTATCATCAAACCCAACTTTAGATATGCAATGGATTATGTTCTATGGTTTTACTTTGGTTTTGTATATTTTAGTGATCTAGAATTATAATTAAATTACATAATTCAGTGTCTGTTGCTAAGGATGTGTGTACATGTTTGCTATATAGATTGCGGTTTAGCATCCCTCATGGAAGATGTGAAGTTGCTAAGACAGTTATATCATTATCCTAAGTATGAATGAAATGGTAACAACATGGGTGAATAAGATTGCACGCCTCTGAGAGATTTATATTGGATATTATTATGATCATGAGCATATACAAATTAAGATTGAGTTATTCATCATTCTTACGCATAGAATTGAATAATTTAGAGATTGTCTTTGGTATTTAAAAGGCATAACATGTTTAGTTGGTGTATCGTCTCATTAAGCTGATTTGTTTTATGACAAGGACAACTATTGAAAGGGATTTCTTGACAACAAATCTTATCAAGATTGAGTTGGGAAAAAATATTTCGGCAATGACTTCTTTATGACGTGCTATATTGACATAGGGATATTAAAAAGTCATGATCGAAAAATTTCAGAAGAATTTTAAAAAGTAGAGCTTTTCCATTTCCCAAAACTTTCATTAAAACTTCACTATTGGTATGTTTTTTGGTTGTATATATATTCAAATATGTTTTTGTTTGTGTCGTACTAAGTGATTGTGTTAGAATTATGCATATGTATAGTATTATTGTCTCTGCACTATTTTGTCTTTGCATCATTTTTTTAGTTCATTCTACTTTCTCGATCACCGGATCGGGGAAAAAATAGGAGCAATCGTGACATGCATGCACCAATAATCTGAGCTCACTCCACAAAGGCAACACTTGAATAATATTCTTAGCTAACTTCTGAGCTCACTCCACAAAGGCAACACATCAATAATATTCCTAGCTAACTTTCTGCTGCTTTAGCTAGAAGTATCCTCGAAATGGGCTTTCGTCCATATTTATATATAAAGCGACCATATATACATAGTTATGCAACTAGTGAAAAGAAATACCAGATGTTGGGCACGGCACAAAGCAGCGCAAACACAAACAACAAAGGGTCTCTAAATACAACAAATGACCCACCCACATGCTAAACTAGGGATCACGAATATGTGGCTGGGGGTGAAAGGCGACTTCAATCAGAAGCCAAAGCATGTCATCCATCCTCTCCCTGTCTCGGTGCCTACAAAGTGGGTACCACTGCTGCAAAAGAGCGAGGAATTTGTATATTGAGGCAGTGGTACATCGTAGGAACACCTTCTCTATCACCATTTTATTGCGCACCACAGGGTCCAAGACATCATAGTGAACACAAACTAGAAGAGGTAGCACATGTTGCCACTCTGGTTCGCTAAGGTTTCTAGGAACACCCCAAGATCCAGGGCGTCCCAATCGGGGCCTAGGGCTTCTCGAATGAACTTTCACAGAAGCCAGGCCACGGGGCAAGAGAACATTATGTGGGGTGATACATTGCAAATGTATCTACAATTTTTGATGTTCCATGCTTAGTTTTATGCACTTTCTTGTGTTTTGTTCCAACTTTGGAGTACTTTTTATATGATTTCTTGGACTAACCTATTAATGAGAGGCACAGTGCCAGCTGCCTATTTTCTGTTGTTTTTGGTTCGAGGAAAGTTAGAAAATAAATATTCTCGGAATTGGACGGGACAAAAGCCAAAGTGCCTATTTTTCCGAAAGTCATCAAGTGCCAGAATACGAGACGGAGAAGGGCAGGGGGCCACCACACCACCTGGCCGCGTGGCTCAGCCTGGCCCGCGCCAGTGGGTGGTGAGGCCAGCCCTGGCACCCCCTCGACCTCCCCTTCCGACTATAAGATGCCCTCGGGACGTAAACCCTAAGGACCCGATCAAAAATCCACGAAAGAGTCTGTAGCCGCCGTCATCTCCATCCCTAGATCGGGAGGGATCTGAAGCTCTTCCCGGCACCCTGCCGGCCGGAGAGGGGAATTCACCCTGGAGGCCTTCTTCATCACCATGCAAGCCTCCGGTGTGATGCGTGAGTAGTTCATCCTTGGACTACAGATCCATGTAGTAGCTAGATGGCTGGTTCTCCTCCTTTGTGCTTTCATGTCTAGATCTTGTGAACTCCATTCATGATCAAGATCATCTATTTGTAATTCTGCATGTTGTGTTTGCGGGGATCCGATGGATATTGAGATGCTATTTCAGATTGATTATTGATTCTATCATGTCTTTGTTATTTGTGATCTTGCATGCTTTCCGTTGTTAGTAGCTATCTTGGCCAAGTAGATGCTAGCAACTCCAAGAGTTAGTATTTATGCTCGATAGTGGGTTCATGCCTCTGGTAATCTGGGGAAGTGACAGAAATCTCTAAGGTACTAGATGTGCTATTGCTACTAGGGAGAAAACAACAATCCTTTGTTCATAGAACAATCGTATTGTTTACTTTAAACGCAATTCGTAAAGCAATAATCTGTTGCTTGCAACTTAATACTGGAGGGGGTTCGGATGATAATCTGAAGGTGGATTATTAGTCATAGATGCAGTTGGATGGCGATCTATGTATAATGTTGTAATGCCCAATCAAGTCTCAAAGGAGTCAAGATGATTAGTATATGCATGTATTGCTTTCTCGATGTTTTTCAATTGCCCCGTTGTAATTTGTTTACCCAGCATGTTATCTATCTTAAGGAGAGCCACCTCTAGTGAACTATGGATCCCGGTCCTTTTCTTTACATACAATCTATAAACTGTTTACCGCTTTTGTTTACTTTCTGCAAACTTTCACTTCTTTCCATTCGATACGTTTAATCCTTTGTTTTCCATAAAACACGGTGATATTGACAACCTCATTGCAAGTTGGGGACAAAGTTCTGTGGTTGTGTTGTGCAGGGCTCCACATTGCTACTAGCACCGGTAGTGCGCCCTGCCAAAGCTCAGCTAGTAACACCTTTGGGGTGTTTCCTTGCTCCTACTGGTTCGATTAAACCTTGGTTTCATAACTGAGGGAAACTTGCTGCTGTGCTCATCATACCTTCCTCTTGGGGTTCCCAACGAGCTCTACATCAACCACGCACCAGCACTTTTCTGGGCGCCGTGCATTGAGCCATCAAGCATTTTTCTGGCGCCGTTGCCGGGGAGTCAAGGACATCTTTACAATGGGAGTCCCTCATAACCAATCTCTTTACTTTGTTGTTTTTGTTTTGCTTAGTTTTCTTTTTTGCTTTGTTTGCTTGTTTGGTTATTCAAAAACACAAAAAAAATAGTTTTACTTGTTTGCTTTCTTTTTCAAAAACAAAAAATAGTTCCTATCTTGAGTTGCCACTATGTCTAGCCTTGCTCCAATCACTATATCACCCGAGGAAATGATTTTCACTTTCAAACAAGGAATTGAGGAAAGTTTTAAGGAAGCTTGGTCTAGAATCTCTGATCTACATGAAAAAACTGAGCCTAAAATGACTCAAAGCTTGTTCCTTAGCAGTTTTTACCTTAGGATTGCTCTTTGCTATAGATATGCTCTAGATGCTGTTGCGGGAGGAGATTTCCTCCAATGTAATGAGGATGATGCTACTAATGCTATAAAGAAATTGATCCTCACTTACAACATGCCTAGCCAAACTGATATTTCTTTCGCAAAAATATTTGCTAGGTTGAACACTCTAGAGACTAGCACTACTAGCTTAAAAATTGCTATAATACGCTTAGGGAGCATCACAATTATGCTCCAATAAAATCTGAACCATCAAAGTGGTTCCCTACAGTAAAGATTGAGATGAACACTGAAACTTTTCAAGCTCGCTGTGATATCATGTCTGAATTTTGCCTCATGCCCAAAGATATTTATAAATCTCTGAATACTTGGGGACTCACTGAAGGAGGAAAAGAAATATCTCTTTCTAATAATACTACCATATTACCTCTTGGAATAGCTGAAGGAGTGTTTACAAAGATCCTTGGGAAAACGATTTCTATTGATTATCTTGTTATTGAATGTGCAGGAAAAGGACAAATTACACTTGGAAGGTCCCTATTAGAACTCCTTGGAGCAATAATAGATGTGGGAAAGGGGACCATGCACCTATCTTCTCCACTAAACAATCATATTTTCCCCAAGGTTAAGAATAAAAGTAAGAGAGGTAAGGGCAAGAAATTTGGTCTTAATGCTTCTTCATTTGAGAACACTTGATTCGTTTTCTTGCTTCTTATGCCTAACTTAAAGGCGTTAAAGAAAAGTATTTATTGGGAGATAACCCAAAAGTTTTAAATGAGTCTTGGAAGTTATTACCTCTGTAATAACCTCTCCTTATACTTTTTATTTGCTTTTTGTGCCAAGAGTAACCTCTAATGAGAGAGAAATAATGATTGGGAAAGTCGTTGTCCTGAAACAGATTTCTATGCTTCACCGTAAAAATTCGTGTAAAATCTCTGAATGTCTTTTTGAGGCGTGAAGTTTTGTGCTTCTGACTCAGGTTGTTATCTAACTTTCGTTAGTTCAACACTTTTTGATTTGAGCAACAGAAGGTATTCGAAAAAATTCGTCTTTACCTGCTGGTCTGTTTTGACAGATTTCTGCCATTTTCTGCATTTGCTTCTTGTTGGTACCTTCTTGAGTTCTTTTGGGGAATTGACCTTTTTGAGGAAAGTGCTATAGTAGCTAATGTTCTAATGGAAGTTTATTTGGTGTTAGAACTGAACCTTAAGACCTTTTATCTTGAGTGCACTAATGTTGCTAATAAAGATTGTGTGAAGTTTTGTATGAAGGAAAATTTTCAGGTGTATGGAAGGAATGAGTAATGAGATGAAGGATGGACTAAAGCTCAAGCTTGGGGATGCCACGCGTGTCACCCCAAGAAATATCCAAGAAGTACAAGCGTCAAAGCTTGGGGATGCCCAAGGCATCCCCTTCTTCATCAATAAAAATCCCAGGTTTCTTCCAAACGCTTCATTTTTATTGTTTCATGCACAGTTGTGTTTTTCTTGGAGAGTCTTCTTTTTCGTTTTCGTTTTGGTTTTTAGTTTTCTTGGTTTTCTTAGTTTTCTGAATAAATTTGTTGGACCCCCTCTTTCATACATTGGTTTGCAAATAGTTTGGTTTGGTTTGGAAAAGAGTAGGAAAGTTCATGCTTATGTGGTAAAAAGAGCTCGTTTTTGACTGTGGCCTATGCTTTGTCATGCCATGCTTGATATTGTTTTGGATTTATGCTTAGTATTCTTTGCTATAGCATGACTTGTTATAAACAATTGAGATTTCTTAATGTGCCTTGGATGAATCATGTGTTGTTTTAGCATATTAAAGCATAGTATAGTGGTATTCTCCTTTGATGCTTTATTTGGGTTGACTTGGCGCATGCTCACACCATGTTATGACTATATCAAGTCACCATAGCCTTTATGATCCTTTAGTTTTCAACTTGTAGTATCACTTTATGCTTTGATCAATGATGTTTTGTCGCTCTGCATGATTATGGCCATTATTGCTCTCTTAGTTTGCCGCTCCCAGTCTTTTGCTAGCCTCCACCACCAAGTATGAGTCCACTCATGCATCCAACTCCCTAAACCAAGTTATTCCAAAGAGTCCACCATACCTACCTACTAGCTTATGCTATTCCAAGTATATTCATGCTTTTGTTTACCTTTCAAATTAAACTTGTTATGAGAAAACTAGTGATTAAAGCTCTCACGAACTTGATGGCACACTTTATTTTTTTTGCGTCTAATAAACTTGAACCATTGGGTCATTCTTTGTTGAGTATATGCTTGCACTTTATAAGTTGAAATTAGCAGAACCATTTTTCATGGGGAACGATTTTAACATTGCACTTGTACTTTGTACCCCGTTGATATCATGTTCTTTTGCTTACGGATCCCGGTGGTGTGAAATAAAAGTGGAACTTGTAAGATCATAGAGTTTGTATGTGTGTTAGAGAAACGCCTGGGCCGCTGGCCTAAGCCATGCCTAATCATGATGGAAACTTGCAGCATCACCATAATGAGCACTCTATGAAGCATCCTCAATAAAAACCTATGCAAATAGCAAATAAAAAGATCGCTGATATGCTCATTGTCTGCTTGCCTTGTCATTTTGATTATGGGAAAGTTCCCGTATCATGTGCAAGGGGTACCCCGTTGGCGGTTCTTAATAATACACATGTACTTACAATGACAAGAGCTTACTTGTGACAGAAGTTGAGTAGCATGAGGATCGGTCTTCGTAAGTAAGGGGCATGAGATTTCGGTTTATAACTTGTCAAGCATATCCTCTTAGTTGTGTCACTTTAACCTTAATCACCATAAAGATGCTTATGATAGGGGCAATGAGAGCTGAAAGCTATAAGTACCATAATTTTTGGAAGCTCTTTATGAGACTTGAATCCCTACTTCCTTTTACAAAGGCCTTTCTTCCACCATTATATTGTGTCTCCACCTTCTACCTTTATGCACCTACTTTGAGAGCATAGTGACCATTCTTAGTTCTATGTGCATTGTCCCAAGACTAGTTGATTGATGCATACTTTGTTATTGCTTGTTTTAAACTATTGTATCTAGTCACTCTTATGAACTTTGAAGGTGTCCTATGCATTTATATTTGCTACTCTATTAAGGGACAAGCTGAATACTATTATGCTATGTTTTCTTTATGTGAAACAAACAAACGTCTTGCAAAGCATTGTTATTCATCAATCTTTTGTTTGTGCCTTTTCATGTTGCATCATAGTTTCTTTGCTTATTGCTAGAACTTTGTCTTTCATGTTATGATTGAAGTACTATGATCCCAGCTTTGAATGTTTTACAAATACTTTAATCAAGTCTTTGATGGTGCATGTCACCTCAAAAATTATTCTTTCTTTTTATCACTTACCTACTCGAGGACGAGCAGGAGTTAAGCTTGGGGATGTTGATACATTGCAAATGTATCTATAATTTTTTATGTTCCATGCTTAGTTTTATCCACTTTCTTGTGTTTTGTTCCAACTTTGGAGTACTTTTTATATGATTTCTTGGACTAACCTATTAACAAGAGTCACAGTGCCAGCTGCCTGTTTTCTGCTGTTTTTGGTTCCAGGAAAGTCAGAAAATGAATATTCTCAGAATTGGACGGGACAAAAGCCAAAGTGCCTATTTTTTCGGAAGTCATCAAGTGCCAGAATACGAGACGGAGAAGGGCCAGGGGGCCACCATACCACCTGGTCGTGCGTCCCAGCCTGACCCGCGCTAGGGGGTGGTGAGGCCAGCCCTGGCACCCCCTCGGCCTCCCCTTCCGACTATAAGATGCCCTCGGGACGTAAACCCTAAGGACCCGATCAAAAATCCACGAAAGAGTCTGTAGCCATCGTCATCTCCATCCCTAGATTGGGAGGGATCTGAAGCTCTTCCCGGCACCCTGCTGGAGAGGGGAATTCACCCTGGAGGCCTTCTTCATCCACATGCAAGCCTCTGGTGTGATGCGTGAGTAGTTCATCCTTGGACTACGGATCCATGTAGTAGCTAGATGGCTGGTTCTCCTCCTTTGTTCTTTCATGTCTAGATCTTGTGAGCTCCATTCATGATCAAGATCATCTATTTGTAATTCTACATGTTGTGTTTGCAGGGATCCGATGGATATTGAGATGCTATTTCAGATTGATTATTGATTCTATCATGTCTTTGTTATTTGTGATCTTGCATGCTTTCCGTTGTTAGTAGCTATCTTGGCCAAGTAGATGCTAGCAACTCCAAGAGTTAGTATTTATGCTTGATAGTGGGTTCATGCCTCTGGTAATCTGGGGAAGTGACAGAAATCTCTAAGGTACTAGATGTGCTGTTGCTACTAGGGAGAAAACAACAATCCTTTGTTCATAGAACAATCGTATTGTTTACTTTACATGCAATTTGTAAAGCAATAATTTGTTGCTTGCAACTTAATACTAGAGGGGGTTCGGATGATAACCTGAAGGTGGATTATTAGTCATAGATGCAGTTGGATGGCGATCTATGTATAATGTGGTAATGCCCAATCAAGTCTCAAAGGAGTCAATATGATTAGTATATGCATGTACTGCTTTCTCGATGTTTGTCAATTGCCCCGCTGTAATTTGTTCACCCAGCATGTTATCTATCTTAAGGAGAGCCAACTCTAGTGAACTATGGATCCCGGTCCTTTTCTTTACATACAATCTATAAACTGTTTACCGCTTTGTGTTCACTTTCTGCAAACTTTCACTTCTTTCCATTCGATACGTTTAATCCTTTGTTTTCCGCAAAACACGGTGATATTGACAACCTCATCGCAAGTTGGGGACAAAGTTATGTGGTTGTGTTGTGCAGGGCTCCACGTTACTACTAGCACCGGTAGTGCGCCCTACCAAAGCTCAGCTAGTAACACCTTTGGGGTGTTTCCTTGCTCCTACTGGTTCGATTAAACCTTGGTTTCATAACTGAGGGAAACTTGCTGCTGTGCTCATCATACCTTCCTCTTGGGATTCCCAACGAGCTCTACATCAACCATGCACCAGCACTTTTCTAGGCGCCATGCATTGAGCCATCATGGGGTCCTGTTTCCGGGATCGCACATAATGGACATAACCCTTCCCCCGACCCATGTCATAGGGACACCTCCATTCCTGAAGGAAACAATCATGAAGAAGCTGCCAAACGAATATCTTTGTCTTCAAGGGGAGAGGAGATTTCCATAGATGTTTATTCCATGGCAAAGTGGACCCTCTAAATAGGGCCCTATATACTAAGTTAATAGAGAAGACCCCCGAGGGGGTCATGAAAGGAATATTCCTGAAAGGCAATAATAAAGTGCTTATTATCTTATTCCATGTTTATGATAGATGTTTATTTCCCATAGCAGAATTGTATTAACCGAAAATGTTAATACATGTGTGTCTAATAAACAAACAAGAGCTACTAGTAAAGCCTCTCGTTTAAACTAGCTAATTTATTAACTGATGATCAAGGTTTCCTGTTCATGAACATTGGATGTTGTTAATAACGGGATCACATCATTAGGAGATGATGTGATGAACACACACCCAAAGTAAGTATAGCAATGCGATCAATTCATTAAGTTTACATTTTGTATCAAACACATACGAAGTAATCCTAATCATTAGACCATGAGATAATTTCAATCACTAACACTGTAGGAGTGCTTTGATGAAATCAAATGTCACACCGTAACATAGTGACTATAAATATTATGTTGGGTACTATCGAGAGTGAGATTTGTTGATCTATATGACGGAGAGGGATACTCTGGGCCCTCTCGGTGATATCACATTGACACCGCTTGCAAGCACGTGACTAGGTCAAAAGGATGTCATATCACGAAACGAGTAAAGAGTACTTGCCGGTAATAAGATGGAACTAGGTATAATTGATACCGATGATCGGATCTCGGACAAGTAAAATTTCACGAGACAAAAGGAATTGGTTACGACGTTTATGATTCACACGATCACAAGATTCATCATTGAATGTGTGGGAGTCATTACGGATCTCCAGATCCCGCTATTAACTATTGATCGGAGATGTGTCTCGATCATGTCTACATTATTCAAGACTCATAGGGTGACACACTTAAGGTTCGTTGACGCTTTTGAGTAGATACAGAATATCAAAGAAAAGTTTGGGAAGCACCGGAATTGTTTGGAGAAGCACCAAAATTGTTACGGGGGATACCAGAATAGTTCAGGGAGGTATATGTTAATGTTTGTTAATTAATGGAATTGACAAATATTAAAACAAATAATTAAAAGGGTTTTTATACATTTAAAGAGGGAAACCTTTGGGTTTTGAGTGGAGAGTCCACCCATTGAAAGAGTGGGTGAGTGGAGATGAGTTGGAGCTCCACTCATTCAAAGTGGAAGAGGTGGGAGCACCCATGGGGGCTGGCGCATCCCCTAGGGGCTGCCACACCCCCTATATAGAGGGGTGGGAGCTCCCTCTCCTCAAACCTACACCATCTCCTCTCTCTCTTCCTCCTCCCCTGCTCCACCCCTCGAGCTCTGGCTTGGCGAAACCCTGCCTAATAGTTTTCTCCAGCAGCACCACCACGTTGTTGTGCTATTGGAGATTCCAATGGATCTACTACTTTCGATGCCTTTCTGGATCGAGGGAACAAAGGTCATCGTCGAGCTGTACGTGTGACCGATTGTGGAAGAGTTTCCAGATTGTAGCGCTCATCTTCATGATCTTGAGATTGGCAAGTGTTCGTCTACATCATCCACCAGATTCGATCTCGTTAAAACTTTCGTTCTTCGAGGGTGAGTTTTTCTAGATGATGATCTTCCCGTTGCATATCTCTTCTAGATTAGATCTTGGCACCTTTGTTGTCATACCTTAGGATTTTTTGTTTTCTATGCTGCGAACTCTTCAATGGTATCAGAGCCATATCTATGGGTAAATGTTTTATACGGGTAGAACACATATGGATGTGGATGTTTATGATCACGTTATTGCTTCCTATCGTGTATTCTGGATCTTAGAGGTATAGCGGGATGAAACGACCCAGACTAACTTTACATGTCCACATACATGAGACTTGTTCCACGCTTGACATGCAACTTTTTTTGGATAAGTGGTCTTGCGGGTGTTTATCTCTCACGCTATAGTTAAGATCTAATTTACAATGGGTTGCTAATAACTTGTTTATCACCATTGTGGTTTTATGTTCGTAGGTATAAACAGATATATCTTCAAAAGCCCTAAATCACGTAAAACGTGCAAAGATAAATTAAAGGCGTCTAACTTGTTTTTGCAAGGCATGTGATGTGCTATGGTCAGTGTTAAAAATTTGACGAATGTGATGATCCTCTTTGGAAATTATGAAAAACCGAAAGGAGCCTAATGATTGTCTTATTATTTTATGCTCTTTGTGCCGGATATCCATGTAATATGTTATATTAGTGGAGGACATCCAAGATGGTGGTGACATAGACCTTGGTGCCACGCCAGTGGAGTGATGGAGATCATCCCATGACCCACAAGATGGAGATCAACTACAAGAAGGAACATATCATATCACATTATCCATGCATGTGATGTTAGTCCTTCTTATGCATCTTATTTTGCTTAGATTGCGATGGTAGCATTATAAGATGATCTCTCACACTTAATATCATAATAATGTGTTCTTCCTTAGTATGCACTGTTAAGAAATTTCACCGTTTCACAGCACCACGTGATGATCGCGTGTGATAGAATCAATGTTCGCATACAACAGGTGTAAGCTAGAGTTACACACATGAATACTACAGTGCTACTTTTTTCCATACGACTCCATTGAGTCGGGTTCCATTACCATAGAGATAACAGAACATATATCTCCAAGTATCTTACACCAAAATCTATCTACGCAAGATATGAAAAGCAGAAATATGAATACAATAGCAGAACTAAAAATCAGGAAGCACAAAAGACGTAGCCCACCAAGGCGGTTACCACAGGTCCATCATACTCCGATTTCTAAACACCCACATAAGTAAGGAAAGGACAACTACTTAGATTTTTTGAACCAAGATGCAAGAATCTCTGGTTCATTCCTTTAGTATCTAGCCACATCAACATCTTCATCCATCTCCCCATCCTCGATCCTTCGTGTCGCCGCACGCCGAGCAAACTCATGCACTTGTGACGCCATGTATTGGAGACGATCAACACCTTCCGTCAGCATCTCCCTGTCTCGCTCCATATGTAAACCTGCCTAATATCGGAGGAAAGCACACATATAGCATATTAAACCTAAAGGGGAAGATACCAACTTTCCTTCAAAACAAGCACGATTTCGATTTTTCCACAAAGCCCAACACAGAGCACCAATGCAAACAATGTTCACATTATAACCAAAAGGAAGAAACTTCACAATCCACATAAAATATTGAGTAAAGCAAGAAGGACGGGTGTTAGCCCCAAGAAAAGATGCAATAGTACTCCACATGTATACAACAACAGGATAAGCAAAGACCAAATGATTAATTGTCTCATCCCTAGGGCAGAACTAGCAAATGTAACTTTCTACCCACTTCCTCTTTTTCATATTGTCTTTGGTAGCAATAGCATTATGCCATATAAGCCAGAGCCAGAGTTTTATTTTCAAAGGTAATTTCACTTTCCACATATGCCGAAAAGATCTATCAGGACCCTCATCGGCCAACTTGTTGTACAAAGACTTGATAGAAAAAACCTGACTTTTCCACTTGGGCTTATCCTTTTCATTATTCAGAGATATAGTTGCCAACATATTCCTTAACTCACGCCATTGAGAGTCTAAAGGATGCGGCATCCATATCCTAAATGTAAAGAACCAGCCTAGGTTAGACATTTCCCTAACAGTACCAATATTTTGATTGCAAATATGAAAAAGCTCTAGAAATTTCTCACAGAGGGAGAAATTTCCAAACCACTGATCATGCCAAAAGTCAGTAGCTCTCCCATCACCAATCTCCATCCTCCTCCCAGACAGATAAATGTGTTTCAATTTTAACAAATCTTTCCAAGCAGCAGAATCTCCATGTTTCACACACACCCTCCAAATCCCATGTGTTATGTTGTACTTAGCTTTGACAATTTTCTGCGAGAAATCATTCCCAGATTCTAACCTCCACCACCACTTGCATAAAAGACAGATATTAAACAGTTTCAAATTCTTAATTCCTATACCCCTTTCTTCTTTGGTCTACAAATCGAAGACCATTTGACCATGTAATATTTTTCTTATTATCAACACCTTCCCAAAATAATTTTCTAATTATCTTAGTAAACCCTTCCAGATTTGTATCAGCAACCAGGTACATAGACATATGGTAAATCAACAAACTGTTTAGAGAGGATTGCATAAGAGTAAGTCTTCCCCCAATTGAAGACGAATTACCAACCCAACCATCAAACTTTTTCCTAAGTTAATCGTGCAAAGGTTGCGAATCCGCCACATGAAGCCTAGTGCCACAAACAGGGACACCCAGGTACTTTATAGGCCAAGAGCTGAGTTGACAACCAAATAGGTCAGCATACCTCAAACCTTTCTCCCCATCATCCAAAACCAGCATAAGTTCACTTTTATTAAAGTTGATTTTTAACCCAGACATAGCCTCAAACATGTAAATAATAAACTTAACATGAATCAATTGTTCAACATCATCTTGAACAAGCAAAATAGTATCATCTACATATTGTAAAATAGCAACACCTTTATCAATCAAATGAGACACTAGCCTAGTTACCAGACCAGAGTTCTGGGCCTGAAAAATCATTTTAGCCAAACCCCTAGCCACCAAATTAAAATGGAAGGGAGAGAAAGAATCCCCTTGCCTAACCCCCATATGGCTGCCAAAGTATTTTCCTCTTTTATTATTAATTTTCACACATAGGTTCCCATTCCTAACCACCGTCTTAACCCAATTACACCATAACTCACTAAAACCTTTCCGCTCCACACATTTAAACAGATAGTCCCAATCCACCTTCTCATAATCTTTCTCAAAATAAAATTTTAACACCACCCCTACTTTTTTATTCTTCTAGTTTCATGAAAAATTTCATGCAGGGACATCACACCTCCACAATGTTTCTCCCTTTAATAAAGGCAGTTTGACAACTAGGAATGAGTTTACCCATAAAAATCTCAAGCCTAATAGTAATCACTTTAGTAATTATTTTGTATAGGACCTAAAGTAAACCGGTCTGTATTTTGAAATCGTATCAGCATCATGAGTTTTCTTAAGAAGGATAATCATACCAAAATGAATCCTAAATAAGTCAAGGTTACCAGAATGGAGATCATTAAAAATAGCCATAATATCAAATTTAACCACAGACCAGCAAGATTGCAAAAATTCAACAGGGATGCCATCAGGCCTAGGAGATTTGTTTTTAACCATAAGATCTAAAGTATTTTTGACTTCCTCCTCAGTGAACGGTTTGTCTAGAATTTCATTATCAGTAACATTTACCCTCTCATCTTCAGACCAAATAGTGGGATCTAGCCCAAGCTTATTGTCCTCCCCTTCCCCAAAAAGGGATTTATAGTATTCAGTAGCATGAGAAAGGAGATCAGAGATCCCCTATAGTAGTATATCATTACACTGTAATGAATACATGACATTCTTCCTTCTCCTACCATTTGCAATTCTATAAAAGCAAGCAGTGTTATTATCCCCCTGCAATAACCATTTAGCACTAGATCTACTGAACCAAAACTTCTCCTCCTCTTCATAAATTTTCATTAGTTTAAATTGAATATAGCTCTTCCTCTGAAATTGGTCACCAGTCAACAAATTATCCTCCTCAATAATCTCTAATTTTCCAACTCTAAAGATATATCTCGTTTCTCCTGAATAGACCGACCTTTTAAATTAATTCCCCAACCCTTCAAAGATATTTTCACATTTTTAAGTTTAGTCTGTATCTGACTGATGCTGTCCAAGGACAAATCAGATGATTGCCAAGCCAACAAAATTATATCATGGAAATCAGGATGAGATATCAAAAATATTCAAACCTAAATTCACTAGTTTTGACCTCAACTTTCTTACATGTATCAACCACCAAGGGATTAAGATCGTAGTGTCGTGCGCAAAAGGAACTTAGTACTTCCTCCGTTTTAAAATATAAGATGTTTTAGCTTTGTAAAAGAAATGTATGTAGACTCTTTTTAGTGTGTAGATTCACTCTAAACCTAGATGAATCTACACACTAAAAGAAGTCTACGTATATTCTTTTTATAAAGCTAAAACATCTTATATTTTGAAACGGAGGGAGTACCATGCATGCATGGACTAATAATGTATGCGATTCCCTAGCGAGGTCTCTTCAATAACATTCCTAGTACTCCCTCTGGTTCATATTATTGTTCTCAACTTTATCTAGATTCAGACGTACCTAGTTAATGATTTAGACTAGATTCATCTGAATTTATACAAAATTGAGAAGATTAATATGGACGAGAGGGAGTAGCTAATTTCCTGCTGCTTTAGCTAACCGCCCACACCAAATCCTTCTCCACATTCATACTAAAATACTAGCACCTCGTTATCTCTCTCGTTGATCCGTCGCTCACTCACCGTGTCGTTATCTTGATGAGCAGTCCTCGGACACAGCAACATGTATAGAAAAATTAACTAGGCACGCTTATTATCGTTACGTAGTAAGAAGAGTGTAAGAGTGATTCGCCACCAGCTAGGATTAACACGCTTAATTTTTGACCGCGTCCATGGACCTGGTAGCTTTAGCTTTCGTGGCTCGGTTGCTTATAGGGAGTCAGGGAGCATACATTCACCGTCGACTAGTAACAGTTTAAGCAAAAAGCGTGAGAGTCACACCATACTTCTCCCCTCCCCGGTGCAGCTTTGAGAGTCGTGCAACAGTGGCCGGGTCGCTCCCGTCCCCTTCTCGCCGGAGTAGCTGGCGGGAGGGCATCGAGTAGCTAGGGTTAGTTGTAGGTGTAGGTGCCGGAGTTGGGTTTGTTGCCAGGTAGTTGGATGCGACCTCCGGATCTTGGACTCCAGATCTGGTGCGGTATAGGGCTCCTCCCCCTTTCCTTGATGCTCCACTGGTCGGAGCTCAAGGTGGAGAAGAGGACCACCGTCTCCCCCAATAAGGCGGTCTGCTGCTTCTTCCTTCTGGTGTTTTGTGCCTTCTGCTGTCTTCCTCTCTTGGCCGGCCGTGGTGGCGTGGGGGAGAAGAGGGTTGCAGGAGTGCTCGTCGTTGTTGGAGGAAGCTGGTGATTCTTGCCTGACTTGATGCATCTGCGCTGCAGAGGGCGGCCACCAACTAGGAACTCCGGTGTTCTTCAATGGATGAAGACGACGGAGGTTCTCTTCGAGGTGAGTTCCCACAAATCTCTGCCTTGGGCCACCTCAGATAAGGGGGCTGCTTGATTTCCATGCTTTCTCTGGCCAGCCGTGGAGGCGAGGAGAGGAGGCGTCCTCGCGAGCTCCTTCCCTCTTCCTAGATGTGGGGTGGCTCCCATCTGCTGCATCATCGCGTTCATCACACAGGGGCCTGGATCATCGCCGTGATTTTTGGCCGAAGAAGCGGCCAGTCAGTGCGCCAAGAGGGCGCCTTCTTCAACCTCCAAGTGGAGGCCATGATCCGAGTGCCTCGCCGGAGCTCTCCCCTGCGTAGTACTAGGTGGTTCGTCCCCGGTGGTGCCCAGGCGGCCGGCGATGGGTGCTCACCGTCGGTGGAGAGGGCCTTGGGCCGGATTACTTTTTTATTTTTCTTTCCGAGGTCCTTTGTGGAAAAGTCAGGACGTTGTTATAATTTTATCTTTCTGGTTGTGTCTTGTCTGTAAATTCTACCCACCGCTGAATATATTTTTCGAAATGGAGGCAGCGCCCCGGCCTCTGCATCAAAGTGATGCATACAGCCACTTATTTTATTGCAAGATAAAAAAAACTCATGAAGAGTTACAAAAGGTCCGAGAAGAAACAGTAAACAACAGTACTAAAACAGCTCAATCCCAAAAGGATGAGAGACAAACATAGGCTAAAGCATCATGAGGTGATTTTAAGATCACATCGCCACCCACATAGGTTGTAAAGGCCCCGCGTAACCTTCTCCAGCAAGTCGCATCCAGTATGCATAACCTGTCTGTCCTCCGCAGGCTGCAGGAGCGACCAAGTACGGATTCAGTGGGACGCCATAATAATAACCTGAAAAAAGATATAGATCAATTGTTATTAAAGATAAAATCATTCCGGGCATTCCAAATTGCCCAAACAATGGCACAAGCTCCCACCTTAATATTAACCTTTTCCTTCTTGGGATACCCTTGAGCCAATTCCCAAAAAGATTAGGTATGCTAGAAGGTGGAGATAGATTTGTAGTCATGTGAATTATACGCCATATGATTTTAGCAAACGGACATTCAATGAAAAGATGTTGTATCATCTCGGCCTTGTCACAAAAACAACACCCAGAATCCCCATTCCAATTTTGTTTTTTCAAATTATCTTTAGTAAGAATCTCTTTACGGTACATGAATCACATAAAAATTCTGATTTTTAGCGGTACCTTAATTTTCCATATGTACTTCTTTAAAAACCTTGTGCTTCCATTTATTAAATCAAGATAGATGGACTTGACAGAGAACTCACCACATTGAGTCAAACGCCATATAAATCTATCTTTTTCGTCTGTTAAATTAATTTGCATAAGCCTATTCACCAGATACAACCATGAGTTCCATTTGTTACCTGTCAAAGCTTTTCTAAAAGGCATATTCATTGGATTTGAAGATAGAACATCAGCTACAGAGACTAGTAACAGTTTTTTATTACGGTGAAGAAAAGACAGTTAGTCTCAACTCTGAATTTTTTTTGGGGGCAACCAGCAGGAGCTCTGCCTTTTCATTAAGAAGAAAATAGTTGGCCGATTTGGAAGAGAAACCGGCCAAAACCCCATACAAACGTATATACACGGGTCCAGTTAAAAGGGGAACCGAACCAAAAAAAACCTCAAACGGCACAGTTTTAAGGAAAACCGGCGAAAACCTCACGAGGCCACACTACCTAGCTCGACTAGGTCTGGAGCACCGCCAAACAACACCAGCACAACGGCAAAGCGGCCGCTAACGAAAAGCATGGTCCACGTCCCCGGAGAGGAAGTCAGAGCCGAAGGATACGGCTAGGTCTCTCAGGCTTCATGGCGAGAGGCAGGCCGCAGTGAACTCGCCAGCGGTACTCGCACGCCGACAGGGCCCGAAGACGTTGACTCAACCGGCATCACTAGCATCCCAGGAATGGCTCCACCACTCCGAAAAATGACGCCTCTAAGGAGTTAACGACATCCAAAAGACGCCGCCGTCATCCAATCCGGCAAGCCAGATTTGGGTTTTCACCCTGGAATGATGAGCGGAGGGATGACGGAGCTCCACGACAACGCCCCCAAGAGGGAGAACGGCGCCCTCAAGCGTCACCGCTGTCGGCACCGACCAAGTCGGGCAAGACTTTCGTCCGAAGACCTCGACCAACACCTCCAATGGACTATCAACGAGACGGTTCATGCCACCCGGCGAGCAAGATCCCTGGCGAGAGAGACGACGCCCACGCCCACAGAGCCATGCCCCGCTGCCCGCGCGACCAAAGGCAGAGCAACACCACCAACTCGATCCGGAGCCGCCGCTCCGGCCTTCACGCGCAGCAGCGCAGCACCACATGCCGAACTGCCACCGACCACGAGACGTCCGGACAAACCGCCGCCGCCGCACCACCGCGCCACCGTCCGATCTCCATGGCACACCTCTGCCGCGGAGCTGCAGGTTCTGGCCAGGGCCGCCGCGCCCCAACCAGACTGCCACCCACGGTGGCCCTCCTCGGCACCCCACCTCCGACAAAAATGGCGCGGGGCCAAAATCTGCTGCCTCCATGCGACCACCGCGTAGAGGAGAAGCAGGGTCGCCACCACCCAGCACCACCGTGTTCCCGAGGCCGCCACCCCGGCCTGCCCGCGCCAACGAGCCGCCGACGCACCACGTGCGCCGCCCCCTGCCGCCCACACGACCAGGAAGACGGAGCAACCTCCCCGCAGCCCGTCCAAGATCGAGGGGACGCCACCGCGACCCGGGGCCGCCGCCCCGGCTTCCAAGGCCTGCCGTCACCGCCGTAGCAGAGCGCCACCTCACTGCACCGGGAAGTCCCGCCAAGCCGCGGCTCGCCGAACCCATCTGGGCCTAGATCGGGCCCTGGCCGCGCCCGCCGCCACACACCACACCGAGGACGCCGCACTCCGCCCACCGAGCTGACGCCGGCCGCTACCGCAGCACGCAGCCCGCCTCACCCCACCCACAGAGCCGAGGACGCAGCGGGGAAGATGAAGGCAGGGCAAAGGGCCACGACGCGTCCACCGCGGGAACTCCCCCAGCCGCCTTTGACGATGGGGGCCGCCGCCACCGCGGCGAGGGCAGCGGCAGCGGCGGGGGAGAGGAGGCTGTGAGGTGGGGGGCCGGCGGCGGCGACGGGAGAGCTCCCCCGAGCCGCCCGAGCGGGGCGACGCGAGGGACGTAATCGTTAGCTTAGCTGATTGCAATGTTTGGTCTTCTTTTGCACTCGAAAACTGTCTGTGAAAAACTCGACGAAAATGAAACAAAGAGCAGCGAGCCTCATGGCCTGCGAAAGTGACGAAAACCCCAACGAATGCACCACCGAACACAACGACACACCAACGAACGTTGTTGAAGAGAAAAATCATAGCTGGAAGATTAAATTGACGATAACTGGTTGGCCGTCCATACCTTTTTAAGGCTATTTTTTAAATAATAATTGTTTTTATTCAATCGAAAATGATACGCAAAAATCAAAATTTACCACTTTCAAAAAATCGGCCGATATGCTGATTTATTGGCCGATTTATCGCTTATAATTGGATGACAGATAAGCCGATTAATCAACTTATCAGCCGATACACCTAAAATCGCTAATTTTAGATCAACCGAGAAGTTAAAGATAAACGATATCCTCCATATTGGAATTTGCCGAACTAGCTCGGTGTCGGGTCAACGTGGGCCGATAGGGGCTTGTTGGCCCAGCGTGGACAGATAGGGTCTTGTCAGCACATCGTGGGCTGATAGGGCCTTGTCAGTCGCTGCGTCGAGCCCCATGCGGTCGGCCTATCTGTCCCGCGTGGGTTGACAAGCTCCCTATCGGCCCATGCTGAGCCGACAAGCCCAGTAATGCTACACTTACCGGGTGTTTTTTACGGGACCTTGGTTACGGGCGTACGTGGAGATCGTGGATGGAATCACGGCGGAAAAAAATATTGGGCCAACCGGGTTGCTCCACTTCATCCGTAAAATTTTCCCGTAACAAATTTTCCGTAAGTCTAGCATTACTGCCGACAAGCACCTATCGGCCCACGCTGAGTCGACGTCGTGTTAGTTCTGTAAATTTCGATTTTTCTGTATTATTTTTAAAATTGAATGAAAAAAGTGTATTTTTTTAGCTCTTTTTAAGCGATCCCATAACCTAAATTTACGGATAAGAATAGAGTTGTTAGGACGAAGAAAGAAACTGCTGAGCAGAGTGAGCTGCTGTAGCGATTAGTTGCAGACTTGCAGCACGGGTATGAGATTGGATAGAGCTGCGAAAGCGCCACCCCACCACCTTTTGACCCCGACCTCCTCACCGGTCACCTATCCTCGTGGTGGGGACGCGAGGCGATCCCGAACCCGGCCACCGCCGTCATCGGCAGCCTGCCGAGCCCCGAGGGCGCCAAGCACCTGGAGTACCTCGTCATGGACATCTCCGCGGACTACATCGCCCACTACAAGTCCCAGTACAACAGCGCGGCGCACGGGGGCTCCTGGTGCTCGGCGTTCGAGGTGCTGGTGGCGAAGGCGTGGCAGAGCCGCACCCGCGCCGCGGGCTTCGACCCGGACTCCGACGTCCACCTCTGCTTCGCCATGAACGCGCGCCCGCTGCTGCACGCCTCGCTCCCGCGCGCCGGCGCCGGGTTCTACGGCAACTGCTACTACATCATGCGCGTGTCCGCCCCCGCGGGCAAGGTGGCCGGCTCCTCCATCCCGGACGTGGTGAAGATCATCAAGGACGGCAAGAGGAGGATGCCGGCCGAGTTCACGCGCTGGGCGACTGGGGAAGCCGGTGCCGGCGTGGACCCGTACCAGATCACGTCGGACTACCGGACGCTGCTGGTGTCGGACTGGACGCGGCTCGGGTTCGCTGAGCTCGACTATGGCTGGGGCCCGCCGGCGCACGTCGTGCCGCTGACGAACCTGGACTACATCGCCACCTGCATACTGGTGAAGCCATGGTCACACAAGCCAGGGGCGCGGCTGATCACCCAGTGTGTCACGCCCAACCGCGTCGCCGCCTTCCACCAGGGAATGCTCGACATAAACTGACCGGAGCCGAGCACGAGGAAGAAGAATTGAAGCCGAAGGCGAAAATGAATTGATTCGACAGCGTGATTAGAGGAACAATTAAATCATTGGATTGGTTATACGGGTGTTCATGGTGTGTAGAATGCAACCTCAAAATAAGCAACCCATCGTGGATTGGGTTTGGTGAGAAGCCACCAACTAATAAGCTTATTAATTCGTGGAATACAAAAGTTATCTTAAACATTTTTTCATAGTGTAATGGTTAAGCGACCTGGCCGATCTCTTGTTTCTTCAGAGTGTCGGTGAGCTGCAAGTGACGCTGGGTACATTTTTCTCTTGCCTGGGTGCATTTCAGCAGAGCTTGGGCACTAAACCTGATGATCATTTTCTGTTAGATTGATCTTCTCCCACGTGGCCCAGCGGCCCACCGGGCCCTTTGATTCGCGCCCAATCCTATATGGTTGATGGCCCCCTGCTGCACTGCGTTGTAAAGACAGGTGGGAGCGGTGGCTCGCGATACGAGGTTCACCGTGGAGCAGTATGACCCACCGACACCACCCTACCGATCTAGGGAGCGTAGGAGTAGTGGGAAGCTCCGTTGCCGTCGCCTAGCCCACACCCGCTCTCGCCATCGCCGTTGCTCTCCGCCATGGCCAACACCACGGGCTCATCGAGCCAAGGCGAAGGTACACACCCTCCGATCTCTCTCTCAGTAACTAGTCAGTACCAACACATGTTATGAACCCTAGACAATACTACCCGGTTAGATCTATCCTAGTAAGATCCTATAGGCCTAACAATGGTATCAGAGCCAGCTAGGATCTTGATTTACCTTGGTTAGAAAGTTGTTTTTCGATCTAAAAAGAAAAGAAACAGAGCAATCCTATCTAGATCGAAAAAAAGGAAAGAAACCCTAACCCTAGGCTCTACACTCACCGTCGCCCCACTACGCTAGCTGCAAAAGAAAACAGAAAAGATCTAGCTCACAAAGAGAAAAGATCCCACCGGTTTTCTCCTAACCCTAACCCCGAAAAGAACACCGGTCATCGCCGGCAAAGGGTGCCTCCGCCTGAGCCGCTTGACAGTGGCGCACCGACCCTTGGGTGGATGCGCGCACCAACAAGGGGGGAAGGGGGCGCCGTCAAGAGGCCGCCGTTCATCTCTCTGCCTCGCCGTGGTTTCGCGGGGTTGGGGAGGGTGGACAGAGCAAAGGAGGAGGGTCTTGTTGTCGACCTTGTGCCGGGCGGCGCTACCGCTCGCTCTGTCGGGGCATCGCCGGCCACAGAAGCCATCCGCCGCCGCCAGAGAGCGAGAAAGAAGCGGGGGTGGAGAGGACAATGGGGAGCTAGGGTTCGTGCGTGGTCAGCGTCGGCCGTTTTTGAGCCAGCGACCCCCCGCACGACCGTTGGATGGAAAGTGGCGAAATCGAACGACCATGACGCGAGCTAGCACGAGCGTAGGGCGGGTCGGGCTGTAGGGCCATTTTTGGCCACAGGCGGCACATGTTGAGAAGGCCCCGAGCGGGCCGTGGGCCGTTGCCAGGCCGCGGGGAAGCGCACTGCGGCGCGCACGTGGTACAGAGTAAAGCAGCACACAGCGTGGGCCGTTTCCGAGCCCACGAAGGGTGCTGAGCGTACACGAGCCAATTTTCCTTTTACATAAGCAATTTTTGGAATTTTTAAATCAGCCTTTTGACGAATTTTGCCTAGTTTTCTCCTATTCAAACTGAACCAACGGGATATTTATTTTAGAAAATAGAAAAGTATAAAGTGTTGCTTCTGAAAAGTATAAAGTTTATGAATTTTATCCATATTTTCCGCTACGAAAAGTTTAAATGTGCTCTTTAAATTTTAATAGAACTAAAGTGAGAATAAAATTAAAGGAAAATGTTAAAGTGTTTATTCTAATTATGTTCATGTCATTTTTATGACCGATGTTGTTAATAGCATGGTCATGGTTAGTGGTTATGTTTAAAGTGGTTACTTTTGTGCATTCATTTCTATGTTCTTCCCAATGGTGATATAGCTTTAAATTGCATAAATGGTTGTATATGTTAGTTTTGACCAACATTGGATTAATGCATGCAATTGTTATTATGATTTCACTTCACTGTGGTTTTCAGGGGGGTACTACTTGATGAGCCGCATCAAGGATGTTCCAACCCTCAGAGGTGACAACTACACTGAATGGAGAAAGAAGGTCGATTTAGCTTTTGTTTGTAATGAGGTGGACTAGGTTGTTGAAACCGCGCAAGCCACCAAACCGACAGAGCCACTAAGAGATGATAAAGATGATGATGCTGCATGGGAAAAAGAAAATGAATTATGCTCCGTTGGAGATGACATATACCCTAGAGAACAAAAAGTGGCTCACCGCCAATAAAAAGTGCATGGCTTTCATAAAGAACACAATTGAGCATGCTATTGTGGGCTCAATTGTGGAGTGTGACTCGTAGAGGAGTATCTTGAAAAGATAAAGAGCTAGTTCACTGGTTCTTCAAGCATATATGCTACCCAGCTACTGAAGCAACTGGTGACAGAAAAGTACACTGGAGGTGGACATGGCATAAGGGAGCACATCCTCGGGATGAGCAACATGGCAGCTAATTTGAAGCCCATGATGCTGATATGGAGCTCAAGCCTGCACTCCTTGTTCATCTAGTTATGTCTTCACCGCCAAAAGAGTTTAACACCTTTGTTGTCTATACAACATGTCGCCAGAAAAGTGGAACATTGAAAAGACAATAGCCATGTGTGTTCAAGAAGAGCAAAGACTTAAAACCTCACATGGTGGTTCTCTGAACTATGTGAAGGATAACAAGAAAAGGAACTACAATAAAAGTAACCAAGGTTCCCCTTCAAAGCCACATGGAAAAGCTCCCATGCAATATCAGCATCAGCAAAGGCCTCTTCTAGTGGACAAAAATACATGTCTCCACTATAAGAAGACTAGGCATTACAAGAAAGATTGCCTTATTTGGCTAAAGTCAATAATGGGAAAGAAAGGTAACAACATTGTTTCCTTTGTAAATGAATCCTTGTATATATAGTTTTCGAAATCTACTTGGTGGATTGACTCAGGTGCCATTGTTAATGTTGCAATTTCTTTACAGGGATTCCATTCGACACGGACTATGCAAAGAATCAAAAGATCCATTGAAGTTGAAAATGGAGTCTAAGCGGACGTTGAAGCTGTTGGGAACATCTGCCTGGAGCTAGCTGATGGATTCATGATCCTGCTTAGAGATGCTTTTTATGTTCCTTCATTACACAGAAATTTGATTGGTGTTTCACGTTTGGACAAAGGTTATTATGAATGTCATTTTGGACATGGCAAGTGTGCCATATGGTGTAGTAATGATTGTGTGGGTGTTGATTTCCTTCACAATAAGATTTATTTGTTATCCCTACGTGAAAAAGTTGAAGGATTCCATAACAAAAAAAATCTTACGTTGGAACTTCCTAACGCCAAAAATCTATCTATGTAGTAATGAAGTTGTCATCGGATTGATGGCAGGTACGCCATGAGGGGGTCCTCGAGGCGTGTGGAAGAGAGGGGTGTGAGTCGTACGGTATTCCGGGACGGTGAGCACACAAGTTTATCCAGGTTCGAATCCACCGGCTTTGGATGGATCCTACTCCTGCTAGCAATCCAGTAATACGGCAGAGCCAGAATATGGGTTACAAAGGTTTCGCCTGTGCGAGTTGAGATTGTAAACTATTGTAAGGGTAGGTGCCCTAAAGGCTCTCCCTAGGATGACTTATATAGATATCCGGCCTAGGGTTTACAGGAGATATCTATCCGGCTACGACTAAGAGTCGGTTACAGAGTACATCTTGAACTACAAGTAACATTATGGGCCTATGTCGGTAAGTCTTCTGGGCCTTCCCGTAGCCGGATTGGACTCCATTCTTCTCCCTGGCTGGGCCGCCCGTGAAGCAAAGCTCTAACCCGAAGTGGGCCGCCCTGGTCAGTGAGGAACTGTGAGGATACCCGGAAAGTATATCCCCAACAGCAGCCCCCGGAGGCCTCCAAGATCCAAAGTCAGATTCATCATCGTCTAGCTTGATCTTTGGCTTGCAGAATCTTGAAGGGTTCCTAAAACTTTACAAGAAAAGATACGATACGGGTCTCATAAACGAGTCGGTCCTACGAATACGTTATTCAAATTTCGATCCCGAAACTCAAACTAAGCCGGAACTTGGTCTCTGATGTCATCTGACACCAGTCATGGTCAAGTCACGTCACTAGCAGACATTTCCTGTCAGCACGACCGTTGATGGGTCCGTCTTTCGCGGAACCGAGGCGCTGTTTCAATGCATGCGTGGAGATCGAGGCGACGTAATCATCGCGTGGGGGGTTCCCAGTTCTTTCTACGACGCGTGGCATATTTACTGTAGTATTTGCACGAATCTTGGCATGACTGGCGGTTATAAGGGGTGAGGATTCCTTTTCCTCATCTTCTTCACCTGTTCTCAGCGTCGTTTCCTTCTCCCTACTTCTCCCACGCGCACAGAGCTCCCTTGCCTCCAAAAATTCCCAGCGCCGCCCATCCAAGGTCACCGGCGCACCGGAAAAATGGCTTCCACATCATCCTCCGGCGCAGCAGTGACGACAGCGACGGCAGGAAAGGAGAGAAATCACGGGGTTTGGATCCCGTGCGTCCTTGACGAGGACAAGCTCCGCGACGTAGAAGAAGAAGGGCTCCTCCGCGCCGGCGACTAGCGGAGCGGCCTCGGCAAAGCCATCCCCAACCCTCGCAATGGCGAGCGAGTGCACTTCGGCACTCACCTGGATAGAGGTTTTTCCTTTCCTCCCTCAGATTTCTTTTCTGAGGTGATAGATCATTACGGTGTTCAACTCCACCATCTCCTCCCGAACTCCATCTTAGAGATGAGCGCTTATGCATCTTTGTGCGAGGGGTATCTCGGCATTAGGCCGAGTCTCACTCTTTTCCGGTACTATTTTCATGTCCAAAGAAATTCCATCACCGCCGGTAATCCTTACATTATCGGTACGATTAGTTTTTCGGTTAGGCGTGAGCGTGTTTATCCTCGGATTTTAGCTAGTGAGTCGGTGAAACAATGGTCGGCTACCTTTTTCTATCATAAGGATATTCCCGCTTCCGGCAAAGCTACTGCTTTGCCGGCTTTCGTCGATGGAGCATCCACGCCCCGAGCATCTTGGGATGAGGTCGCTCCGACTCTCAGTGACGATCTGTTTCTCGCCAAGAGACGGATCGAATACCTGATGAAGTACAAGGGCCTGAAAGGGTCCGACTTGGTTCAATGTTGGGTGGCACACCGGATCCTACCTCTCCAACACCATGGCAACCGACTGATGCATTCCATGACGAAGTCGAAAAAAGACTCCCTCCGCATCAGCCCAAAGGCCTTAAAGCCCCAAGATTATATATGCCAAATCAAATGGCTGATAAGGGAGCGGATTGAGAGGAAGATTCTAGAGTTGTCCCTGGACATGCATACAGCGGAAGATCCTGTCGTGCTGGTAAGCTTTAGCACCAACCCTTTTATGTGTTTCACCTTTAAGTTATTTCGCAACACTAAGATACTATCTTCTTTTCAGCTTGCCGACCTCCCCGAGTCGGGATTAGCTCCTATCGAGGGATATCCTCCCGAGTTTTCTCATGAGGAGGAATTGGTCCCACTGCTGTACATTGTGCCTAGGAAGCGTAAAGCTCCGGCAGTGGCTATCGGCACAAAGGAAGTGCCAGTTGTGAAGAGGTAACTTTCCTCACAACTTCCGCCTTTGTACTTACTTGTGATTTCTTCCGAGATGTAATGTTCTTTGTTCTATTACCTTCTCAGAGCTAAACAGCTCATCAAGGGCAAGGGGAAGGGAGCTACTTCTAAGCCCCTGCGCCAGACGAAGCTAACTTTGGCTTCTCCTGTTGTGGCTCCTCCGACTCCTGCCCCTCATCCTTCTGTAGCGCCGGAGATTACTCCATCTCCGATCGTTGCAGAAGATCCGACTCCCTCAGCAGAGCCAACGATCCTTGAGTCGCAGACTGACGTCACCATGGGTGACTCAGGTTTTGATAAGGGTGAACCCTCTTCGGGTAATGATCCCTCGTCAGATGTTTTCACCGATAACCTCCTGAGCAATCCGGGACTTGCCAAATTTGGCTTATCTCGAAAATCTACAGAGGAGATCCAACGGTTGGCCAAGGAATGCCTTGAAAGCCGAACCATTTCTGCCGAAGAAGGAGCACAAGAAGCGGAGGACGTCAAGTACTCCAAACTTCTTGAACAAGTCCGCCTTTGTGACGAGGGATTAAGAGCTGGTGTGCTTCCACCACCTCCAATTATTCCACTCACCCTCACCGAGAAGGTTACCAGTGAAGTGAACATGTGCCTGGGCAAGCTCACACATGAACATCATGTAAGTCGGAATTCCAACTCACGTTTTCCCTTATGGTACTTTATATCATATCCTCTAGCCCCCAAACATGAAGTTGGATAGACAATCCGGGTTTATGATTCCTTAGGATGCCAAAGAATGAACTAGTGTAGCCCCCAAGGCTCGTGTTGATATTAGCTACAATATTAGCCCGAGTCTTTAGTAGACTTCTGACTCTGGGTATTCTGACTTACAGAAAGTTAATTCATATAACCTGGAATTGTTGAAGAATATCTGCAACAAGCGGAGAGAAATCAAAACTCTCCGACTTGAAAATGCTGAACTAAAAGTTTCCAAGGATGAGGCCGAAGGTAAACATTCTGATACTCAAACCTTGTCTTGCGTTTTCATAGTCGAATATTTTTTTGAACTATTGGTCTTTTGACTTACATCACTGGTAAAGTAGTCCTGCGCTATGATTGAAGAGGCCGAGAATCTGAAGACCTTGGTGGTGGAAAACAAAGATCTCCGTCGAGAGCTAGACGAGCTCAAGGCGGATCATGAGAAGAGCATTGCTCAAGTTCTCGAATCCTCCTCCATGTCCACTGTGGAGCGTGATCGCAAGATTGCAATCCACAAGAAGAAAATCTCGGATCTCACCAATGACTTGTTCAAAGAGAGGGATATTTCCGAGGCACTCCGGGCTGAACTCCAGAGTCTTCGTGAGGAGAAAACCAAAGTCGACGATGTCATCTTTGGTATGTTTCTATCTTTCTGACTTGTCTACATTCTTCGACTCTTTCGATGTCGGATTTCTTTAACCGTTTGGCATTATATGCATAGGTCCTTTGAACTTAATGGACTCCACCTCTTCCGAGTCTCGCACTAGCCGGCTTACACATCTCGGCGATCTTCTTCATGACTTCCGCCAATCTATCGAGGATATTGGCGAAGCTCTCAAGGTTCCAGATATGCATAGCATGTCTGGTTTTCAGGTGCGGGACAAGGCAAAGGAGATGCCGCAGCTTGTCTAGGACTGGAACATGTCCTACACGTGATCCGCAGCGCAGAACGCTCTCAAAAGTCATGAGCCACCATGGAAGCATGGAGATCTGGCAAGTGACCAGATGATATTCTACTGTGGACGAAGAAGGATAGGAGCAAAACATCAAGGCCATCATGGAATCCTGCGTTGGATATGGGTGTAACGTAGCTGACCTGACCAGCTACGACACCCCCTTCTTCACCCATGTGGACACGCCGCCCCCGCCTTCCGAAGAAATGGCTGAAGTTTCCGACGATGATTAAACCACATCTGATTTCAACATCTCGGATCATTATCAAGGTGTGGCTGATGTATCTAGCGAGCCGGCAGCTCCTACCTCTCCTCCTGCATCATAGATCATCAGAACAAATGTGTTATTCTGAAAAACATTATGGATCTGTAAATAAGTAGTGTGATACTTTTGCTAGTGCCAAGTTTTATATATCTATTTAGCACTTGTGTTTTTTTGTCTACACTTATCGTTTATCTGGCTTTCCGCCTCGTCCCTTTCGTGAGACAACAAACCTTTATCACGGAAACTTTGCCGAGCAATGGAGCTCAATTGCTAAACCAGTTTAAACTCGGAAACAAAGCCGTCTTCTAGTACCAACAATTCACTACTCGGAAAATGCCCGCATCCAGCAATCAGACAAATAACCAAAGTATAGACTATAAAATTTAGATTTATACCCGAAGGTAGCATTTTTACAATCAAAAATCTAAACCAGAACAAATATGAGCATAAAGTACTTTCAAGTATTCTAGGATTTTCGACTATGACATGATCATTCGGAAATAAGATGGTAACAACTTCTCAGAAATTTTTTGAGGCAACCACTACTTTTATTTCGCACTGAACATGTACACATATATGATTACAAAGAAAAATAAACTAAGAATAAAAGGGACGTAGCTGAGCAATATTCCATGGTCTGTCTAATTCTTTCGGATTTGTACTGCCTCCAGCTCTCTTTCTCTTCTTAGTAGCAGGTCTTTCCTTGACTGGCCGTATATCAGTTAGGTAGTATGAACCATTGTGCATTACTCGACTAACCAAAAAAGGCCCTTCCCATCCAGGCGAAAGTTTGTGCTTTCTTTGTTGCACAAGCCGGAGAACCAAATCGCCCTTATTGAAAGATCGGTTTCTGACTCTCTGACTATGATACATGTGTAACTTCTGCTGATAGGCTGTTGATCTCATTTCAGCAACGATGCGAATTTCTTCGACTAAGTCGAGATCATTTTGTCGAGAAATCTCGGCATCCTCTTCGATATACGCAGCCACTCTAGGAGAAGTGTGAATCAAATCACTAGGAAGAACTGCTTCTGCGCCATAGACCAAGAAGAAAGGTGTGTATCCAGTTGACTTGTTCGGAGTTGTTCGTAAAGTCCATATTACAGAAGGTAATTCCTCTGCCCAAGCCCCCGCAGCATGTCGTAGTGGTGCTTGGAGTCTCGGTTTTAAGCCTTGTAGGATTAAACCATTTTCTCTTTCAACTTGTCCATTAGCCTGCGGATGTGCGACCGATGCAATGTCAAGCCGGATATTTTGTTCGTTGCAGAATTCGGTAAGTTCTCCCATAGAGAAATTACTCCCATTGTCCGTGATAATACTATGCGGATAACCATACCGGATTATAACATCCTCGACAAATCTTTTGGATGTTGCTCCATCACAACTAGTGACAGGTTTAGCCTCAATCCATTTGGTGAATTTATCCACCATCACTAAGAGGTGAGTAAATCTACTTGGAGCTCGTTTGAACGGTCTGATACGTCCAAAACGTATCTACTTTCCCCAACACTTTTGCTATTGTTTCTCCTCTAAACTTGTGTGATTTGGATGCAACTAACACGGACTGACGCTGTTTTCAGCAGAATTGCCTTGGTGTCTAGTTTTTGTGCAGAAAATCAACTATCAGGAAAAATCCCGAAAAATATGCCAAAAATCCTATTTCACCAGAAGACTCCCAGAGCCAGAATATGAGACAGAGGAGGGCTGGGCCCAGGCCACACCACCTGACCATGCGGGCTAGCCCAGGCCGCGCCAAGGGGTGTTCTGGCCGCCCCAGACACCCCCTCGGTCTCCCTCTTCGGCTATAAGAAGCCTTCTGACCTAAAAACTGAGGGGGGTTCGACATTTTTCCAGAAGGAGTTCCGCTCCGCCGCCTCCACCAGATTCCACAAAATAGCACCAGAAACTCCGTTCTGGCACCCTACCGGGACGGGGAATTGGAGGAGATCATCATCACCATCGATTCTCCATCGTCCATCCATGTTTCCCCATCTATGAGTGAGTAATCCCCCGCGGTAGGCTATGGGGATGGTAGGGATTGGATAAGGCCTTTCATGTAATGGCATCAGATTGTTAGGGCATGGTGCCTAGTATCTTCTATTAGTGCTTTATGACTTTGTTGTGACTTGTTATGCTTAATGCTTGTCACTAGGGCCCGAGTGCCATGATTTCAGATCTGAACATGTTATTGATTCATTATGATAGTATTGTTTATGGTCTTACCTGCAAGTTGTATACACACGTTGTCGTCCGGAACCAAAGGCCCCAAAGTGACAGAAATCGGGATAACCGGAGGGAATGGCTTTGATGTGAGGATCACATGTGTTCACGGAGTGTTAATGCATTGCTCTGGTGCTCTATTAAAAGGAGCACCTTAATTTCCAGTAGTTCCCTTGAGGCCTCGCTGCAAACGGGCTGGCAGGACAAAAGATGTTGTGCAAGTTCTCATTGCGAGCACGTATGACTATATACGGAACACATGCCTAGGATTATCTAGTACTTGGATGCTTTATCTTATTTATCTGCAATTGCCCTATGTTCTGATTGCTATGTGAATTGTATTGTCCATGCAACGCCCATCCATCCAACCCTATGCCTACCGCACTCGAATCCTACTGTTTACTTCTATTATTACTGCTGTCTTTACTTTACTACTGCTGTTACTTTACTATTTCTACTACAAAACTGTTGCTACTAATAAACTGCTGTGAGCAAGATTGTTTCCAGGTGCAGCTGAATTGAAAACTCAGTTGTTAAGGCTTATAAATATTCTTTGGCTCCCCTTGTGTCGAATCAATAAATTGGGTTTCACTTCCCTCAAAAATACTGCGATACACCCCCTATACTTGTGGGTCATCAAGACTATTTTCTAGCGCCGTTGCCAGGGAGCATAGCTTTATTTATTAAGTTCACTTGGATTCTCTATTGTTCGCTGCTATCCATCCATCATGGGTAAGTCTCGTGATGGCAAGGTTCCTATTTTGCCATCTACTACAAGAAGAGGTACGGTTCTGAACACCTCTGTTGCTCTTGATTCACCATCTGTTATGAGTAAGCTCGTTACACCACCACACACACATGCTACACACACTGCTACTAATGCTGAATCTGAAACTTCTGATGCTTATGATGCTGCTTCTACTGTGCTGGATAAGAGTGGTTCATTAGGTCCTTTCCTAGATGCTACGATTGCTAGAGCTATAGCTGGAAATACTGAAACTCCTAATGAAGACACTACTACACATGTTAGTTCATCTGAGTCTAGTGAGAGCTATGATATTGAAGAAGGTTATGTTGAGATGACCGATGAATTTATTAAAGAATGTAAAAACACCCATGATAGGAGAGCTGCTAAGAGTCTCCTTGAGAGGCGTACTATTAGACCCAAATTGTCTCCTATTGCTAAATTTGCTGCTTCTCCCATAAACATTAAAGATAAAGATTATGATTTCTCTCTCGATCTATCTTACATAGCTATTGTTGAGAAAGAACCTTTTTGTGGGACTAAGAATGAAAGTGCGGTAGCACATATGAATGAGCTTTCTACCATGAGTGGCTTGTTTTTTGATGATATTAAGATGCGTACTTACTTTGTTGCTAAGATTTTCCCCTTTTCACTGAAAGGAGAAGCTAAAACTTGGTTTAGTAATTTACCTCCTGGATCTATTGATAGCCCTGATTGCTTGATTAGTACTTTCCTGCAGAAATATTTTCCTCCTAGTGCTAGACATGCTATTTTGCAAGAACTTTTTGATTTTAAACAGGGAGAAAAAGAGATATTGCCTGAATCATGGGCAAGGTTTTGTGCTTTGATTCATGCACAGGCTGGAAGTCCATTACCTAAGAATGAGCTTCTTGATATATTTTATAATGGACTAACCAAAGAATCTAGGACATACCTAGATAGTTGTGTTGATTGTGTTTTTAGGAATAGGACTCCCAAGGAAGCTGAGGAATTAATGGCTAAAATAAGCAAGAATTATGAAGATTGGACTCCTCCGGAACCAGCTATACCTGAAGTAATTATACCTGAGCCAACTATACCGGTACCTATTCCAACATCAAAGAAGAGGGGAGTTATTGAATTAAATGATGAAGTGATGAAGGAAGCTAAGAAATGTCTTAAGGAGAAGGGAATTAAAGCTGCAGATGTCAAGAATTTACCTCCTATAGAAGAATTATGTAAGCTATTCCCTACTCATCCACTATTGAGGTACACTCTCTCCAACACTTTGATAAAGGTGATATCCCTTACTCTAAACCTCCTGATCAATGCTTAGAAGAATTTGATATTTTCATTGTTAAGCAAGATAATTTCAATAAAAGGGTGAAAAATCATCTAATGGAAAACACTAGAGCTATTGTTGAGTTAAAAGATATTATGGAAAGAACCTCTAATGATGTTAAAATGATTGTTAAACACTTTCAAATGGTTCAAACTCAAATAGATCAACTCATTAAAGTGCAAAAGACTTGCTAGTTAATGCTGCTAAAGAAAAACATGCTTATGAAATTAGAACTAGAAGTGGTGCTGCTACCCAGGATCCTCTATATCCTGAGGGGCATCCCAAAAGAATTGAGTAGGATTCTCAACAAGCTGAAAATAGTGGCTCTACTCATAAGAAAAGGAAAAAGAAACATAAAACTATTGTAGAACCCTCTGAACCTGCTATAGATCCTAATAGTATATCTGTCTCTAATGCTGAAACTGAAAGTGGTAATGAAGAAAATGAAGTTCCAAATGAAGAAAAAGTTGAAGAAGAACCTGAAAAGCACACTAAGAATACTAAATACACTAAAGAAGATTTTATTGCTAAGAAACATGGTAGTGAAAGAGAGCCCTTGGTCCAAAAACCTATGCCTTTCCCTGATAAGAAACACAAGTCAAAGGCATATGAATACTATAATAAGTTTTGTGAGTGGATGAAACCTTTATTCCTGCAAATTCCTTTGAGTGATGCTATTAAATTGCCTCCTTACTCAAAGTATATGAAGGATATTGTCTCGAATAAAAGGAAGATCCCTAATGAAGAAATTTCTACTTTGCTTGCTAATTATTCCTTTAATGGTAAGGTTCCAAAGAAACTTGGAGACCCAGGGATTCCAACTATACCTTGTTCTATTAAGAATAGTTATGTTAGAACTGCTTTGTGTGATTTGGGAGATGGAGTTAGTGTTATGCCTTTCTCTCTCTATAAGAGACTCCAACTAGAAAAATTAATACCAACTGATATATATCTTTGAAAATGGCTGATAAATCTACCACTATTCCTGTTGGTATATGTGAGGATGTACCTATTCAAGTGGCTCATAATTGCTTGATATTAACTGATTTTGTTGTGCTTGAAATGCCCGAAGACGATAATATGTCTATTATTCTTGGGAGACCTTTTCTTAATACTGCAGGGGCTGTTATTAATTGTAATCAAGGAAAGGTGACCTTTAATGTTAATGACAAGGAACATACTGTCTATTTCCCTAAGAAGATTGAAAGGACTTATGGTTTGAATTCAATTGAACATGTTGAGGGCATTCAAGTTGGACAGATATATTGTCCCATACTAAGAGAATAATTTGAAACTATTATGATTGGGACCATTGCTATCAAGGTTGAGGTAACATAATCATTAGTGGAATACAAAGTTTTGTCTCATATGAAATTGTTTTGGTAACAAGACCTGATCAACCTTGTTAACATAAGGATTTCATTGAACAAAAAAATGTTTTTACCATGATTATCTCCGCTTACTTCTATTCTATCCTTTTAGTTTTTGTTTTCGTTTAGTTTTCTTCTCTGTTGTTAGTTGCTTGCATGTTAGAGTGTCTTAGAACTTCTGTAGTTCTAGCCTTGTTTTGTCATTGCATCATTCCAGGAAATCTTTTTCTGTCAGAAAATCATTCATCTATACCTGAAAAATGCCCAAAAATAAAGTGTCTCGAAAATTCCAGAAAATTCATATTAAAGTTTTACGTGAAAAGGGGCAGAGGAGTACCTGGAGTGACCCAGGGGGGCCCACCAGGCAGGCTCACGACCTGGTGGCGCGGCCTGCCCAGGGTGGCGCCATGCCATGGTATGGGCCACCCCTGGCCCTCCACTCACTCTCTCACTTGCCACTTTCTTCTCTCTCCCGAGCAAACTCCAGTTCATTGCTCAAAATCACGTTCTTGCTGTGCTTGCCCTCGATTTTTTGATCTCCTTGCTCAGCCCATCTTTGCTACTGAAATTTGGAGCATTTGTTCTCCGGTATGTGACTCCTCTGCTTGTCCAAGTAGATTTGTGTTTAGTGGATTGTATCTTGAGTATTTTGCTGCTGTAGGTGACAGGTTATGAGAGCTTGTAAGCTTGTTTGATGCTTAGAGATATAGTTTTGATGCATGTTTAGGCCTCTTACAAGTCCCTATGAGTAGTGCCCTTCATTATATTCACTTTGCAATCACTTGTTTAATAAGTGTTTAAATTTCAGAATATCAAGCATGAACAACCATACTTTTGGAGAGATATTTGAGAGGGATGCACCTAGGAGGTCAAGTGCCTCAAGATCGGCCTCTCCGTTCAGGCCATCATACAACAAAGAACTCATTGCACCTCGTATTGGTAATGAAGGAGATGATAGGGATGCTCACCCATCCACTTTTCCTTATTTTACTTTCTTACAAGCTGCAGAGATTCTTGATGATTTCTTGCTACTGATTCAGAGGGTTAGTTTGACCTCATATATGCAAGATGAGAGTGAGCAATACGCTATGCTCACCAAGACTTTTGTTGAGAGTTTTGTGTTTACTAACACGCCCTATTTGTCAACTGTCTCTTTCAAAATTTATAACCTTCCCTTCACCATGTCATTGGAAAGATTTTGCGGTGTTGTAGGTGTAAGCATGACAGGGACCGTGAAAAAGATTCAAGGGCGACCCGTTGATTTGCTGGAAATTTACCAAGGGGTGACCAATGATGATGACCGCGTGGGTCAGCGTGGAAAGATAAGAAACATCCAACTCCCTGCTCTTAGATAATTTTCATATTATCTTGCTACTAGCGTTCTTGGTAGGGAGAATACGAGTAATATCTCCAACTATCATTTAGTCTTCCTTGCTGCTGCGCTTAACAATGACACTCGGTACAACCTTGGCTCGCTTATTGCTCGCCACCTAGCTGCTAGGGGGCCTATCTATGGGGGCATCATTGCCTCACGTATGGTCAATGCATTAGGGCTTTCAGTGGACCCCAATGATACTATATTAGCGCCACAAAGGCTTGACCTTGTTGCTATGAAAACTCATCACTTTGTCACTGCTGATTCTGATTTGGACAGTCTAGTATATAGGATGATGTTTACTGACGGGGATGAGAGGGAGATCCCTTTGCCGCAATATACTTTGTTTAGTGTTCACAGGAGACCGTGGTCGCGCTCTAAGGAGGAGGTGGACGAGCAGCTCCGCTTGTTGGGTTTCCACAAGCAGCACCAGGAGGATGTGCCCTCCTACGATTACTCTACGCACTACGGAGGGACGTACTCGAGCTCGCACCAGGACGAGGGTACCTCCTCATCATACCACGGTGACACTTCATCCTGGCCAGCTTGGGATTGACACCCACTTAGGCCAAAAGCCTAAGCTTGGTGGAGGTACGCCGACATCGCACTCATCTCCTTATCATGTTGCGTCGGTACTTTGTATATTCATGTTTCGTTCTCTTTTTAGTTTCCGTTCTTTCTTTGTTTTTGCTTTCTAAAACACAAAAAGACCAAAAATATTTCTGTTGTTTCACTTTGGTTTTGCTTCTTTTTCTTTTTGCCTTGGTTTGTTTTTCGTTTTTTGCTTTGTTTGAACTATTTGAAAAACCCAAAAAGATTTTGCTTTGCTTGTTCTTCCTTTTTGGTTCTTGCTTTAAAAAATCGAAAACACCAAAAATATTTGTTTTTCTTCTTTGGTTTTGTGAGTTTGTTGTAGGGTTCAGCAGTCCTTAGTGGGATTTGGTTTCATATTATTATTCAAGCCACACAAGTGAAGAGCAATAATGAGGCAACTTGAGGTGTGGTAAGAGGCTGGTAAGAAACTCTATTGTTGTTTTCATTTTTGTACATATACTCATCATTGTGGGCATGCTTAGTCTGTTCGTATAGGGTGTATGCTATTTATGGATGCTTAGTAGTTCTTGCTTTCATATGATTAGTTCCAGCTTGCTAATAGTTTGTAGCATGTCTTATGAATGTTTGCTTGCATTACTCTATTCATAACTTGGTATGGCACCATGGTATCCTCCTCTGAATGTTTCATTTGAATTGACTTGGCACATGCTCAGGCATGCATATGGCTGAAATAATCAGTTAATCCTCGATGAATTATTTTTCCTTAAGGGTCTTGAATCAGTTTCATGCCATGATTAGTCATGTTTTGTTGCAAGCATGATTATGATAGCTATTGCTCTCTCGTTTTTCGCTCCCTTACTATTGCTATCCTTCACCTTCACTGAGTATGTTTTACTCATGTTTCCAACTCCCTAAAATCAAATATTTCCAAAGTGTCCACCATACCTACCTATTAGCATCATTTGCTATTTCCGTGCATATTCAATATGCCTTGTTTTCTTCCGAATAATTGTTTTGCTTGTTATGAGAAAGTTAGTTAGTAAAGCTCTCACGAACTTGATGGCACACTTTATTTCCTGCACTTAATAAACCTGAACCATTGTGACTGTCCATGAAAGTTATATGCTTGCAAATTATAGGCTGGGGATTAGCAGAACCGTGCTGCCACGGGGAACACTTTCAACACTTGTAAATGTATACCCAATTGATACCATGCTCTTTTGTTTGCGGATGTCGTCGGTGTGAAATAAAAGGGGAGCTTGTAAGTCCATGGAGTTATGTATGTGTGTTAGAGAAACGCCTGGGCCGCCGGTCTAATCCATGCCGTCATGGTGGAGACCTGCATATAACTCAGATTGGACCTCACTTTTACCTTAACCATATTAAATATGCTTATGATAGGGGCAATGAGAGCTCAAAGCTAATGAGTACCATACTTTCAGCATTTGGAAGCCTTTCAAACTATTCAAAACCTTTCCATTTCTTTGTTTAGTCTCCACCTATTCTATGAGCACCTTCTTGCGAGCATAGTTGTCATTCTTAGTGTAATGTGCTTGTCTCAAAACTTGATTATTTGTGTTATGACTTTGATGCTTGTATCTTTGATATCTTTACTTCTAGTCTTCACCTGAACTTCAGAGGTGCCTTGGCATTCATAATCAAAGGCAAGCGAGATACCACTCTATCATACCTTGTTATGAGCATTGTAATGTTGCTTATGTTTATGTTTCATGCTACTTATTATTTTTAAGTTGGAATCTCTTCATAGCTTGCATTGCCTATTAAGTAAACTTAGTTGCATACTCTTTATTATGAATTGTCTAAGTAGTTGATCACATGCTGAGAATATATACATCATATGAAGCAAATGTGTTCGTGAAAGTTCTTTTATCGCACTCAGTTTTCAACTGAATTGCTTGAGGACAAGCAATAAGCTAAGCTTGGGGGGAGTTGATACGTCCAAAACGTATCTACTTTCCCGAATACTTTTGCTATTATTTCTCCTCTAAACTTGTGTGATTTGGATGCAACTAACATGTACTGGAATTGCCTTGGTGTCTAGTTTTTGTGCAGAAAATCAACTATCAGAAAAAATCCCGGAAAATATGCCAAAAATCCTATTTCACCAGAAGACTCCTAGAGCCAAAATACGAGACAGAGGAGGGTTGGGCCCAGGCCACACCACCTGGCCGCACGGGCTAGCCCAGTCCGCGCCAGGGGTGGTCTGGCCGCCCCATACACCCCTCGGTCTCCCTCTTCGCCTATAAGAAGCCTTCTGACCTAAAACTGAGGGGGGTTCGACATTTTTCCAGAAGGAGTTCCGCTTCACCGCCACTACCAGATTCCACAAAACAGCACCAGAAACTCCGTTCTGGCACCCTGCCGGGACGAGGAATTGGAGGAGATCATCACCATCATCATCACCATCGCTTCTCCATCGACCATCCATGTTTCCCCTATCTATGAGTGAGTAATCCCCCACTGTAGGCTATGGGGATGGTAGGGATTGGATGAGCTCGTTCATGTAATGGCATCAGATTGTTAGGGCATGGTGCCTAGTATCTTCTATTAGTGCTTTATGACTTTGTTGCGACTTGTTATGCTTAATGCTTGTCACTAGGGCCTGAGTGCCATGATTTCATATCTGAACATGTTATTGATTCATTATGATAGTATTTTTTATGGGCTTACCTGCAAGTTGTATACACCCATTGTCGTCCGGAACCAAAGGCCCCAAAGTAACAGAAATCGGGATAACCGGAGGGAATGGCTTTGATGTGAGGATCACATGTGTTCACGGAGTGTTAATGCTTTGCTCTGGTGCTCTATTAAAAGGAGCACCTTAATTGCCAGTAGTTCCCTTGAGGCCTCGCTGCAAACGGGCTGGCAGGACAAAAGATGTTGTGCAAGTTCTCATTGGGAGCACGTATGACTATATATAGAACACATGCCTAGGATTATCTAGTACTTAGATGCTTTATCTTATTTATCTACAAATTTCCCTATGTTCTGATTGCTATGTGAATTGTCTTGTCCATGCAACGCTCGTCCATCCATGCCTATGCCTACCGCACTTGAATCCTACTATTTACTGCTATTGTTACTGCTGTCTTTACTTTACTAGTGTTGTTACTTTACTATTTCTACTACAAAACTGTTGGTACTAATAAACTGCTGTGAGCAAGATTGTTTCCAGGTGCAGTTGTATTGACTACTCAGTTGTTAAGGCTTATAAATATTTTTTGGCTCCCTTTGTGTCAAATCAATAAATTGGGCTTCACTTCCCTCAAATATATTGCGATACACCCCCTATACTTGTGGGGCATCAAGACTATTTTCTGGCGCCGTTGCCGGGGAGCATAGCTTTATTTATTAAGTTCACTTGGATTCTCTATTGTTCGCTGCTATCCATCCATCATGGGTAAGTCTCGTGATGGCAAGGTTCCTATTTTACCATCCACTACAAGAAGAAGTGCGGTCTCCTTTTTAGGGACCATTACAGGGTTGGCCGACCAATCAGTATGGATGACCTCTTCTATGAATCCGGCTAACTCGAGTCGGGCTAGTTCCTTAGCTATTGCCTTACACTTTACATCGCCAAAATGTCGTAGTGACTGTTTGACGAGTTTAGCGTTCGGGTTTACATTTAGAGAGTGCTCGGCAAGATCCCTAGGTACTCCGGTCATGTCAGATGGCTGCCATGCAAAGATGTCTTGATTTGCTTTGAGGAACTTGACGAGCGTGCTTTCCTATGCGCTATCTAGGCCTACGGCTATCTGGGTCACCTTGGAGGGGTCATCATCCTTCAACGGCGTCTTCTTCGTCTCTTCCGATGCCTTGAACTCCGGATTCGGCTTTGTCACCTCCTTCTTCATTGCGGGCATCTCGAACGGATCGATGGTCTTCTTGATCTCCTGGTACTCCTGGGCGTGCAGCTCGGCTTCAGCAAAGGCGACATTTCCATCCTCGCACTCTTGCGCTTTCTTCGGGTTTGCCCTAATGGTGATCATGCCGTTGGGACCTGGAATTTTCATCATATTGTAAATGTAATACGGACGAGCCATAAAAGCCCAATAAGCCGAACGTCCAAATATAGCATGGTACGTGCTGTTGAACAAGACCACTTCGAAGGAAAGTGGTTCCGTCCGGTAGTTCTTTGGAGTTCCAAAGGTAACATCCAAAGTGATCTCTCCCAGGGAATTTGCTTGTCTTCCTAGGACAACTCCATGAAAGATCATAGAGCTGTGATTCAGCTAGGTCTCCAAGATTCGCATCCGGCGTAGCATTTCGACATATAAAATGTTGATGCTGCTACCACCATCCATGAGGGTCTTGGAGAAACCATAGCAGTCAATAAGTGGATTGACGACTAAGGTGTATTTTCCTCGCCTGTGCAACATAGGCGGATGATCAGCACGGTCAAAGGTGATTGCAGCTTCTGACCAGTCCAGGTATTGAGGGACAGCCGGAACTATCGCGTTGAGCTCATGCAGAACTGCTTTCTTGACCTTAGCTGGTTGAGATCCGAGGAAGGTGACATAGGTGTCTTACTTTGTGGGAAAGGTTTTCTTCCCCTCCAACTTGGGATTTGAAGCATCAGCTTCCTCCATGTTGGAATCTTCCTTGGTCTCTTTGTCCTTTTCGGGATTCTTCTTTCCCATCTTCCGCTTAGCCCTGTAGCCAGCGGTGTCATCTTTCTTAATGTCGTCATTGAAATGACACTCGGCGTTTGTGTGAGACGAGCCCCCATTGGCGTCGAGGTGATGCACACATGGATTATTGGCAATGTCGGCCCAAGAGTAGGTTTTGCTAGGTTACTGGTCTCCTCTACCTTGAACTCTTGATGTCCCACGACTGCGTCCGCGGCCACCGCCACGTCCTCCTCGTCCTCCGGACCCGAAAGTAGTAGTAACCACTACCGTTTCCGCGTTGGGCTTTTCTTCTGAGGTATTCTTGCGCTTCTGAGCTTGCTGCTTTGGTTGTTTTGCCGACTGTGGCACAGCCAAGGCATTCAGTAATCCCTCTACATCGTCGTCAGCATCTGCATACTTTCTCGATGTTTCTATCATCTCTCCCAAATCAGTGACCGTGTCACACTTCAAGCGATGACGTAGTAGACCAATTGGGAGACCTGCAATGAAAGCTTCAATCGCAGTTTGGTCATTTACTCCCTCACGGGAGTTCTTGGTGTTGATCCATTGTCCGAGATAATCTCGGCAAGTTTCTCTGGCTTTCTAGGTGCAACGCTATAGGTCTCGTACCATACAGGGCCTCCGGTATGTGCCTTTGAAATTCCGAAAGAATGCACTTTGCATGTCATACCAGTTGTGGATGGTGTTCTCCGGAAGTTTATTGAGCCATGATCATGCCGTCTTCCGCAACATGAGTGGGAGATATCGGGTTGCGACTAGGTTATTTCCGCCTTTGGCGATGCAGCAAGCCTGGAAAAATTCCTGGAGCCAAGTGTCTGGCCAAGCTATACCGTTGTAGGCCTGATTGTGTCTTGAGATAGCGAATCCTTCTGGGAATTTTGTTGCTCTTATGCGTGTGATACATTGCAAATGTATCTATAATTTTTGATATTCCATGCTTTGTTTTATCCACTTTCTTGTGTTTTGTTCCAACTTTGGAGTACTTTTCATATGATTTCTTGGACTAACCTATTAACAAGAGCCACAATGCCATCTACCTATTTTCTGTTGTTTTTGGTTCCAGGAAAGTCAGAAAATGAATATTCTCGGAATTGGACAGGACAAAAGCCAAAGTGCCTATTTTTCTGGATGTCATCAAGTGCCAGAATACGAGACGGAGAGGGGCCAGAGGGCGGCCAAAGCACTTGGCCGCGCGGCCAGGCCTGGCCCGCGCCAGGGGGTGGTGTGGCCAGCCCAGGCACCCCCTCGGCCTCCCCTTCCGACTATAAGATGCCCTCAGGACGTAAACCCTAAGTACACGATCAAAAATCCACGAAAGAGTCTGTAGCCGCCGTCATCTCCATCCCTAGATCGGGAGGGATCTGAAGCTCTTCCCGGCACCCTGCCAGAGAAGGGAATTCACCCTGGAGGCTTTCTTCATCACCATGCATGCCTCCGGTGTGACGCGTGAGTAGTTCATCTCTGGACTACGGGTCCATGTAGTAGCTAGATGGCTGGTTCTCCTCCTTTGTGCTATCATGTTTAGATCTTGTGAGCTCCGTTCATGATCAAGATCATCTATTTGTAATTCTGCATGTTGTGTTTGCGGGGATCCGATGGATATTGAGATGCTATTTCAGATTTCTTATTGATTCTATCATGTCTTTGTTATTTGTGATCTTGCATGCTTTCCGTTGTTAGTAGCTATCTTTGCCACGTAGATGCTAGCAACTCCAAGAGTTAGTATTTATGCTCGATAGTGGGTTCATGCCTCTAGAAATCATGGGAAGTGATACAAATCTCTAAGGTACTAGATGTGTTATTGCTACTAGGGAGAAAACAACAATCCTTTGTTCATAGAACAATCGTATTGTTTACTTTACACGCAGTTCGTAAAGCAATAATCTATTGCTTGCAACTTAATACTGGAGGGGGTTCAGATGATAACCTGAAGGTGGATTATTAGTCATAGATGCAGTTGGATGTCGGTCTATGTATTATGTTGTAATGCCCAATCAAGTCTCAAAGGAGTCAAGATGATTAGTATATGCATGTATTGCTTTCTCGGTCTTTGTCAATTGCCCCGCTGTAATTTGTTCACCCAACATGTTATCTATCTAAGGAGAGCCACCTCTAGTGAACTATGGATCCCGGTCCTTTACTTTACATACAATCTATAATCTTTTACTGCTTTGTGTTTACTTTCTGCAAACTTTTACTCCTTTCCATTCAATATGTTTAATCCTTTGTTTTCCGCAAAACACGGTGAGATTGACAACCTCATCGCAAGTTGGGGACAAAGTTCTGTGGTTGTGTTGTGCAGGTCTCCATGTTGCTACTAGCACCGGTAGTGCCGCCTGCCAAAGCTCAGCTAGTAACACCTTTGAGGTGTTTCCTTGCTCCTACTGGTTCGATTAAACCTTGGTTTCATAACTGAGGGAAACTTGCTGCTGTGCTCATCATACCTTCCTCTTGGGGTTCCCAACAAGCTCTACTTCAACCACGCACCAAGCACTTTTTTGGGCGCCGTGCATTGAGCCATCAAGCGATTTTCTGGCGCCGTTGCCGGGGAGTCAAGGACATCTTCACAAGGGGAGTCCCTCATAACCAATCTCTTTACTTTGTTGTTTTTGTTTTGCTTAGTTTATTTTTTCTTTGTTTGCTTGTTTTGTTCTTCAAAAACACAAAAAAAATTAGTTTTACAAGTTTGCTTTCTTATTTGAAAACCCAAAAAATGACTACTCTTGAAAACACTAAGTTGTGTGACTTCACTAGCACCAACAACAATGATTTTATGAGCACACCTATTGCTCCACATGTTCCGGAAGCTACTTTCTTTGAGATAAAACCTGCTTTGCTCAATCTTGTTATGAGAGAATAATTTTCTGGTATTGGTAATGAAGATGCTGCTTCCCATCTAAATAACTTTGTTGAACTTTGTGAGATGCAAAATCATAGGGATATAGATGGTGATATTATTAAGCTGAAATTGTTTCCTTTCTCTTTGAGAGGAAAAGCTAAAGAATGGTTGAATTCCTTAAGTAGGAATAGTATTGATTCTTGGACTAAATGCAAATATGCTTTTATTGGAAAATACTGTCCTCCTGCTAAGATTATATCCATGAGAAGTGAAATAATGAAGTTTAAACAACTTGATAATGAGCATGTTGCTCAAGCTTGGGAAAGAATGAAATCTTTGGTTAAGAATTGTCCCACTCATGGACTGACTGCTTGGATGATCATCCAAACTTTTTATGCAGGGTTGAACTATTCTTCAAGGAACCTATTGGATTCTGCTGCTGGAGGTACATTTATGACCATCACTTTGGGAGCTGCAACAAAACTTCTAGACAATATGATGGTTAATTATTCTGAATGGCATACTAAGAGAGCTCCACAAGGTAGGAAGGTAAATTCTGTTGAGGAAACCTCCTCCTTGAGTGAAAAGATTGATATTATTATGTCTATGCTTGTTAATGGGAAAGCCCATATTGATCCAAGTAATGTTCCTTTAGCCTCTTTGGTTGCTCAAGAAGAGCAGGTTGATGTGAACTTCATAAGAAATAACAATTTTGGCAACAATGCTTATGGTAATAATGCTTATAGGAACAATTTTGGTAACAACAATTATAAGCCATATCCTCCCAACAATGGTAATGCTTATGGAAATTCTTACAACAATAATAAGAGTGCTCCCTCTGAACTTGAAGTTATGCTTAAAGAGTTTATTAGTAAACAAACTGCTTTCAATAAAACTATTGGGGAAAAACTCTCTAATGCTGAAAGAAATATAGCATCTTTGGCTGAAGCTTAGTCTTCTTTGAATAAAATGGCTGCTAAACCTGAAACTAATGAGAATCCCTTTGCGGCAACTAATGCTATACAAGTAAGAATTGATGAAAATGTTAGACTATTAGCTGAATTACATGCTAAGTGGGAAAGAGAAGATGAAATTACTAGAAACATTAGTGTTTCTACTATTACCACCACTAGTGTTGAGGCTAGTAATAGTTCTACTACTTTAGATGATAAATTTGATTTTGATCTTGATGGTTGCCACATCTCTGAAGTTATTAAGTTCCTACAAAAGCTTGCTAAAATTCCTAATTCTAGTGCTATGAACATGGCTTTTACAAAACACATTACTGATGCTCTCATAAAGATTAAAGAAGAAAATATGAAACATAAAGCTTCTATTCCTATAAAACAAGAAGATTGTTGGGAACCCATCATTAATATGAAAGTGAATGACTTTGATTTCAAAGCTTTGTGTGATCTTGATAGTAGTGTTTCTATTATGCCTAGAAGGATTTATGATATGCTTGATTTGCCTCCTCTTGAGGATTGCTATTTGAATGTCCCACTTGATGATAATGTTAAAAATAAACTCATGGGGAGTCTTAATGATGTTCTTATTATGGTTAACAATTCCTATGTCCCCGTTGATTTCTATATTTTGGATGTTGAATACAATGCTTCTTGTCCTATTACTTTGGGAAGACCTTTTCTTAGAACTGTTGGTGCCATTATTGATATGAAAGAAGGCACCATTAAATATCAACTCCCACTCAAGCAAGGTATAGAACACTTCCCCAAGAAGAGAGAGAAGATTTCTTTTTCTTCTCCTATGAAAACTAAATTTTGTCTTAATGCTTCTTCATTTGAGAACACTTGATCCTTTTTCTTGCTTCTTATGCCTAACTTAAAGGCGTTAAAGAAAAGTACTTATTGGGAGATAACCCAAAAGTTTTAGATGAGTCTTGGAAGTAATTACCTCTGTAATAACCTCTCTTTATCCTTTTTATTTGCTTTTTGTGCCAAGAGTAACCTCTAATGAGATAGAAGTAATGATTGGGAAAGTTGCTGTCCCGAAACAGATTTCTGTGCTTCACCGTAAAAATTCATGAGAGAGCTCTATATGTCGGATTGAGCTGTAATGTTTTTGTGCTTCTGCCCCAGGTTGTTTTCTAACTTTAGTTAGTTCAACACTTTTTGATTTGAGAAACACAAGGTCTTCGAAAAAATTCGTCTTTACCTGCTGGTCTGTTTTGACAGATTTCTGCCATTTTCTGCATTTGCTTCTTGTGGGTTCCTTTTTGAGTTCTTTTGGGGAATTGAGATTTTTGAGGGAAGTGCTACAGTAGCTAGTGTTCTAATGGAAGTTTGTTTGGTGTTAGAACTGAACCTTAAGACTTATTTATCTTGAGTGCACTAATGTTGCTAATAAAGATTGTGTTAAGTTTTGTATGAAGGAAAATTTTCAGGTGTATGGAAAGAATGAATAATGAGATGAAGGATGGACTAAAGCTCAATTTTGGGGATGCCACACGTGTCAACCCAAGAAATATCCAAGAAGTACAAGCATCAAAGCTTGGGGATGCCCAAGGCATCCCCTTCTTCATCAATAAAAATCCCAGATTCTTCCAAACGCTTCATTTTTATTGTTTCAAGCACATTTGTGTTTTTCTTGGAGCGTCTTATTTTTCGTTTTCGTTTTGGTTTTCGTTTTCTTGGTTTGCTTAGTTTTCTGAATAAATTGGTTGGACCCCCTCTTTCATACATTGGTTTGCAAATAGTTTGGTTTGGTTTGGAAAAGAGTAGGAAAGTTCATGCTTATGTGGTAAAAAGAGCTCGTTTTTGACTGTGGCCTATGCTTTGTCATGCCATGCTTGATATTGTTTTGGCTTTATGCTTAGTATTATTTTCTGTAGCATGACTTGTTATAAACAATTGAGATTGCTTAATGTGCCTTGGATGAATCATGTGTTGTTTTAGCATATTAAAGCATAGTATAGTGGTATTCTCCTTTGATGCTTTATTTGGGTTGACTTGGCACATGCTCACACCATGTTATGACTATCTCGAAGTCACCATAGCCTTTATGATCCTTTAGTTTTCAAATTGTAGTATCACTTTATGCTTTGATCAATGATGTTTTGTCGCTCTGCATGATTATGGCCATTATTGCTCTCTTAGATTGTCGCTCCTAGTCTTTTGCTAGCCTCCACAACAAGTATGAGTTCCACTCATGCATCCAACTCCCTAAACCAAGTTATTCCAAAGAGTCCACCATACCTACCTACTAGCTTATGCTATTCCAAGTATATTCATGCTTTTGTTTACCTTCCAAATTAAACTTGTTATGAGAAAACTAGTGATTAAAGCTCTCACGAATTTGATGGCACACTTTATTTTTTGCGTCTAATAAACTTGAACCATTGGGTCCTTCTTTGTTGCGTATATGCTTGCACTTTATAAGTTGAAATTAGCAGAACCATGTTTCATGGGGAACGCTTTTAACATTGCACTTGTACTTTGTACCCCGTTGATATCATGTTCTTTTGCTTACGGATCCCGGCGGTGTGAAATAAAAGTGGAACTTGTAAGATCATGGAGTTTGTATGTGTGTTAGAGAAACGCCTGGGCCGCTAGCCTAAGCCATGCCTAATCATGGTGGAAACTTGTAGCATCACCATAATGAGCACTCTATGAAGTATCCTCAATAAAAACCTATGCAAATAGCAAATAAAAAGATCGCTGAGATGCTCATTGTCTGCTTGCCTTGTCGTTTTGATTATGGGAAAGCTCCCGTATCATGTGCAAGGGGTACCCCGTTGGTGCAAGGGGTAATCGGCATATGCCTTCTGCCTCCGCCTTTGCCAACGTCCATCACGTGCTGGATCATGCTATCGAGGTCCACGTTGATTGCTCTGCCACAGAATGGGCAAAATAGTCTCCCCCTATGGTAGAAACGGATTAGCCCACACCGTAACCGCCTCAGCACGTAGCGGCTCTTGTTGTCCCTGGATACCTTGCTATCGTCCACTTCATCATCATCCTCCTGTTGATTTTTAAGAACATAACTTAGAACTCAAACATATGATTGAATTGTATTACAACTCAAGAATTGACAATATGTATATGTAAGACAATATATCCATGGATATCAAAGAGAAAGCATCTCAACAATAGTTTGATCAGTTCATATATCATTTCATCTCAACACAATGACAATTAATTGCATAGGAGTGTATGTAGAATAAATCTAGGGGCCTCATAAGTTTCTTCAGGGAACACGATTAACGTTCTGAGGGGAACGCGGTTGAAGTAGTCGAACTCATAGCTGACCTCAAGGTCGTGAAGCTCCTTGTAGGTCACCCCTTTCTCCTTGTTCATCGTTGCAGCAGCTCCGGCTCACGACATCCAAGATGCCCTCGTATGAGGCACCCTCGAGGTTTCATACACATACGGTGTACGATGACGACCTCTAACTCCTTGATCCCTGCCGAGAGTGCGGAAGTAGATCTCTGGCTTGGAATCCTAGCAGCGCAACGGCATGCTGCAGGTGCGCCGTATCTTGCGCGAATAGTCCTTTCTTGGGACCGTGCCAATGCATGGATACAACTATGTAGAGAGAGATAAAGGAATTCTCTAAGGAAAATTCCTTAGAGAACATCTCAAATTATGTCTTTAATCCCACCCATGGGCACCCCTTTATATAGGGGGAGGGAGGTGTGCCCTCCCCTTTGGGTTTCCCATGTTGGACTATTCAAGGTAGAGAGGGGAGGCACATGGGCCAGCCGGCTAGGGGTGGGCCCCACCCCGCGCATAGCCCTAGGCTGTCCGGGTGGCCCCCCTTGAGGCAGCCAGGCCTTGGCCCTTTCCTCTTTCGGTTTTCCCTCATGGGCCCTTTTCCCTAGGAAGTTTGGCCCATTAGTGGAATACCCCTTCAAATTAGATTTTAATATTATATTTAATATTACTTACATTAATTAATATGTAAATACATATTACAAAATCCGATTTGACCTGAAACACCTTTTGGTTCCCTTTAGATTTCATCTGAATGACTTCAGAACTTTCCCGGAATGATTCCGGTTCTCTCATGGAACTTTTCCGGTGTCCATTTCTCTTTCTATGGTGATTCCAACTTATGGAGGATCTCTAGCTCATCGTACCCTTAAGTATATTTCCCCACAGCTCAGGAATAACATAGACATGATCCGCATCAATGATCAATAGAGGGACCGGGATACCCATAATGACCCCTGTGCATTCCTCGATGATAATGTCGTTTGAACAGTAAATGTTGTTTCCCATTCCCTTTGCCACTTGATACCTAGTTTGCCTGAGATTTGATCTACGGTATCTCCATACCTTTGTTAGATCTCATTATCGATGAACTTGTTTTCTTGTTCCCATGTCATTGCATTCTGTGACTCAGTCACATGCTTGCAAGCTTCATTAATGCAACGTCACCGAGATGGCCACAAATGTATATGTCTATTACATGGATGGGCAAAACCTGGTCTTGATATGTACTCCTCTACATGCCCCTTTGGGAAACTTGAGTGGCACCTTTTTTATCATCCAGTCACGGAATGATACTTGATAACCATCTAAGCTCCCTCCAGAATGGTAATTTGCATTATCTCATAGTCTAAGGATCAGGTTGTGAGATTTCCTTAGTTTATCATTAATGGTGAACTTTGTTACTAGATCTCATTATGATACAACTTATTGGGCTATTTTTCTATCACATCATTCAACTAATTACATGACCTCATTGTTAATTGGCATAAATGCCCATGATCTCGAAACCCTAAATCATCCTCATGACCAATGAACTAGTTCGCTAGAGGTAACTAGAGACTTGGTTTGTTTACATACCACATGTGTATTAACGTTTCGTATTAATACAGTTATAGCACAGTATGAAACTATTATGAACTAATTGAGATATGATAATAAAAACCTATTTATTATTTGCCTCTAGGGCATATCTCCTTCAGTCTCCCACTTGCACTAGAGTACAAATAATCTAGCTCGCATTTTACTCATCATAAACCATATCACATATGCAGTTATTGATCATGCATGCTTATCGAAAATGTCATGTCCATGTTCTGTTTTACCAGATCATTGTGTCTTTCCAAACCATTAATGTCTTCCTAACTTTGACATTCATACCATTATCTCATAATGGGTTGAAGTATTCGTTTTGTGACAAAGTGAAACTTTGTTTCTGGTATTTACCATGACGGTCGCTTTCACTGTTGTCACGTAAACTTTGAAACACACTTCACACTCCTTTGTGTGTATATATATAGTAGTTACGGCAACAAAGTGAGGTCTATATCCAGGAGACAGCAGTGACGTTAGATCAGCCACAACGAGATTTCTCATGTGTGCCCTAGGACACACGCTCTACAAAAAGACGAAGTAGTCCCGCCACAATAATATACATCACGTCAAATGGAGCCCTTATACTTCTATATCTATGTAGATCCTAGTGCATGAAATGTAACTATGCGCCTTACTTTGCTTCTTGCCTTTTAAGGACAAACTTAATTCTAGTTCAGTGATTTACTCAAGAATCACTTCAAGACATGTTCTTATAGTTAGGAGCTTGTGCTTCCAACCAGAACCTTGGGTCACATTACGTCGAGTATACAATATGGTTTTATGGAATAACCTATGACTAAGGCATACTAGATGCAACACATCTCTTTCTTTCTTTTAACCATGGTTGTAATACCAAGACTAACTCAATGCTTCATACAAGTAAGAACCTCTTTCTTTTCCTTGTTCCATTTTGAACTACTTTAGAATCTTTATCTAGGATATTCTGAACATCTCCAGGATCAAGTCTAGGAAGCATTTGACTATGATGTTTATTAAACTTACCAATCTATCTCGATAGATCTCATTGTTTAATAACTTGTTCAACTTCATTCATATTTACTAACTTAAATGTTATCAATACCAATCACATCATTCATATATGTTGTCCACATATCTCAGAATGATTTCACGCTCCCACTCAAATATGGCATCCATATATGAGATCTAGGGATTTCACTTAGCTCCCACTCAAAATATGTCAACTACATATTAAGATTTGGCTAAGCTACTTAGCTCCCACTCAAAATATGTCTCTTACATATTAAGATTTGGCCAAGCTAATTAGCTCCCACTCAAATGCAGGTCCTCTCAATAATCTTGTACATTCCAAAATTCTTTGATCACCATCAAATCGAGAATTCCAGTTACGAGACTTCAATATCCATATATTTCTGGTGTAAATCCAATAGACTTAAGCATCGCTACATTTGTAGTCAACTCCTTGAATTTGTCCATACTTTGTGACAAATTGAGATTTACGTCTCCATTAAGTTTCATTTCCATCTTATGACTTTTAAGTCATTCAAAAATATCAAGTAAACTTCTTTACTTAATAAGATCAAGTAACATATTACTTTGCAATCTTAAATGTAACTTAATATAGGATTTTAGGACTCCTAGTCATTTCTCACACTTAGGTCCATCACACTTCTTTGTAATTCGTAGGAATGTCTTGTTCATAAACATGACAAGTGAATCAATAATATATTTCCACAAACTTGCAGAGTATATATTGTTAAATCCTACTTTCTTTAGTAAAAGTATTCGCTAAAACTTTATGATCATTATCGTTTGTTTCTCCTCTATTTGTAGAGTTTGGTTTCACGAAACAAATTTCATTGCGCTACTCGACAATCAGGAGGTAAGGTCAAATACCTTGTTTTGATCTTTTAATCTCTTCCACCTGTATCTTCATCAAGACACATTAACTTTGGACAACAACAGGTTTGCCCCTTGTGGAACATGTATTCATAGTCGCCTAAGAAAACGCTACAAAGACTTGTTTATTCTCCACGATTTCGAATTATCGAAACCTCTAGAAACTCGAACATGCCATAACTCTTATGGTGTTGTTTCCACGAATCTTTAGATGTTCCTTTGTATGTCAATTGAGTGTTTGCTCATTTTGATCTTTAACTCTAAAAGATAACTATAACCCCAATAGGAGATAATATTATACCATATGTATCTAATACATAATGATTATGATATTTAGACATTTCAATACACTTTGAATTTGCCATATTATCATAATTTGTGAAACCTCTTTCACATGTCCTTTTATGCTAAAATTAAAATAAATACTTTAGTCATGTCGATCAAATCGAAGAGACTTTTGTATTCTTGTTAATTCAATATCCTACTTCACTTTGAAATCTTTTGAACAATTCAAAATAGTTTCAAACTTATGTTTCATTAAGTAAATACTCATATTCACTTAAATCCACAATGAAGTGCGAAATAATGATTTCCACTATTTGTTGAAAATATGATACATCACTATGTATAAATTTCAACATGAAGTATAAATAATGATTTCCACTATTTGTTGAAATACAATACATCATTATGTATAAATGTCAACATTTCTTTGCATATCACCGTTTTACCAGAATGTGGAGTTTTAGTCATTCTGCCCAACGAGGCATGGTTTTGCAAAGTCTTTAGATTAAGCATCTAAGACTCCGATCTTCATTTATAATGAAAAACATGCAAAAACCAAAATGACTTAAACTATAGTGTCATGTCATCATTAAACTTTGGATATCTTTTAGCATTCTAATCCTTTATAAATGTTTAAACTATTATCATTAACATAGTGATGAGAATAACTCATTTATAATCGTAATGTGACCATAAAGGTATTATTCATAAGAATAGTACAACTGACGACACACAAACAAGGATTACAAAATTATATTCAAGTCCACTAATCCAAATGATAAACCTTTGAGGAAAGGGGTGATGTCGGCCATCAACTGTCTTGCTTGCCGTCATCAAGCCACATTGCCTCAATTCCAGCAATTCTCAAGCAGACCATCCTGTTTTCACAAAACGGGATAAGTATCCAATACTTATGTAAACTGCAATGAGTTTAGCAAGAATTACATTTATAGCTTTGTATATCTAACATATACCCTTTTCATTCATGACCTCGATTGCAATCAAGCCCTTCTGAGAGTTCACAACTCTAATGCAAGATCGCTAAGTGTATCTCCAAATATTATCTTTTCATCCATCATGGAGGAAAACTCATGCAACAACTCATACTTTATGTGCCTGATCTTTCAAAATACAAGATTGTAATCCAACTCTCCATCGAATGGAGAATGGCTCATTGGATGAGTATGTAGAAAACACAAACATTGCGGAGTCATCGGATTATCTCCTAATGGTCATTGTATCAAGAAGAGAATATCACCTTTTACGAGGATATCCCTCAGGCGTGGGTATTAATCTATGAAGTTGGACCCTTTTGCTAAGTTCCACATCAAGCAATAAATTTACCATGGCCGCAAAGGACCTCAATGGTATAGGCCATGATCTACTAAGATATTTGCAAACAGACATCTAGACTAAGTTCATAATATGAGTTGAATCCTAATTGAGCTCCCACTAAAATTGTCATCCCCTAGACGATTTTAGTGATCACACGATCTCAATCCGCTACACCACCCCCGATCGTCACAGCCGGCAATGCAGTTTCAAAGGTAGACATTCCCCAATGTCAATCACATCAACCATGTGACTCATGCTCGATCTGTCGATCTCTTGTGTTTCGAGCCCCGTGTACGACATGATAGGCTTGCCAAATATAACTTGTGTCTATTTGTAGTGCAACATTGCTTACACCCACTATATGCAAACGCATATATGTCTAACACCTGATCGTCATGGCCTGCCTCATAACGGAGAACTTTCTTGGTGGTGCACACACAAGGGGAACACTGTCGTTGGAATTACTTAGGGATTATCTTGTATGCTACCATTGCGTATCCAATACTAGTATACGATAAGATGTAAAACAGGTATCAACATCACATGTATATTGTGATATGATATGGTCCTTCTTCTTGTGCCTTGATCTCCATTGAGTGCTCCAGCATGATCACCATATTGCCCCTGGTTTGACGCCAAGTCCACGACGCCACCACCCGGTCATCCATCGGAACAATGACTATTACTATACTACTTAGTAATAGAAAAATAAACTACTTTACCTTTGTAACGACCATGACCATATCAAATCACATGCCCTCCAACAAAATAAAGTTAGACGCTTCTACTTTATCTATCGCAAGTTTTACGTGGTTGTTAAGGCTTTCACAATAAAACCGTTTCTAATCTACGAACTTTCCAACCACAACATAGATAAAAAAAGTTGTCTCTACTACACCCCTTTCGGGGTCCTCCGTTGTAAATGCTATATCAACTATTGAATGAGAGACAATCACCCGCTAGCCACTTATACGGAGCAAGCTGTATGTCGAGCATGGAACTAGTCTCACGTACGAATATGCATAAGGTCGGTCTAGGCTGCTTCATCAAACAATACTGCAATATAAACAAGTACATGTTAGAGCGTAACAACTAAGGAATCAATGCCAGCACAATACTTGTGCGTACTAGCCATACAACACTCCTACACATAGATTGGCTCTGATACCACTTAAGAGTTCTGATACGTCCATTTGCATCACCATTCTATATCATAATTCACTGTTATTCATTGATATATTTCATATTAAGAGATGGTACTTATGTTATTTCATCTATTTTTGCATGATTGATGATTTTGGGAGGATGAACAACCGAAGCCAGAATTCTGATGGAAAAGGCACTGTTTGGAGGCAAAATTCGTGAAGCAGAAAATCTTGGAAAATATATGGAAAATCCTATTTTTCCAAAAGACGAAGGAAGCCAGAAGGGGAAGTGGAGATGGGCCACAGGGGGCCCACACCACCCCCTGGCGCGGGCCAGCCCAGGCTGTGCCACCAGGTGGTGTGGCCACCCTGGCCCACCTCTGGCATCGCCCTCTGACGCATATAATCCCCTCAAAACCCTAAGACTTGGGGAGCAACCACATAAAGATTCCCCCGCCTCTGCGGGGCGGAAAAACTACAGAGAGAGAAAGAGCTCTCCGACAGGCAGAAATCTGCTGGGGAAATTCCTTCCCGGAGAGGAGAGATCATCACCATCAACACCATCATAAGGATGGACTTTATCGGGATCATCATCATCATCATCTCCACCAGCACTATCATCACTAATCCATACCGCTGTAACAATTGGGTTGAATCTTGCATAGTTCTTAGGCGAAACTTTTCCGGTGTTGATTACTTATTGTAGTTGATGCTATTGAGTGGAACCATTGAATTATCATTATGTTCAGATTGTTACTTATCATTATTTCATCTCTGATCTTGATCCATATGATGTCTCATGAGTAGTTCGTTTAGTTCTTGAGGACATGGGAGAAGTCATGTTGTTAGTAGTGGAGTTGTGTTGAGAAAGATTCAATGGTTTGATAATTAAGTTATTGTGTTATTCTTCTAGTGGTGTCATGTGAATGTAGACTACATGATACTTCACCTTTATGGTCCTAGGGAAATTAATTGTGTATTTGGCTACTAATCGTAGGGGTTGCTGGAGTGACAAAAACCTGAACCCCCGTTAGGAAACCTTTGCACAAGGGAGTGTAGGATCTCAGAGTTTAAGGCAGTGGTTAGGTTTTTATCTTAATTACGTTCTTGTAGTTGCAGATGCTTGCAAGGGGTATAATCACAAGTATGTATTATTCCTAAGAAGGTTAGTACATTAGCACAGGTTCACCCACACACCACTTATCCAACTAAAGAATATTAATCAACTATATGAAGTGAAAACACTTGACAATATTCCCACGTGTCCTCGAGAACATTTGGTCATCTTAAGTAATACAACCGGCTTGTCTTTTGCTAAAGAAAGGTTGGGCCACTTGCTGCAATTATTATCATTGTCTTTTATTTACTCGCACTTTATTTATCTGCATTATCAAAAACCCCTAAAAATCTGTTTGCCAAGTATGTACAGAGAATTCCTGATCCAAGCCACTCGTCAACACCTTCTGCTCCTCGTTGGGGTCGACACCCTTACTTATCGAAAATACTGCGATACACCCCCTATACTTGTGGGTCATCAAGACTATTTTCTAGCGCCGTTGTTGGGGAGTGAAGCGCTATTGAAGAGTGAAACTGGTAAAAGAAACTTATACTATGAGTATTGTTTATTTCTACTTGTTATTTTATTCTCAATATGGATAATTCACTTAGTTTCTTATTTCGTAACGCTACTACCACTGCTAGGTAGTAGATGAACCTCCACCTGCTAAAAATGATACTTTTAAGATACCTACGAGGATTGTTGATTGGGTTATCGATAACTACTATTTTGGGGATGGAACTGTCCATCCCGGTGATCATTTGCTTTTTATACACGAATTATGCGGGTTGTTCAAGTGTGCAGGTATTACAACAGATTAAGTTAAGAAGTTATTCATGTTATCACTGAAAGGAAGAGCTGAGGAATGGTATAAGCTGATAAAGAATGGCCAATCTCTTGAATGGGAGGAAATTGTACCTCTCTTTTATTCCAAATTTTATCCTCCTAGTGAGATTAATAAAGATCGGAATCAAATATACAACTTTTGGCCTCGTGATGGAGAGAGTATATCTCAAGCTTGGGGGAGATTGAAGTCACTAATGCTCAAATGTTTTACTCATGAGCTCCCTAATAACATTATTATCGATAACTTTTATGCAAGACTTTCTCTTCATGATAAGGATCTATTGGATGCTTCTTGCTCTGGATCATTTACATGCATGGAAGAAGAAGCTAAATGGTATTTTCTAGACTTTATTCAAGACAATAATGAAGCATGGGAGAATGATAAAGGAAGAAAGTCAGGTATAAATATTGATTATGAATGCATTAAATCTTTTATGGGAACTGATGACTTTCATAATATTAGTAATGCTTATGGTCTTGATTCTCAAAGTATTGCAAATTATTTTAAGGCTTTTGCCTCTTATATTGAAATTCCTAAAAAGAAATGGAACGGGTATCATGCACCATATAAAGATATTGTTAATTATGTTCCTACTAGAAATACTGAAGTTTATACTATGGGTCATATTTTACCTGAACCTTACATCGAGAAAATACCCTTCTCGGTTAAGGTAAAGGAACATTCTATGACCGCTAGTATGGTTAACGAAAATACAAAGAAAGTTGTAGAACCTAATGAACAGATAGAGGTTGAACCTGCAATAGCAAATATGAAAGACTTTGTAACTTAAAATGTAGAAGAGGGGCACATTATCCTTTGTAAGGATACTTCTAATATTGTTTCACATCCTAATGGAAATAGGAAAGCTAGTGTCCCTGTGTTTTCTGTCAGAATAAGTGATCATTGCTACAATGATACTAAAAGTTATTATGAGAGAGGGAATTTTTTTCTTATGCATCTCAATAATATTAAGTTTCGTCGCTTTATGCTGAATGTCTTTATGCTGCACTTGTTTTGCCTTCCTATGCTGGTAACCTCTGATTTCAACAATTTATTTTCTTACAAAATGCCCTTGCATAGGAAGTGGGTTAGACTTAAATATGTGTATATTTGCTCCTTGATGCTCTCTTTTACTTCAATTCATACCATTATGTGAGCATCATTGAAATTTATCATGCCCATTTTAATGGCATAAAGAAAGAGCTTCTTAGGAGACAACCCAATATATTTTTGCTCTCAGTTTATTTATGTTTATTTGAGTCTTGGAAGTTAGTGCTTCTGTAATAACCTCCCCATATCCTTTTTGTTTGGTTTTTGTGTCAATATCAACCTCTAATGAGAAAGAAGTACGATTTGGGGAAGTTGTTATCCCGAAACAGATTTTTGTGCTTCACCGTAAAAAATCATGAAAAATCCCAGAATGTCGTACGGATCTGTAAGTTTTTGTGTGCATGCCCTAGGGTATTATTTAACTTTTGTTTGTTTTCCACTTTTTGATTTGGGCAACAGAAGATTTACGAAAAAATTGATCTTTACCTGCTGGACTTTTTTGACAGATTTCTGCCATTTTATTTGCCTCTTAAATCGATTTCCTTTTTGAATTCTTTTTGGGATTTCGAAAGGAGTTGTTTCGATAGCTTATGTTCTGATGGATTTCACTTAAAATTTAACCTAAAGGTTTATTATCTTGCATGCACTAATGTTGCTAATGAAGAATGTGTAAAGTTTTGTATGAAAGAAGTTTTCAAGTGCTAGGAGAAAATGATGTAATGAGATGAAGAATGGTCAAAAGACTCAAGCACCATATTTCTGGAGATTCTTATAATGAAGATATTGATATAATTCAAGTGGTGACTCCGGAAGAATTTATTAAAAGCCAAGTTAAGAGACCTACAGAGTCTGTTTTCGAATAGGTAACAATTCTGGTAAGAAAAGGTCCAGGAAAAACCTTCCAATTTATATTTTTGTAGTTTTTATCTAACATGGAAATTAATGAGTCGAAAGGGGGCAGAAATGGAGCCCAGGTGGCTCACACCACCCCGTGGCGCGGGCCCACCTGGTCGAGCCACCAGGGGGTGTGGACACCTCGGAGCCCGTCTCCGACCCGTTTTCTCGCAGTACTTTCCTTTTGTTGTTAAAATTCATAATATATAATCCTCTAGATCCCCAAGGTCTGTATATCGTGGTCTCGTCGTGTTTTCATTTCGATCTGTTCTATTCAGATGTTGTTCCAGGATTCGTTTTTGGAGGACTATGAGCTACGACGCCGGCGCGAGCTCCATCGCAACCTCGAGCAGATGACCTTCGTAGGATGGGTGGAAGAAGAAAAGATCACAGCTAGGCACGAAGACATGGATCAGAGCATCGATGAGGAAGTGAAGGGCATGTCAGCAGGCATGAAAGGACAGGGGCTGATACGTCTAGTTCTAAACCTCAGTTCCTGCCCCGCAGTAGTGGAAGCTCTACGAGCCACAGATGAGTTTTGCGATAAGTACCGAGTCCTGAGGAGAAAGGTGGATATACTGCAAGAGGAGAATAATAGGCTTCGCAAGATCCTAAAAGATTTTCTCACTCCGATCATGGGCACAACACCACCACCACCACCGAAGGAGTAATTCGTCATCAGTTTTGGCATCCCCTTGGTTTGTTCCAAGCTTGGGGGAGTGCCACGGTATCATATCATTATCTTTCATCTTTTTACCTTTTAGTAGAGTCATATCATGAATAGAGAAGTTATCATATAGGATGGTTTGCATTATGGAAGTATCTCCCCTCTAGTTAGATATCTATGTATCCCTTGGTGTGAGTTACTGTTATGGAATATTAATGAGAAGCTCTATCATTTACTCTTTGCACATCTTATTTTAGTTTGCAAATTTCTGTTATATGATTAATCTTGTTGATAGTATTGGTATCAGTTTGAGATCATTAAGTAAATTGAGATTGGTTTTGGCAAACCTAGCTCAGGTCAGTAGCAATACTCTTAGAGGATTGAATGGAAAAGAGAAAAGGTACTTTTAAGATATATAATATCATCATCTTTCTTTCTTGTTTGGCTCATAAGCTTAGTATTCTCTAGTTAAGATCTTTTGTGTTTCCAAGGAAGATTGCATGATCGTTTCTATCACTTATATGTTTGTTTGTTCCTTGAATTCTTATGCTTGCTGCTCAGCCTTGCTAGCCAACAACCTGTACTGAGAGGGAATACTTCTCGTGCATCCAATCCTAAAACTAAAACCTATGCCATTTCTGTCCACCATATCTACCTATTAGCATTATTGCTATTCCAAGTAAATTCATGTTTTTATCTACCTTTCAAATTAAACTTGTTATGTGAAAACTAGCGATTAAAGCTCTCACAAACTTGATGGCACACTTTACTTTCTTGCACTTAATAAACTTGAACCATTGAGTCCATCTATGTTGCGTATATGCTTGCACTTTATAAGTTGAGAATTAGCAGAACCATGTTGTCATGGGGAACAATTTCAACATTGCACTGATTATTCAGTTGATATCATGATTATTTTGTTTATGGATCCAGGTGGTGTGAAATAAAAGGGGAGCTTGTAAGCTCATGGAGTTTGTATATGTGTTAGAGAAACGCACGGGCGGCTACTCTAAGTCATGCCTAATCATGGTGTAAACTTGCAACATAACCATAGTGAGCATTCTGTGAAGCATCCTCAATAAAAACCTATGCAAATAGCAAATAAAAAAGAGAGTTGAGATGCTCATTGTCTATTGCCTTGTCATTTTGATATGGGATAGCTCCTGTATCTTGGGGCAAGGGGTACCCCGTTGGCGGTTCTCCATGATACACATGTACTTACAATGACAAGAACTTACTCGTGACTAAAGTTGAGTAGCATGAGGTCCGGGACTCGTAAGCAAGGGGCATGAGATTTTCAACTTATAACTTGTCAAGCATATCCTCATATTTGTTCACTTTAACCTTAATCACCTGAAAGATGCTTATGATAGGGGCAATGAGAGATCAAAGCTAGTAAGTACCATAATTTTTGGAAGATCTTTATGAAGCTTGAAATCCATGTTCCCCTCCGCAAAGGGTCTATCTTTTACTTTTTAGTTAAGTCAGTAAACCTATTCATTTCTATCTTAAGCAAGCATTTGAGTTGTTGAGATTCAATCACCCATATGATGATATATCATGTTTCTTATGTTCCTTGTTTTGCACACTGCTCTTATCTTAGTGGATATTACTTTGAAAGCTATCATTGAAAACCTATTATGTTTGACTCCTGCAATTTGTTAACCATTTTATGACCAAGAACAAGGTTTGCCACTACAAATTCTGATTTACTTTATGCATCTTTATTATGTTCCTCTTACTCATTTCAAGTTAAGTTATATAATAGTGAGTTGTTTTCTATTATAATTTGTGTATTGATGAATGTGATGCTTCTTGTCTGTATTCTCTTTATCGACACTTCACTCCATAAACATGTGGACATGTTAATTGAGCTCAGTTTTCGCTTGGGGACAAGCGAAGTCTAAGCTTGCGAGAGTTGATACGTCCATTTTGCATCACCATTTGATACGTTGCTAACGTATCTATAATTTTTGATGTTCCATGCTTGTTTTATATCTACTTTCTTATGTATTGTCCACATTTTAGAGTATTTTTATACACTTTCTTGGAGTAACCTATTAATAAGATGCCATAGTGATAGCTGCCTATTTTCTGCTATTTTTGGTTCCAGGAAAGTCAGAAAATGAATATTCTCGGAATTGGACGGGACAAAAGCCAAAGTCAATATTTCACGGAGGGGGACACAGAGCCAGAATACGAGACAGAGAGGAGCTAGAGGCCGGCCACACCACCTGGCCGCGCGGCCTGACCCGTGCCAGGGGGTGGTGTGGCCGCCTAGGGCACCCCCTCGGCCTCCCCTTTCGCCTATAAGATGCCTCCGATACAGAAACCCTAAGTACCCGATCAAAATTCCACGAATGAGTCTGTAGCCACCGTCATCTCCATCCCTAGATCGGGAGGGGTCTAAAGCTCTTCCTGGCACCCTTCTAGAGGGGAGAATTCACCCTGGAGGCCTTCTTCATCACCTTGCAAGCCTCCGGTGTGATGCGTGAGTAGTTCATCCTTGGACTATGGGTACATGTAGTAGCTAGATGGTTGGTTCTTATCCTTTGTGCTACCATGTTTAGATCTTGTGAGCTCCGTTCATGATCAAGATCATCTATTTGTAATCTTACATGTTGTGTTTGCGGGGATCCAATGGATATTGAGATGCTATTTCAGATTGATTATTGATTCTATCATGTCTATGTTGTTTGTGATCTTGCATGCTTTCCGTTGTTAGTAGCTATCTTGGCCAAGTAGATGCTAGCAACTCCAAGAGGACGTATTTATGCTCGATAGTGGGTTCATGCCTCTAGTAATCTGGGGAAGTGACAGAAATCTCTAAGGTACTAGATGTGTTGTTGCTAGTAGGGAGAAAACAATAATCCTTTGTCCATAGGGCAATTATATTGTTTACTTTACACACTTTGCTTAATACAATTATCTGTTGCTTGCAACTTAATACTAGAGGGGGTTCAGATGATAACCTGAAGGTGGATTATTAGTCATAGATGCAGTTGGATTACGGTCTTTGTATAATGTTGTAATGCCCAAACAAATCTCATAGGAGTCAAGATGATTAGTATATGCATGTATGCTTTCTCGGTGTATGTCAATTGCCCCGCTGTAATTTGTTCACCCAACATGTCATCTATCTTAAGGAGAATCACCTCTAGTGAAATATGGACCCTAGTCCATTCTTTTACCATCAATCTAAAATCTATTTACTGTTTACTTTCTGCAAGCAACTACTATCTTCCACACAATACGTTTAATCTTTTTTTAGCAAAACTGGTGAGATTGACAACCTCACTGTAAGTTGGGGGCAAAGTTCTGTTGTTGTGTTGTGCAGGATTCCAAGTTGGAAACAACACCTTGGAGGTGTTTCCTTGCTCCTACTGGTTTGATAACCTTGGTTTCATAACTGAGGGAAAAGTTGCTGCTGTGCTCATCATACCTTCCTCTTCGGGTTCCCCAACAAGCTCGATAAATTTTGGGCTATCAAGCTATTTTTCTGGCACCGTTGCCGCGGTGTCAAGGACATCTTCACAAGGGGAGTACCTCATAACCAATCTCTTTACTTTGTTTTATGTTTTTTTCTTAGTTTATTTCTGCTTTGTTTGCTTGTTTCTTTATCAAAAACACACAAAAAATTAGTTGTACTAGTTTGTCTTCTTTATTAAAAACACAAAAAATTAAGTCTTTCTATAGTTGTTACCTCTTTCTTAGTTCACATGTTGGAAGCTAGGTTTGTTAGCCTTAACCCCTTAATGCAAGTAATGTTTCTTAAACTTAAAGAAATTGAGGACCCTGAAAAGAGAGATTTTATTTTGAAAACTTTGCTTAAAGAATTCTATGATGTTGCCAAGGAAGCTAGAAAAATCTTTGATTGTTTTAATATGCTATGCTTATGTGTAGATGTTATTCGTACACAAGAAAAGGTGGACAAAACCGAACCTAATGGGGAAGAAATTAACATACCAATACCTTTTAAACTTGTATCTCCTCATGTAGATCCTCGCGACACCACTAACAAGAGGTCGTTGTCCGTGATCGTCGAGAGAACACTCCGGGAACAAAGGGCGAAGGTAGAGGTATCAACAAATAAAGCGACCTCTAACTTCGACAGAAGGAGAGAAACGATGCATTCTCATCCACTACAATGTACGAGAGCAAATAGATTGAGTAGTCGGCATGGGGGCCAATCCATCACGCACCCAAACTATTACTCCGCACAGTCAGTAGAAAAGCGTGCAGCCATTCTCGGAATCAGACTGAAGATCTCGACAAGCGAGGTTCGGAAACAAATGAGTGATGCAGGGATTCATCGAATCTGACGTAGATGATGTCATCGCGTTGAAAACACCGGAAAGCACAAACAAGGAACAAAGAGAAGTCCAACAGATGAAGGATTCCTCGGATAGCACGAATATCGGCTGTAGAAGCACCGTTACCAAAAGAGGAAGCGAAACCCTGAAGATACGACGGAAAACCCAACCACGAGAAATCCTAGACTAGAAGAAGGTAAGAGAGCAGATCCACAACACGTAGAGGTAAGAGGAGAATAGCAGAGGGTAAGGAGTAAAAGCAGACCTAATCAGATCTATCCAACCGATTTTCCAAAATAGTTTTGACACTATACTTCGGCCTTTAGCTAGGTTCTCCTACAGGCTAGACTTGTGGGGTATCGCAACTGCTGAGCTCTGATACCTCTCTGTAACACCCTCAAATCGGCCTTATGCAAGTTTTAGTGCTTCCCGCCAAACCCGCATAGAAACGATTCAAGGACGCCCACCAGGCACTTTCGTGCGGGTGGAAAACGAAGTAATACCATTACACAACCATCCTCGATGGGACCCACAGAACAGATATATATATATAACACGACTCCAAGAGTCAATAATATGGATATACAATACAAAGATCCAAATAACCTTGAAAATGATAGAGCGTCCGACTACGAACAAGATGAAAATGGGGCTAAGAGCCCTGAAGAATAACCCATGGCATCCATAGCCCTGCCCAGGCCAAGCCGGAAGGGTAACCCTGCTAACGAATGTCGATCTCAAACCTGCTAAAACAAAAGGGGGTGCCGACAAAGGGCAAAGGAAAAAGAGGAGCGTCAGTACTGAGGCCAGTACACGGCGAGGCTAGAATTCGGCGGCTCTCGCCTACATAGGTATGGTGGACTGAAGCGGCAGCGCAATGTGCACTAAACAACCTATAGAGACTCGATATCACCGGCGGCTATTAGAGAGGGGTAAGAAAGACCTATTCGGATCCTATCTGATACTAACACCAAACATACCCATCCTGGTATTTCCCCCTCGAGACCAACGAGGAAGTCGGACCCAGGAACTCACACAGTTGGCAGTTTTACTCATTCCATTATAGTTGCAGCATTTACTAGTCAGATATATAGCATGAGTCATCCTGATAGCATAAGTAGTGGCAGTTTTAGTTAACATTCCGTTGTAGTTGGAACCTTTACTAGTCAGATATAATTGTCCTGAGGAATCCCAAAACCCAGCAGTTGTTGGCACTTTTATCACATTCCATTGGAGTTGCAATACTTACTAGGCAGGTATAGTATGACACAGATCACCACAGATCCAACAGTTGTTGGCATTTTTAATATCCATTCCGTTGTAGTTGAATTTGATTACTAGTCACATATTAAGTCAAAATTATAGCACTACTTTAGTTATGCTTGTCTATGATCGAGATACTGTGCTCCAAGTCGTCCATAACCGCGGACATGGCTTTCAGAAAGATTTACCCTGCAGGGGTGCACAAATAGCAACACACACTCGATCAACCTCGGAAAAACCAACTCAAAACCCAACGAGGCTTTCACGACAAAGCAATCAGAGGATTCATAAAATATTTCAGGGGGCCACCCCATTAAGCTACCCGCAACGAAGTTGGCCGGCTCCGAGACGGACCCAAGGTTTGCGCCAATGGCTGTAAACGACTGGGAACCCGAAAGTGTGACTGGGCTTGTCGATACCGCGAAAACACTCCGCAATCCTAAACAGTACAGGTGCTCCACGCACAATCTTAAATAAAGCAGTAAAACATGGCATAAGTATAGGATAGTAATAAAGCCCCAAACTACTTTGTGGCCCCAAGAAATAGAAATGAATCAAGCTCTGGCTCAGGGGGATCCCATAGGGTCTCCCGGATGTGGATAGTGCGAATAGTCAAGGAACAGGTATCAAGTACTCAGGGTCCTACGGGACACAAGTGAGCATGGAATAACCAAATAACACCTATTGCCCACTGATGCCTCTGCATTAGTTATATGTAGCAATTTAATAGTTGTGTTTAAAGTCATGAGCATCTCCACCATAAACATCTGCCAGCATTCCAACAACTGTGGTACTCGACAACACGAGATCGCACCTGAGCAAGCAACTACGACTCGCAAGGCCCGCTATCTACCAAACACAGGTAATAGGAGGTGTCCAAGTCAATATAGAGGCTGCACGGGGTATAACTGGTGCACGGAACCTAAAGCATCGCGACACGGATAGCAATAGATCAATAGGAGGAAATAAAGACTATAAATGCAAAATATGTAGAAGGGGAAGAGATGCTCGCCTGGGAAACACTGCCGACGGATCATATCCGGAGAACTTGTCGATACTCGCATCAACTCATCGGCCTAATACGCAAAGAAGCAAACACTAGAAGAAACACCGGATGCAATATTTAATACTACGGCAGAAGATCCGACATGATTATGATATGATGCATGGCATGGCAATGGTCAATGCAATTAGGCAATATTAAGCGGAACCGGGGTACCGACAATTAATTAAACGGTTCAAGTTATTTAGAACCCCCGCAATTTAAATGTGGAATTAACAAGGCAAAGCATGGCTTCGATTCGGTACACAAATTTAAATGGAGTCCGGAATAAGACAAAGATATGCCGCATATAGACTCCATATTTAATTTAGGTGAATCAGTATAATGCCCCAAACCACAGACAGGTATGCATGCATGAACAATTTAATATGCGACAGTTGATAAAGTCATATTATAAAGATAGGGGCTTAGGGGCACACATCTGGGTTCGGAAGATCTTGGGTTTCGGGGATTCGGGGTCCGACAAGATTTGACGGGGACGGCGAGGTTCGGATACAAGATGGAGAACTTGTCGTGTCGTGACGGAGAACTTGGGTTCCAGGCGATCGATCTTGCCGTTGATGACGAACTTGAGTGGATCGGTACCGGGGGCCTTCGGATCCGTGGAGTAGATCTTGTCGCACGGTGTCCGGGTAGGCGAACTTGGCGGTTGGATGATCTTGTCGTAGTCCTCGGGTGACGGTGTCGGTCTTGGGTCTCGGCGCCGGAAGATCTTGACGCCTGTGACTCCTCGGGTTCGGACGGAGGTCTTGGCGTTCCGATGGATCGGTCTTCGGGGTCAAAGAACTTGGCGCGCCAGGGTTCGTTCTTCGGATCCGAGTAGAAGAACTTGGCGTTCCATGTCAGGGACCTTGGCGTTCGGGTCCTCGGGCATCGGTGCGGGAAGGAGGTCTTGTCGCATGTGTGATCTTCGGGTCCATGAAGTAGGCTTCGAGTATGGCGACGCATGTCGAAGATCTTGTCGGTGGCCTTGGAGTGGTACTCTGGGGCTGCTTCGGGTTCCTGGCGATGGTCTTGGTTCGGAGGGGTTCGGGTGCCGGATCGGTCTTCGGATCCATGTTGGCGCACTCGGGGTCTCGGCGTCTTCGGGTCTGGTCCGAGAAGGAGAGCTTGAGGTTCCACGACGGAGATCTTCTTTCGATTGCCCTTGATAGTACCTTAATGTCCCAACCTCTGTTTGTCCGTAGCGAATTTGCGTTGACACAGAGGGAGGCGGTCCTTGCCACCCACACGGCACAAGGCAAAACTTGCCACCACGAAGCTCTTGACGGCCATACGTCCACTAAGTACACCATCTCCCCGTGCACAGAAAACAACAACACCATCTATTCATGATACATCCAAGCTTCAAGCATCGATACTGAACTTCTAGACCAAAACATCTCACATGACCGTGTCGGGTGGCGTTGCAGATAGGTAGGGTCAAGGTGGGCCTGCCAGGGATGTAGAAGACGGCGAAGGCAGGTCAGGGCCTAGGCATCGGCTCGGCCCGGGGACGCACGTGGGGCAGAGAGGAGGAGCACCGGCAACGAGGATGGCGGAGACGCGCTAGGGAGGCAGACGGTGGAGCACCGCTGCGGTGACGGCTTGGTGAGGCGCGACCGCGGGGTCGAACGAACGGAAGGGCGACGGCCACAGGGCGCAGTAGGGCGCGGGGGGGGGGGGGGACTCTGGCCCAGGGCGTGGCGGGGCGACGCACTGGGTCGCGTGGCCGGAGGCGCGGAACGGCGGCAGGGTCCAGAGGTTGTGAGCAGCGTGCGGTCCCTGGTGGCGGGCTCCGAGGCAGATGAGGTGGCGACGTAGGGGACGGTGGTGCCCTCACGGCCACTAGCGGGGCTCGCCAGCCAGGTACTCAGGGAGCCAACGAATCCGGCATCGAAAGCATCAGAGGACGGAAGCGGCAGAGGCGGCTGGGGAAAGAGCGGGGCCGGTTGAGGCTGCAGCTGGGCAAGCCGCACAGTCCAGGCGGTGGCGTCTGCCTGTGGGTGGGAGGGAAGCGAGGACGGGTTGCGCGCGGGGAGCGGTTCGTGCGGGACGCGGTCGTGGCGAGGAGAGGCCATGGGGAGGAGCGGGTCAGGTGGGGAGGGATGAGGGAGAGGGGGACGCGAGGGAGAGACTGGTGGGGCCAGGAGCGTGCGAGAGAGGCGGTAGGTGGCGTGCGACGCGTGAGGAGGTGGGCCGCTCACGCAGGGGGTGTGCGGTGGGGTGGTCAGGTTGACTGGGTGGGGCTGGGCTGGAGGCGTGCGATGTGAGCAAGGGGCGTGGTAGGTGGCTGAGTGGAGCGTGGTGTGCGGGAATGGGGTAGCTCACGCAAGCGTGTTGGGGTGGGATGGGTTCTGGCGGCGGTTGGGGGGTACACCGCGTGCGTCGCTAGGTGTGTGTGCTGTGTGGATAAGGGTAGGGGTAGGGGCGTTTTAGATAGGGTTTGGGGGTGGCCGGCCGGGCTTTCGGGCCTGGCAGGCTGCCCCCTAAAAATAATATAAATATTTTATTATTTAAAACGGGGCTTTTGAAATCCGATTCTAGACGAAACAAAATATTCCGGACAAGCCCGGGGTTTTGTATTTGAATAAAGACGGGGCTTATTTAGAAAACAAAATAGGTTTTCGAAAATAGTTTTAGACAAAACCATGCATGATGACATGACGATGCTCAAATGCAATGTGGCATGATGACATGAGCATGCGGTCATGACGATGCAATGCACAAAAACAACGCGATTTTCTAGTAGTGGGTTTTGCGGGATGCCACACTTCTCATGCCTAACTTAAAGGCGTTAAAGAAAAGTACTTATTGGGAGATAACCCAAAAGTTTTAGATGGGTCCTGGAAGTTATTACCTCTGTAATAACCGTTTCTTATCCTTTTTATTTGCCTTTTGTGCCAAGAGTAATCTCTAATGAGAGAGAAGTAATGCTTGGGAGAGTTGCTGTCCCGAAACAGATTTTTGTGCTTCACTGTAATTTTTTTTGTAAACTCTGTGTAAGTTGGTTTGAGCTGTGATGTTTTTTGCTTCTGCCCCAAGTTGTTATCCAACTTTCGTTAGTTCAAAACTTTTCGATTTGAGCAACAGAAGGTCTTCGAAAAAATTGGTTTTTACCTGCTGGTCTGTTTTGACAGATTTCTGCAATTATTTGCATTTGCTTCTTGTTGATTCCTTTTTGGGTTTTTTTTGGGGAATTGAGCTTTTTGAGGGAAGTTCTACAGTATCTTGTGTTTTAATGGAAGTTTTATTGGTGTTGAAACTAAACCCAAAGACTTATTATCTTGAGTACACTAATGTTGCTAATAAAGATTGTGTGAAGTTTTGTATGAAGGAAACATATTCAGGTGTAAGGAAAGAGTGATGTAATGAGATTAAGAATGGACTAAATCTCAAGCTTGGGGATACCACCCGTGTCACCCCAATAAATATCCAAGAAGTACAAGCGTCAAATCTTGGGGATGCCCAAGGCATCCCCTTCTTCATCAATAAAAATCTCAGGTTTCTTCCAAACACTTCATTTTTATTGTTTCATGCACAGTTGTGTTGTTCTTGGAGCGTCTTTGTTTTTGTTTTTGGTTTTTGTTTGCTTTGTTTTCTTAGTTTGCTTGAATAAATTGGTTGTACCCCCTCTTTCATACATTAGTTTTCAAATAAGTTTGGTTTGGATTGGAAAAGAGTAGGAAAAGTTCATGCTTAAGTGGTAAAAAGGAGCTTGTTTTTGACTGTGGCCTATGCTTTGTCATGTCATGCTTGATATTGTTTTGGCTTTATGCTTAGTGATAATTGTTGTAGCATGACATGTTATAAACAATTGAGATTCCTTAATGTGCCTTGAAAGAATCATGCGTTGTTTTAGCATATTAAAGCATAGTATTGTGGTATTCTCCTTTGATGCTTTATTTGGGTTGACTTGGCGCATGCTCACACCATGGTATGACTATCCCAAGTCACCATAGCCTTTATGATCCTTTAGTTTTCGACTTGTAATATCACTTTATGCTTTAATTAGTGATGTTTTGTCGCTTTGGATGATTATGGCCATTATTGCTCTCTTAGTTGGTCGCTCCCAATCTTTTGCTATCCTCCATAACCAAGTATGAGTCCCACTCATGCATCCAACTCCAAATAAAACCAAGTTATTCCAAAGAGTCCACCATACCTACCTATTAGCATTTGCTATTCCAAGTATATTCATGATTTTATCTACCTTCTGAATTAAACTTGTTATGAGAAAACTAGTGATTAAAGCTCTTACGAACTTGATAGCACATTTTATTTTCTTGCACTTAATAAACTTGAACCATTGTGTCCATCTTGTTGCGTATATGCTTGCGCTTTATAAGTTGAAGTTAGCAGAACCATGTATCATGGGGAACACTTTCAACATTGCACTTATATTCCGTTGATATCATGATTCTTTTGCTTATGGATCCCGGCGGTGTGAAATAAAAGGGGAACTTGTAAGATCATGGAGTTTGTATGTGTGTTAGAGAAACGCCTGGGCTGCGAGCCTAAGCCATGCCTAATCATGGTGGAAACTTGCAGCATAACCATAATGAGCACTCTATGAAGAATCCTCAATAAAAACTTATGCAAATAGCAAATAAAAAGATCGCTGAGATGCTCCTTGTCTGCTTGCCTTGTCATTTTGATTATGGGATAGGTCCTGTATCATGTGCAAGGGGTACCCCGTTGGCGGTTCTCTATGATAAATATGTACTTACAATGACAAGAGCTTACTTGTGACTGAAGTTGAGTAGCACGAGGTTCGGTACTCGTAAGTAAGGGGCATGATATTTCAACTTATAACTTGTCAAGGATATCCTCTTAGTTGTGTCACTTTAACCTTAATCACCTAAAGATGCTTATGATAGGGGCAATGAGAGATGAAAGCTAATAAGTATCATAATTTTTGGAAGCTCTTTATGAGACTTGAATCCCTGCTTCCTTCTATGAAGGCCTTTCTTTTACTTTTATGTTGAGTCTCCATCTTCTATCTTTATGCACCTATTGAGAGAGCATAGTGGCCATTCTTAGATTAATGTGCATTGTCCCAAGACTTGTTGATTGATGCATAACTTTGATATTGCTTGTTCTTAAACTATTTGTATCTAGTCACCCTTATGAACTTTGAAGGTGTCCTATGTATTTATATTTTGCTACTTTATGAGGGACAAGTTGAATATCATCCTCATTATGCTTTCTTTATGTGAAACAAACAAACGTCTTGCAAGGCATTATTATTCATGAATCTTTTGTTTATGCCTTTTCATGTTATAACATAGTTGCTATGTCTTATTGTTAGAACAATATCTTTCATGCTATGTTAAAGTACTATGATCCCAGATATCAATGTTTTACAAATACTTTGATCAAGTTTATGATGGTTCATGTACCTCAAAAATTATTCTTTCTTTTTATCACTTACCTACTCAAGGACAAGCAGGAGTTAAGCTCGAGGATGTTGATACGTTGCTAACGTATCTATAATTTTTGACGTTCCATGCTTGTTTTATATCTACTTTCTTATGTTTTGTCCACACTTTGGAGTATTTTTATACACTTTCTTAGACTAACCTATTAACAAGATGCCATAGTGCCAGCTACCTGTTTTCTGCTGTTTTTGGTTCTAGGAAAGTCAGAAAATGAATATTCTCAGAATTGGACGGGACAAAAGCCAAAGTCAATATTTCACCGAGGAGGACACGGAGCCAGAATACGAGACGGAGAGGGGCCAGAGGCCGGCCACACCACCTGGCCACGAGGCTAGGCCTGGCCCGCGCCAGGCGGTGGTGTGGCCGCCTAGGGCACCCCCTCGGCCTCCCCTTTCGCCTATAAGATGCCTCCAATACAGAAACCCTAATAAGTACCCGATCAAAATTCCACGAAAGAGTTTGTAGCCGCTGTCATCTCCATCCCTAGATCGGTAGGGATATGAAGCTCTTCCCGACACCCTGTCGGAGGGGAGAATTCACCCTGGAGGCCTTCTTCATCACCATGCAAGCCTCCAGTGTGATGCGTGAGTAGTTCATCCTTGGACTACGGGTCCATGTAGTAGCTAGATGGTTGGTTCTTCTCCTTTGTGTTATCATGTTTAGATCTTGTGAGCTCCGTTCATGATCAAGTTCATCTATTTGTAATCCTACATGTTGTGTTTGCGGGGATCCGATGGATATTGAGATGCTATTTCATATTGATTATTGATTCTATCATGTCTTTGTTATTTGTGATCTTGCATGCTCTCCGTTGTTAGTAGATATCTTGGCCGAGTAGATGCTAGCAACTCCAAGAGGGAGCATTTATGCTCGATAGTGGGTTCATGCCTCTAGTAATCTGGGGAAGAGATAGAAATCTCTAAGGTACTAGATGTGTTGTTGCTACTAGGGAGAAAACAAAAATACTTTGTTCATAGAACAATTGTATTGTTTACTTTACATGCAATGCTTAATGCAATTATCTGTTGCTTGCAACTTAATATTGGAGGGGGTTCGGATGATAACCTGAAGGTGGATTATTAGTCATAGATGAAGTTGGATTACGGTCTATGTATAATGTTGTAATGCCCAATCAAATATCATTATGAGTCAAGATGATTAGTATATGCATGTATGCTTTCTCAATGTTTGTCAATTGCCCCGCTGTAATTTGTTCACCCAACATGTCATCTATCTTAAGGAGAATCGCCACTAGTGAACTATGCACCCCGGTCCTTTCTTTTACCATCAATCTACAACGGTTTATTGTTTTTTACTTTCTGCAAGCAATTACTCTCTTCCACACAATACGTTTAATCATTTGTTTTCTGCAAAACCGATGAGATTGACAACCTCACTGTATGTTGGGGGCAAAATTCTGTGGTTGTGTTCTGCAGGATTCCAAGTTGGAAACAACACCTTGGAGGTGTTTCCTTGCTCCTACTGGTTCGATAACCTTGGTTTCATAACTGAGGGAAAACTTGCTGTTGTGCTCATCATACCTTCCTCTTGGGGTTCCCCAACGAGCTCGATATATTTTGGGCCATCACCGTTCTATATCATATTTCACTGTTATTCATTGATATATTTCATATTAAGAGTGTAGGGGTTCCACGTATGAAAACAATAAATTTTTACCTTACGCCCCTGAACCCCTGATGTTGCCAGGACCTATCTATTAGTAATGCAGTAGCGGTAGGGGCTTTTCGCGAACTTACCCTTGAAGACCGAAAAGCGTTGCCAACGCTCAGGAGAGCGTGGTTGACGTAGATGAGCCGAAGCCGGCCTCAAGGTTGTGATGAAGTCCTTGCGCTCTAGCGGCTCCAACAACTTGAGTGCCTCAAGTGTGACACGTCGCGGGGAGTTACACACGTTCGATGCCTGACGATGACTCCCGCTTCCCCGATCCAGCAGCAGTTGCGGAAGTAGAGCTCCTGGATCCGAATCCCGCAGCGCGACGACGCTCCACGGTGAAGATGCCTCTCGTTGGCGTAGTCCGAACTTGGGACCACGGTCATGAGAGAGAGAGAGAGAGAGAGAGAGAGAGAGAGAGAGAGAGAGAGAGAGAGAGAGAGAGTATCAATTGATGGTCTCTCCAAAAGTGAGGAAACCATTATTGAATATTGTGTGTATTTATCTGGCCAAATACCCCCACTATATATAGGGGGAGGGGAGGTACTACCTCCCTCAAACTCCTGGGGTGGGACTAAAGAAGAGGGAGAGGTGCGGAGGCGTGCCGGCCAGCCCCCACCCATGGGCGCCACATGGCGTAGGCCCACTAGGGCCGACGGCCACCCCCTAGGACTCTCCTAGGGGTGTGGTCCCCTCTTGGGCCCTTTCCCCTCTAGAATTGGCCCATTAAGCCCTTTGACCATTTAATTGATTTTCTATTTTATTAAATAATTATGAATAAATGATTAAATCAATATTTAACATTCATTCACATATTATTCAATCTCCGTGGCTATGGAACACCTTCCACCTCCACTCTGGACATCCTTCGGACTTACCGAAACCCTTCCGGTTTTCTCTCTACTATTCTTTGGTGATCCTTCCAATCCTATAAACACTATCTAAGCATCATCAAACCCTTAAGCGTGATACCCTACGGTTCAGGAAAACTCCAGACATGGTCGGCACACTCCCGGACCAATGATCAACAGAGGGACCTGGATGGCCATGTGACCCCTATGTGTTCCACGAAGATCTTTCATCGTTTCAACCGGGACAGTCGTGTCTTATTCCCTTTGTCTCTCGATACTTGCATTGCCTAAGATCTGATCAATGACATCACCATGTCGTGTTCAATCTCGTTACCAAACAATGCTACTTGACTCGTTCCGACAAGTGATATCCCTATGATCAAATCACACGCTGCGCAGCTATTGGATATAACTTCTCCGAGTGGGCCCTTGAGTATATTTCCGTCACGTGGACGGACAAATCCCACTCTTGACATTATTGCCTCTACGGTTTCCTCCGAGTACCTGAACACACCTTTATAACCACTGTATTACCAAGTGGCGCTTGATGCTATCTAAGCACTCTCCGGAGACAGTGATTGATATAGCCTCACGGTCTAAGGAATAGTCTAGGAAGATCCATTTCTAATCATCGTAACTTGAAATTTGTGACATGATCAGGTCACGATGTTTAGGTTGGGTATTGGTTCATCATCTCATTCTCAGAATGAGTTGACTCCATTTCCAACTGGCATAAATACCACATGATCTGCAAACTTGATCATCTATTGACCAATGAACCAGTGACTAGAGTTTCACTGGGAACCCCTGGTTGTTTATATATCACACGTGTATTGATGTTTCCACTCAATACAGTTATAGCATGATATAAAAATTAATCATAAACTTTATGAAATATGATAATAGTCCTTATTACTATTTGTCTCTAGGGCATATTTCCAACAGTCTCCCACTTGCACTAGAGTACAAATACACTAACTGCATTTGTCCTTAATCATTGGCACCATATCTGGTACCCTGAACATGCTTGCTCATGGAAGAGGTTGAGACTTGGGCATGTGCTTTACAGTCCCAAATCCTTTGCAACTTACTAATGTCACCTTGATTGACATTAATACTTTATCATCACATGATAACATCTGTGTGTATGCATCGTCGCTATGGCATCAGAACGAGGCCTGATTCCAGGAGCCTATAGTGACTTTAGATCAACCTCGAGGGCTTTCTCATGGGCACTGTGCCCTTGGACACATCATTCTATGTTAAAAGCGAACTAGCCCCGCCATAACATTATACAACACTTTAGATGGTACCATTATCTATTATTATAAATGTATTCATCGAAACACTAGTACACTGTGCAACTTTCGATGTTTTTGTTCACCTCGCTTCCTACTTGACTTTAATCGGTATTTACAGGAGTTTCCAACATATTCCCTTATAACATAACTCTTTATGTTTTAAGATATGTCATCCTTTATGGATTTGGAAAATATGTCTCCAGTTCTCTATTAGACACTGCGGACAAACCTAGCTCAACGTTCCGTGATTTAACTAATCACTTTTAAATGTTCCTTATTGGATCATATATTATGTTAAGTTATCATATTGGTTTTCTAAGATAGAACATATGTCTCAACATAGTGGATGATGATCATATTTTTCTTTCTTTCAACCATTGATGTTAAACTTAATACTATTCCTAACTTGAGTTATTAAGGACCAGTTCCTTAATTATGTTCTATTCTGAAACCCTTTTCAGAATCCCTTAAGGAATACTACATAATATCATAATATACTTATTATCAACTTCGACACCTTATAAATCATTATTTATCTGTACTTGCGCTTTTATTCTTAACACACTTAAGAATAACTCTATAAGCTCCCACTCAAAATATGTTCCCAACATATTTGGGTATGAGTCACTACTCTTACTCAAACTATGTTCCTACATATTTGAATTTGAGACTTATATTGCTCCCACTCAAAAATATGTCATTCACATATTGTTTTAGGAAGACTTTTATAGCTCCCACTCAATTTCATGCAAATTGCATATCTACTCGCTATTTTGAACAATTTCAAAATCCTTTGATCAAAAATCAAACTTGGAGTTTTACTATGAGATACTAGTACTTTTACTAGTTTTAAATCGACTAGACATTTAGAACACTTGAATCAAATTCATTTGAATTCGTCCAATACTTGACAAATTGTGCTTTTGTCATTCACCCCCTTTTCTACTATGGATTTGCAGTCATTTGGGAAACTTCAAGTAACCCCTTTTACTTGTGAGATTCACCAATGAATTTCTTTATAATCTCAAGGGAATTCTGCCATGGGATTTCTCATAATTTTAGCTTACCATTATTTCCTTAGTAGTTTGTAGGTATGTCATATTCCAAGAATCATGACAAATTATTCACAAATGTCTCCATACAAGCTATGGATTACATTTTGAATCCTACTTTATGTAGTGAAACACCAGTGGGGAAAACAAAATGATCATTATCATTGATTCTTTCCTTCTGTGAAGAGAATCATTCAGGAACGTTGTCCATTGCGCTTCTCAACACTCTTATGCAGGGTTTTGAATCCTCGTCGTGTTTTTCACTATCTTCCATTTGCTCCATAATCGAGCAATATCATTGAATGCGAACTTTCTCAAAGATGTAGCAAAATCCAAGCAATACAAGTTTTTCTTCCCTTTTGGTTTTAGCTATGGATTTCATATTCAAAGTTTCCAATGAATACTCTACAAGGACTTATTCGTTATTGTTTTGGTTATATCGAATAACCCAAAACTTTTACGATGATCCATACTAGATATGGAGCCGCTTTCATGAATTCAAATGGTTCACTATATATTCTATATGAGTGCTAACTATTTCTAACTAATGGTCTCTACATCTACACTACAACGATTTGTTTGGCGCCATCTATTCACCTAGATTGATATCTAATATCACATTGTGATGCTTTGCATTTTGACGTTTCAAAATGCTTTCATTTCACAATTTCTTTTATGCCATTCTTATAAAGTCAAATTTCATTACTATTGATCAAATCGTAGTAATTAGATTATCTTTTATCTTTATACCCTCTGTTGATGAAACACTTTGATCATATCAAATAGTTTCATACTTATGTTTCCTTTGGTAAACTTCTTTACACATTTAAATAACCGTATAATGATAATTGCCATTTGTCAAAACACAATACATCGAATATGTATTTACTTTTAACAATTCATTACAAACTTTGTATTCAAGTAATACACGGTGTTCAAGTTATTTTGCCAAACTTAGGCATGATTTATATGTGACAAGAAATCGAATGTCTTTCACATATTATCAACATAACTTTTGAATTCAAACAATGGTTTCATTCATTAATGAACATATTATGATGTTGGGTATTTTTAAAGCATTTTAATATTTTACAAATGTTCATGTATTATAAATTAGTTCAAAACAAGGATAATTCACATGTAATCAAACAAGATATGAACATGAATAGAAATCATTCATAAAAGTGGAACAACTATTTGTTACAACCTCATATGAATAACCGTCTCACAAAGTGTGAGACACACTAAGGAAGTTCACAATCTTTTGATTACAATAATCATCCTAAATACAAACTAAGTGATAAACATCGAGGGAGAGTGTCATTGGCCATCATCATCATGCTCGCCATCAACACGCAACGTCACCTCCTCTTCAGCAAGCACCTTTCATATAGAAGGACCTGTTTTGAGTAAAACAGAACAAGTATCAGATATACTTAACACTGCAAATGTGTTTGCAAGATTATAACATTTATAAAATTGTATATCAAATATATACCTTTGTCATTGATGACCTCAGTGACAATGGGTTCAACCATCACATTCCTGAGATGTGATACAAACCTGTGGAATTCCATTGATTCCGCGTCGCCTCTCATAATGCAAGTCCTGACTTGTGCTTGGTAGTTTGGTGGCAGCGACCGCAGCACAATGCCATTTGCAAAAGAGCCCATCATCCAGCTATCTAGGAAGTATGCAGGCCTCATGTACGCATCATGCATGTGCTCCAAGTGGTCGTCAAGTGATGAGTTCTCCTCCATCTTAATGGAGATGAAGTCTCCCATTAGCTCATGCTCCCATATGTGTGCTTGTTCCATGAAATGTGTCCTAAGGTGTAGCATTACTGTACGGAGGGTTGATATTACCCACAACAGGCCACAACTCTTCCACCATTCTGAAACGCATTGTAACTAAAATGAAGGAGGCCATCTCATGATGGTGATAGCGGTCTTCCCGCTGCTCTGGGGTCTCTAGGTCAATGGGCTGATCCAAATCCATCTCGTCGAGTATGTAGTCGGCCACGTCATTCTCGCTAAGGAGAACGTGGAGACGCGTAACCCACATAGAGAAGTTTGATCCATCTAGTCTGAGCTTCTCTCCTTCTGACCAATCAATCGTCAACAGGAAAGGTGACATCGGGGAGAACCTTTTCTACATTTATAATTGCAAAAGGAATTTAGACTAAGTTTATAATTAAATGAGTTAATAATAACTCCTCTCAAAAACACCTATCCCATGAAGGGTTCCTAGTGATAACACGGCCCCTTTTCCCCACATCTTCCCCGATCATCACGGCCATCAATGTGGGTTCAAGGGTGGATGCTAAACATTGGTCACATCATTCATGCGACTCGTGCTCGATCTTTCGACCATCTGTGTTCCAAGGCCACGTTTCTGTAACGTGCTAGGCTCGCCAACTCAACCTTAGTATATTCGCTATGCAACATGGCTTACACCCACTGTATGTGAACGTAGATATGTCTGACACCCGCTCACCGCGGGTCGCCTCATACCGAAGAACTTTCTTAGTGGTGCACACTAAGGGGAACACAATCATTGGTAATTTTAATAGGGATCATCTTATTAGGATACCGTCGAGTATCTAATACTAGCACACAATAAGATATACAAACAATAACATTGAATGAAAATGCAATGTGATATGGTCCTTCACGTCGTGATCTCCATCCGTCGTCATCGGATTCCGGCGCTAGGGTTCCGGCGCCGTAGACACCAGGGTATCGGTGTATTTCTAGCGTGGTAGTCCGTCACCTCCATGAATATCTACTACTACGTAACATAAGGTAATCACTTTACCTTTGCGACAACCATATCACAAAGCAACGCCCCCTGCAAAACAAAGTTAGACGCCTCTACTTTATCTTTGCATGTTCTACTTGGCCGAATGGGCTTTTGCACAAGAACCGTTCTTACGTACGAACTGTCAGCACAACGCTGATCAAGTAGTTGTCTCTACTACAGCCCTTTCGGGGCCCTCTGTTGTAAATGGCATACTGATACGTTGTAAACGTATCTATAATTTTTGATGTTCCATGCTTGGTTTTTATCTACTTTCTTATGTTTTGTTCCAACTTTGGAGTATCTTTATAG